>CM040122.1:169866853-170466853 GCA_022559845.1 Amorphophallus konjac | reverse complement strand
TTAAGGATCCGTCCCCCTACCTCCACCGAAGATTCCGAGCGCCGAGGACGCCAATCTGCCAAGAAAATGTTGCACAAATCACCACGGCGCACTGATCCTGCGGCCGAGCTTCGCCGCGCCTCCACCGCCTCGATCCTCCTCCCGTCCACACCCGTTCCTCACCCACGTCACCTCCACCTGGCCCCCGTCCCACTCCATCGGCCGTCGGAGAAGAGAGGGTGAGAAGAGAGAGCGTGAGAGAAGAGAGAGTGAGAGAGTGAGAAAATGAGAGATGGGGAGAAACAAAAAAGTGGTTTTATATATAGGAAATCCAGAAATTCTAGAAAATACCAAAAATAGGGAAAAATACTCCCCACAATCCTTAAAAAATGCACAATGCAATAGTAACGTACCGTAGTCGGAGAACACAACAGTTTGCCCTACACGGGGTTCTGAAGGTCTGGCAGGCAAAAATAAGCGTAAACCACTAAACTCAATCTGGCACCCACGAAAGCGATCTGAAACGCACGGATCCTGATCCAAAAAATAATCCAAAAAATCTGGGGCGTTACAGCCCTCCCCCCTTAAGGAAATTTCATCCTCGAAATTCAGGACTGGCACCAGGCCACAGGGGAAGAACACCTCAACCAACTGACAACTTTGTCAGAGTCCCAACACAGAAAATCTTGATTCACGTGAAAGCACCGATCCTGAGGGATACGGCCAGACCATAATCACGAGCCACACCTCACTTCGCACACCGCACACACATTGATCATCAGAGCAGGCACCACACAAAAGCACAAGTTTGGCATCACCTCAGCTGCACGAAAACCAACCATGCCAGAAGACAAACTTCCACAATTCCTAGATCCAATACAGGAAAAAGCACACCATGAAAATGGCCACCAAAGGCCTCGCTTGCACATGGCCCTCGCCATGAACTATCTCATGTCTGTCTCACAACCACCAGCATCTTCTATCTGTAAAAGACCAATCAATGGTCACCAGATACACCTCAACGGGAAACCTTTGCTGGCCCAACAGGCACGATCCAAATCGCAATAGGCCATCCGCTGACACTCCATAGACCAACACCGAATCTCAGCCAAAACCTTTTTTTTAAGCAAAACATCAAGTGGGACAAAGGGAGAGTGCACCCCCATTCCAAAGGAAGGGAATGTTCTCACTCCGCCAACGGGCCACTAGGTGCAATTTTATTTATGTGAATAGAGAAGTACAATGTCGGAGGAGACCTTGTCTCTGTCATACAGTGAATGAATGAAAAAAGAATCCTATACAAGTCTCCTACGGAAGTTTGGTATGCAGCAAGCATCGGCTTTAGCATAGCCTTTGGCTAATAAAGGCAGCTCACTAAAAGCAAGAAATTCCACGTTCTGTCCAATGGAGACTGCATGGTTAGCCAAAGCATCAGCTAGCTGATTGGCTTCTCTATAAGAATGAATAATGGGACAGTTAATGAATAAGAAACGTTGGTGAAGAGACTTCCACCAAGGGAGGAGAGACCATGGTGGTTCTCTTTTGTTGCTTAACAAATCCACCAAGACCATAGAATCAGTGTAGATGACCGGCAATGTGATTGAGTGAAACTGAGCTAGGCGGAGACCATATAATAAAGCTCTTCCTTCAGCCACTATGTTGGAACCATTACCATAAAAATATGAGAAGCCCAGCGGTAAATGTCCACAAGAGTCTCGGAAGCATCCTCCACCCCGGATGGTCCTAGATTGCCTTTACTTGCTCCATCAACATTGAGATAATAATGGGCTGTAGGGGCTGTCCAGCAGACAGTAAGGAAAGTAATGTGACTGCTGCAGATTTCAATTCCAAAACCCCGAAGAACATTGCAGTAATCAGAACTGACCCCTTGAAATTTGACATGCTTCATAATTTGGTTGATCTCCTCTAAGATCTTATTAACAATCTTGGGGAAGTTGGTTCTGTGACCTTCATACCTGACTCAAGGATCTCAGCCAAAACCTCACTCAGACACCGCATCCAAATATATCCCCATGCCAACTCTACCTTCTCAGGGGAGCCCGACAGAACCAATGGACAAGATCCTTGAGTCTTCGGTCTTCACCTCACTCAACTCAGACTTACAGGGGAATCCTCCCATGCTGGTCACCATACCAAGGATCACCATATCCAACTCCAATGTCCCATCAAGGACCTCCATGCATAGGCATCATCCACCGTTCTATCTCATCAAATCCTATCTCATCTCAATTACTCCAAATGGACGCCTGCCAATCCCGGTTCCACTCTTACCACAGAGCCACAGGACACACAAGCTGAGCAATTCATGGTACACAACTCCAAAGCAACCAAGTGCCACTTGCTATCACAGCAACTTGGTCGACAGCGCCATGACCGGAGCAAACGGGTCCCCAGACAATACACATCTTACCATGGTCGACCACTCGGTCAACCTTACCAGCCGCTCCCAGCTACCAACTGGGACCCATAATCTCTCAGAGATCACTTCTCCAAAAACACAACCTCATCCGTGGACACAGCTTCCAACACAAAAATAGGGTACTCATGCGGCGCACTTGCCAGCACATTTCCCCAATTCTCCATCCTGCCAATGCCACGAACCACAATATCTCAAGCAACGGCACGGCAATGACATGTCTCATACCGAGGAACCCATCCTCCGATGCTCAACTCATTCTCGGGAAATCCACCCATAGCAACCAACGCTACGATCCTAAACCTGTAGGTTATGGGCCCACCAGGCTTCTGCTGCGCACTCTGATCTACGAGCATAGCCAGCACAACCACTCGCGATCCACCATCCCGACGATCCTCTACAACTCCGCAGACTCCAATCCTCAACACATCGGGAATCACAACACGAGCCGTAAATTCTCACAAACACCGCCCAACTGACACTCGTCCTTCCGGAACAGTGCCAACACACCCTTGCACACTAGGGGAAATGGGCACGACTTCTCACATGCAACCACCTTGCCATAACACAGGACACATCTCGCACAAACTTCATGGCACATGAAGGCCAACCAATCCGAACATAGGATGCAAGACGGCGAACCTTGGCAAAATGCAATCTCCTCCAACAAAGGGAAAAACTTAATATACCTCCGACCAACAGAAGGTCTCCACGCTCGACCTAACATCGAACCTTGCACACGCTGGGAACTGCAGCTTCCAGCATCTGGAGAATATCATCGCTACCGTCAGGTGAATACCTCCGAAAACACTTGCCAAGTGTCTCATCGGACTACGATCACAGCATTTCTCGATGCACCATCACCGCAATTCCTCAAACTGCAACACGCCACGCCAAGAGTCGCAACACGAGCCATAATCGGCAACCGCCAACGCTCATCCTCGAGTCCCTAACTCATCGCGGAACCTCCACATCTCATGCCAAATCCAGGGTGAACACAACCCATTCACACGTAAAAGCACAGGAGTAAGAACTTACTGGGACATCTCTGCCCAATCCTGCCTCAAAATCTGTGGAAATAACCAGGACTGACACGTCATTTCTTACGCCATAGAGCATGATAAGAACATCGGGCTCGACAATCATCAGCTCAACAGAAGATCCTCCGCTCACCCGAGCACACCTCTCGATGAGAACATCCATTCTGCCACCTCAAACTACAATCTCGACACCTCAGGGGCTGGATAAATCTCAAGTTGGAGTGGCCAAAACCAATAATAGCTCCCTCAGAGCATGCTCATGGCCACTTAACCACGAACAATCCTCGCCAGCCACCTGACCTCGCTGTAAACTCCTAGAATGCAGCACCGCAACCTCGCACCTGTCGACAAACTCTGCCCAATGCAGCACAACTGGGGCCACCACCCATCGGGAAGAAATCTCTCTATCACATCCCTCGGGCCCCACACCGACATTCCAACGAAACAACAATTACCTTCACAGTGCCAATGCTGTGCACTCAAGCTCTTACGCGAGAAACCAAGAGAAAAATAAGCACAAAACCCTATGCCAGCTGCCGACTGTACTAGACCTTATGGACTCTGATCACTGCAATATCTCAAATTCCCTTGTACGTCCATAACCACGCTCTGATACAAACTGTAACGACCCAAGATCGGGATACCGGGAAGAACTTGATACCAATCAAATCATGGCCCGTCGCCCACGAGCTGGAGGGCTCAGAAGGGCTAAAAGGAGTGTGGAGGTATAAGAAAATAGGAAATAAAGTAGGATAATTTAACAATTAACAGAAATAAATAATCTAACTACAACAGAGTCCAGTCTAACAAAAGTACAGTCTAAGGCTATTGGGATGAGATTTTTATTAAAAATGGTTTATTTAGTTGATTTATTTATTTATTGCGTAGGCGTGCCAGTCACCGAGGTGACAAATTTATTGTGCGCTCGATCTGACTCAGTCAATCGATTATGAGGTCCGTGTTGGGACCGGTAGTCCGTCATACTATAAGGGCTACGACGTTAATTACATCCTCCGTGAAGGAGGAAAACCCTTGATTAATTGCCAAGATAATGGGCCACTGGGGCTATATAAATGTGTAAACATAGATGAACCAGCGAGAATGATAATTCATAACTCGGGAATAAAAATATAAGCTCAAGCGCAAAGTTCAAATTCATTCACTACCTGGAACCCTCGGTACGTGACGGAGGACGTAGGTTCGAAGACCACCATCGCGCATAGTGGGGGGCTTCTGGTCAGAGCCAGTCTGACCTTCGACGGATCACCATTTGATATACCGAGGCCCAAGGTGATGACGAATATTCAACAAACATGCATGAGAAGCAAGCAAGCAAGCAAAGCAACAATGATAAGTGAGTTCAAACGCAATTTGCACATTCAAATAAATAAGTAGAAGGAAAGAACAAGCTCAGCTGATTGATTTATTGTTGTCGATATGTATTACCCGACCAATTAACAACAACCCTTTTATGATGATTTATGATTTATTATTTTTTAATGGTTTATTAATTTCCTCATGATGATTTATTAAATTTTATGATGATTCATTGATTTTTTAGATGATTTATTAATTTTTTAAGATGATTTATCATTTTTTATGATGATTTATTAATTTTTATGATGATCTATTGATTTTTATAATAATTTATTAATTTTTATGATGATTTATTGATTTTTAGTAATCATTTATTAATTTTTAAGATGATTTATCAATTTTTATGATGATTTATCATTTTTATTGTGATTTATTGATTTTTAATAATGATTTATTAATTTTTATACATTATTTCTCTCATAATGATTTATTATTACTTTTTTTTTACTTCCCCCTTTTGTTATTATGAAGTCGGTGCACATTGGGGGTGAGGTCGATGCACATGGGGTTTGCAGGTCCATGCACATGAGAAGGTCGATGCACATTAGGGTTTCAGGGTCGATGCACATTGGGGTTTCAAGGTCTATGCACATGGGGAAGGTCGATGCACATTGGCTGCTGAGGTCGGTGCACATGGAGAAGGTCTGTGCATGTGAAGGGCCAAGGTCGATGCATGTGAAGGGTTTGAAAATGGGACGGAGTGTTATGAAGGGTTGAACAGCGCGCTAGGGGCGCACTGGATTAGGGCCTATGGGGATAAAAAGGTTAATGAGTGTTAAGCTAAAGCGGCGTGGGGGGGGGGGGTAGGCGCCGTTTTGGGGCGCGCCAGATTAGGACCGTGCCGATTTTGAGGGTGGAGTTTGATTTTTTGAAATGTTAAGCTTTAATGCAGTTTTATTCAACCCTTTTGATGCTGATTAAAGGTTTATTCGGTGAGTGCATTCAGATTCGATTGTCCAACAGATTGATTAAGGTTGATCAATGAGTAGATTCAAATTTTAGTTGCTCTGTAGACGAGGCAGATCAAGACTCGTGTGAGGTTCCTACTCAAGCACGGTCCTCAGCAAACTTGCAGTCTCCATAACTGAGGTTCCATCACAAATCCAGACTAAGTGCACAACCAAAAATTTGGCAGCACCTCCCCATACCCAGAGGGTTGCGGGGGGAAAGTGGAGATAGTCCCACAGAAACTGGGGTACACACCTTAAAGCCGGGAATTCGAAATGGCGGTGCATACCGAGATGGATGGGAAACAATGAGGACTAGCCTACGAGGGACACAAATACTCAACGGGCCAGAGATATGGATCAATAGGGACGGCAAAAATGGCGGAAAACCTCGAGGACTAGCCTACAAGAGGTCTCTTACCAACAGCCACCACCATTCCCTAGGGATTGAGGATTTGATGTTGGGTCAAAAGTCCCATTAATATTCACCTTAGGTAGCTTGCAGGACTCCGCGTCACAGACGGATTGGACCCTGTAACACGGTGGTGATTCAGAAAGAAACGACATGAACGCTCGATGGGGATATTCCCCCTTCCCGGTCAGTATGTCTTGATGGTCGAAACGGAGCAAACCTTTACATTAAACCTCCAATTTGGCCCATGAACTGAGATGGGGAATAGATCGGGTTAATTGAACCTTCCCCCACCCTGCTTGGGGCAAAGAAGTCACAATACGATACCATTCATCCACGACACTACCAACGGTAGGCTGGTCATGGAAGAAAGTTAATATAAGCTAGGGAGCCACAGAGGATGTGAGACACAAACGCTCGAACGATTGGCGGGTGCCGTATAGAAGAATGGCACAACCATAGGCCTCGCACCGAGACTGTGGGGATGACCATGTTCTCTCCAATTCATGACTGCGAACGGAGAGATGGTAGAGAAGCCACTCCCAGAAAAAGAAATAGAGATGCACACACATGTATGTCTCTTGTGGTGAAACCAACGACGAGCACATGGTGCATTCGACATAGCTCCCACACTGGAAGAGGACCCCGGGGAGGGGGATAATCGTTCATGTAGCCCTGGGTTACCCCAGGGCATGCTCGGTATCAATCAAAGAAACCAAGTATTAGACACAAAAATAAACACAGTAAAGCCAGAGAGGTATTCAGATACAGATTAAGACCTGCTCAAAAGAAGGAAAATACATATATTGCATTCGGCCCAGCGTTGCCGCACGAGACCGTCCCATTACATTCTTTCACATCAGAAGATGAATGGAAAATAAAATAGCCAAAGGCTTAAACTAAGAGGAAATAAAAGAAGATGCAGGCTCATATCATCACCCGTTTCATTACAAGGCGCATGAAAAATACAGGTAGAGGGGTGGGGTTAGAAGAGCAACGGAGGTAGCATTCCACACACCCACCTCTAATCTATTCCACAGAAACAGAGTATCAGAATATCGCTCCCTTCTCTCGCTCTGAGGCTCTGCTCGCTGGTGGCGAACGGTAGATCACTCCGCTCAACTCCTTTCTTCTTTTCCAAGCTTCCCCTCTCTCTATTCTTTTCACGCCTTTTGCATGCGACTCTCTTCTATTCTTTTAATTCGACTCTCTTTTCTTTTGTTCACCAATGGGCCTTCTTATAGGCCAAGCAGGACTGCCAATCCTAATCCGGCGCGGGGGATCAAAGAGCACGCCGGATTAGCACATAGCCATGTGCGTGTCGGTTCAAAGGGCGTGTCGATTCAAAGGGCGCGTCGGTTTATTCCCCTAACGTGTTCGTTAAGTCGGGCCTCGGCTTGTGGACCTCGGGCTGGCTCCGAGGGTTAACTTGGGCTTTCATCTCATCGTGGCCTTGTGAGACCAGCATGATAAGTATCGGGGAAGCATTTGGGCCGCTGACCGGCCAATTTCGAAGCCGTCTGTGTCCTTAGTTCGGACTCTCGGGTTTTCTGCTGACATGCCTTTGGCACTGCGATTTGTGCTGCCGGACCGGCTCTATCTATATTTGCAATATTCCCAGGGGGTGGGCCATCACCCGGAGCACTTTCGCCACGATCGGGTAGCTATTCGGTCACTAAGGGACCCTTCTGGTAAGAAGGCGTACCCGTGTCGGGTTACCCGGGTCTTCTGCTGATGTGGCCTTCGTGATGGAAATCAACACCGGGCACTAACATTTTATTTTTACATTTGTATCCCTTTTGTTTGTATTTCTATCCTTGGCTAATTGGGTTTGCAATTGTAAGGCATTATAAGCCTAGTCATTAGAAATCTTTGGGTTTCTTTGCAAAAAGGCCATGTTGGCCCGGCAGGACCCCCACCTTATTTCCCATTGGTCCACCTAGGCTCTAGGGCCCATGTGGCGCTGGTTCAACATCCAAGGTGGGCTTAGACCAAGACTTTCAAACTTGGACCAAGCAAAGTCCAAGATGCTCCCCATTAGTCAAGGCGGCGCCCCCCCTTTAACATATTTAATTCTTGTTGTATTTTTTTATTTTGGACATTTGACCACATAGATGATTAGTTATCTCATCCATTATTTGCCCCTCCCTAACCCTAGATCTGAGGGTAGTTTATGTCTTTTTTCTATTTTTATATAACCCATGTATTTTGTGAATTCCTTAGCAATTAATGAAGAGAAAATTCCATTTGTTGCTCCAAGGCTAAGGCCGCCCCCCTCTCTCTCCTCTCTCCCCCTTGGAGCTGTGAAAGCTCCGAAATTCAGAGGTGTGAAGCCTCTCAATTCCCCCCTCTCTGAGTGAGAAGCACAGCACCGCCGCCGTCGCCGCCATCGAGTCGCCATCGCACCACCACCGCCGCCTCATCGGAGTTCTGTCCACCCCTGGATAGAAGTTTGAAGCCAGATTTTTATCTCCCAATCAGGAGATCTGTTCGACCTCAAATTTCGAGGGTTTGTTCTTCCTCTCATCCCTCATCCCTAGTTCAATTTTCGTGTCATTTCGCCATCGTTTAGTATTTTTCCAGTAATTAAGTTTTCCCCCAAGCAATCTGCTAGTTTGCAGATCTGTGGGACAGTGTCCTGTTGTTGTATTTTTCCCACCCACTTAGTCTTCTCTAAAAATTCCCAAACAAATCATATGTGTTCCTCACATCCCCCTCTTTCAGCCATAATTTTCCCACAGTCTAGATCCATCATTTTTAGGTCGGTCAAAATTCAGTCTCAGGCAGATCATGTTTTTTCCTGACAGTCTGTAATCCGAGTCAGTAAACAAAACCTTGGGAATAGTCATTTTCATTTCTAATCCGTCTACTGGATGGATCTGAAATAATTATATGTTGTAGCCCTTTGAGTCTTCTATCCATCGGAACCAATTTTGCCTTGATCCAACACCGGATCTGGGCGCAGAAATTCTTTTCGTGGAACCGCGCATTTCTGATCCGAGAACAGGCCAATAAAGCAGTCATCAGATAATTCCAGCAAAAAATACACAGGGATACCTTCTGTGACCGCCGCTCCCAGAGATCGATCGGCAACCCCCCTGCAGCGTCCCAGCTAGCCGCCGCAGCAAGGAGATGCTCGGGCACCGCCGTCCCAGCAGTCGGACCCGCCTGTTATCTGCGGGCCCCGCAGAACGGAGCCGGACCAGTAGCCTGTCTCCGGCTCAAGAGCGTTGTAAATTGCGACCCGTCAACCCAAGCTTTGTATTCCCAGGTTATTGTTGTCGCCCTTTACCTCCTTGCGTGGAGTGGGCCATAAAAGCACTACTGTAATTATTTAATTAATGTGTACTGGGAGTACGAGTCTTGGTCGGGATCATCTTCCCCACACCCAGAGCATGGAGGTATCATGTCCGCTCCCCACTTGGCATTTGCTTTACTCATATATATTTTCATATGCCGCTGCATGAGTGATAGGTTAATTAACTCATTATATTATTTCAATCACCGCTGCGAGAGAGTGAGCGTGACCCATCCCGTGACTCGATTCGAGCACTTGAAAAAGCTGATATCCGAGACTCATTGTCGATTTCTCAACTGCGTAGATCCACGCGTTTTCCTCGCTTAGGGACGTCCACGAGCTAGAGTCCCAGGTTCGCGTCCCGTCCCGCATCACTTCGGCACCTTGTTCCAAGGGGCCAGAGATATTTCTCCACCTCAGGAGGGTTTCTTGTTAGGTGGTGAACCGCCAGGTACATTCTCGCCCTGATCGGACGATAGATGGGGCTTGTTCGGCACGACTAAGTCGATACCGGTTCATTAGGCAGGACAAATGACACTGCCGGTTAGTGGCAAATTTCTTCTGACCATCCTGAGGTCGAGTCCCTGACACTCTCGCCAGACGACCTGGGGCTTCAGCAGTCCGAGGGGACCCTTGTTCATTAATTTTCTTCAGCTTTTGCTCTTTTGCCGGCCGTGTTCTTTTTGCTATTTGGTGTGATTGCCATCGATCACATTTTGGGTGTCAACAAATGCCCCGCAGCCGCTAGTGTCGCAAGTGAGGAACGAGCGGTGTGGGACTAGCGGATTTACCCAGACTGAGCGTATCCTCTGTCTGGTCAGCACATAGTATTTGCTTGGTGCGGTCGAAATGTCATTGGAGGAGCACAACTCCATAGCGGCATTAAAACGACTCGGCGCGGTCGTGACCATCTCCTAAAATGATGCGCCCCCCTTCAGCCTTATCATTTCGGCGCGGTCCCTTATCTGCGTTCATCTGGCGCGCCCTTTGAATGTGTTTTGATCCGGCGCGGGGGTTCAAAAATGGCGTGCCTTTTTTGTTTGAATTTGGGCGGTAAATGCGAAAACGGCGTGCTCTTTAGCATGCCGGATTAGACCATCGAAGCCCTCCCCTATATATCTTCTCTTCTTTCTCTTTCTTCCCATTCCCAACTCATTCGCGTTCTGAGCTTCTCTCTCTTCTCCTCCTCTCCTCCCACAGCGGCGAGCGTCCTCTTCCTTTAGCGGTGGTGGCGGTGGTGAGAGCTGGTGAGGGAAAGCTTCATCCTTTTAATTCAGGGGACTCGAATCCCCTTTTTCCAGGCCCCGAGAGGCTCCTAGTAGGCTTGTCCTCGGAGCTACCGCCCTGGGTGTCCTGTTAGGCCCCGGTGTGACACCCACGGCCTGTTTCTGGGACCGTTCCTTAGTGGGCGCGTTCTCGCTTTCTTCTGGCAAGCTTTCGGGGTGGGGAGACTGTCGGATTTTTGTCAAAAAATTTTTTGTCCCCAACAACTCTTTTCTAACTTTGTTTATTTTCCTTTTGTTTGCTTTGATGCATATACTATGGCATCTGGTTCTTCTTCCTCCTCCCAAGCTACGGTAACTTGGAGGGACGTCGATTCTCTGGACAGAGGCCATGACAAACTGGTCATAGTTGCGGAGTATTCTGATTCTGAGATTGAGACAGTGGACACTGACCGTCTACTAATTATTGGGAGCGACTCCGTCAAGTATGATCACCCCGACGGCTGCAGAGTGGATCATCCCAAAGATAAGCATCTGATGTCTTTCCTGAAGCGGTTCAATCTTCAGGGAAAGTAGGATCTGTTCCTTGTTCGGAAGGCCGAGGTGGCACTGCTTGCCCAGCAGGATAGTCTAACCGACTGCGTTGTGCGGGGAAAACCCATTTATCTGCCTGGTTAGCCCAGGAAGTGGAGTGCCGTGCTGGGGCTCCAAGAGTTAAGTCCACAGGATGGATTGTTGACCAGAGCTCCAAAGTTTGTTCCGGCCAGGTGGAATGATACTGCGGGCCACGTTGATCGGGAGAAGCCATCTTTTGGTTTATTCTTGGCCTCGCTAAGATGGGGGTACAGAGAGGAACCTTTCCTGCTAGATTGCCTAGCCGTGCACTTCAAGCACCAGATTTCGGTAGGTTGGTTTGCCGACTTGAAGGCTATTGACGCACATGCCTTCCGACAAGGAGTAGTGGAGTTCACAAACTATGTTCTGCACCACTACGCTCCCATTTTGATCAAGGCAAGAGTATACCACAGTGTGTATGCGTCGAGGTACCGCTACCCTATTTCCAAGGGCTTGTGCTGCGGCATGATTGAGGTGTTTTGTCCTGAGTACAACACCTTTTATACTTCAAAAGGAGAGACATCGTATGACCTATGGAGTCTCTCTCAGTTAAGTGGCCTCCCGAGTTAAGTGGCCTCCCGATCAATGGTGAACCATATGAAGAGGTCTGTTGGCCGGATTGGCTGAAGGATCAAACCGACGGCGAAGGGCGATATTCAACTGGCTTCGCCTACCGCTATCTGATGAAAGCGTATCGAACCCTATGCCGCTCCTCATATGTTACCAGGGAAGCACGCAAGACTGGAGAAAATAGGCGCGTGAGGATGGGGAATTGGCTCCAATATTTCTTCAGAGGGGAGTAGAAATACAAAGACTTCCCCTTGATAGTGCCGGCTCACGTGCAGCAGAAGAAGAGGGATCGGCGACAAGTCGCTTTCCCGTCTGCATTGAAAGGATGACCACAAGGCGGTCCCAACCCTGCTGGGGTCGATGCAGTTACTCATTGTGTTGTGTATCTGACTTATTAGATTTGTTCTTTCGCTCTCCCGCAAGGCGACGAGAGCGTGATCAGAGCCGAGGCCATCTATCCTACTTGCTTGATGGCTTGGGGCATGAAGCTTTCACTCTACCCAGTTGCATTGTGTTTGATATACAAGATATTGGGAGACTTGCACCGATCTCATCTTTCCAGGAATTTGCGGACGGTTGGCCTGTTGCACTTTTTTAACGCCTGGGTTTGCACTCTATTCCCATAAGCTACTCCTCGGTCACTCCAGTTGGCACAACTAGTCCCGAGGATGATAGAATTTGCCAGTGTTGAGCTGACCCATATAGCAGACCAGCTCTTTGCCATTCGGGGCAAATTGACCAAAATTCCCACGGACTCTCCCGGAGTTCTACATTTCTGGAGCTTGGCTGCCCATTCAAGCCCACTGGTGAAAAAGATGTGGGAGTGTAGCCTCCACGAGACAGAGGAGTATGTCCACCCCATTTCTGATGCCAAGTGCACAAGGCCAATTCTGGAGTCATAGCTAGTTGATTGGGCACTGTCAAAAAGGCCGAGTGTCTTGGTTCTTCACAAGAGCGGTATCTTATGGCTGGAGCCTTACTAACCATTCTGATTTAGTCAGAATTTTGGTTATGACCAGCACATTCCTGCTACCTCCGCTCAGTTTGCGCTACCGAACAGGGCCCGGGCTAGCCAAGTATCGAATGATGAGGCTCGCATATGGTGGGACTATTTTCATCGCTGAGAGGCGGTTTCATTCAGAGTTCCGGCACCTGCACGCTTTCCCCGTGTGACCCCAGAATATATCAAATGGTGGAATGCACGCACCGGCTTCTATAGGTGCACAAGAAGAGAATGCTGGGCCGTCACTGAATGCAAATTCCTGGACTCCCAAGCAGTGCCGGCTCTAGATGTTGACCCGGTGTATCTGAAGAAACTGAAGTTCCACACAAATACTACCATGGCGGCTTATCTGGAGGCACATAAGGCTGCCAAGCAACGCTCATCTAAGATTGAGCCAAAACTGCCTGAGATCAGCAAGGATGGTTTTTTGAAGACACTTCAAGGCTTATGCCACGTAAGCGGTGAGCGACTGACTCTTCAGGAGATCCCACTGCCAGTGGAGGAGCCTCTTCCCTCTACGGCTTCCTGGCGTCCTGAGAGCGATCGGCTGTATCCTTACAAGACTTTCATTAGGAGGGAGGACCGACGGCCGACACTGTATAGCAACACCCCTTGGCTGTTTGCATTGCTGTGCTCGCATGTGCTTTCAGTAGGTGGCCCTAGCGAAGCCACATTGGCCAACCCATTCTTTTTTCTTTTAAGTATGCCGACGGGTGGGGACTAGACCACCTCGGCTTATATTATAATCTATCTTCTCGCGGCCATTCAGATCTGGCGTTGCTGGCTGAACAGTGCGAGATGATAGGGGACATGTGTTGGTTGATTCGCGAGGCTACTTCAAGGGACAAAGAGCCTTCGCTATTCTATTGGCCACTCTCTTCTTTTTATACAGGGCCAACATGTATCTTTTGTTCTTTTGCTTTCAATTTTCGATCCCTTTCTTGTTGTAGAGTATATCATTCTTTTCCGCCCTTGTATATGCGCAGTTCAACTCACTTTGGAGGAGACCAGGCACTTCAGGGAGTTGATTATAAAGGCTCAGAAGCCAACTTATTTTGAAATTTTGGAGGCGGCGCTGACTAGGACACCTCTTGCCCCTGGTGATTTACGGAAGCGGACAAGGTCCCAAGTCAGGGAAGCGGTTACTCGGGCAAAGTGGGCCCGCCGGAGGAAGACCGTACACCTGGAACCAGCCGTTGTCCCTCCGACCATGGTCTCATTTGAAGAGTTCGAGGCCGCACATGCGCCGGCACACGTGACTCAGGGTATATTTTCCATTCTGCACCCTGCTTCCACTTTGGTCGCACAGGCTGACTTTCATTTTGCCGCTGCCGTATCCTCATTTGCAACAAGTGCCCAAGAAGGTGCCACCTCTGGGGGAGCCGAAGAGAGGGGAGATGGGGAGCCAATAGCCCCTGTTGAGTACAATCTGCCTTCTCCCACCCCCAGCCATGAGATGGAAGGTGATTTGCGGTCTGCCCTTCGGAGATTCCCATAATTTATCACCGCATGGGCTTACATGAATGTTTCTTATTTTAGCTTTAGTCGAGATCCAACCGTCTTCTCCTCCTTGTGTTGGTGCAACCGAGGGAACTTTTGTCGAGCAGGGGATCATCCCAAAAAGTCAACTCTCTTACGAAGTTCATTCTCCCGCCATCCCTGTGACAGAGCTGGCGGGACAAGCTTCTATTGAGCAAGATGCTTCTTCGGTAGGCCATTCTGGTGAGGGGCCATCTGTTCTGAAAGAGAAAGAACCAGTATTGGTTCAAAGCTCATATTCATCGGAGCAGGTGGACTATGGTGGCGGCTCGAGCAACGAGGAATTTCCCATGGCGGGAATAGAGACTAAAGATTCCGGGGCGTCTTCCGCCTATGAGAGCGACTTCACAGCCTTCAGTCCTCCATGGCTGACGTGGAGCAGTTTTGGGCCACCTGGGCCTTTCAAAGGAGAGGGGGTAGGGACGATGGAGATGATAGTCTCTGCCGCCGGGGGCTTGACTTGGTACCGGCTGAGGCAAAGGTCTCCCCTTTCATCTTGCGCTTACTCTTATTACTTATTATGTCAGCCTTCTGAGAAGTTTTATGTTGATTTCTTTTGAAGGCTCCTGTTGTTCCGATCGAAGGGACCCTACCAGCCGTGACTGTAAAGATACCTCTTCCATCCCTTGACATGGGTCAACTAGTATTTCCGCCTGTCTTGAGGCCCATAGCCTTGTGTTATCCAAAGGACTATATAATGACAGCGGGTTTGGAGACACCTAATTGCAGGGCTTGAACGAATGATCGCGGCCTTGGAACAGCCACGCAGCGTCGATGCCGAACCACTTCAGGGCGAGGAGGGCCTTCTGCCTTAGAAGCAGGAGAAATTGTGGAAGAAGCTCCAGGTGCCTCCATCATTTTCGCTCTTGCCGCTGCATCATCATTGGTGGAGGCCTGGCAGGCCGGAGATGGTGATCAACCCCTCCCCACTATCGAGACTCAAGATGCAACGTCTTTGCCGGAGGTTGGGAGGGAAGTTACCGTTGTTGATAGTCCCCCTGCTGCATTAATTGCCGGGGCTGGTCCTGGTACAAACGATGTACAAGACATATCGTCGTCATCTTCGGAGCGGAATGACGACAGCTGGGCCACAGTTGACAATCGCGTAGAATTTCACCTTCCTAATATGCCATCGCTTGGTCTGCACTCGTCCAGCGATCTAATATGGCAATATCTGGAGACGCTGAGGCAGACCGTGATGACCTACCATGACTTATCTTATGTGCAGCTGAGGGATCTGGTAGAACACCTATTCTGTCCACTGTTAGCTTTGGGCTGCCCCATGGAGGATTGGACGCAACACGTAACCCTGCTTCTGAAGCATATAAATAGAAGGGAGTTCATCAGCAATGGTTTGGAGGACCAGCTAGCGGCCCTAAAATTTGAACGGGCAGAGTGTCAGGCTGCCGTTCAGTCTTTGAGGGGAACTGCCCGATAGATGCGGGATGCAGCTGATGACTCCACTCAACAACACATTTCTCTGAAAGCCCAGATAGCTGAATTGCGTGCTGAACTCAATCAGGCTGAAGTGGAGCTGGAATCAGTTGAGCAGTTACAGGTCCAGAGCATAGAAGAGGCAGAGTTGGCAGAGGGGCAAGCTGCATCACTTGAGAGGAAGTTGGTGCGGCTGCGGGCTGAAGAATCCCGTCTATAGGAACTGAGCCATCATCCTTCCCTGGGGATTTTAGAGTTCGAGGAAACTTTTCGTCGCTCGTTGCAGTAGCTCTTTTGCCCTTCCCTTTTCTTTTTTTTGAATATATGCTGGGGAATGCCCCAAGTATTATGTACTCTTCTTTTTTATGCAAAGTGAAATTTCTTTACCACATGCTTCGCATATTCGCTGTTGAGCTACAGCTTTCCTTCCTTTCTTTCATTCCCCCCTTTTTCGCTAATTTAGACATCGACGTGTCACCAATTTATATAGCCCGGGGTATATTAGCTGCTAGGGTGGGACAGCGCTCACATCTTCAGGGAATGCATGAGGGGTTCGCTCCACCACGGCGCAACTTTTCTCGAAGCCAAACTTTTGACCCCCCTTGGCTGAGTGTCGGGGGACAAAAAGGGTTTGTGGTCCAAGAAGGGCCATAGGGTGAAGCCAAGAGTTTGTTCACAAATCTCGCCGATGGTGACGAGGTTTGCTAATGACACTCTTGTTGGCAGGCTTAAGTACCAAAGATAGGGGGTGAGTTTATTACTCGATGAGGAAGAAGGGTCCGAGCCGTTGGTTTGTTGTTGATCTCGTCAATGGTGACGGAAATCTGACGGTAATTTGGATGCCGAAGTAAAGGAGGTTTGTTGACCGACATGGATGAAAGGTTCGGGTCGATGGTTTGTTCGTCGATTTTGCCGATGTTGACGAAATCGAAGATAGACTTATTCATCGGCATGGGTTGAATGCCGTAGCAATGAGGTTTGTTACATCATAGGCGTAAGGCTTATGCTGGTTGGACGTGGTATGTTTATCACACACATGGATTCCCCATGGGACAGAAGTGATAAAATGTGGTAGCAATAGCATTTTTTTTTAAAATCTCATTACTGACATAGGCGTCCTTTCGGGTTTTCACCAAAGCCAGCCCCCTCTTGCTTTTACCCACGCGTCCTTTCAGGTTTTCACGTGACGGGGTACCCAATTTTGCCTGCAGCGTCCTCTCGGGTTTTCGCCACAGTCGGGTTATAGCCATTTTTGCCTCTATCCAGAATATCCAGATAAGTCTGGCGAGGCACCTCTATTTTAAGCCTCATTTCATCATCAATTTTTTTTGAAACATGATTGCCTATTTTTGCCAAGGGCAATGAGTTGATTAGCAAAATTGATGCTAAGACGAGCGGGGGTCTGTTCACCGACATGCGGTAAAATGCCGGAGCAAAAAGGTAGGATTGTTCGTTAACTAGGACGAAAGGTCCAGGTTAACGGTTCATTGACTGAACCTGCCGATGGTGACAAGAATTGGTGTTGGTTTGTTCATCGGCATTAGATAAACGCCGAAGCAAAAGATATGTTTAATTGTTAACGAGGATGAAAGATCCGGGTTAACAGTTCATTGGCTGATCCTGCCGATGATGACAAGAATCAGCGTTGGTTTGTTCATCGACATTGGATAAATGTCGAAGCAAAAGATAAGTTTTAATTGTTATCGAGGACGAAGGGTCCAGGTTAACAGTTCATTGACTGATCCTGCCGATGGTGACAAGAATCAGTGTTGGTTTGTTCATCGGCATTGGATAAATACCGATGCAAAAAGGGGGTTGTTCATTAACGAGGACGAAAGGTCCGGGTTAAAAGTTCATTGACTGATCCGGCCAATGATGACAAGAATCAACGTTGGTTTGTTCATCGACATTGGATAAATGCCGAAGTAAAAAGATGTTTATTCATTATCGAGGACGAAAGGTCCGGGTTAACGGTTCGTTGACTAACCCTGCCGATGGTGACAAGAATCAGTGTTGGTTTGTTCATTGGCATTGGATAAATGTTGAAGCAAAAGATAAGTTTGTTCATCAACGAGGACGAAGGGTCCAGGTTAATAGTTCATTGACTGATCCTGCCGATGGTGACAAGAATCTATGTTGGTTTGTTCATCGGCATTGGATAAATGCCGAAGCAAAAAGTGGGTTGTTCATTAACGAGGATAAAAGGTCTGGGTTAATGGTTCATTGACTGATTCGGCCGATGATGACAAGAATCAACGTTGGTTTGTTCATCAACATTAGATAAATACTGAAGCAAAAAGAAGTTTGTTCATTAACGAGGATGAAAGGTCTGGGTTAACGGTTCCTTGACTGACCCTACCGATGGTGACAAGAATCAACATTGGTTTGTTCATCGACATTGGATAAATGCCGAAGCAAAAGATAAATTTGTTCATCAACGAGATGAAGGGTCCAGGTTAACGGTTCTGTTGGCCCAGTTAGGAGGCAATTGAGAGGGGGGGTGAATTGATTGCCCACCCTTTAGTACAAAATTTAACACAATCAAGACAAACTACAGATATAAATGAAAAACCTAAGACAGAGACTTGATTGTAATGAATGAACATAAATCAAGCAAGCTCTCACAACTTCCCAGCGCAAAGATATGCTCACTCGGACAAAGATATATGAAGGGACAGTTGAGTAAACTGACGTCTCACCGTCTCACACTCGTATAGTGAACGGAATATTAAATATCAACAACCACCAGATAAGCAAACCACGGCACAGTATTTGTAGGTGGTTCGGATGCACCAAGTACCGTCCTACGTCCACCCCTCTCACCTCGATAGGATTTCACTATAAACGATGCTCGACGGTAGCAACCACACACACGGGCTCAACGGCCCACACACGTGGGTTCTCGCACGATGACGAGACAACCCACACACACTCGGAGCAAGCTCCGAAAACATCTATATATGAAGAATATAATGGAAAAATACAAGCCCAGTTATGAGAGTATCGATCTAAGCACAAAATGACTGAGAAAGTGATAAACAAGATGGATCTTCCCCACAAATCCTTAAATATGCTAGGAGTATAAAGAAGGTAGCACTTAGAACAAGAAAACCGAGGTTGGATGAAGCTGGTGTAGAGGATGTAGTCACCCGAAGCTCCGGATGTAGAGGATGCAGACCGCGACCTCCAACTCTAGGCTCGGGCTCGATGGAAGACGGCCTGGCATAGCTCTCCTTCACCTCCAACAGATGGGAAACCCTTCTTCTCCTGCAAGACAAGAAAACTCCACGTTAGAAGCTCAAAAGATTTGTTCGATCGAAGGAAAGGGGCGGCTATGTATACCAAGGGGCTTGAAGCCCCAAAGGACTTAATAGTCCTTCCCAAATCCCCTTAACAACACACACAAGGTGCAAGGGATGCCCTAAGGTCATTAGGGTCAAAAGCCAAGCTAAATGGATCCTCCCTAAAAGGTTTTGAAATAGATTCGGAATTCCCGTTAGAACGTTCAGAAAAAGTGTCAACTCATGGAGTCGACTCTTTTTCCCGAATGTTCTGCCATAACATATATAAAAACAAAACTGAGATACGAGTGTCGACCTATGGGGTCGACACTTTTTACTAAGTGTTTTGGCCTGTGAAAAGAACATAACATTCGTGATGAAAAGTGTTGACTCACGAGGTCGACACTTTTTCACGAACATTCTGTTTTCACAGAAATGATCATACTTACCTGAAAGTGTCGACCTTTATGGTCGACACTTTTTCCCGTGAGTTCTGCCTAAGCAAAACAGTAGAACCCTGGTGAAAGTGTCGACCCCGTAGGTCGACACTTTCTACCAGCATCCTATCTTTCAACGCAAGGTAGAAACTCCGCATATAAGTGTCGACCCCTAAGGTCGACACTTTTACCGACAGTAGTAAAACTTCAATAACTTCAAATGAAAGCTCCAGAATTCACAAACTTGATTCATGATAAAACAACATAGTTCATATAACTCAGATATACATGGTTAAGCCTGAATTCTACTGAGATCATACCATTCACACTTAGATCCAAATGGTCATGTATTCGTACCTTGGCCTTGAGTGTTTTTAAGAGAAAAACTCCACAGATAACCTGCATTCTCATTTTGCCATACATATCAATAACTCAATTTAACAAATGAAATTCTTACACAATTACCACATATTGAATTCCACATTCAAAGCACCCATTCATTTTCTTACTTAACAAAGTGACCTTTTCATACATTGCTTCATTCAACATTCAATCAACATATAAGACCAAGCTACGATCTCTCACTCAACATTCAATCAAGTTAGTCTAAACTAAAGCTACTCATTCAAGATTTAGAATTTGAAGTTCATTCAACATTCAAGTTCCACATTCAACATAACTCAATTGATTGAGCAAACAGATTTTCATGAAAAGCTTTCATTTGTCAAGCTTCAATAATTGCATATTGTCATTCTCATTCATCAAATTTCAATCAAATCAAATCACAACAATCTTCGTCAAATTCAGGACATTTTCTATCAAGATTCTATCAAGATCTTCGTCAAAACAGATCGGGGCACAACAATCTCCCCCTTTTTGACGAAGATAAAACCAATGAAAGCTTACAAGGATTTGGATTAACAGTTCTGCACTTTTGATGTCACCACAAATGTTTGCATTAAAGATAGCATTTAAAATAGCATTCAATGTCGCATGCAAACATTGTTTCTTATTTCTCTTATTTTTCCCCCTTTTTATCAGAGTCAAATAGGGGATTATGAAAGCTGTAAAAGGATGAAAGTTAAGCCTCAATATGCACAGTTAACTCAATGAGATGCATATGAAACGTAAGAAATGAGTAGTCAAGCACATATGCACTCAGTATACCATAAAATAGCAAACATGTTCTGTATGAACGGGTTAGGAAATATGCGATAGACCGAGAACATGAATTTCATGTGCAAGTAAAAGGGTAGTGCTTACAAGAAGTGGTACTACAAAACTCATGAAATATGACTGATTCAAGGTGTACATCTGTCACGCCCCGAACCAATAGCAGCGGAACGTGACAGTTAAACAGTCATGTCAATCAGAGCATAGTCATTTCCACAAAACGTAATTTGGATAAATAACAAATTTCATTTCAAATATAAGTTCTTTACATATTCGGGCCCATAATAAACGAAAAGATTCAATAAAGAAAAACTACAATGAGACATAAGACGCAAGATAACCAGACTAGACGGTCCATCAAGATGTCAGAGTTCTCTTCACTCTTGCCCTTGCCCATCATGTTCGGTCTCGTCGTCACTAAGGTCATTACCTGAAAAATATTAGAAAACGCAGGGTGAGCGAACGCTCAGTAGGACTTAATATCTCATGCTCCAAGCTAACTTTAAGTCAATTACAGTTTAACATGCTCATGCAGGTCATGCAAGATATAGAAATCGAGAACTATAATGACACGAGATAAATTTAAGAACTATATAAAAAAAATGAGTAAGCAAGATGCTAGATACACTCATGAAGAGTAAGGACAATGACAATCAAGAGAGTATAGCAAGATCTTAACAATTACTTTCTCAAGCTAGGTCAAGAGTATTCATGAGGAAATATAACATTCATCTCTCTATGATGAACACTATCACGAGAGCTTCAATGTATCCATTATTATGAAGGATCTTCATGACAAGATAATGTGTACTGTCATTGGGGGTAATTCAAGAACTTTTATGATGATCGATATAGAAGTAGAACAATTACTTCTACAAGCATTTTATAGCATTTGCCAAGACACTAAGGGAATATCAGGACGATATGATAACCCCTCCAATAAGGTAATTCAAGATCTTTTCATAACGAATAATTAGTTGTAGAAAGGTGTACTATGATCGATCATCACTATCACGAGAGCGTTTGCACATCTAGCACTACATATGATTGTGTACTATGATGGCAATTACTCCCGATCATCACTATCACGAGAGCGTTTGCACATCTAACACTACATAGGATTGGCCAATGCACTAAGGAGAAAATCATGACGATATGACCACCCCTCATAGAAATAAGTTATAGGCGACTATAGGTGGTGAATGCCAGCACCCGATCATCGTATACCGGTAACGTTTGGACTTTGCCTCGCTCAATAGGGTCATATCAGGACCCGTAGCATTTAAAAATATCATTTTTGTGGGACCCATAGCCCCTGATATTTTGTCTAGACTAATTCCATATTAATGGCCAAGAATTTCAAGGATCAAGCATGTAAAACATTAAGATAGATTTCATGGAACATAGAGTTCAAGGATAGAACTTGTAATAAGGATGATATATCAATAAACCATATGAAAATCCTGACATTCTGAAATCTAGGTGATTAGGTACAACCAGCTCAGTCGGCCTTGAGGGAATCCAAAGCTGCGAGGAGACTTACGGAGATCCCAATGACTAACTTGCCAGTCCGAAGGAACGGAATATCCAACGGAGGGCTCGTATGTCACCCAGAGTTGAGGTATATAACGTGAACCAATCATGAAAACGAGACTCCATCTACGGATGTGAGATTAGAGTGCCAAAAGACCCGAGGTATGGGTCAAAACCGGAAGAAAACAGTGAGAACATGAATGCGTTAATTATCGAATTCACGTCTATCCAATTCTATAATTAACTATAATTAATAAAACTTATATTAATTGACGCCGGTGGGTGGCGTCATTTATTAATTAGCATCCACTTGGAGTGACATTAATTCTATGATTTTTAACTTAATTTATTTAACAAGAATTCACGTCAATATCTATTTAATTGAATAATTTCAAAATATACATTCAAAGACACATTTATTTATATAAAATAATTTAGAGAAGTAGAATATATGATAATTAGAAGAAAAATATGGGGATTCTAAAATTATAATTTTTATAATTTTATGTTACATAATTTGGTAGATATAGATTTTCAAAGATATAGTTACAAGTTATATATATATATATATTTATATCATTTAACGCCTTCGTATGATGTCGTTGAAAGAATTCGACGACTTTTGAGGGGTCGTCATTTAATTAATTGATAGGGTCCACTCTTTAAATCTCCCATTCTTAATGTACACTTGTCAGAATTGCGCAAATTATATACCAAAATGAAGGGCTCGAAAAACTCTACCTAACATGATATTCAAAAAAAAATTTCGTTGAGAGATGGGAGATCTTGAGATAGGAGGCACGGAAAATGGTGCTACCACCCTCACTACCTCGGTCTCCACCCTAATAACGCTCCCATTAAATTTCATGGCCAAAGGACACTTCGACGACCTAGAAAAGTCTAAACAAAGTAAAACTCTATAACTAATCGCTACAGTGTAACTCGTGATTCGCCTTGCAACTATTATAAATATAATAAATTAATTAACTAGTTAATATTAGTAGTTAATATCTATATCAAGACATGAAAATTTAAGAAAAAACATGGGGATTCTAATCGTATACACTTTACAATTTTTAGATGAGAGGTGACCTGGATATAAAATTTTTAACCATAGTGTATTTAATATTTAATTAACAGAAAACATGCATAACGATGAAAACAAAATACTTAAACATGCAGGACGTGTGGGAATATGATTTTATGAACATAATGAAGTTTATGCAGAAGTTTTATCACGTTGGTTTGAGTTGGGAGATTACCTACCTCATCGATGCTTTCAACCGAGATAGATGAAGAACAAGTAGCAGAGGAATAAGAAGAAAAGCCTTGCATCTTTTCTTCACTATAGCAACAATAATAGCAGCAGCATACCGCGACAGCCACAACACTTCAACGGCAAAAGGAGAGTGCTGCAGCGGCAGCAGCACAACTTGCCACACGAAGGAAGGAGGAGGGAGGAAGCCTTGCTCCTCCACGGCGGGTGCAACGGCAACACAGCGGCCGCACGAACAGGAGGAAGAGGACCACGAGGATGGCATCCACCACGGCAAGAGCAGCAGCTTGCTCCAAGCCATCACGGGGTTAATTTATAAGGAAGGATAAAGGCTTCGAGGGGTTCGTACGTCAACAAGGGTAAGGGCTCGACCTTGCCATGTTTTTAGCCGCCTTCCAAGGTTTAATCGCTAGAACCCTAAAGGCTAAACCCCATACAACGTCTAATGTTAACATGGGTTGACTATGTTGGGCTTTCTTCATGTCAACTAGTGTAAGGCCCACGTTCATGGGTTATCTTATGCCGTGGCTGTTATGTAGATTGTTCGAAGGTGATAATGGGTTTGGGTATTGTAGGTAGCCCTTATGTGTATAGGTATTATATTCATACTCCCCAAACTTCTTATAATCCTTATGCCCACTTAGTTTATGTATACATGGCCGATTAGTTATATATCTCGGTTAATATACATCATGTGTTTCCCTATGATAATATTGTGAGGGTTTTATCTTTATGGGTTACTAGATATCTATTCTATGTGATTTGGGCTTCAATATATTTTGTATACAGATATATCCCTTCATCATGTTGTGAACGTAACCCTTGAGGTCCAAAAAGCCTTTACGCATCTTCAAAGCCTATTCTTGACGAGAAGCCGATTTTATTATTGGGTTTTCTACTGTTTTCCCTTTTGTACTAAGCCCAATAACTACTATTTGTTCTAGGTAAAAACCCATTCTAGTCTTTTAGCCCATTATAAATTTTAGATTTAAGTTGAACTTTTTATATATTATTATTATTATTAATCTCATTTATTTATCTACCTTATAAATTTTGCCGTCGTCTTGGGTTTCAGAGTCGATTTCGATCCAATGTCACATTACTCAATGATTTATTTGTATCTCTATTGAGGCCCATGCCGTTCTAGTTTTATATTTGGGCTTTAATCCTTTTGAAAGAATCATTTGTAACCTTTTTAATTAATACATAGGCCCATTTTCTATTTAGATTGTTTCTATTATCCAGAGTTTTATTTTTCATACTTGTTTTAGGACAATTAATAATATTTATCTTTCTAAAAATTCCGGGGTGCTACACCCTCCCCAGTTAAAAGAATTTGGTCCCCAAATTCACATGATTTTCTTCCAAAATTAGTGGGGTAAGATCACCATATCTAAAACATGTGATCTAACTAGATCTATTCTCGTATTATGCTAAGTACTTAAGGTCATATCCGATTCATGCAAGTTTTAGAGTTTAACCCATAGCTCTACCCAAACCTCACGGGATTCCTATAGGATAACTGGCAATGAGAACTCGATCTAGGACTTTGACTTGATGACCTAGGCATTTAGAAAGCCTAGGCTCTGATACCACCTTCTATCACGCCCCGAACCAATAGCAGCGGAACGTGTCGTTTGCTCGGAACGTGGCAGTTAAACAGTCATGTCAATCAGAGCATAGTCATTTCCACAAAACACAATTTGGACAAATAACAAATTTCATTTCAAATATAAGTTCTTTACATATTCAGGCCCATAATAAATGAAAAGACTAAATAAAGAAAAACTACAATGAGACATAAGACGCAAGATAACCAGACAAGACAGTTCATCTAGATGTCAGAGTTCTCTTCACTCTTGCCCTTGCCCATCATGTTCGGTATCGTCGTCACTAAGGTCATTACCTGAAAAACATTAGAAAACGCAGGGTGAGCGAACGCTCAGTAGAACTTAATATCTCATGCTCCAAGCTAACTTTAAGTCAATTACAGTTTAACATGCTCATGCAGGTCATGCAAGATATAGAAATCGAGAACTATAATGACACGAGATAAATTCAAGAACTATATAAAAAAAATGAGTAAGCAAGATGCTAGATACACTCATGAAGAGTAAGGACAATGACAATCAAGAGAGTATAGCAAGATCTTAACAATTACTTTCTCAAGCTAGGTCAAGAGCATTCATGAGGAAATATAACATTCATCTCTCTATGACGAACACTATCACGAGAGCTTCAATGTATCCATTATTATGAAGGATCTTCATGACAAGATAACGTGTACTGTCATTGGGGGTAATTCAAGAACTTTTATGATGATCGATATAGAAGTATAACAATTACTTCTACAAGCATTTTATAGCATTTGCCAAGACACTAAGGGAATATCACGACGATATGATAACCCCTCCAATAAGGTAATTCAAGATCTTTTCATAACAAACAATTAGTTGTAGAAAGGTGTACTATGGTGGCAATTACTCCCGATCATCACTATCACGAGAGCGTTTGCACATCTAACACTACATAGGATTGGCCAATGCACTAAGGGGAAAATCACGACGATATGACCACCCCTCATGGAAATAAGTTATAGATGACTATAGGTGGTGAATGCCAACACCCGATCATCGTATACCGGTAACGATTGGACTTTGCCTCCCCCAATAGGGTCAGATCAGGACCCGTAGCAATTAAAAATGTCATTTTTGTGGGACCCATAGCCCCTGACATTTTTTCTAGACTAATTCCATATTAATGGCCAAGAATTTCAAGGATCAAGCATGTAAAACATTAAGATAGATTTCATGGAACATAGAGTTCAAGGATAGAACTTGTAATAAGGATGATATATCAATAAACCCTATGAAAATCATGACATTCTGGAAATCAAGGTGATTAGGTACAACCAGCTCAGTCGGCCTTGAGGGAATCCAAAGCTGCGAGGAGACTTACGGAGGTCCCAATGACTAACTTGCCAGTCTGAAGGAACGGAATGTCCAACGGAGGGCTCGTATGTCACCGAGAGTTGAGGTATATAACGTGAACCAATCATGAAAAAAGACTCCATCTACGGACGTGAGATGAGAGTGCCAAAAGACCCGAGGTATGGGTCAAATTCGGAAGAAAACAGTGAGAACATGAATGCGTTAATTATCGAATTCACGTCTATCAAATTCTATAATTAACTATAATTAAATAAAATTATATTAATTGATGCCCGTGGGTGGCGTCATTTATTAATTAGCATCCACTTGGAGTGACATTAATTCTATGATTTTTAACTTAATTTATTTAATAAGAATTCACGTCAATATCTATTTAATTGAATAATTTAAAAATATACATTCAAAGACACATTTATTTATATACAATAATTCAGAGAAATAGAATATATGATAATTATAAAAAAATATGAGGATTCTAAAATTATAATTTTTATAATTTTATGTTACATAATTTGGTAGATATAGATTTTTAAAGATATAGTTACAAGTTATATATATATATATATATATATATATATATATATATATATATATATCATTTAACGCCTTCGTATGATGTCGTTGAAAGAATTCGACGACTTTTGAGGGGTCGTCATTTAATTAATTGATAGGGTCCACTCTTTAAATCTTCCGTTCTAGATGTACACATGTCAAAATTGCGCAAATTATATACCAAAATGAAGGGCTCGAAAAACTCTACCTGACATGATGTTCAAAAAAAAATTTCGTTGAGAGATGGGGGATCTTGAGATAGGAGGCACGGAAAATGGTGCTACCACCCTCACGACCTCGGTCTCCACCCTAATAATGCTCCCATAAAATTTCATGGCCAAAGGACACTTCGACGACCTAGAAAAGTCTAAACAAAGCAAAACTCTATAGCTAACCGCTACAGTGTAACTCGTGATTCGCCTTGCAACTACTATAAATATACTAAATTAATTAACTAGTTAATATTAGTAGTTAATATCTATATCAAGACATGAAAATTTAAGAAAAAACATGGGGATTCTAATCGTATACACTTTACAATTTTTAGATGAGAGGTGACATGGATATAAAATTTTTAACCATAGTGTATTTAATATTTAATTAAGAGAAAACATGCATAACGATGAAAACACAATACTTAAACATGTAGGACATGCGGGAATATGATTTTATGAAGAAAATGAAGTTTATGCAAGAGTTTTATCACATTGGTTTGACTTGGGAGATTACCTACCTCATCGATACTTTCAACCGAGATAGAGGAAGAACAAGTAGCAGAGGAATAAGAAGAAAAGCCTTGCATCTTTTCTTCACTATAGCAACGATAATAGCAACAACATACCACGACAGCCACAACACTTCAACGGCAAAAGGAGAGTGCTGCAGCGGCAGCAGCACTGCTTGCCACTCGAAGGAAGGAGGAGGGAGGAAGTCTTGCTCCTCCACGGCGGGTGCAACGGCAACACAGCGGCCGCACGAACAGGAGGAAGAGGACGACGAGGATGGCGTCTACCACGGCAGGAGCAGCAGCTTGCTCCAAGCCATCACGGGGTTAATTTATAGGGGAGGAAAATAGCTTCGAGGGGTTCATACGTCAACAAGGGTAAGGGCTCGACCTTGCCATGTTTTTAGCCACCTTCCAAGGTTTAATCGCTGGAACCCTAAAGGCTAAACCCCATGCAACGTCTAATGTTAACATGGGTTGACTGTTTTGGGCTTTCTTCATGTCAACGAGTGTAAGGCCCACGTTCATGGGTTATCTTATGCCGTGGCTGTTATGTAGATTGTTCGAAGGTGATAATGGGTTTGGGTATTGTAGGTAACCCTTATGTGTATAGGTATTATATTTATACTCCCCAAACTTCTTATAATCTATATGCCCACGTAGTTTATGTATACATGGCCCGTTAGTTATATATCTCGATTAATATACATCATGTGTTTCCCTATGATAATATTGTGAGAGTTTTATCTTTATGGATTACAAGATATCTATTCTATGTGATAATCAAAGCTATCGATAGAATGTGTGCCAATTTTTTCTGGCAGGGCTCTGAAGGGCAGAGGCGCCATCATTGGGTTAATTGGCAACACATTCTTAAGCCGAGGTTGGAAGGAGGCCTCTCTATGAGGGACCTAAATCATGTTCAGGTCTCATTGGCTGCGAAAAATTTGTGGAACATCATTCATGGCTCATCTATGTGGGCTATATATGCTAGGAGCAGATTCATCAAAACCAATATTTTCGATTGTGTGAAACCTTTCCCAGCTGGCATGCCTTCCAATATTTTTCAGCAGGTGAAGAAACTAATTATACATAATTCCAGGTGGATCATTGGAAATGGGATGGAAGCAGATTTCTGGAAGGACAATTGGACAGGGCAAGTGTAATGCCCTGGATCCTTGGTAGGTCTTGCTGGATCTTCATTGGATCTTTTGGATTGGTTTCGGTGAGTTTCGGTTCGCTTTGGTGACTTCCGAGTTGAGCTTTACGAGCCGTGTGGGTTTTTCTCTCGTACTAGTTACGGAACCCTACGGTGAGTTTGTTTGTCAATTCTCGAACTCGTGGATGCTACAGCAACGATGTACTCTTCGAGCCGGTCGTTTCGACTATTTTTATGTATTTTTCTGAATTTGTGCATTTTCGACGCATTTTCAGAATTTCCAGAAATTAGGAAAATTTCCTAATTTCTTTTCCTTTTTCTTTTCCTTCCTCTCTCCTTCCTTCTCATTCGCCGCTGCCATCTCTCTCTCTTCCGTTCTCTCTCGTTTCGCCTCCTCGACTCCGGCTGCAGACGGGGTGCATAGGGGCGTGTGCTGGGAACGTGGTGGAGCTGGCTGGGTGCGCGATGGGGCGAGGATCAGATCGATTCTGGCGCGATCCCGAACGGTGGATTCAAAGCCGACGTTCGAGCTCGCGAGTGGATTTCGGCGTGGTTTAGTCCCTTCGGGGCACGGTTTCTTTGGTGGAGGTAGGGTGACGGTTCCTCACTTCTTCCTCTCCGTTTTCCCTGCCATTTCACGTTGTTCGGTAAGGAGGCGGCCGACTTTGGGCTTGTTTCCCCTGCGTTAGTTTTGTGTTGATCGGTGGTCATTCGAGACCGGTTGGAGCCCGGGAATCCCGTTGATCCATTTAGGGTGGATTCGTTAGAATCGCCCGTATCTTGAGTTTTTGAACTTGCATGTGGGGTTTTTAGCCCCCTGGTGTTGTCTGTCATCGTTTGGGTTTGTTTCCCCTGCGTTTTGGCGTGAATGGGGAGTGGAACGGGCCGATTTGTCCGTTCCTCTGTTTTCTCGCCGTGACCGATGTAGCGGTCGTTTCAGTGGCCGTTACTTGGCTTTGACGGCCCTACGATAGACCGCCACTTCGTTTGGCGTTTTTGAGCTTTCTGGCTTCTGGGTGCGTGACCGCCCTGGGGTGGCGCGTCACACCCATGTAACGCGCCTAGGCTGGGGCGTTACATTTGTTTTGTCATTTTGGTTTGGGGTTAAGTCGGTTCCTCTAACGCGCTTGACCCAGCGCGTTAGATGGATGTAGCGCGCCTGCCCCAGGCCGTTACATTCCGTTTGACCGTTGTTGACCATTAGAGGCGGTGCCTCTGACGGTGGTGCCCCTATGCGTTGGGTGTGTGTAACGCGCCTACCCCTGGCCGTCACACTCTGTTTTGACCGAGTTAGGGTGGCTGCGTGCTGTTCTATTTTTAACAGCCCCTACCCTGTCCGTTAGGCCTGTGTAACGCGTCGTCTCTGGACCGTTACTTGCTGTTTTGGCTGAGTGGGGTGGTTGTGCCGTTGGATGTAACGGTGGGGACCCTGTGCGTCAGGCGTTTGTAACGCGCCCTATGCTGGCCGTTACATGCCTCTTAGCCGTGTTTTGTGCTTTTGGTTGTGGGCGTGTTGGCCCTGACGCACTTGGTCGCTCCCATGCGTTAGTTCGTTGTAACGCGCCCCGTCTAGCGCGTTACTTGATTCGTGTGTATTGTGTTTTGAGGGTTGTTGGCCCTGATGGCCCCGATCTGGCGCGTCAGGTGTGTGTAACGCGCCCCGTCTAGCGCGTTACTTGCTTCGTGTGTATTGTGTTTTGAGGGTTGTTGGCCCTGATGGCCCCGATCTGGCGCGTCAGGTGTGTGTAACGCGCCCGGTGCTGGCCGTTACATGTTATTTTCTGTGTTTAGAGTTGGATAGGGCGGTGTGTGTGGCGGCTTGTCGCCCGACCGTCACTGTGACGACCCGAGGATCCGAGTACCTGAAAGGAACCGGCGCGTCTCGAATCTCGGTCCGCCAACCCACGAGCCCGTAGACTCGGAAGGGTAGAAAGGAGTGGTGTAGGGGTACAAGAGAAGCTGCAACGACCACAGAGATAGCACAATAATCTAAAATAAAATGCACATAATAATATAAATAAATAAACTGCTACAAGGTCCACAGTGTCCCATGTCCAAAAGAAAGTACAGTCAACAGGAAAGAAAGTACAACAACACGGGGCATCCCCCGGCGTACAACAACACGGGGCATCCCCCGGAGTACAACTACGCGGGGCATCCCCCGGCTCTGGCAGACTGGCAACTAACCCCGACATGAATCTAGCCCCTCTCGGCCTCTCCACGGCCTAGAAATCACGGGGAATGCTAGAAAGAGGGTAAGGATTCGTCCCCTTACCTCAAGGAAGCTCGAAATCCACTGAATCACCGCCGATCTTCAAATCTAGCTCAACCACGAACTCCACATCCACGCGCCAATGGGGGCACCGCCGCGATCCTCTCGCCGCCGCCGTCGTCACCGCGCTGCCGCCAAGGTCCACCACCCGTCGTCGGAGGGGAAGGGGCCGCCGCGAGGTTCCAACGGGCAAGGAGGGGAAAAAGGGGAGGTGACCGTTGCGCGCTCACGGGAGGGGAAAGAAGGAAGAAGAAAAAGGGAAGAAAAGAAAAGAAAAAGAAAAGGCTTTAAATAGAAAATCCGAAAAATGCCAAAAATATCGAAAAATAGAAAAAATACTCCTCCTCGACCGTCTCGACGCGTTGATCGCAATGGTACCACTCACGGGCTGGTGAACGACCCGGTTCACCCGCTACAGGGTTCCGAAGGACTCGCCGAAACCCGTACGCCGAAATCAGGAAAACGCGCACGGAAAAGCCGCGGACACACTCCGGGCCTCCGAACTGACTCCGGATCGCGCCGATCCGAACACGAAAGATGTCCGAAACGAAATTTCAGACACAACAGGGTCGAACACCCAGACAAACCAGATCCGGGACCCATAACGAAGGATCCGAAAGATCCGGGACATTACAGCCCTCCCCCCTTAAACGAATTTCATCCTCGAAATTCAAGGACAAGGCATAAGGACGGGGGAAAGACTCACACAAACAAATAAGGATACAACTCCCGCATCTCATCCTCACGCTCCCAAGATGCCTCGCCGCCAGAATGACGCTGCCAGACCACCTTAACCAGAGGAATAACCTTGTTCTGCAGGCGCTGCTCCCGCCGATCCTCAATGCGAACAGGAAACTCCGGAAGGGACAGATCTGGGGTCACCTCAGGCCAAACGGCATTCTCGAGAACATGAGAATCATCGGACATGTACTTCCGAAGCATCGACACGTGGAACACATCAGGCACGGTGAAACGCTCCAGAGGTAGTTGCAACCGATAAGCAACTTCCCCAACACGCTCAACGATGGGGAAGGAACCAACGTAGCGGGGACTCAACTTCCCACGCCTACCGAAGCGCATCACGCCCTTCATGGGAGACACTCTCAAGAAAACTCGATCTCCGACAGCAAAGCTGAGAGGTCGCCTCCTACGATCGGCATAACTCTTCTGTCGGCTCTGAGCTGCCAACATCTTCTGCCGAACGAGATGCACCACCTCAACACACTGCTGCACCAAGTCTGGTCCGATCAAGGCACGCTCGCCCACCTCGAACCAATCAAGCGGAGTCTGACATGGTCGCCCATACAACGCCTCATAGGGAGCCATACCGATGCTCGAATGATAGCTGTTGTTGTAGGCAAACTCAACTAATGGCAGATGGTGGGTCCAACTCCCCTGCCACTCCAAGCAACACGCTCGCATCATGTCCTCTAAAGTCTGAATGGTCCACTCAGACTGACCGTCCGACTGAGGATGATAGGCCGAGCTGAATGCCAACTCAGTGCCTAGAGCCTTCTGGAAGCTCCTCCAAAATCCAGAAGTGAAACGGGGGTCACGATCGGAGACGATAGAGATAGGGACTCCATGCAACGGGATGATCCGCTCCACATACAACCGAGCCAAACGCTGCACGCTCCAACTGACCTTGATCGGCAGCAATCGCGCCGTCTTCGTCAGTCTATCCACTAGCAACCAAAAACTATCCTCCCCACTGGACGTCCTCGGTAATCCAACCATAAAATCAGTGGTCACATGTTCCCACTTCCAAGCAGGAACATCCAAGGGCTGAAGTGTACCTCCTGGTTGCTGGTGCTCAGCCTTCACCTGCTGACAGGTCAAACACTTGGCCACAAATTCTGCAACATCTCTCTTCATGCCAGGCCACCAAAACTGCCTCTTCAGGTTCTGGTACATCTTAGCCGATCCGGGGTGCACGGCATACCGACTCCCATGAGCCTCACGCAAAACCGTACGCCGTACCTGCCCCTCGGTCGGAACGTACAACCTACCTCTGAATCTCACAGCTCCATCCTCACCAAACTCCACCTCGGCCATCGATAAAATACGGGGTAGCTCGGGGTCCGCTCGCTGGGCCTCAGTCACCTGTCGACGCACCGCGGGCATGACAGTCAAACTCGTAAGGACAGTCGAACCCTGGTCCTGAGGGACCTTGAGCCTAAAAGTCATGGCCGAGACCTGCTCCCAAAGCTTCCACTTCCTCAACAACATCTGATTGACCGTTACCCTCCTACTCAGAGCATCAGCCACGACGTTCATCCTGCCAGGATGATAAGACAGAGTAACGTCATAATCCTTCATGTACTCCATCCACCTCCTCTGTCTGAGGTTAAGGTTCTTCTGCGTAAACACATACCTCAAACTCTGATGGTAAGTGAAAAGCTCAAACCTCTCGCCGTACAAATAATGCCTCCAGATCTTCAGAGCGAAGATCACCGCTGCCAACTCAAGATCATGAGTAGGGTAGTTCGCCTCATGTGGCTTCAACTGCCGCGACGCATATGCACAACTCTCCCATACTGCATCAACACAGCACCGAGGCCTACCCCGGAAGCATCTGTACACACCACGAAACCACCCGAGCTAGATGGCAACACCAAAACCGGAGCAGTGGTAAGCAATCTCTTCAGCTCCATGAAGCTCCGCTCACACTCCTCCGTCCAGACGAACTGCACCTCTTTCCACGTAAGCCTGGTCATCGGGGCCGTAATACGAGAGAAATCCTGAATAAACCACCGATAATAACCTGCAAGCCCCAAGAAACTCCGAATCTCCGTGACAGAACTCGGCCTCGGCCACTGCACCACTGCCTCGACCTTGGCCGGGTCCACGGAAACACCATCACCCGAAATAACATGCCCCAGAAAGTGCACCACTCGGAGCCAGAACTTGCACTTGCTGTACTTGGCATACAACTGGTGATCGCGCAGGGTCTGCAATACCGCTCTCAAATGCTGTACATGCTCCACAGCAGGCCGCGAATATACAAGGATATCGTCCACAAACACGACCACAAACTGGTCCAAGTACGGACGAAACACCCTATGCATCAAATCCATGAATGCTGCGGGGGCATTGGTGAGCCCGAACGGCATCACCAAGAACACATAATGCCCATACCTCGACCGAAACGCCGTCTTCTCCACGTCCGACTCTCGGATCTGCAGCTGGTAATAACCCGATCTCAAATCGATCCTTGAAAACACTCGGGCCGACTGAAGCTGATCGAACAAAACACGAGCCGTACAACCCAAAATCGAGAGAGTACCTTCCACCAAATGCGATGCCTCAGCCTCCACCCTGGTCAGATGAGTCACTCTGCCTCGGGATCTCTGCCCACCCCCAGTAGCCGACCGTGCCAACTGAGGGAACTGTCCCTGCTGCTGGTACTGCTGTGGCTGTGCTGACGATTGTTGGGGCCGAAACTGCTGCTGCTGCTGAAACTCGTGCGGCTGGCGCGGTCTCTGCGGACACTCACGTGCCATGTGCCCTGGCTGGTCGCACCGGAAGCAAATCACGGGCGCCGAACACGGTCTGCCTGGATGAGAACCACCGCACCTGGGACAGCCATCCCGCGAACCAGTCATCGAACCCTGACGCTGAAAAGCCACCGGCTGCTGAACACTGCCCAACGACTCCTGCCCCGACTCCTTACGATCCTGACGCCTCTTGCTAAAACCAGCTTCCTTAAGCAACTTCTTAAGCTTCGACATGAAGGATGAATCTGGTGCCGGAGCCGCAGTCTGTGTCGCCACTGATCCACCTGCTGAGAGCTGGGCGGTACTCTGCTGCTGCATCCCTGTCGGCTGGCTGAAATCTGCCTGCACCTGACTAGCACTGCTCTGCCCTTGAACCTTCTGCAAATCTCTCTCCAGCGCCGCTGCTGCCTTACATGCCACATCCAAACTGGTCAAACCTGACGCAAGAAGATGGTGCCTCAACTCTAGCCTCAGACCACCAACAAACTGATCGGTCTTCACCTCCTCGTCCGCCATGATATGAGGAGCATAACGGCCCAACTCGATAAACCTGGCACGGTACTCCATCACCGTCATGTCACCCTGAGTCAGCTCCATGAATTCTTGCAACCTCTGTGACCTGACAAAAGACGGACAGAAGGCACGCTCGAAAGCCGTGACGAACTCCTGCCACACGATCTGCCGAAGAGGACGAGATCGAAACACTGAACCCCACTCCGATGTCCACCAAGTACGGGCCGATCCCTGAAGATGATGAGTGGCCAGTGCCATCTGCTCCTCCTCGGGACACTCCATCGCACTGAAAATCCGCTGCACATCATCCAGCCACTCTCTGGCCACCTCAGGATCTGACTGCCCATCAAAAGAAGGAGGCCGATACAACAAAAACTCCTTCAGCACACGACCGCGACCACCTCGAGCCTGATCCTCACCAGCTTCGCCACCCTGCTGCTGATGACCTCCTTGCTGCTGACCTCCCTATCGCTGCTGAAACACATACTCAAACATGCCTCGGAAGAAATCATCCATCCCTGGAGCTCTCGCATCTCTAGATACACCCTCGGAAATTGAAGCCCTGCTCTGCTCCTATGGACCACCACTAGACTCTCCCTGCTGGGCACGAGTCCTCCTCCGTGGCGCCATAACACACCTGGCATCAAGAAAAAGCACCGGAAATCAATAAAACACATGACCCTAAGCCAGTCGCCGACTGTACAGGACATTCATGGACCTTTTGGACCACTGCAATTCATTCCAAGTTCCGATATACCTCCACAACCTCGCTCTAATACCAGCTGTGACGACCCGAGGATCCGAGTACCGGAAAGGAACCGGCGCGTCTCAAATCTCGGTCCGCCAACCCACGAGCCCGTAGACTCGGAAGGGTAGAAAGGAGTGGTGTGGGGGTACAAGAGAAGCTGCAACGACCACAGAGATAGCACAATAATCTAAAATAAAATGCACATAATAATATAAATAAATAAACTGCTACAAGGTCCACAGTGTCCCATGTCCAAAAGAAAGTACAGTCAACAGGAAAGAAAGTACAACAACATGGGGCATCCCCCGGCGTACAACAACACGGGGCATCCCCCGGAGTACAACTACGCGGGGCATCCCCCGGCTCTGGCAGACTGGCAACTAACCCCGGCATGAATCTAGCCCCTCTCGGCCTCTCCACGGCCTAGAAATCATGGGGAATGCTAGAAAGAGGGTAAGGATTCGTCCCCCTACCTCAAGGAAGCTCGAAATCCACCGAATCGCCGCCGATCTTCAAATCTAGCTCAACCACGAACTCCACATCCACGCGCCAATGGGGGCACCGCCGCGATCCTCTCGCCGCCGCCGTCGTCACCGCGCTGCCGCCAAGGCCACCACCCGTCGCCGGAGGGGAAGGGGCCGCCGCGAGGTTCCAATGGGCAAGGAGAGGAAAAAGGGGAGGTGACCGTTGCGCGCTAACGGGAGGGGAAAGAAGGAAGAAGAAAAAGGGAAGAAAAAGAAAAAGAAAAGGCTTTAAATAGAAAATCCGAAAAATACCAAAAATACCGAAAAATAGAAAAATACACCTCCTCGACCGTCTCGACACGTTGATCGCAACGGTACCACTCGCGGGCTGGTGAACGACCCGGTTCACCCGCTACAGGGTTCCGAAGGACTCGCCGAAACCCGTACGCGGAAATCGGAAAACGCGCACGGAAAAGCCGCAGACACACTCCGGGCCTCCGAAACGACTCCGGATCGCGCCGATCCGAGCACGAAAGATGTCCGAAACGAAATTTCGGACACAACAGGGTCGAACACCCTGACAAACCAGATCCGGGACCCATAACGAAGGATCCAAAAGATCCGGGACATTACAGCCCTCCCCCCTTAAACGAATTTCATCCTCGAAATTCAAGGACAAGGCATAAGGACGGGGGAAAGACTCACACAAATAAATAAGGATACAACTCTCACATCTCATCCTCGCGCTCCCAAGATGCCTCGCCGCCAGAATGACGCTGCCAGACCACCTTAGCCAGAGGAATAACCTTGTTCCGCAGGCGCTGCTCCCGCCGATCCTCAATGCGAACAGGAAACTCCGGAAGGGACAGATCTGGGGTCACCTCAGGCCAAACGGCATCCTTGAGAACATGAGAATCATCGGGCATGTACTTCCGAAGCATCGACACGTGGAACACATCATGCACGGCGGAAAGCTCCGGAGGTAGCTGCAACCGATAAGCAACTTCCCCAACACGCTCAACGATGGGGAAGGGACCAACGTAGCGGGGACTCAACTTCCCACGCCTACCGAAGCGCATCACGCCCTTCATGGGAGACACTCTCAAGAAAACTCGATCTCCGACAGCAAAGTTGAGAGGTCGCCTCCTACGATCGACATAACTCTTCTGTCGGCTTTGAGCTGCCAACATCTTCTGCCGAACGAGATGCACCACCTCAACACACTGCTGCACCAAGTCTGGTCCGGTCAAGGCACGCTCGCCCACCTCGAACCAATCAAGCGGAGTCCGACAAGGTCGCCCATACAACGCCTCATAGGGAGCCATACCGATGCTCGAATGATAGCTGTTGTTGTAGGCAAACTCCACTAATGGAAGATGGTGGGTCCAACTCCCCTGCCACTCCAAGCAACACGCTCGCATCATGTCCTCTAAAGTCTGAATGGTCCGCTCAGACTGACCGTCCGACTGAGGATGATAGGCCGAGCTGAATGCCAACTCAGTGCCTAGAGCCTTCTGGAAGCTCCTCCAGAATCCAGAAGTGAAATGGGGGTGACGATCGGACACGATAGAGATAGGGACTCCATGCAACGGGACGATCTGCTCCACATACAACCGAGCCAAACGCTGCACGCTCCAACTGACCTTGACCGGCAGCAATCACGCCATCTTCGTCAGTCTATCCACTAGCAACCAGGTACTATCCTCCCCACTGGACGTCCTCGGTAATCCAACCACAAAATCAGTGGTCACATGGTCCCACTTCCAAGCAGGAACATCCAAGGGCTGAAGTGTACCTCCTGGTCGCTGGTGCTCAGCCTTCACCAGCTGACAGGTAAAACTCCTGGCAACAAATTCTGCAACATCTCTCTTCATGCCAGGCCACCAAAACTGCCTCTTCAGGTTCTGGTACATCTTAGCCGATCCGGGGTGCACGGCATACCGACTCCCATGAGCCTCACGCAAAACCGTACACCGTACCTGCCCCTCGGCCGGAACGTACAACCTACCTCTGAATCTCACAGCTCCATCCTCACCAAACTCCACCTCGGCCATCGACAGAATACGGGGTAGCTCGGGGTCCGCTCACTGGGCCTCAGTCACCTGTCGACGCACCGCGGGCGTGACAGTCAGACTCGCAAGGACAGCCGAACCCTGGTCCTGTGGACCTTGTAGCAGTTTATTTATTTATATTATTATGTGCATTTTATTTTAGATTATTGTGCTATCTCTGTGGTCGTTGCAGCTTCTCTTGTACCCCCACACCACTCCATTCTACCCTTCCGAGTCTACGGGCTCGTGGGTTGGCGGACTGAGATTCGAGACGCGTCGGTTCCTTTCCGGTACTCGGATCCCCGGGTCGTCACAGCTGGAATCGGCGCGTCTCGAATCTCGGTCCGCCAACCCACGAGCCCGTAGACTCGGAAGGGTAGAAAGGAGTGGTGTGGGGGTACAAGAGAAGCTGCAACGACCACAGAGATAGCACAATAATCTAAAATAAAATGCACATAATAATATAAATAAATAAACTGCTACAAGGTCCACAGTGTCCCATGTCCTAAAGAAAGTACAGTCAACAGGAAAGAAAGTACAACAACACGACACATCCCCCGGCATACAACAACACGGGGCATCCCCCGGAGTACAACTACGCGGGGCATCCCCCGGCTCCGGCAGACTGGCAACTAACCCCGGCATGAATCTAGCCCCTCTCGGCCTCTCCACGGCCTAGAAATCACGGGGAATGCTAGAAAGAGGGTAAGGATTCGTCCCCCTACCTCAAGAAAGCTCGAAATCCACCGAATCGCCGCCGATCTTCAAATCTAGCTCAACCACGAACTCCACATCCACGCGCCAATGGGGGCACCGCCGCGATCCTTTCGCCGCCGCCGTCGTCACCGCGCTGCCGCCAGGGTCCACCACCCGTCGCCGGAGGGAAAGGGGCCGCCGTGAGGTTCCAACGGGCAAGGAGGGAAAAAATGGGAGGTGACCGTTGCGCGCTCACGGGAGGGGAAAGAAGGAAGAAGAAAAAGGGAAGAAAAAGAAAAAGAAAAGGCTTTAAATAGAAAATCCGAAAAATGCCAAAAATACCAAAAAATAGAAAAATACACCTCCTCGACCCTCTCGACGCGTTGATCACAACGGTACCACTCGCGGGCTGGTGAACGACCCGGTTCACCCGCTACAGGGTTCCGAAGGACTCGCCGAAACCCGTATGCGGAAATCGAAAAACGCGCACAGAAAAGCCGCGGACACACTCCGGGCCTCCGAAACGACTCCGGATTACGCCGATCCGAACACAAAAGATGTCCGAAACGAAATTTTGGACACAACAAAGTCGAACACTCTGACAAACCAGATCCGAGACCCATAATGAAGGATCCGATAGATCCGGGACATTACAGCCCTCCCCCCTTAAACGAATTTCATCCTCGAAATTCAAGGACAAGGCATAAGGACGGGGGAAAGACTCACACAAACAAATAAGGATACAACTCCCGCATCTCATCCTTGCGCTCCCAAGATGCCTCACCGCCAGAATGACGCTGCCAGACCACCTTAACCAGCGGAATAACCTTGTTCCGCAGGCGCTGCTCCAGCCGATCCTCAATGCGAACAGAAAACTCCGGAAGGGACAGATCTGGGGTCACCTCAGGCCAAACGGCATCCTCGAGAACATGAGAATCATCGGGCATGTACTTCCGAAGCATCGACACGTGGAACACATCATGCACGGCGGAAAGCTCCGGAGGGAGCTGCAACCGATAAGCAACTTCCCCAACACGCTCAACGATGGGGAAGGGACCAACGTAGCGGGGACTCAACTTCCCACGCCTACCGAAGCGCATCACGCCCTTCATGGGAGACACTCTCAAGAAAACTCGATCTCCGACAGTAAAGCTAAGAGGTCGCGTCCTACGATCGGCATAACTCTTCTGTCGGCTCTGAGCTGCCAACATCTTCTGCCGAACGAGATGCACCACCTCAACACACTGCTGCACCAAGTCTGGTCCGGTCAAGGCACGCTCGCCCACCTCGAACCAATCAAGCGGAGTCCGACAAGGTCGCCCATACAACGCCTCATAGGGAGCCATACCGATGCTCGAATGATAGCTGTTGTTGTAGGCAAACTCCACTAATGGCAGATGGTGGGTCCAACTCCCCTGCCACTCCAAGCAACACGCTCGCATCATGTCCTCTAAAGTCTGAATGGTCCGCTCAGACTGACCGTCTGACTGAGGATGATAGGCCGAGCTGAATGCCAACTCAGTGCCTAGAGCCTTCTGGAAGCTCCTCTAGAATCCAGAAGTGAAACGGGGGTCACGATCGGACACGATAGAGATAGGGACTCTATGCAACGGGACGATCCGCTCCACATACAACCGAGCCAAACGCTGCACGCTCCAACTGACCTTCACTGGTAGCAATCGCGCCGTCTTCGTCAGTCTATCCACTAGCAACCAGATACTATCCTCCCCACTGGACGTCCTCGGTAATCCAACCATAAAATTAGTGGTCACATGGTCCCACTTCCAAGCAGGAACATCCAAGGGCTGAAGTGTGCCTCCTGGTCACTGGTGCTCAGCCTTCACCTGCTGCCAGGTCAAACACCTGGCCACAAATTCTGCAACATCTCTCTTCATGCCAGGCCACCAAAACTGCCTCTTCAGGTTCTGGTACATCTTAGCCGATCCGGGGTGCACGGCATACCGACTCCCATGAGCCTCACGTAAAACCGTACGCCGTACCTGCCCCTCGGCCGGAACGTACAACCTACCTCTGAATCTCACAGCTCCATCCTCACCAAACTCCACCTCGGCCATCGACAGAATACGGGGTAGCTCGGGGTCCGCTCGCTGGGCCTCAGTCACCTGTCGACGCACCGCGGGCGTGACAGTCAGACTCGCAAGGACAGCTGAACCCAGGTCCTGAGGGACCTTGAGCCTAAAAGTCATGGCCGGGACCTGCTCCCAAAGCTTCCACTTCCTCAACAACATCTGACTGACCGTTACCCTCCTGCTCAGAGCATCAGCCACGACGTTCATCTTGCCAGGCTGATAAGACAGAGTAACGTCATAATCCTTCATGTACTCCATCCACCTCCTCTGTCTGAGGTTAAGGTCCTTCTGCGTAAACACATACCTCAAACTCTGATAGTCAGTGAAAAGCTCAAACCTCTCGCCGTACAAATAATGCCTCCAGATCTTCAGAGCGAAGATCACCGCTGCCAACTCAAGATCATGAGTAGGGTAGTTCGCCTCATGTGGCTTCAACTGCCGCGACGCATATGCCACAACTCTCCCATGCTGCATCAACACAGCACCGAGGCCTACCCCGGAAGCATCTGTACACACCACGAAACCACCCGAGCCAGATGGCAACACCAAAACCGGAGCAGTGGTAAGCAATCTCTTCAGCTCCATGAAGCTCCGCTCACACTCCTCCGTCCAGACGAACTGCACCTCTTTCCGCGTAAGCCTGGTCATCGGGGCCGCAATACGAGAGAAATCCTGAATAAATCACCGATAATAACCTGCAAGCCCCAAAAAACTCCGAATCTCCGTGACAGAACTCGGCCTCGGCCACTGCACCACCGCCTCGACCTTGGCCGGGTCCACGGAAACACCATCACCAGAAATAACATGCCCCAGAAAGTGCACCTCTCGGAGCCAGAACTCGCACTTGCTGTACTTGGCATACAACTGGTGATCGGGCAGGGTCTGTAATACCGCTCTCAAATGCTGTACATGCTCCTCAGTAGACCGCGAATATACAAGGATATCGTCCACAAACACGACCACAAACTGGTCCAAGTACGGACGAAACACCCTATGCATCAAATCCATGAATGCTGCGGGGGCATTGGTGAGCCTGAACGGCATCACCAAGAACTCACAATGCACATACCTCGACCGAAACGCCGTCTTCTCCATGTCCGACTCTCGGATCCGCATCTGGTAATAACCCGATCTCAAATCGATCCTCAAAAACACTCGGGCCGACTGAAGCTGATCGAACAAAACACGAGCCGCACAACCCAAAATCGAGAGAGTACCTTCCACCAAATGCGATGCCTCAGCCTCCGCCCTGGTCAGATGAGTCACTCTGCGTCGGGATCTCTGCCCACCCCCAGTAGCCGACCGTGCCAACTGAGGGAACTGTCCCTGCTATTGGTACTGCTGTGGCTATGCTGACGACTGCTGGGGTCGAAACTGCTACTGCTGCTGAAACTCGTGCGACTGGCGCGGTCTCTGCGGACGGTCACGTGCCCTGGCTGGTCGCACCTAAAGCAAATCACGGGCGCCGAACACGGTCTGCCTGGATGAGAACCACCGCACCTGGGACAGCCATCCCGCGAACCAGTCATCGAACCCTGACGCTGAAAAGCCACCGGCTGCTGAACACTGCCTAACGACTCCTGCCCCGACTCCTTACGATCCTGACGCCTCTTGCTAAAACCAGCTTCCTTAAGCAACTTCTTAAGCTTCGACTTGAAGGATGAACCTGGCGCCGGAGCCGCAGTCTGTGTCGCCACTGATCCACCTGCTGAGAGCTGGGCGGTACTCTGCTGCTGCATCCCTGTCGGCTGGCTAAAATCTGCCAGCACCAGACTAGCACTGCTCTGCCCTTGAACCTTCTGCAAATCTCTCTCCAGCGCCGCTGCTGCCTTACATGCCGCATCCAAACTGGTCAAACCCGACGCAAGAAGATGGTGCCTTAACTCTAGCCTCAGACCACCAACAAACTGATCAGTCTTCACCTCCTCGTCCACCATGATATGAGGAGCATAACGGCCCAAGTCGATAAACCTGGCACGGTACTCCATCACCGTCATGTCACCCTGAGTCAGCTCCATGAACTCTCGCAACCTCTGCGACCTGACAAAAGACGGACAGAAGGCACGCTCGAAAGCCGTGACGAACTCCTGCCACACGATCTGCCGAAGAGGACGAGATCAGAACACTGAACCCCACTCCGATGTCTACCAAGTACAGGCCGATCCCTGAAGACGATGAGTGGCCAGCGCCACCTGCTCCTCCTCGGGACACTCCATCGCACTGAAAATCCGCTACACATCATCCAGCCACTCTCTGGCCACCTCAGGATCTGACTGCCCACCAAAAGAAGGAGGATGATACAGCAAAAACTCCTTCAGCACACGACCGCGACCACCTCGAGCTTGATCCTCACCAGCTTCGACACCCTGCTGCTGATGACCTCCTTGCTGCTGACCTCCCTGTCACTGCTGAAACACATACTCAAACATGCCTCGGAAGAAATCATCCATCCTTGGTGCTCTCGCATCTCTAGATACACCCTCAGAAATTGAAGCCCTGCTCTGCTCCTCTGGACCACCACTAGACTCTCCCTGCTGGGCACGTGTCCTCCTCCGTGGCGCCATAACACACCTGGCATCAAGAAAAAGCACCGGAAATCAATAAAACACACGACCCTAAGCCAGTCGCCGACTGTACAGGACATTCATGGACCTTATGGACCACTGCAATTCGTTCCAAGTTCTGATATACCTCCACAACCTCGCTCTGATACCAGCTATGACGACCCGAGGATCCGAGTACCGGAAAGGAACCGGCACGTCTCGAATCTCGGTCCGCCAACCCACGAGCCCGTAGACTCGGAAGGGTAGAAAGGAGTGGTGTGGGGGTACAAGAGAAGCTGCAACGACCACAGAGATAGCTCAATAATCTAAAATAAAATGCACGCATAATAATATAAATAAATAAACTACTACAAGGTCCACAGTGTCCCATGTCCAAAAGAAAGTACAGTCAACAGGAAAGAAAGTACAACAACACGGGGCATCCCCCGGCGTACAACAACACGGGGCATCCCCCGGAGTACAACTACGCGGGGCATCCCCCGGCTCTGGCAGACTGGCAACTAACCCCGGCATGAATCTAGCCCCTCTCGGCCTCTCCACGGCCTAGAAATCACGGGGAATGCTAGAAAGAGGGTAAGGATTCGTCCCCCTACCTCAAGGAAGCTCGAAATCCACCGAATCGCCGTCGATCTTCAAATCTAGCACAACCACGAACTCCACATCCACGCGCCAATGGGGGCACCGCCGCGATCCTCTCGCCGCCGCCGTCGTCACCGCGCTGCCGCCAAGGTCCACCACCCGTCGCAGGAGGGGAAGGGGCCGCCGCGAGGTTCCAACGGGCAAGGAGGGGAAAAAGGGGAGGTGACCGTTGCGCGCTCACGGGAGGGGAAAGAAGGAAGAAGAAAAAGGGAAGAAAAAGAAAAAGAAAAGGCTTTAAATAGAAAATCCGAAAAATGCCAAAAATACCGAAAAATAGAAAAATACACCTCCTCGACCGTCTCGACGCGTTGATCGCAACGGTACCACTCGCGGGCTGGTGAACGACCCGGTTCACCCGCTACAGGGTTCCGAAGGACTCGCCGAAACCCGTACGCGAAAATCGGAAAACGCGCACGGAAAAGCCGCGGACACACTCCGGGCCTCCGAAACGACTCCGGATCGCGCCGATCCGAACACGAAAGATGTCCGAAATGAAATTTCGGACACAACAGGGTCGAACACCCTGACAAACCAGATCCAGGACCCATAACGAAGGATCCGAAAGATCCAGGACATTACAGTCACTTTGTGTGTAACGGCCCAGGTCTAGACTGTCATATGTTTGTAGCGGTCTAGGGGTGGTGCGTTACATGCCTTGTGCTCCGATTTCCATGATTTCGGTTTCGGCTTGTCTTGTCTTGTCCTTGTGGTCTGCCCGTTGTCCCGTGGATGTCTTCTGACGTCCTATGAGGGTTAATACTACGTTGTAAGGTGGCCAGGAGTCTTCTTGCTTGAGGTAGGGTTCTCTTTCCTACTTTTTAAGCTTTGTTGTTTGGTTCTGGTCAACCCGGTGTGACCCAGTGGTTGACATGTGACCTAGTGTGTGTGTGTCTTTGCGGTTCTGTCCGGCCCGAGACACTGGTTCTGGATGCCTCGAGGTATTACCTTACCTCATTTTACGTGTCCAGTTGAGCTGAGGGTTTCTGGTTTTCCCTCAGGTCTCCGTGTGTTATTTTCTGCGGAGCGTGGTTTCTTCTGGCTTAGGATTAGACCGATTGGCGGCTTGTTCCACTGTTTGTGATGATCTTACCTTTGAGTCGTTCGACTCGGGATCGTTACGTGGTAGGTCTAGTTTCCTAGTCCTGAGTCTGTCGGCAGTGGTTGTACTGCCAGTGGTGCTTCGTAGTACGTGTGACAGGGCTTCTGTAGACTATATGTACTTTAGCACTTGTATTTTGGAGTCCGTGCCTTGTGAACCTCCACTAGTCGTAGCCTGTGACGTAGGCTTTTTAGTACGTCACCCACCGGGAGTGGTGGACGGGCAGTTTCCCATTACACGATTTTTAAGCTAGTTCCATGGGCCCCGGCCAACGATAGCGTCCTACCGAGGGGAATACTAGCTAGAGGCCTGGCCTAGGTAGTGGTCAGTGTGTACACACGTGGTTAGGGACTGAGGACTTGCGCCGACGGGCATGACCCTGACTAGTTACTCGCAGTTGGTACTGTGGTCCTGTGTCCGTAGTTGCCGTTTTCCCTTGGAACATCATTGTTCCTCGGACCTGGTTCTTGGTGTGTCTAGTCTTCGTTGTCCTTTGGACGAGTTGGACGTGGCACTTGTGGCGCAGTGTAAGTCGTCAGTGGACGCATCTGCCTGTTCTTCTAGAGGAGGGTGCTCCTGTCACTTTGGCCTATGACTCTCACGTTTCTTGTGCGGTGCGACCTTTGCGAGTGGCCCTATCGGGGCTGTACTCGAGGTCGGTGTCCTGTTGTGTGCGCGACGTTCTGGTCGTGCGTAGGGCTGTGTGCACGACGTTTCTGCTCGTGTTTGGTTGTCGTCTGTCTAGGTCTTTTCTAGACCTTTTCCGTGTGTTGTTGGCTGTTGCCCTCTTCTCGGTTTTGGCCGACGGACTGGTGTACCCTACCGTGTGAGTTTAGGGTTGACCGTCTGCTGCCTTTTGGAGTAGCTTAGAGTGCCGAGTTCTCCTCGGTGGCCGTGTTCTAGGTTTTGCGGCCTTGCTCTTTATTTTGGTTGAGCTCCCCTTTCTCGTTGCATGTTCCCTACTCCTGTTGTCCCTGTTCTGTTTACAGTTCTGTAGTGTAGCTTTTCCTGCTTTGCTGCAATTGGTGTTAGTGTTGCTTCTGTTGCACTGTGCGTTTTCCAGTGGGGATCCGCGTGACCCCTACTGAGTTTCTGTTTAGAGACTCACCCCTGCTTTTCAGGTGGGTTTCGTCGTCTGCCTCTGCTGTTCCTGGTGGAGCGCGTTGTTGTAGCTGCCAGCTGTACCTGTGCCGGGCTTCCCCCGACTTCTGTGTACGTTCTTTTCTGTCAGACTGTACTTGTTGTCTTTCCTTTGGACTATACTCTGGTGTATAATTGTTAATTTGAACAGTTGATTAAAAAGTAATTTTATTTCTGCTACTTTAGCAAACCAATCTAATGAAATTTAATTGCTTGCTGTTATATCTGTCAGTTCAATGTACTACATGACAGTCCTTTTTCCCTTCGGAGCTTTACCGCTCTTGGGATGCCTCGCGGGTCCCATGCGGTACTACGTGTATCCGGTAGTCCTACCGGGTGCACCTGGTATCCAGAATCCGGGTCGTCACAATTGGTATCAGAGCGTTATTGTGTGAAGTACATGGGAATCTCAGATATACAGTTTCCAGAGTCGTGAAGGTCCAGTACAGTCTCTTGCTGGCTTAGGTGTTGCGATGGTTTATCGCGTTGTTTTCTATGTGTGGTCTTGTGCGTGCTTGGTTGGCACTGTGCGAGATGGTTTTGCTCTCGTCTGGATGTGATGAGGTGCTTCGTTTGGTTTTAGTGTTGATCTCGATCATGTTGTACTTGGCAGTGTTCGCCGGAAGGCTTGAATCTGTGGTACGTTGTTCGAGATTTTTCCATGTGTTGTTCAGGTTGCTGTTGACCTTTAGCCTTGGTTTGATGACCGTACACGTTCTTACGTTGTCTTGGTCATCCCGGCTTGAGTCTGTTCAGCTCCTGATGTGTTTCACTTCTGTTGAAGTGCTCGATTTGATTATGTGTTGGAGAAGTTGCTCAGGCAAGCTAGGATTTCCCTTCCTGGCGAGCTTTTGTGGTTGAGCTTCTTGCTTCTCATCCTTTCTGGTGGAATCTTTTCGAGGTTTGCCTTGGAATTGCTGTCTTGGTGATGCCTTTGTCCTATGTCTGCTTAAGTGTGGACAGCTTTGTTTTGAGCCTGATCTGCTCTCTGCTATACGGTTGCTTGGCTTTGGACTCCGTGATGGTGTTAAGAGCTGTTGTGTACCGTGTTGTCGTGCCGTGTCCAGCGGCCGATGTATCGTGAAGGCTCATTTATCATTTTCCGGACGTGAAGGTAAGCTGAGATTGATGCTTTCCTTGTGCTTTGTGCTGAAGCTGGTGCTCTTCTCCTGTTGCACTTAGGCTCATGGTGATCGGTTGTTCGCGGGATCGGTACTCGTGGTGTATGATTTACGATCTTTGTTGATTGCGAAGGCGCTTGGTGTGTGCTGAGGTGCGACTATCGAGGTTGTTCTGTTGCCTGTGCACGTTGTTGAGAGCGCAGCGGAATTGTGTGGGTTGGCTACCCACGGGTCGAGAGATCTGTTTCTCCTCGATGTGACTTCGTCTTGGCTTCTTGTGCCTTGATGTTGTATGTTGCCGTGCCATTGTTGGTGGTTTTCTGGTGTTGGCTTTGGCATTTGCGAGTATTGGGGAATTTGTCGGCATTCCTGCTGATTGAGTACCCTTTGCCCTGCATTTCTTTTCTTGGGTGTTATGCTCTCGAGGCGTGTTGCTGGTCCTTGAGTTGCGTTCTCCGAGATTGTTGTCGTTTCTTATTGTTGTGGGTCTCTTCTTAGTGAGCAGTCTGATGTGTGACCCGTCTCTTGAGGTCGTGTGTTCAGCTGTTCGTGTCCCTTAATGTGACCCTGCTTGCAGATGTATTCCTTGGTTCTGTGTTTGGAACGGAACCGAAATTCTGCGAGTGTTGCTATTGTTGTTGTTTTGACGCTGTTTCTCTATGATTTTGTGTCTCTGTTTTGGACCAAGTCTTGTCGGTTAGCTTTGCTATACTCTTCTTCCTGGGAGTTAGCTTGCGACTCGATCAGACGTGATATCTGAATGAGGACTGACTTGATTGTGGTTGTGGTCCAGTGTTGTCGTTGGTGTCCTGTGTGCCAGGTGTTCCATGTTACCTTTGGCACTGGAGCCGATGATGTGGTCGAGCTGTCAGCTGAGAAGACTGTGTCTCCTTGTGTAAGCTGCCGCTTGCCGTTCTATCGTTGTGTTTTTCGGTGTTGGTTCTCGGTTGTTGTGGCAGTCGTGTCTCCTGTTCTGAGAGGCGTAAACGACGTTGCCTTGCTTCGGAGGTGTCAGATGTGCTCACTTTGGTACCATGCTCGTGCTGCGGACTTGTGCCTTGGAAGCTGAGTGTGTACCTATAATGGTGGTCTGACGGTGTTCCTCTGAATTGTGTTCTCTCGAGATTTGCGTTGTTTTTGCAGTTGTGTTGTCGGGTTGTTCTTCCCTGCTTCTCCTTTGCTAGTCCTTAATTTCGAGGGTGAAATTTCTTAAAGGAGGGGAGGATGTAATGCCCTGGATCCTTGGTAGGTCATGCTAGATCTTTATTGGATCTTTTGGATTGGTTTCGGTGAGTTTCGATTTGCTTTGGTGGCTTCTGAGTTGAGCTTTACGAACCATGTGGGTTTTTCTCTCGTACTAGTTACGGAACCCTACGGTGAGTTTGTTTGTCAATTCTCGAATTCGTGGATGCTACAGCGACGATGTACTCTTCGAGCCGGTCGTTTCGACTATTTTTGTGTATTTTTCTGAATTTGTGCATTTTCGACACATTTTCAGAATTTTTGAAAATTAGGAAAATTTCCTAATTTCTTTTCTTTTTTCTTTTCCTTCCTCTCTCCTTCCTTCTCATTCGACGCAGCCATCTCTCTCTCTTCCGTTCTCTCTCGTTTCGTCTCCTCGGCTCCGGCTACAGACGGGTGCCTAGGGGCGTGTACTGGGGACGTGGTGGAGCTGGCTGGGTGCGCGATGGGGCGAGGATCGGATCGATTCTGGCGCGATCCCGAACGGTGGATTCAAAGCCGACGTTCGAGCTCACTAGTGAATTTCGGCGTGGTTTAGTCCCTTCGGGGCATGGTTTCTTCGGTGGAGGTATGGTGACGGTTCCTCACTTCTTCCTCTCCGTTTTCCCTGCCATTGCACGTTGTTTGGCAAGGAGACGGCCGAGTTTGGGCTTATTTAGTCTAAACCGTGATTTTCGTGGTTTGTAGGGTTTGCCGAAAAATGGCGACCGTTTGCGGTGTAGTTAGTTTTAAACTGACCGCAGGGATGTTAGGATCCCATCCACGTTAGTTTTGTGTTGATCGGTGGTCATTGGAGGCCGGTTGGAGCCTGGGAACCCCGTTGATCCATTTATGGTGGATTCGTTAGAATCGCCCGGATCTTGAGTTTTTGAGCTTGCATGTGGGGTTTTTAGCCCCCTGGTGTTGTCTGTCGTCGTTTGGGTTTGTTTCCCCTACGTTTCGGCGTGAATGGGGCGTGGAACCGGCCGATTTGGCCGTTCCTCTATTTTCCCACCTTGACCGATGTAGCGGTCGTTTCAGTGACCGTTACTTGGCTCTGACGGCCCTACGATAGACTGCCACTTCGTTTGGCATTTTTGAGCTTTTTGGCTTCTGGGTGCGTGACGGCCCTGGGGTGGCGCGTCACACCCATGTAACGCGCCTAGGCTAGGGCGTTACATTCATTTTGTCGTTTTGTTTTGGGGTTAAGTCGGTTCCCCTAACGCGCTTGACCTAGCGCGTTAGATGGATGTAGCGCGCCTGCCCCAGGCCGTTACATTCCGTTTGACCGATGTTGACCATTAGAGGCGGTGCCTCTGACGGTGGTGCCCCTATGCGTTGGGTGAGTGTAACGCGCCTGCCCCTGGCCGTCACACTCTGTTTTGGTTGAGTTAGGGTGGCTGTGTGCTGTTCTGTTTTTAACGGCCCCTACCCTGTGCGTTAGGCCTGTGTAACGCGTCCTCTCTGGACCGTTACTTGCTGTTTTGGCTGAGTGGGGTGGTTGTGCCATTGGATGTAACGGTGGGGACCCTGTGCGTTAGGCGTTTGTAACGCGCCCTGTGCTGGCCGTTACATGCCTCTCAGCCGTGTTTTGTGCTTTTGGTTGTGGGCGTGTTGGCCCTGACGCGCTTGGTCTTGTGCGTCATGTGGCTTTAACGTGGTCACTCCCTTGCGTTAGTTCGTTGTAACGCGCCCCGTCTAGCGCGTTACTTGCTTCGTGTGTTTTATGTTTTGAGGGTTGTTGGCCCTGACGGCCCCGGTCTGGCGCGTCAGGTGTGTGTAAAGCACCCGGTGCTGGCCGCTACGTGTTGTTTTCTGTGTTTAGATTTGGATAGGGCGGTGTGTGTGACGGCTTGTCGCCCGACCGTCACTTTGTGTGTAACGGCCCAGGTCTAGACCGTCATATATTTGTAGCGGTCTAGGGGTGGTGCGTTACATGCCTTGTGCTCCGATTTCTGTGATTTCGGTTTCGGCTTGTCTTGGCTTGTCCTTGTGGTCTGCCCGTTGTCTCGTGGATGTCTTCTGACGTCCTATGAGGGTTAAGACTACGTTGTAAGGTGGTCAGGAGTCTTCTTGCTTGAGGTAGGGTTCTCTTTCCTACTTTTTGAGCTTTGTTGTTAGGTTCTGGTCAACCCGGTGTGACCCAGTGGTTGACATGTGACCTAGTGTGTGTGTGTCTTGGCGGTTCTGTCCGGCCCGAGACACTGGTTCTGGATGCCTCAAGGTATTGCCTTACCTCATTTTACGTGTCCAGTTGTGCTGAGGGTTTCTGGTTTTCCCTCAGGTCTCCGTGTGTTATTTTCTGCGGAGCGTGGTTTCTTCTGGCTTAGGATTAGACGATTGGCGGCTTGTTCCGCTGTTTGTGATGATCTTGCCTTTGAGTCGTTCGACTCGGGATCGTTACGTGGTAAGTCTAGTTGCCTAGTCCTGAGTCTGTCGGCAGTGGTTGTACTGCTAGTGGTGCTTCGTAGTACGTGTGACAGGGCTTCTGTAGACTGTCTGTACTTTAGCACTTGTGTTTTGGAGTCCGTGCCTTGTGAACCTCCACTAGTCGTAGCCTGTGACGTAGGCTTTTTAGTACGTCACCCACCGGGAGTGGTGGACGGGCAGTTTTCCGTTACACGGTTTTTAAGCTAGTTCCGTGGGCCCCGGCCAACGGTAGCGTCCTACAGAGGGGAATGCTAGCTAGAGGCCTGGCCTAGGTAGTGGTCAGTGTGTGCACACGTGGTCAGGGACTGAGGACTTGCGCCGACGAGCGTGACCCTGACTAGTTACTCGCAGTTGGTACTGCGGTCCTGTGTCCGTAGTTGCCGTTTTTCCTTGGAACGTAGTTGTTCCTCGGACCTGGTTCTTGTTGTGTCTAGTCTTCGTTGTCCTTTGGATGAGTTCGACGTGGCACTTGTGGCGTAGTGTAAGTCGTCAGTGGATGCATCTGCCTGTTCTTCTGGAGGAGGGTGCTCCTGTCACTTTGGCCTGTGACTCTCGCGTTTCTTGTGCGTTGCGACCTTTGCGAGTGGCCCTATCGGGGCTGTACTCGAGGCCGGTGTCCTGTTGTGTGCGCGATGTTCTGGTCGTGCGTAGGGCTGTGTGCACGATGTTTCTACTCGTGTTTGGTTGTCGTCTGTCTAGGTCTTTCCTAGACCTTTTCCGTGTGTTGTTGGATTTTGCCCTCTTCTCGGTTTTGGCCGACGGACTGGTGTACCCTACCGTGTGAGTTTAGGGTTGACCATCTGTTGCCTTTTGGAGTAGCTTAGAGTGCCGAGTTCTCCTCGGTGGCCGTGTTCCGGGTTTTGCGGCCTCGCTCTTTCTTTTGGTTGAGCTCCCCTTGCTCATTGCATGTTCCCTACTCCTGCTGTCCCTGTTCTGTTTATAGTTTTGTAGTGTAGCTTTTCCTGCTTTACTACACTTGTTGTTAGTGTTGCTTCCGTTGCACTGTGCGTTTTCCAGTGGGGATCCGCGTGACCCCTACTCAGTTTCTGTTTAGAGACTCACCCCTGCTTTTCAGGTGGGTTTCGCCGTCTGCCTCTGCTGTTCCTGGTGGAGCGCGTTGTTGTAGGTGCCAGCTGTACCTGTGTCGGGCTTCCCCCGACTTCTGTGTACATTTTTTTCTGTCAGACTGTACTTGTTATCTTTCCTTTGGACTAGACTCTGGTGTATAATTGTTAATTTGAACAGTTAATTAAAAAGTAATTTTATTTCTGCTACTTTAGCAAACCTATCTAATGAAATTTAATTGCTTGCTGTTATATCTATCAGTTCAATGTACTACACGACAGTCCTTTTTCCCTTCGGAGCTTTACCGCACTTGGGAGGCCTCGCGGGTCCCATGTGGTACCACGTGTATCCGGTAGTCCTACCGGGTGCACCTGGTATCCGGAATCTGGGTCGTCACAGCAAGGGCCGCTCATTAATAAGGTCCAGCAGCTTAGCAATATCCAAAACAAACCCAAGCTAACTGTCAGAGAGGTACTTCTTAATCCCTTTCATGAAGCTAGGGCCCGGCTCAACAATAGCCAATGCTTCCCAATTCTTCAATTAAATGATGAGAGGGACAAATGCATATGGATGGCCACTGCTGGAGGCTCATTTACAATCAAATCTTCAAATAAACTCCTAAGGACGTCAGGTATTACAAGAGGCCATTGGGCCAAACTTTGGCATCCGGGGATAGCTCCGAGGGCTGCCAATTTTTTTCTGGAAAATCATCCACCGTGCAGTGTCTGTTGACAGTAGGGTGGCTGATTGTGGCATTTCTATGGCTTCCAAATGCAGCTGATGTACCACCCTGAAGTTGAAGACCTCAACCACCTTTACATCAAAGGGGAATTAGCAGCTGATCTATGGGCCTCGATCACACCCATCATCAATGTAAAGATAGATCTCAGTGAACATATTACCATTCGATGCTGGAATATATTGGCTGGTACTAGTTTATCCTCGGCCTACAGCTATATTGGACTTAATGCAGTAATTTTAATGCTCTGGGAATTATGGAAGACTAGATGCATAGCAAGATTTGACTGTATCAGGCCAAACATTAGTGGCATAAAGAAGAGAGTTTGTGAAGCTATCAACATCTCCCTGGACAAAATCCACTTCCCTGGACTCCTCTCCAATATGCATAAATATAGCCTGGCTTTATTTCACTTTTATCCGAGGATAGTCCAAAACTTGCCAATCCTTGTGCAATGCAAATTATCTTCCTCCAAATTTACTCTACATGTCGATGGGGCCTCCAAAGAAAATCCTGGAATGAGTGGTAGAGGAGGATGTATCTGTGACCCTGCGGGCAACCTAATAGTAGGTTTTGCTTTTCACTATGGCTTTGGGTGCAGCATTCTAGCCGAGGCAAGGGCTTTACATGATGGTCTAGCTCTAGTTTTACATAGTGACATTCAGGTGGGTGCTATTTACTGCGACTGTGCTTTGCTTGTTAATGCTATTCAAAAAGGAGTGGCCCCTAATTGGACCATCCTCCCTTGGTGGAAGGCAATTCTTGATCAAGTAACCATATGTGGTTGCTCCGTTCAGCACATCTTCAGGGAGGGTAATCAAGTTGCTGATGCACTAGCTTCCTTTGCTTGTAACACTCACAGCAACAACATATACACTCAAACTAGTGGGCTCCCTCGGCTGGCTAGGGGTGCTCTCCGAGTGGATAAAATAGGCCTTCCTGCTTTTCGAACCTGTAACAGATGACATTTGGATTTGTAGATCTGACAGGGTTCGAGTGTATACCAGCACAATGTATAGACTTCACTAGTTCGAGGGTATACTTCACAAACTCTGTAGCGTCTCTAGTAGCGAATGAACAATGTACAAACTTCAGCAGCGAAAGGGAATGCAATGTATAGACTTCTCAACGTACAGACTTCAACTCTGCACCGTCTCCAGCATCAAGCAATGTACAGACTTCATAATGTACAGACTTCACAAACTCTGCAGGACTTCATAATGAATGTACAGACTTCACAAAGTGCTCAGACTTTGTATGCACCACAATGTACAGACTCTGCTGGACTTCACAATGAATGTACAGACTTCACATTGTACAGACTTCACACTGTACAGACTTCACATTTCACAATGTACAGACTTCAGCAGCGAAAGGGAATGCATATAGACTTCTCAATGCAATGTATAGACTTCTCAACTGTACAGACTTCAACTCTGCACCGTCTCCAGCAGTGAACAATGTACAGACTTTACAATGTACAGGCTTCACAATGTACAGACTTTGCACTGTCTTCAGCAGCAAACGGACTTCACACTGTACAGACTTCACACTGTACAGACTTCACAGATTTCACAATGTACAGACTTCAGCAGCGAATGGGAGTGCACTGTATAGACTTCTCAATGCAAGGTATAGACTTCTCAACGTACAGACTTCAACTCTGCACCGTCTCCAGCAGCGAACAATGTACAGACTTAACATTGTACAGACTTCAGTAGCGAAAGGGAATGTAGTGTCACAATGTACAGACATACTTTGAATGCAGTCCACAATGGCCAGTCTCTAGAGGATTGTACAATTTTTTTACATTTTATATCTCCTTGTATTTTTAGAGGCTTGGCCTCTTTTGAATTTGTTCATTTTTGGAAAATCAATAAAATAAAGCATCAAGTGGTGATTTGGTGGAGTGAGAACATTCCCTTCCTCTGGAATGGGGGTGCACTCTCCCTTCTTCCTGCTTGATGACTTGGCTTAAAAAAATATATATTCTATGTGATTTGGGCTTCAATATATTTTGTATATAGATATATCCCTTCATCATGTTGTAAACGTAACCCTTGAGGCCCAAAAAGCCTTTAAGCATCTTCAAAGCCTATTCTTGACGAGAAGCCGATTTTATTATTGGGTTTTCTATTGTTTTCCCTTTTGTACTAAGCCCATTAACTACTATTTGTTCTAGGTAAAAACCCATTCTAGTCTTTTAGCCCATTATAAATTTCAGATTTAAGTTGAACTTTTTATATATTATTATTATTATTAATCTCATTTATTTATCTACCTTATAAATTTTGCCGTTGTCTTGGGTTTCAGAGTCGATTTCGATCCAATGTCACATTACTCAATTATTTATTTGTATCTCTATTGAGGCCCATGCCGTTCTAGTTTTATATTTGGGCTTTAATCCTTTTGAAAGAATCATTTATAACCTTTTTAATTAATACATATGCCCATTTTCTATTTAGATTGTTTCTATTATCCAGAGTTTTATTTTTCTCATTTATTTTAGGACAATTAATAATATTTATCTTTCTAAAAATTTCGGGGTGCTACAACATCCATACAATCACTCCCTAGGTAAATATGTGAAGTATGAGCAATGAGATCTAGATAGTATGGATTTTCAGATTTTCTAAAGAACACAGGAAGGAACTTTTCCTCCCTACACTTTCATACAACGTGCTCGACTTTTGGTAATTTCGCACAACCCCAAGATTAATTTCATTTTTGAATGACAAGGTGACTAACCTTTTGACACAAGTCATGCCCTTTGTTTCAGGGGCACTTCCCGGTTACTCGGTATCGTCGCTTATGATTATATGGATAGGACACTTTTCAATGCGAGTTTCCTCCTTTATTTCAGGGGAGATTCCCGATTTACTTGATGTCTAATCACACTTATTGACTATTTTTGATGGGGCTGACAGCTTTTTCCTAACAAGTCACGTGATTTCCATGTAGGGGTTCCAGAGTCCTAAAATATGTTAAATGGAATAAGTGAAATCCTTATTAGTTAGAATCATTAACTCACATGTGCAAATTGTGTGAGAGATTGCGTAGAATGTAAGAGATGAATTAGCCTATTCATGGTGATGTCTCCCCCTAAGTGTATGCATCGTTATAACAAAAACCTTCCCCTTAATATGTGCCATGTTAAAACATGTCCTAGTCAAAGCATTTTATTTAGCAAGGGCGTAAGGTCATAGAAGATATCAACTGAAAGGTGTGTAATCTATATACACTCAAGCATTTCAAAATGATGTTTTCAAGCAATTTGATTACCGGTACGTGGCGGAGTACATAGGTCTGAAGACCACACTCACACATAATGAAAGCTTCCCGGTGGACTTAATATCTATCTATCCACTGACACTATTTTATATACCAGTTAATCATGGCATTCATGCACACTAAGATGAAGTATATGCATTTATGTACATACGGATGCGAAGGGATAAAAGCATGTACGAGAACCGAATCATTATTCACTGTGATATGCACAAAAAGCAAAGTTTGGAAAGTAAAGGCAATGAAAAATTTTTATGTGCAAAGCATAAGGCAATATGAACAGTTTCTTTATGAAAAAGATGAAAAGAGTGTATGTACAATTCAGCTCAACCGATCTAAGTATCTAACCTGCAAACACCTAATTCTCTCCACAGAAAATAGAATTGTTCAGAATTCAAAGGTTTTGTAAATATATCAGCAAGTTGGTGTTTTGTGTCAACAAAAACAAGTTCAAAATCACCTTTATTTATGTGATCTCGTATAAAGTGATGTCTAACTTCTATGTGCTTAGTGCGGGAATGTTGGACAGTATTTTTGGACAAGTTTATTGCAGAAGTGTTGTCGCACATTCTGGGAGTTTTCATTAAAAAAAAATCAAAATCTAGCAACTGATGTTTGATCCAAAGCACTTGAGCCGCACAACTATCGGCAGCCACGTACTCGGCTTCGGCAGTTGATAGAGCCACACAATGTTGTTTCTTTGAGGCCCATGAAATCATGTAGCCCCCAAGAAACTGACAGTGACCGCTTGTAACGCCTAGTAATTTAAAGGCTAAACAGTAATAAAATAATATATATATTTATATTTACGGTTCGAAAAGAAAAGTAACATATACATGATGATATTTGTATATTCCTGTAAATGGTTAATGAGGTTGAATAAATAAGAATTTAGGAATATTGTTCCATGAAATTAATAAAATACTAGTTAATATTACCTTTTGGAAGGGAAGTAAATATTTCACCTAGGATCGAATCTGCCTCTGATACCCAAGACAATGATTAAGAAGGAAATAAAAGTGAAGGACATAATAGGAAATGAAACCCTTAAAGGAAGTACTACTAAGACCCTAATATATATTGTGACTGGCCACAAACACTAATGGTAAAACGGGTAGCCGTGAGGGCCTTGCATATGAACTTAGCCGTGAGGCCTTATATACGTATATACTTGTAAACTACCAATAGATATAGGTCATGCATATGAGGTTAGTAACTGACAAAGGGGTTTAGTATGAAAACATACATAGGTACATAATTTGTTTCTAGAAGTATATAAACATATATATATATATATATATATATATATATATAATAGGCCATATGGAATGGCAAGGATATGTAATTATAGAATACATGAGCCTTGGCCCAAAATAACCCACACATATATCTTATGTAAAGGAGCCTTAGCAATACAACCCATTATATGCCACCCATATACACATCAAACCTAAACCATATGACAAATGAGCCAAAAATGAATAGCGCCTCCTATCAGGTCGTCATGTAATTAAAGACCGTTCAAGTGGGCGCTAATTTATAAATTGACGCCTCTATATTAGGCGCTATTTATAGCAATGACGCCCCTTTGAATGGGCGTCATTTTCATACGTTAATAGGGTAAGAGAGAGGATAATAAGAAATAATGCCCCCTTGACGGGCGCTATATTATAAATTAAAGACTCCGTACACAGGCGTCATTTTAAAATAACGCCTCAACCTTAGGCATCATTTCCAAACAGAACCGTTGGTGTTTGGTTCGAACAAGGATGTTATCTGGGTAAGTTTTGATTATGGAAAGGGATCAATACGTGGATATCTCAGTTTAAGCAGGATTCTACATAGGAAATCCTAATTCCAATCAAACTCCTAGAAACCATTAGGATTCCTTCCCTATAAATACCCCCCTTCCGTCGAGCCAACATGTTGGCTCTTTTCTTCATCATACCTACTACTATTGTCGATCGTCCAAGCATCGAGGAGCCTTCCTCTCCATCCTGTTGTTGATACGAGGAGGGGTTCCCATCATCTTCCTCTTCATCCTGCCGTGGACGTGGAAGGACCTTCATCCTCGTCTCCTTCCTTTGCGCTGCCGTTATTCGACTGATTTGGTGTGTTGCCGTGGGAAGCCTTTGTTTATCTATTTTCTTCAAAAAGGGGGGTTGCGGCGTTGCTAAAATCATCTTCCTGCAGCTCCACAGAAGGGGGCACTGATATTGCCTTTGATAAGAGCTGTTGCTCTTGATTGTTCATCCAAGCTTCTTCATATCGTTGTTGCCGAGATCTCTGTTGAAAACAGAGTATCAGAATATTGTATTTCTCATCGCGTTCTTCATCGTCTGCCAACCGAATCATCACCCAAGGTAGGTTTTCTCAAGACTTAGCAAAACTCTGTAATTCCTAGGTTATAAACATGCATATAGGTCTGTAAGAGTTACAGATTTCAATTCTAGATTGTGTTTTCTTTGTTTACTGCATAAATGGAAATAGCGACCTAAGCAAGGGCACTATTTGATTTAACGCCCGTGCAAACAGTCGTCAAATTTATTAGATAATTAATAATTTCACCATGTTCAAAATTTAGTAACTGAGAACCCTTACATGTAAACTAATGCATGATCATACTAGAAAATTCCTGCTATTTTTATCTATCTGTCCATGTCCCTAGTTTTCTGATTGGTAATACTCCAAAATCCATGTGTCTGTAATTGCACCTACCCGGTGTAAATCATATGACAAAGAATTAGCGACCGTGATTAGGTCGTCATTTAAATGCAAGCCCCTATACATGGGCGCCAATTAGTGATACACTGTGAAGTTTTGAAATGTTTATAATATTCCTAGATATTGAAATGATGACATATACCCTGCCCTTTAATTTGATATATGACGCCCCTAATAAGGGCGCTATTTAATGAATTAGTGACTTAAGAAACGTCGTCATTTACATATATATCTGGAATTAAGAAATTTTATAGATATAGAATCTGGATGTAACGACTGAGTAAATAGTCATCATTTAATGAACTGACGACCCTGACAAGGGCGCTAATTCAGAAAATGAAGACTTAAGCTCAAGCGTCAATTTACTAATTGCCTGATTTCATGTTTTCTATAACTCTTGGCAATAGGTTAAGATTATATGAATAGGCACTATCTTTCATGAATATAGTCCCACGTTTTCTCCATATTTTATAGTTTACCCATTATTTCTCGGTGATAGATGAACCCTCCGCTGGACATTCCGTTCCTTCGGACTGGTGATTTTATCATAGATACCTCCATAACACTTTGCTAGCCTTGGATTCCCTCAAGACAACCGAGCGGGTTGTACCATAAAAACCCATAACATTTTTTTACCATGCCCCTCTAGGAACATGGTATACCAGCCCTCATGGTATGCTATTTAGCCGCCATGAGATTAATTCTTAAGCTAACAGAATGGGAAACCATGCCATTGCTATTCATCTTGGATTACGTGCCTCTACGTAGACACCAATTCCTTTACTAAGAACGAGCGCTCATGTGTATATGAATACTTATTCTAATACTCATGGCACCCACTAGGGAGTCAATTCCACCTTGTTTTTCGATATATTCCGCAAGATCTACCTTAAATTCCTACAAGTTTCATTCCTTTGGAAATCTACATTGGCTATAACTATCGTGGATGTCGAAAATACATTATACAATGCCTGCGCATATAAGGGCCCGATCTGGTCCTGGGAGGAGCACCCGAAAGTGCTAGTGCCCATGGGAGTTGTAATGATCGCGGTGTGGCATTGCACCGAAGTAGTCATCGTTCTAGAGACATTTCACTTACTCTCTCTCTCTCGTGACTTTATATGATACTACTTGTGTGCGTGACTCGTCGTGGTACTTGCTAGAACTCTAAAATAGTCAATATCTCATGCTTGATACTATCTTTAACTCTTGCTTGTCTCATTTTACTAGAAATGTCATATCTTGGTTTAATCGATATACATACATTCTATTTTTTGCGATCATTCATGTATATTATCCTTGCATTCATGTAACATGTAATTACTTAAAGCTACCTTGTTCTTGAGATATAAGTCCTACTGAGCGTTCGCTCACCCAGTTTATTTCAACATTTTTCAGGTAATCAAGTGGCTAACAAGATCGAGACTCACACGGGAGGGATAAGTGTGCAAGCGAGCTCTGAAAATTAGTCAACCCATGTCTTTTACCTTTCTTGAGTCTAGTTGGTGTTTCCTGTTAGTTTGTCATGTCTATGTCTGTTAGTGTGTCATTGCCTTTTCATTCATGGTGATGTAGTTGAGTCTTCAAGTTTGAAATTTGTAAGAGACTTATTTTTGAAATAAAAATTTATTATTGCTCCAAATGATTGGTCTTATGTGACTGCTCTTGATTATTCACGACTGTTAACTACCACGTTTCGAGCAAACGACACGTTCCGCTGCTATTGGTTCAGGGCGTGACAGAGGTGGTATCAGAGCTTCGACTTTCACATCCTCAAGTTATTAGGTTCCAATGATAGGTCAAGTATCTTTGTCAGTCATATCAGAGCTTCGACTTTCATTAGGTTCTAATGATCGGTCAAGTATCTTTGTCAGTCATACCAGAGTTTCGGCTTTCATATCCTTAGGGCATTAAGTCCAAGAGATAGGTTGAGTATCCTTGTCAGTCATCCTATAAGAATCCCGTGAGAGTGGGTAGAGCATGGGGTATATTATAAAGAAAGGATAAAATATTCTAGTCCCATTCCTATCAAAAATTTTTAAAGTCAACAATTAATCTCCCCATTAATCTTGTAGGAACATAATTAGAATGGAGGCATCCAAACCAAGCTTTGTCCCTGAGATGGTACTAGTAGATGTTCAAGCTTATGCGACCTTGTTAGAAGCGTCTAGGAGCTAGAGAGGGTGGTGGAAGAAAAAGAAAGAGTTAAATGGAAAGATCAAGTGCATGATTCGGGGAAGTTCACCGCTACCAAGAAAAGGATACACGAGGGTAGTAGTTCACAAAAGTGTAAGAAGTGCAAGAAATGTAAGAAGTGTAATAAGGAGGGAACTTTGACAGATAAGTGTAAATATTGTGGAAGACATGGTCACCAATCGAAAAAGTGTTGGTGGAGTTCGGGAGCGTGTCTGCATTGCGGGAGCTTAGACCATAAGATCGCAGAATGCCCTAGTTTGACCGAAAAGCTTCCAAGAGAAACTCAAGCCGTGGCCGAACTTGCCAAAGGAGAAGTTGTGGAAGGTACTCGTCACCCTTGAGCCTAAATTAGTTATTCCTAAAAATTAGTTCTTTTCCACCCAATATATCTAGACTTCTTCTTCGCATTATAACTAGTCCCCCATCTTGAGTAAGGGATGATGTGAATTTGGGGACCAAATTCTTTTAAGTGAGGGAGGGTGTAACGCTCGATAATTTTAAAGCAAAACAAGAATAGAATAATATATATTTATATTTATATTTTTGGTTCGAAAAGAAAAGTAACATATACATGATGATATTTGTATATTCCTGTAAATGGTTAATGAGGTTGAATAAATAAGAATTTAGGAATATTGTTCCTCGAAATTAATAAAAGACTAGTTAATATTACCTTTTGGAAGGGAAGTAAATATTTCACCTAGGATCGAATCTGCCTCTGATAACCAAGACAATGACTAAGAAGGAAATAAAAGTGAAGGACATTATAAGAAATGAAACCCTTATAGGAAGTACTACTAAGACCCTAATATATATTGTGACTGGCCACAAACACTAATGGTAAAATCGGTAGCTGTGAGGGCCTTGCATATGAACTTAGCCGTGAGGCCTTATATACGTATATACTTGTAAACTACCAATAGATATAGGTCATGCATATGAGGTTAGTAACTGACAAAGGGGTTTAGTATGAAAACATATATGGGTACATAATTGGTTTCTAGAAGTATATAAACATATATATGTATAATGGGCCATATGGAATGGCAAAGATATGTAATTATAGAATACATGAGCCTTGGCCCAAAATAACCCCCACATATATCTTATGTAAAGGAGCCTTAACAATACAACTCATTATATGCCGCCCATATACACATCAAACCTAAACCATATGACAAATGAGCCAAAAATGAATAGCGCCTCCTATTAGGTCGTCATTTACTTAAAGACCATTCAAGTGGGCGCTAATTTATAAATTGACGCCTCTATATTAGGCGCTATTTATAGCAATGGCACCCCTTTGAATGGGCGCCATTTTCATACGTTAATAGGGTAAGAGAGAGGATAATAGGAAATAACGCCCCCTTGACGGACGCTATATTATAAATTAAAGACCCCGTAGACAGGCGTCATTTTAAAATAACGCCCCAACCTTAGACATCATTTCCAAACTGAACCGTTGGTGTTTGGTTCGAACAATGATGTTATATGGGTAAGTTTTGATTAAGGAAAGGGATCAATACGTGGATATCTCAGTTTATGCATGATTCTACATATGAAATCCTAATTCCAATCAAACTTCTAGAAACCATTATGATTCCTTCCCTATAAATACCCCCCTTTCGTCGAGCCAACCTGTTGGCTCTTTTCTTCATCAAACCTACTGCTGCTGTCGATCGTCCAAGCATCGAGGAGCCTTCCTCTCCATCCTGTTGTTGATATGAGGAGGGGTTCCCATCATCTTCCTCTTCATCCTACCGTGGACGTGGAAGGACCTTCGTCCTCGTCTCCTTCCTTTGCGCTGCCGTTATTCGACTGATTTGGTATATTGCCATGGGAAGCCTTTGTTTCTCCATTTTCTTCAAAAAAAGGGGTTGCGGCGTTGCTAAAATCATCTTCTTGTAGCTTCATAGAAGGGGGCACTAATATTGCCTTTGATAAGAGCTGTTGCTCTTGATAGTTCATCCAAGCTTCTTCATATTGCTGCTGTCGATATCTTTGTTGAAAACATAGTATCTGAATATTTTATTTCTTATCGCGTTCTTCATCGTCTGTCAACCGAATCATCACCCAAGGTAGGTTTTCTCAAGACTTAGCAAAACCCTGTAATTCCTAGGTTAAAAACATGCATATAGGTCTGTAAGAGTTACATATTTCATTTCTGGATTGTGTTTTCTCTGTTTACTGCATAAATGGAAATAGCAACCTAAGCAAGGGTGCTATTTGATTTAACGCCCGTGCAAACAGTCGTCAAATTCATTAGATAATTAATAATTTCACCATGTTCAAAATTTAATAATTGATAACCCTTACATGTAAACTAATGCATGATCATACTAGAAAATTCATGCTATTTTTCTCTATCTATCCATGTCCCTAGTTTTCTGATTGGTAATACCCCAAAATCCATGTGTCTGTGATTGCACCTGCACGGTGCAAATCATATGACAAAGAATTAGCGACCCTGATTAGGTCATCATTTAAATGCACGCCCCTATACGTGGGCGCCAATTAGTGATAAACTGCGAAGTTTTGAAATGTTTATAACATTCCTAGATATTGAAATGATGACATATACCTTGCCCTTTAATTTGATATATGACGCCCCTGACAAAGGCGCTGTTTAATGAATTAGTGACTTAAGAAAAGTCATCATTTTCATATATATCTGGAATTAAGAAATTTTATAGATATAGAATCTGGATGTAACGACTGAGTAAACTGTCGTCATTTAATGAACTGATGACCCTGACAAGGATGCTAATTTAGAAAATGAAGACTTAAGCTCAGGCGTCAATTTACTAATTGCTTGATTTCGTGTTTTCTATAACTCTTGGCAATGGGTTATGATTATATGAATAGGCACTATATTCCATGAATATAGTCCCACGTTTTCTCCATGTTTTATCATTTACCCATTATTTCTCGGTGATAGATGAACCCTCCGCGGGACATTCCATTCCTTCGGACTGGTGATTTTATCATTGATACCTCCATAACACTCTACTAGCCTTGGATTCTCTCAAGGCAGCCGAGCGGGTTGTACCATAAAAACCCATAACATTTTTTTACCATGCCCCTCTAGGAACATGGTATACCGGCCCTCATGGTATGCTATTTAGCCGCCATGAGATTAATTCTTAAGCTAATGGAATGGGAAACCATGCCATTGCTATTCATCTTGGATTGCGTGCCTCTACGTAGACACCAATTCCTTTACTAAGAACGAGCGCTCATGTGTATATGAATGCTTATTCTAATACTCATGGCACCCACTAGTGATCCAATTTCACATAGTTTTCTAATATATTCCGCAAGATCTACCTTAAATTCCTACAAGTTTCATTCCTATGGAAATCTACATTGGCTATAACTATCGTGGATGTCGAAAATACATTATACAATGCCTGCGCATATAAGGGCCCGATCTGGTCCTGGGAGGAGCACCCGAAAGTGCTAGTGCCCATCGGAGTTGTAATGATCACGGTGTGGCATTGCACCAAAGTACTCGTCGTTCTAGAGACATTCCACTTACTCTCTCTCTCGTGACTTTATATGATACTACTTGCGTGCGTGACTCGTCGTGGTACTTGCTAGAACTCTAAAATAGCCAATATCTCATGCTTGATACTATCTTTAACTCTTACTTGTCTCGTTTTACTAGAAATGTCATATCTCAGTTTAATCGATATACATGCATTCTATTTTTTTACGATCATTCATGTATATTAGCCTTGCATTCATGTAACATGTAATTACTTAAAGCTAGCTTGTTCTTGAGATATAATTCCTCTTGAGCGTTCGCTCACCCAGTTTATTCCAACATTTTTCAGGTAATCAAGTGGCTAGCAAGACCGAGACTCACACGGGAGGGACAAGTGTGCAAGCGAGCTCTGAAAATTAGTCAACCCATGTCTTTTACCTTTCGTGAGTCTAGTTGGTGTTTCCTGTTAGTTTGTCATGTCTATGTCTGTTAGTGTGTCATTACCTTTTCATTCATAGTGATGTAGTTGAGTCTTCAAGTTTGAAATTTGAAATTTGTAAGTGACTTATATTTGAAATAAAATTTTATTATTGCTCCAAATTATTGGTCTTATGTGACTGCTCTTGATTATTCATGACTGTTAACTGTCACGTTCCGAGCAAACGACACGTTCCGCTGCTATCGGTTTGGGCGTGACACCGCTTGTGCTTTTTTGATCCATTTTGCAACCAACATAATCAGAATCTGTGAAAGCATGTAAATCAAATGAATTATTTCTAGGATACCACAAACCAAGGTCAAGAGTTCCATTCAAATACCTGAAGATCCTTTTTACGGCCGCTAAATGGGAGTCCTTGGGATAAGATTGGTATCTTACAAAGAGACAAACACTAAAGTGTATGACAGGCCTACTAGCAGTCAGATAAAGCAAGGATCCTATCATCCCCCTAAAGAGTTTTTGATCAACTTTGTTACATTTTTCTTCTTCCATTTTCTATGAGGTGGACATTGGTGTTGCAAAGGGCTTGGCAGTCTCAAGTTGAAATTTCTTCACAATTTTTTATGTGTACTTCTTCTAGTTGATGAAGATTCCATCGTCCATTTGTTTTATTTGGAAACCCAAGAAGAAGTTGAGCTCTCCCATCAAGCTCATCTCGAACTCTCCCTGCATAAGTTGGGCAAATTCATTATTCATCTTGGAATTTGAGGCTCCAAAAATTATATCATCTACATAAACTTGAACAATTAATGAATGATCATCACAAGTTTTTGTAAACAATGTTTGATCTATGTTACCTCGTTTGAAGCCATTTTCAATAAGAAATGAACTTAATCTATCATACCATGCCCGAGGAGCCCGTTTCAAACCATATAGTGCCTTGTCCAATTTGAAGACGTGGTCCGGAAATCTTTCATCTTCAAAGCCCGATAGTTTCTCCACGTACACTTCTTCCTTGATCACTCCGTTGAGTAAGGCACTCTTCACGTCCATTTGAAACAATTTAATGTTCCTGTGACAAGCATAAGCAAGTAAAATTCTAACTGCTTCTAATCTAGCCACAGGTGCAAACGATTCATCAAAATCAATGCCAAATTCTTGAGAGTAGCCCTTCGCTACTAATCTTGCCTTATTCCTCACAACCACCCCATCTTCAGTAAGTTTGTTTTGAAAAACCCACTTAGTTCCAATGATAGGATGGTCATCAGGCCGGGGCACGAGGAACCACACCTGATTCCTTTGGAATTGGTGTAGCTCGTCTTGCATGGCGAGAACCCAAGAATTGTCATTCAAAGCATCATCTAATAATGATTTAGGCTCAATGCTAGAAAGTAAAGCAAGATTATCGTGAATTTCTACTTCCCTCATTGAAGCCCTTGTTCGAATTCCTTCATCCACACCGCCGATCACGTTCTCCAATGGATGGTCCCTGTGCACGATCCATTGGTGTGGAAGGTTCAGATGTTGCTCTTGTTTCGCTTCTTCTTCTTGTTTCTTTTCTTCTTCTTGATTTGCTGCCTCACCTTGTTTGCTCGACTCTCCCTGTTCAACTTCACCCTCACCTGTAATAAGAAAATGATCATCATTTGATTTTCTCATTGTAAACTCATCAACAACTACATGTGGACTTTCCTCGACAACAAGTGTTCTAGTGTTATATACACGGTAAGCTCTAGATGTTAGAGTATACCTGAGGAAGATCCCTTTATCACTTTTTGCTTCAAATTTTTCTAGATTGTCTTTTCCATTGTTCAAAATGTAACATATTGAACCAAATGGCTTGAAATGGGATATGTTGGGTTTCTTGCATTTGTAAAACTCGTATGGAGTTTTCTTAAGGACTGGTCTTACCATTGCTCTATTTGTAATGTAGCAAGCGGTGTTCACCACCTCTGCCCATAAGTACCGTGGAAGACCGTTCTCCGCAAGCATGGTACGCGCCATCTCCACGAGCGTCCTATTTTTCCTTTCGACCACGCCGTTTTGTTGAGGGGTTTTTGGTGAAGAGAACTGATGCTCGTACCCCTGCTTCCTGTAAAAAGCATCAAACTCATGATTTTCAAATTCTTTTCCATGGTCTCTTTGAATTTTCTGAATTGTATATCATTTTTCATTCTGAACTTTAGTGCAAAAATCAATGAACTCAGTGCAAGCATCACTTTTATTAGCAAGATATAAAATCCATGCATATCGCGAGAAATCATCGACAATCACACAACCGTAAAGCTTCCCTCCAAGACTGCGAGTCCTGGTGGGACCAAATAAATCCAAATGCAACAATTGAAGGGGTTTTTCGGTAGAAACAATGTTTTTGCATTTAAAGGATGTGGTGGTTTATTTTTCTTTATTACATGCTTCACAAATCTTATAAGTTTCAAAATTCAGTTTAGGAAGACCTCTGACAAAATCATGACGGTTCAACTTCCTAATAACATTAAAACTGGCATGCCCAAGACGACGATGGCACAACCAAACATCTTCACTTTTATTGGCAACTAAACACAGTTTCTTAGATGCAAGCTCATCAAAATCAACTTGATAGGTGTTGTTACATCTCACACCTATGAACTTAATTTTTTGGGTGTTAGCATCAATGATAGTACAGTGTGAAGATTCAAAAATCACTTTGTGACCCTTGTCACAGAGTTGACTTACACTAAGCAAATTATGATGAAGACCTCTAACAAGTGAAACATCTTCAATGCAGTGGTTAGGGTCCTTACCAATTCTCCCAATTCCGATAATCTTACCCTTGTCCTGTCCTCCAAAAATTACCGTTCTGCCGTTCTTCTCAGCAAGGTCTGCAAAGAGGTGTTTATTTCCAGTCATGTGCTTGGAGCATCTGCTGTCTAGGTACCATTTATTGTCTCCCACCTTCATGCAGACCTGCACCAATTACCAACCATGCTCATTTTGATTTGGGTACCCAAGCAAGCTTGGGTCCCTTCATGTTAGCATTCCCAAGTGACTCATAGTATCTACTGAAAAACAATTCATCATCATATTGCATGAGTTGGCATATATACATGTCATGCCCTATCTTCCCACAATAAAAACGCGTGGATCTTCTCCTACCAAAATTTCTTCTTTTATTTACATTTCTTAAGGTTGAGGGGAATTTAGAATTGACAGTTGGATTTTTGAGTTATGTGTGTGAACATTCTCCTTGATAAAATGATTTCTTCACAGCATAATGAGGATGATTCTTGTTGCTATACATTATATTTGGATTCTTTTCAACATGTTTTCCTTTTTCTCTCACCACCTTTTCATTCACTTTTTTCAGTTTTTCAATTTCAATGACAAAACTCTCATTTTTAAAATTCAAATTTTCTTTCTCTTTTTCACATTCATTCAGTTGAACATGCAACTTTTCAAATTCTTTGTTCAAGAGGTCATGCTTTTCTTAGATCTCATATTTCAGCTTAAATGCATTTTTCTTCTCTACATCTAACCATGCTATCTCCTCTTCAAACATAGACAACTTGGTTTCCAAAGCATCATTAACATTTTTCAAATTTTTAATTTGCATTTCAAGCAAACTACACTTTCCACATGAGTTAGATGAGTGAACAATTTCATGGATCTTTTTCTTTAAAGTCCTATTTTCATTTTTCATCCTTCTATATTTCTCATCTAACTCCTCATAAGCAAGTTCCCACTGTTCATTTGAAATGAGTTCTGCGTCAGAAGTTACCTATTCACTATCGCTGTTGGCCATCAGACACATCGTCTTCACAAGTTCTACAATATCTTGCTCCTCATCATCGGTCGTGGGCTCATCTTCATCTTCATTGCTCCACGTCACCTTCATGGCTTTTGGCTTCTTGCTGTTGACGACCTTTCCCTTCTTCTTCTGGAGCTCGGGGCATTCTCCTCGCATGTGCCCTGCTTTCTTGCATTCATAACATATGATTTTGGCGGCCTTGGATGGTTCATTTCTTTGTCTTGGCTGCCTCTTTCCTTTCCTGAACTTCCCGCCAAACCGTCTTCTTTGGCGCAGGAATTGTCTTACCTTCCTAGTCAGCATAGCAACTTCTTCATCGTCGGTGGTTCCCAACGATTCCTCTTGGCTAGAGACACTCTCCGGGAGTGCTTTCAAGGCGAATGGCCTTTTCTTTTTTGGATCCTCTTCCGTCCTTTTTATCACATTGATCTCATAGGTCATTAATGACCCTATGAGTGCATCCACGGTGAGCGTTGTCAAATCCTTGGAGTCTTCTATCACGGTCACCTAGGTGTCCCAACTCGGTGATAGTGGCCTCAACACCTTCCGTACCAGTTCCTTGTTGGTGAACTCTCTTCCGAGTGACTTCAGTCCATTGGTGATCTCCATGAGTCGCGCGAACATCTGGGAGATATCTTCTTCATCTTTCATTCGAAACAGCTCGTAGTCACGGGTCAGCATATTCGCCTTCGTCTCCTTAACTTCTGTGGTACCTTCGTAGATAAGCTTGAGCTTATCCCACATTTTTTTGGCGCTACTGCACATGGAGACACGAGCATACTCGTTAGGGTGAATAGCATAATGAATTATATTTAAAGCATTAAAATTCACAGTGGCCTTTTTGATAGCATCATCATCCCACATGTTCTCATCGGGGTGTACGGCATATGGACCATTCCTAATAACAGTCCATATTTCATGACTTTGCGCTCTAAGAAATATGGTCATCCTATTCTTCCAGTAAGGGTAATTACTCCCATCGAAGAAGGGTGGCCATTGAATAGAATGCCCTTCGGGCATTATCCCCTTGCTGAGGTTGTTGGCCATTCCTAACAGATCACTCTAATTGCAAGGTTTCTAAAAAGTAGAGCCGAGGCTCTGATACCAATTGTTGGCCCGGTTAGGAGGCAATTGAGAGGGGGGGTGAATTGATTGCTCACCCTTTAGTACAAAATTTAACACAATCCAGACAAACCATAGATATAAATGAAAAACCTAAGACAGAGACTTGATTGTAATACATGAACATAAACCAAAGAAGCTCTCACAGTGCAGAGATATACTCACTCGGACAAAGATATATGAACGGACAGTTGAGTAAACTCACGTCTCACCGTCTCACACTCGTATAGTGAACGGAATAATAAATATCAACAACCACCAGATAAGCAAACCACGTCACAGTATTTTTAGGTGGTTTGAATGCACCAAGTGCCATCCTACATCTACCCCTCTCACCTCGAGAGGATTTCACTATAAATGCTGCTCGACGGCAGCAACCACACACACGGGCTCGATGGCCGACACACGTGGGTTCTCGCACGACGACGAGACAACCCACACACACTCGGAGCAAGCTTCGAAAACGTCTAGATATGATGACTAGAATGGAAAAATATAAGCCCAGTTATGAGAGTATCGATCTAAGCACAAAATGAATGAGAAAGTTATAAACAAGATGGATCTTCCCACAAATCCTTAAATATGCTAGGAGTATAAAGAAGGTAGCACTTAGAACAAGAAAACTGAGGTTGGATGAAGCCGGTGTAGAGGATGTAGTCGCCCGAAGCTCCGGATGTAGAGGATGCAGACCGCGACCTCCAACTCTAGGCTCGGGCTCGATGGAAGACGGCCTGGCACATCTCTCCTTCACCTCCAGCAGATGGGAAACCCTTCTTCTCCTGCAAGACAAGAAAACTCCACGTTAGAAGCTCAAAAGATTGGTTCGATCGAAGGAAAGGGGCGGCTATGTATACCAAGGGGCTTGAAGCCCCAAAGGACTTAATAGCCCTTCCCAAATCCCCTTAACAACACACACAAGGTGCAAGGGATGCCCTAAGGTCATTAGGGTCAAAAGCCAAGCTAAATGGATCCTCCATAAAAGGTTTCGAAACAGATCCGGAATTCCCGTTAGAACGTTCAAAAAAAGTGTCGACTCATGGAGTCGACTCTTTTTCCTAAATGTTCGGCCAGAACATATATAAAAACAAAACCGAGATACGAGTGTCGACCTATGGGGTCGACACGTTTTACTAAGTGTTCTGGCCTGTGAAAAGAACATAACATTCATGATGAAAAGTGTCGACTCACGAGGTCGACACTTTTTCACGAACATTCTGTTTTCACAGAAATGATCATACTTACCTGAAAGTGTCAACCTTTGGGGTCGACACTTTTTCCCGTGAGTTCTGCCTTAGCAAAACAGTAGAACCTTGGTGAAAGTGTCGACCCCATAGGTCGACACTTTCTGCTAGCATCCTATCTTTCAACGCAAGGCAGAAAATCCGCATATAAGTGTCGACCCCTAAGGTCGACACTTTTACTGATAGCAGTAAAACTTCAATAACTTCTAATGAAAGCTCCAGAATTCACAAACTTGATTCATGATAAAACAACAGAGTTCATATAACTCAGATATACATGGTTAAGCATGAATTCTACCCAGATCATGCAATTCACACTTAGATCCTAATGGTCATGTATTCATACCTTGGCCTTGAGTGTTTTTAAGAGAAAAACTCCACAGATAACCTGCATTCTCATTTTTCCATACAATTCAACTACTCAATTTAACAAATGAAATTCTTACACAATCACCACATACTGAATTCCACATTCAAAGCACCCATTCATTTTCTTACTTAACCAAGTGACCTTTTCATACATTGCTTCATTCAACATTCAATCAACATATAAGACCAAGCTACGGTCTCTCACTCAACATTTAATCAAGTTAGTCCAAACCAAAGCTACTCATTCAAGATTTAGAATTTGAAGTTCATTCAACATTCAAGTTCCACATTCAACATAACTCAATTGATTGAGCAAACAGATTTTCATGAAAAGCCTTCATTTATCAAGCTTCAATAATTGCAGATTGTCATTCTCATTCATCAAATTTCAATCAAATCAAATCACAAAAATATTCATCAAATTCAGGACATTTTCTATCAAGATTCTATCAAGATCTTCGTTAAAACAGACCGAGGCACAACACAAGTTCATTGACTGATCCTGTCGATGGTGACCAGAATCAACGTTGGTTTGTTCATCGGTATTGGATAAATGCTGAAGCAAAAAGGGGTTTGTTCATTAACGAGGATGAAAGGTCCGGGTTAATGGTTCATTGACTGATTCGGTCGATGATGATAAGAATCAGCGTTGGTTTGTTCATTGACATTGGATAAATGCCGAAGCAAAAAAGAGTTTGTTCATTTACGAGGATGAAAGGTCTGGGTTAACGGTTCATTGACTGATCCAGCCGATGATGACAAGAATCAGCGTTGGTTTGTTCATCGACATTGGATAAATGCCGAAGCAAAATAGGGTTTGTTCATTAACGAGGATGAAAGGTCCGGGTTAACGGTTCGTTGACTGACCCTGTCGATGGTGACAAGAATCAGCGTTGGTTTGTTCATCGGCATTGGATAAATACCGAAGCAAAAGATAACTTTGTTCATCAACGAGGAAAAGGGGTCCAAGTTAACGGTTCATTGATTGATCCTGTCGATGGTGAAAAGAATCGACGTTGGTTTGTTCATCGACATTGGATAAATGACAAAGCAAAACGGGGTTTGTTCATTAATGAGGACGAAAGGTCCAGGTTAACGGTTCGAGGGAAGACCTCCGGTGGGACTATGATGACCGTCCTATCTAGAGTTTAAAAGGGATGAAGGAGAAGAGGAACTTTTGGTTACCACATTACTGACCCAAGTGCCCTTTTGGGTTTTCACCGGGGTCAGCCCCCTCTTACTTTTGCCCACGCGCCCTCTCGGGTTTTCACGTGGCGGGGTACCCAATTTTGCTTGCAGCGCCCTTTCGAGTTTTCGCCACAGCTAGGTTATAGCCATTTTTGCCCTTGTCCAAATTGTCTGAACAAGATTGGCGGGGCACCTCTATTTTAAGCCCCATTTTTTTATTGAAATATCGGCCGGTGTATGGAGCTCGACCTTGATTATTTGGTTTATTTGCATAGTAATATACAGCTATTGGCGAGGGCACGCAGCCTTGCACCGAAAGGGTTAATTCGTTGGCAAGAAGATAATGCCAATGCAAAGGAAGAATTTCTGCCGATTCGGACGTAAGGTCCGCAATGGCAATATTGTTTAAGTGGATGGCTGGGGCACGAAGTCTTGCACCGACAGGGTTTATTCATTGGCAAGAAGATAACGCCAACGCAAAGGAAGAATTTTTGCCGATTGAGACGTAAGGTCCGCAATGGAGATATTGTGTAAAAGTTGGCAAGGGTACGCAGCCTTGTGCCGACAGGGCTTATTTGTTGGCAAGAAGATAATGCCAACGTAAAGGAAATGGTTTCTGCACTGACACGGACGTAAGGTCCACCGTGGTGATAAGGTGTATGGTGCCAGCCCAGTGGGACCAAATGGGGTTCTCAAGGGGCCCAGGGATTAGTGTGCACCGAGGGGGCTTTCGCAATTGCGGGCCAACGGCCTTGGAATTGGCATGAGATAAGTGGGTCTATTTTTTGAGAGCTCGATCAGGGCGGAGTGCCACTAGACCAAGGTAGATTTTGGGCATTCTCCGAACGCCGGCAGGGCTGAGTGATACAGCTTCAAATGTTTCCCATTGAGCGGGGAGAACTGCACTACCCCCTTGTGGTCTACGAGAACGTAGGCACCCCCTTCATAGACTCAGTGGATAACATATGGTCCAACCCAATTTTCAACCAACTTCTCTTTGGGGTTGGAGACCATTACTTCTCTTTTCTTGACCATCACTACATCGCCTTTCTTTAATTCTTGTCCTTTGACCAGTGTGTCGAAGGCACGGGTCATGCGAACTTGATACAGTAGGATGTTTTGTTGCGCCCGGAGGCGCCTCCCCTCGAGCTCAGCGAGCTCTTTAGTCTTCTTTCTATATTCGTCTGTTCGCCGTTTGTCAACCCATGTTGTATAGTGACTCTTAGTGACGACACTTCCAGCTCTATCGGCACTACTGCCTCCGATCCGTAAACCAGGGAGAAGGGTGAACAGCCGGTTGGGGTTTTGTAAACTATACGATAAGCGCACAATGCTTCGTACATCTTCTCTTCCCCGTCTCTCTTCCTAGAGTTGACGGTCTTGGCTAATAGGGTGCAGAGAGTCTTGTTGAACGCTTCTGCCAGTCCATTAGCCTACGGATTGTAGGGGGATGATATCCTCCAACCAATCTTGTACTTATCGGCTAACCGATACAGCTTCTGGTTTCTAAAATGGCTGTCGCTGTCGGAGATAATTCGGCTGGGGACCCTAAACTGGAATATTATATTATGACGGAAGAACCTGGCGACCAGCTCCCCTGTCACTTCTCTTAGCGCCACTGCTTTCGCCCATCTGGAAAAATAGTTTGTGGCTGCTAGAATATACTTGCACCCTGATGAAGATGCTGGTAAAGTTCCCACTACATCCGTGCCCCACTGGGTGAATGGTAGACTTGGGATAGTGGGCTGTAGCGGCACTGGAGGCCTCCTTGGCACGGTGGCGTGCTCTTGGCATTTCTGACATGACTTGGCAAACTTGCAACAGTCATGAAATATAGTGGGCTAATAGTAGCCTAATTTTTTTATTTCAATCTTCATTTTCAGACCGACCTGATGGGCCCTGGCATGCACTTCTTCCATCACCTGTCGTGCTTCTTCTGTAGACAAGCAACAGAGTAGATTTTTTTTCTGGGCATCCGCCATTATTCGGAACAAAGTTCCTTTCCTTAACTCGTAAGAGCCCTTGATTCTGAGCAGTTTCATCCTCTGCTCCTTCTCCTTCCGGAGCTGCTTGTGCTGGAACCAGTGGAGGAGGTGCTCTCGCCAATCGGGCTGCTAAACTTCCTCCACTGCTGCCACTTCATTTTCTTCTTCATTGGGCAGGGCCTCAATCATACTGGGGACCTCAAGTCTATTCATGACGTTTATTTTCAGGCTTATGTCTGACGGGACTGCCAGGGAACTGGCCAACTTTGCAAGGCCATCTGCCTGAGCATTCTATCCTCGGTTGATGTGCTCCACTTTGATGAAGTAGAAATTCACCATCAGGCCCAATGCCAACTAGTGGTAAGCGAGAAGCTCCTGCTTCCGCGCATTGAACTCTCCTCCCACTTGTTTCACAACAAGCATGGAATCCCCGAACGCCTCAAGCATTCGAATCTTCATAGATAGAGCAATCCGCAGCCCGATAATCAAGGCTTCATATTCTGCTTCGTTGTTTGTGCAGGGGTTGTTTATCGAGCATAAAGTATATATGACTTCCCCCTTGGGAGACTTAAGGACTATGCCTGCGGCGGCTCTGACTCTAGCCGATCCAGCTGCTGGAGCATCAATTTGGGATGCACCATCGAAATACAACTGCCATAGAGTGTGTTGCACTTGGTCTACATCCAGGGTCTCATCTTCACGGAGTTCTATCTCCAGCAGATAGTCTTTAGGTGTTGGATGTGCAACAAAGAAATCTGCGATGGCCTGATCTTTAACAACTTTCTGCGGTACATAGGAGACGTCAAACTCCATGAGAATTATCACCCATTTTCCTAAGCAACCTTTGAGTGCCCGTTGAGATAGGATATACTTTAGCGGATCTGCCTTGGATATCAGTCTTATTTCATGCAACAACATATACTGCCGGAGTTTCTTGACGGCGAAGACCAGCGCCTAGCAGACCTTCCCGATGAAAGTATATTTTTCTTCAGTTCTGAACAGTCTTCGACTGAGATAGTAGAGGGCTTGTTATTTTCCTTCTTCATTATTCTTGGCCAGCATTGCCCCAAGTGAGTAGTAGGTGGCTACAATATACAGAATCAGCGACCGTCCTTCCACCGGTGCGCCAAGCACTGGAGGAGTCTTCAGGTAATCTTTCAGCTTATCCAAGGCTGTTTGGCATTCTTCATCCTAGTAAAAGGGAACATCTTTCATCATTAATTTGTGAAAGGGGTGGCACCGACCCGATAAGTTGGATATAAACCGACGGATATAAGCCAGTCGGCCTTGAAGAGATCTCAGCTTGGAGATATTCCTTGGCGGAGGTAACCCCTGGATTACCTTGATTTTTGCGGGGTCTATTTCAATTCCCTGATATCTGATAATAAATCCCAAGAACTTGCCACTTGACACTCCAAAGGCGCACTTCATAGAATTCATTTTTAACTTATACTGCTTGAGCCTCAGAAATATGACCCGGAGGTCTTACAGATGGTCTTCTTTTCTTCTGCTCTTGACCACCAGGTCGTCTATATAGCACTCGACCTTATGGTATAGCAGCTCATCGAAAATTCTGGTCATCGCTTGCTGGTAAGTTGCACCCAAGTTCTTCCAATCGAATGTCATTCTTTTGTAGTGGTAGATACCCTTGGGGGTTCGGAAGGCAGCGTGGACCCGGTCATGCTTCGCGATCCATATTTGATTGTAACCGGATGACCCGTCCATGAATGATAGGGCCTCATGGCCGGTTGTAGCATCAATCATGACTTCCGTTATTGGCACCGAAAAGTCATCCTTAGGTTATGCCTTATTCAGATCTCAAAAGTCTACACATATCCGGATCTGCCCATTCTTCTTTTTCACCGGCATAATATTGGCCAGCCATGTGGTGTATTGATTCTCTTTGACGAAACTCACATCAATAAGCTTGTCAACTTCTATGGTAAAGGGGGAGACTGTTGTATCCCTGTGGTTTTGATGATGTCAAACACCATAAGTAAAAAGTCAAACACCTTAAGTCAAATAGAACATGTCTGAAGTCTTCATGAGTCTGTGCTTTGGAGTCGGTGCATATTGTCATCCTGCATGACTAAGGCCGGTGCAAGTGTGTCTTATGCATGACTAAGGTCGGTGCATATTTCGCATCCTGCGTGACAGAGGTCGGTGCAGTTTTTAGCCATATGCATACAAAGTCGGTGCATATTCTGCCTTATGAATATAGATGGTCAGTGCATTCTCTGTTCTACAGCATACAAAGTCATTGCACATTTGTATTGTGTATATACAAGGTCCGTGCACATCTGCATTAAGCATAAACAAGGTCGGTGCAGTTTTTACCTTACACTAAACCAGGTCCGTGCACACTTTCCTTGTATGATACAAGGTCGGTGCACATTTGCCCTTGTGTGATACAAGGTCAGTGCATACTCTGCTAATATGCATACCAGGTCGGTACACTTTCTGCTTGTCCTGATATAGGGTCGGTGCATACCCTATTTGTCTACATGCACGGTCAGTGCATATTTCTTATCGTGCATATAGAAGATCGGTGCATCCTTTGTGATATACTACCTAAGGTCTGTGCACTTTTTGCCTGAGCATATAAAAGGTCGGTGCAATGTGTTTCCCTTAAGCGTTTAAAGGTTAGTGCAATATTTGCATCATATTTATATATATATATATATATATATATATATTAGGTCTGTGCATATCATCATACGGCTAACACTTATGATTGTTTCATTGCCAGGTCAGCCATATTGTCGAGCATCTACTGAGCAACCTGCGAACTTACCTCACGTGGAATTTAAAGTACCAGGTTAATGGCACGTGATCCAAGGCAAGGAGCAGAACAGATGATTCTACCACATGGACTGCTACAGCACCATGATTCTGACACGTGGAACCTCAAAGCATCAGATCTGCGTAAAAGTTTGGGTGGGAAACGTGGTATCCACGCGCCCATCGTCTGCTTATAAAAGAGGATTGAAAGGCTGGGAGAAAAGATAATATGGAGTGAGCTGAGCTGAATAGAAGAGGAGAAAATCAAGAGAGAATATTTGAAGCCACTGTCAGTGCTGAAATTTCCCCATTCGAGACGAGAGAAAAGTCTAGTAGAAAATTTAAAAAGAGAGATAACCAATTCAGAAAGAGAAGAGCCTGACTGATCGCCAGTCTTGAGTCTGAAAGTCTACTTTTACAGAAGATACATTGTCATTGTTTCTGGGTGATTTTTCCTTTTGGTTATTTTCATCTTCGAGTTTTTTTGCTATTTTCAATTCCACCTTGTTACCCTCTAAGTTCAGTTGGAGGAAGGGAGAGGTACTCCAGTTTCCCTCCATCGTGTTTGGAGGAAGAGATGAACGATTCTCTGGTTCGTGAGTTGCTGGGAGCAATTCACGGGGTTCCCTTTGCTGAGTACAAAGGAAGGAAGGCTGGACCTCTAGTGATTCTTCTGGTTTTCAGAAGAGTGAGGAGAGTGTTCCTAGGGGCAAGCTGTTAGGCAGCGGGTGTTAGCAGACTAAGTATGCAGCTCTTGATTGCTTAGTGCAAGGAAGCCTTACTCTGGTGGAGTAAGGGGTGGATGTAGATTGCAGATCACAATCGAACCACCTTAAAAACTCTTTGTTCCATCTGTGTGGATTGCTTGGTTGTTCTCTAGTTTTGGCTCTAGCACGTCAGCTGTTCGATTAACGACTCATCTTAACTCTCTCTCTCGATAAGCTTCTGTCTATCTGTCTGCTCCGTGGCCAGACTAGGAAAGTCTCTCTATTACATTTCAGGATTACATAATTTCTTTTTCGAATTCTCTGAATTGGAAGTGATCTATTCATCCCCCCCCCCCTTCTAGCTCACTTTCGGTGTGAACTATCAATTGGTATCAGAGCAGGTTACCCAATATGTGGTCCAACGACGAGGGTAAATCTGGATCTAGCACTCCTCGCAGTTTCATGGCTGAGGGACAATCTATTAGTCGCCCTCCTTATTTTGATGGTAATAACTACTTTTACTGGAAAAATAGGATGGAAGTATTCCTGAGAGCACAAAGCCACGAACTCTAGAGAGTGGTCACCACAGGACTATACGAGCTCCCACCAAATGAAGATGCGTGGACGAAGGATCACATCAGGCTTTCAACCGTCAACTAGTCGGCTCTAAACATAATTCAATGCGCTGTACATCCAGAAGAGTATGCTACGATCTCAGCCTGCCAGACAACTAAGAAAATGTGGGATGAACTAGAGCTCATCTACGAAGGTACATCCCAAGTCAAGGCCACCAAGGTAAATATGCTCACCTCTGAGTATGAATTGTTTAAGATGAAATCCGAGGAGACTATTACAGAAATATATGCTAGGCTGTCATTGATCACTAACAATCTTAAAGGGCTTGGGAAACAGGTTTCCGAAGGGGATCTAGTCAGGAAAAACCTGAGGTCGTTAACCCCCGCATGGCATACTAAGGCCATTGTGATATAGGAGTTTAGGGATTTGTCAAAACTGACAGTCACTGAGCTGATAGGATCCCTAATGACTTATGAAATGAATTTTAAAAGAAATGGTGAAGGAAGTGATAAGAAGGGAAAGAACATTGCTCTCAAGGTGTCCCGTAGTAGCAGTGGGAGTAGCAATAGCAATAGTAGTGGGGAGTCTAACGGGTTCTCAGACCTTGATCAAGAGGAGCAAGCTATGCTGACTCGATAATTTCAGAAGTTCTTAAGAACTAAGGGAAAAACATTCATAAGAAAAAGATCACATACTTCTGTTAAGCATTTTGATTCTAACAATGATAAAAATAAGAATGCTAAGAAGATCACATGCTTTCATTGCAGGTGGACTGGACACATGAAGGGGGATTGCCCCGATCAACAGAAGAGAAGCTCCAAGGTGAATAAGAAGAAACCTCAGGCTATGGTCTGCACGTGGAGTGACGAGGAGGAAGACCCTGAGGCCAACTCTTTAGAAGAAGATGACCAAGGAATATGTCTTATGGCCAACAGTGACGAAGAGGTAACCAACATTTTTGAAAATTTCTCAATTGATGATTGGGAAGATGCTTATGTTGAACTGTTAGATAAGTTTAATGCTTTAAGTAAAGACCATAGGGTGTTAAAGAGAAAAGTGAATGCTGCTACTGAAGAATAAATTCAAACTGACAAAGAAAATGAGAAGGTCAAGGAAGAATTAGAAAAGATGAATTCTCTCATAAAGCAAAATGAAAACCTTAAGTCTGAAAACAAAGTAGTTCAAAAACAACTTGATGAATTCAAGTTAAAACTTCAAGAAATCCAAAGTGAAAATAGTGTAATCACTAAAAAGTATGAAGCTGTTAGGGAGGTGAACTCTGAACTTCAGGAAAATTGTGAAACATTGCAAAAAGAACTGGAAGACAAACAAAGAACACTAGAAAAATTTGTTCAAGGGAAAATGAACTTGGATACCATGCTAGGTGCTAGGGTTAACTTCAACAGAGAAGGTTTAGGCTATAACCCAACACACAAGAAACCCTTTGAATTCACAATAGTGACATTCTGTCTAGAAAAAGGGAAGAAAAATCTAGACATACCATCCAGCTCCAACAATGTTCAAGATGTCCAGCAACCAAGGAATAATTCATCAAACCATGCTGGACAACAATCTAAAATTGGAGAGAACTCAACTAGGCAAGCTCCTGTGCGCATCCCCCGGAACAAATATATTCACAGGTCAAAGCATATGACCCAGAACAGAAACCCATCTTTCTATAAAAACATGGGTTAAAATAAGAAAAACTGGGGAAATCCCATTCTTCCATAGAAACTCTTTAATGAATTTGTCTATCCTAGACAGAATGGGTACAAAAGATACATGGGGACTGAACAGTCTAACAATAGGAACAGATTCCACTTTATTAGGCCAGGTGGACAGAATTCTAGTCAAGATTTCAACAAAACTGTCAACAACATGCAAAAGAAAAATACTTTGAAACAGTTTTGGATTTCAAAGTGTCTGCTTAGAGATTTGAACAATGTCTTTGGACCCAATTTATCTTGGGTTCCAAACTACTCTGCTTGATATGTCCCTCTGTAGGTTAGCCTAGCAGCCGAGAACAACGGGTGGTATCTAGATAGCGGCTGCTCCAGGCACATGACAGGTGACCGATCCAAATTCAGTAAACTTGAGATGAACGTAGGGGGTCTGGTAAAATTTGCAGGAAAGAACAGAGGTAAGATTGTTGGGATTGGAACAATTGGTAAGTCTTCCACAAACTTTATTGAGAAAGTTCTGCTTGTAGAGGGTCTTCAACACAACTTGCTAAGTATTAGTCAGTTATGTGACAAGGGTCATAGAGTTGTGTTCGATAATAATACATGCAAAATTCTTGCAATAAATTTTGACAAGGTCAAGTTTGAAGCACATAGAGTCAATAATGTATACATTATAGATTTAAATGAAAAACCTGAATCAAATCTTTGTTTGGCTGTTGATCTTGAAAATAATGCATTTAATTGGCATAGACACTTAGGACATGCTAGCTTCTCTACTTTGAATAAACTGGTCAAACATGATTGAGTTAGAGGCATGCCCAATATTAAATTCAGTTCCATTTCAAAAATTTGTGATGCCTATGCTCTAGGCAAACAAACCCGTAAATCATTTAAACTCAGATCTGAGCCTTTGTCCTCCAAGCCAATGGAGCTTCTGCATATGGATCTTTTTGGCCCAACCAAGACTCAGAGTCTAAATGGGAAGAGATTTGGGTTTGTGATTGTAGATGATTTTACCAGATTTTCATGGTTATTTTTCTTAGCAAATAAAAGTGATTCTTTTCAGAATTTTGAACACTTTTTCAATAAAGTTAAACAAGAAGGAATTCATAGAATTTCCATGATTCAGTCTGACCATGCAGGAGAGTTTGAGAACTCTATATTTTCTGAATTTTGAAACAATGAAGGACTAACTCACAGATTTTCCTCTCCCAAGACTCCAGAGCAGAATGGCATAGTGGAGAGAAGAAACCGTAGAATCATTGAAATGGCCAGAACTATGCTGGTGGAGAGTCAGCTACCTAGAAGATTTTGGGCAGAAGCAGCTAACACCACTTACTACACCATCAACAGAGCCTTGGTAAGACCTATCCATAAGAAAACCCCCTATGAACTCTTGAGAGGTAAGAAGCCAAATGTTTCATACTTCAGGATTTTTGGTTCAAAATACTTCATTCATAACAATAATAAAAAGGACCTAGATAAATTTAATGCAAGAAGTACCCCAGCAATTTTTCTAGGATACTCTGAAACAACTAGGGCATATAGAGTTTTAAATGTTTAAGACCAAAAAGTAGAAGAATCTCCCCATGTTATATTCGATGAAGCAAACACTGTTACTAACTTGGATGATGATGACAGGAGCTCTAGGCATGATGGAAACTTTCTAAAGGAAATGGTGGAGGAAGAACCTGAATCACCTGAAGCATCAAATGCTCCAAATCAAGTAAGCTCAGCCGAAACAGGTGAGTCCTCAACTGATGTTAGATTCCTGAAAGATCACCCTGCGAATAATATCATTGGCAACTTAAGAGATCCCCCTAGGACAAGGTCTTATGTCAGAAATGTAAATAATCAAGACCTAGTTGCTTTAGTGTCACAGATTGAACCCAAATCTGTTGATGAGACTTTGAACGATGAATCATGGTTTAATGCAATGAGTGAGGAGCTAGGTCAATTTGAAAGAAATAATGTCTGAAAACTATTTCTGAGACCTGAAAATATAAATGTTATAGGAACTAAATGGGTTTTCAAAAATAAAATGAATGAGGATGGAATAATTTCAAGGAATAAAGCCAGACTAGTAGCCAAGGATTACTGTCAGGAATTTGGGGTGGATTTTTGTGAATCCTATGCACCTATTGCCAGAATGGAAGCAATAAAAATTTTATTGGCTTTTGCATGTTCTAAAAACATAAAACTTCATCAAATGGATGTCAAAAGTGCATTCTTAAACAGTTTCATTAAAGAATAAGTCTTTGTAGAACAACCCTCTGGATTTCAATTGTCTTCACATCCTAACAAAGTTTTCAGGTTAAATAAAGGCTTGTACGGTCTAAAGCAGGCTCCTCGGGCCTGGTATGAAAGGCTGACAAAATTTCTGATCAGCAAGGGCTACAACAGAGGTAAAGTGGATCAAACCCTGTTTACCAAAAGTTTGAGTAAGGATCTCATCATAGTTCAGGTATATGTGAATGCCATAGTTTTTGGCTCAAGATGCACTGAACTATGCAATGAATTTGCTCAATTAATGTCTGCTGAATTTGAAATGAGTTTGGTCGGTGAATTAAAATACTTCCTTGGTTTGCAGGTACAACAACTGGAGGATGGATGCTTCATCAACTAGGCCAAGTACACCTTGGACATCCTCAAGCGGTTTGGCATGAATAATTTGAAGCACATCACAACTCCAATGGATACCAATACATCATTAGATGCAGATGAATCAGGTAAAGAAGTTGATGCAAAGTTATACCGAGGTATGATTGGATCTCTACTCTATTTGACTGCCTCAAGACCTGATATACAATTCAGTGTAGGTATGTGTGCTAGGTACCAATCTAGACCTACTGAATTGCGTCTAGCGATTGTGAAAAGAATTTTCAGATACTTATATGCTACACACACTCTAGGATTATGGTTTCCTACATCACACACTTTAGATCTGATTGCATATACGGATGCAGACTATGCCAGGAGTAAGCTAGATAGGAAGAGCACTAGTGGACACTGTCAATTTCTAGGTGGGTGTTTAGTTTCTTGGACTTCCTAGAAACAACACTCTGTGGCCCTCTCCACTGCAGAAGCTGAGTATGTAACTGCAGGGAGCTGTGGTACACATGTGATCTGGATAAAACACTAGCTTCAGGGCTACCAAGTAGACCTGGGCTGCACACCCATATACTGTGATAATACTAGTGCCATAAATCTTGTAAAAAATTATGTCTTACATTCTCGTATCAAACATATTGAAATCAGACATCATTTTATCAGAGATGAGGTTTCTAAGAACACCTTTGAATCGATGCATGTAGACACTGCACATCAGATAGCTGATATCTTTACTAAGCCTCTGGACAATGAAAAATTTTCAACCTTGAGGAGAGAGTTGGGGATTTTTAAAACCCCTTGAATTCTGGAATCTTGAAATAAAATGCACCCATGCTTCTGTGTCCCTGGTGAGCTGCATACTATCCTCATTTGCATGTATTTTCATCCAATGTCTGTCATAGTTCAGTAAATAAAATTGGCATGCATAACCTCTTGGTATATCAAATGATAAGCTAGGAGAAGGTTAGATTTCTTGTGACTGGAAACCCACATCATGTGTGAGGAGGTCCTCTGACCTACGTTCTCCACCTGGTACCACAGGCTCATTTTAATATAGATCAGATTCAATGTCCATAAATTTGCTTTTCTGCATTTCAATACATTGTGCATTCCTGCTGTCTGCATACCTGATTCATTTTGTGTGGGGGAGGTGTTCTAGGTATGTCTTGTATAGGAGGCATTTACTTGTGTTAAACTGATCGGTTTTAGTTCATCAGTCAGTCAAGTTGACAAGGGGAGTTGCTTGTTTGTCAGTTTGTGGTCTTAGGAGACTGATTCAAAAGGATTTTGAGAGATCTTGTCACTACACAAAGCTCATTGAGAACCTTATGCAGTTTTTGTTTCACAAAAGCTAGAACCTTTCAACTCTCTTAAATTTCCAAATTTGATTAACTAAAATTTAGCTAAAAAGCTTCTTTCTAATAATCCTGCAAAGACCTAGATAAAGAACCTGAAGACTGTCTTTCTACATCATTAATGAACATGGATCACTGTTGACATTTTTATGTCATGAAATCTCCTAAATGTTTGAAACTTAAAATTTATGGAAGCAAACCCTCTGAGAATCAGTACATCTGGTATTGTCTTCAAACATCATATAACAAGCAAAATCAAATGGTTCAAGGGTTTTTTCAACATTTCAGAGCAATGTTCTGGTTACCAAGAAACTAGACACTTCATCAAAGAAATGAAACACTCTCTATGTCATGAAGTGCCAGAGTATCTCTGTTTAAAAAGTTCCTGAAAATTTAAAATTCAAGGTAGAGCAATAGCATTAAAGTGTTGAGTAACAGGGGATTTAGGCCTCTAATCAAGGTGTCTCCTCACGTCAAAAGACACTTCTATTGCTAACTCTGTTCCTTAAAGAGAAGTAATAAGGTTATCACACTGAGGAACTGGGAATTCTGGCCTCTGATCAAGGTGTCTTCTCATATATCAATGTGTGATTTACCAAAATTACTCAATGGCTTTTTCACTGCTCAGAAAAGGAAAAATCTTTCACCCTTGAAAAAATTTGTAGATTGTTTGTCCTCAATACCTTTGGACCATTCAACAGTAGATGAGCATCGAGTTATTTGATTTCTACAGCATTTAGACAGCTTTCTCTTGGCATAACTGTTTCACCTTAGTTCTTATTCTTCGTCTGTATGATGATAATCTTCACTCTTATTTTCTGTCTTTCCTGCTTATTAGCCTTGAGATCTTTCAGCTCTTTTCAGTTACCTTACTTGGATCTTTAAGGGTTGCATATGAGATTTCTCTACCACGTGAACTTCTTGCCTCTGGTCTCACCAGCTTAGCAATACCTTGTTTTCTCCCTACACTTCTTTTGATGATGTCAAAGGGAGAGAATGGAAATGGTTATGTGAGAAAATGGATATGGATATGTTTTGGTTGGAAGTCATAGTGTCAGGGGGAGCTAGTGTGATCTGTCTTGTGTAAAGACAGTGTGTCAGGGGGAGTTAGTGTGTGACATTATAAGCATGACTGATCATCCTCATTTTTTTGATAGCATTAATTTTGTTTGGCTCATAGTGTTGCCATCATCAAAAAGGGGGAGACTATTGTATCCCTGTGGTAAAGGGGGAGACTGTTGTATCCCTATCGTTTTGATGATGTCAAACACTATATGTCAAAAGTCAAACACCTTAAGTCAAACAGAACATCTCTGAAGTCTACATGAGTATGTGCATTGGAGTCGGTGCATATTGTCATCCTGCATGACTAAAGTCGGTGCAAGTGTGTCTTACATATGACTAAGGTCGGTGCATATTTCGCATCCTGCATGACAGAGGTCGGTGCAGTTTTTAGCCATATGCATACAAAGCCGATGCATATTCTCCCTTATGAATATAGATGGTCAGTGCATTCTCTGTTCTACAGCATACAAAGTCAGTGCACATTTGCCTTGTGTATATACAAGGTCCGTGCACATCTGCATTAAGCATAAACATGGGCGGTGCTGTTTTTGCCTTACACTAAACCAGGTTCGTGCACACTTTCTTGTGTGATACAAGGTCGGTGCACATTTGCCCTTGTGCGATACAAGGTCGATGCATACTCTGCTAATATGCATACCAGGCCGGTACACTTTTTGCTGGTCCGGATACAGGGTCGGTGCATACCCTGTTTGTCTACATGCAAGGTCAGTGCATATTTCTTATCGTGCATATAGAAGATCGATGCATCCTTTGTGATATACTACCTAAGGTCTGTGCACTTTCTGCCTGAGCATATAAAATGTCTGTGCAATGTGTTTCCCTTAAGCATTTAAAGGTGCAATATTTGCATCATGCATATATATATACATATATATATATATATATATATATATATATATACATATATATATATATATATATATATATATATATGTCTGGTGCACATTTGCCCTTGTGCGATACAAGGTCGATGCATACTCTGCTAATATGCATACCAGGCCGGTACACTTTCTGCTGGTCCGGATACAGGGTCGGTGCATACCCTGTTTGTCTACATGGAAGGTTAGTGCATATTTCTTATCGTGCATATAGAAAATCGATGCATCCTTTGTGATATACTACCTAAGGTCTGTGCACTTTCTGCCTGAGCATATAAAATGTCTGTGCAATGTGTTTCCCTTAAGCATTTAAAGGTGCAATATTTGCATCATGCATATATATATATATATATATATATATATATATGTCTGTGCATATCATCAAACGGTTAACACTTATGGCTGTTTCATTGCCAGGTCAGCCATATTTTCGAGTATCTACTAAGCAACCTGTGAACTTACCTCACGTGGAATTTAAAGTACCAGGTTAATGGCACGTGATCCAAGGCAAGGAGTAGAACAGATGATTTTGCCACATGGACTGCTACAGCACCACGATTCTGACACGTGGAACCTTAAAGGATCAGGTCTGCGTAAAAGTTTGCGCGGGAAACATGGTATCTATGCGCCCATCGTCTGCTTATAAAGGAGGATCGAAAGGCTGAGAGAAAAGATAAGACAGAGTGAGCTAAGCTAAATAGAAGAGGAGAAAGTCAAGAGAGAATATCTGAAGCCACTGCCAGTGCTGAAATTTCCCCATTCGAGATGAGAGAAAAATCCAATAGAAAAGTCAAAAAGAGAGAGAGAACCAGTTCAGAAAGAGAAGTGCCTGAGTGATCGCCAGTCTTGAGTCTGAAAGTCTGCATCTACAGAAGCTACATTGTCATTGTTTCTGGGTGATTTTTCCTTTTGGTTATTTTCATCTTCGAGTTTTTTTGCCATTTTCAATTCCACCTTGTTACCCTTAAAGTTCACTTGGAGGAAGGGAGAGGTACTCCGGTTTCCCTCCATCGTGTTTGCAGGAAGAGAGGAACGATCATTTGGTTCGTGAGTTGCTGGGAGCAATTCACGGGGTTCCCATTGCTGAGTGCAAAGGAAGGGAGGTTGGACCTCCAGTGATTCTTCTAGTCTTCAGAAGAGCGAGGAGAGTGTTCCTCGGGGTAGGCTGTTAGGCAGCAAGTGTTAGCAGACTGAGTCTGTGGCTCTTGATTGCTTAGTGCAAAGAAGCCTTACTCTGGTGGAGTAATGGGTGGATGTAGATTGCAGATCGCAATCGAACCACCTTAAAAACTATCTGTTACATCTGTGTGGATTGCTTGGCTGTTCTCTAGTTTTGGCTCTAGCACGTTAGCTGTTCAATTAATGACTCATCTTAATTCTGTCTCTCGATAAGCTTCTATCTATCTGTCTGCTCCGTGGCCAGACTAGGAAAATCTCTCTATTGCATTTCAGGATTACATAATTTGTTTTTTGAATTCTCTAAATTGGAAGTGATCTATTCACCCCCGCCCCTTCTTGCTCACTTTCTGTGTGAACTATCACGGGTCTCATACGTTGGGGTGGCTGCTTCACTGGCTCTGCTTCAGGATTTATGGCCAGCTCATGTTGTGTAACTATGGGGATAAGTCTTGGCATCTGTTTGTAACTCCAGGCGAAGCAATCCCGATATTCTTGCAGCAATTGGACATACAGCTTCTACTCTTCAGAAGATAGTTGAGCGCTGAGGAAAGTCAGCCTGGGGTCATCCTCACTTCTGAAACTGACTTCTATTAGCTCATCGACCGTGGCTTGGCCTCCGTCTTCTATTTCCGGGGTAGTCGACTGGAGGTTGATGAAGTCTGGAACATCATCCACAAGTTCAAAAACTTCAACCTCTTCACCGTGTTGCCCCCAGACTTTGTTGGTAGCTTCTAGTTCAACCGGTGACGGCTGTGTGAGTTACTCTGTTAGTAGACTTTTTGCAGTTCCAGCTTCAGCTGATGAGTTAGCAGTCTGGAGAGGCTAACATCAATTCATCATTGGCTCAGAGGGATGGCGTTTTGGCATTGCCATGGGTACGGACGATCCCGACCTCATGTTGCTTCGAATTACCGCAACCTCAGTGGAGGTGGCTTGTTCTCTTCCGGCGAGTATTTCCTGATCGGTACCAAAGGCAACTTCCTTGATTGGCCCAAGGGGTGCTAATGTCGTTGCTAAAGAAGGGTTGTAGGAGGAGGAGAGTCATGTTTCTTCAGTGTCTTCGGCTATGCTGCTGCTGTCCGTGTCAAATCTAGCTTGAAAGGCCGTTTTTTTAAGATAAACCCGCTCCCAGCACCTGCAAGGGGCTATGGCTTCTAATTCTGGGTCTCTCAATTGAGCCAACTCAGAATGTTTAGTCTCCATCGGGTATTCATCATAAGTTGCCTCGGTGGGCTATCTTTTGTTGGGAAGAAGGCGAAAATGGTATCCACGTCATAGCGTCCACTGTAATAATATTCTTCAAGGGTGAAGCCCAATCCGGGGTGCTGGGAGACACACCTTAATTCTTTATCTAGGCTGGTAGGATACCAAAGCCTTTTGAATGCTTCTTTCTCTTTACGAGGTTGGCCAGAGGGAATGTGCTGCTTCTGGAACATCATAGCCATTCGATCCGTTATGAATGTTAGCCGTTGAATGGGGACCAATAGGCTCTCTATATCTTGAGGGTGATGACAATCAATATCCTCCCGTGTAGGGTGTTCTTCAGCTTTATAAAATAAGCTGCTGGGGCCTTCGACTTGTGCCACCTCCAATGTCTTGAAATGTTCAACAATGAGAGGGTCGAGGTCGGCTATTAATTTGATGAGACCCTCAGGGATTTTGATATGGCCATGGTGCTGGTCAACCTTGGCTTCATTGGCTTTAGGGTAAATGGCAGAAGGTGCAATCCTGCCCATGCCCCCTATGACTGGGATGTGCGATACTGCTCTAGGACTCACGTATCCTAGCGATGGTGGTGGGAACCAGTCATCACCATACGTTCCTTTTATCGGCTTGGCAGGAGCCTTTATCTTGAAAGCTTCTCGTGGTTGATCCACAAATAAGGGGGCATCTAGAAGATGGCACTCAAATACTTCAAATGGGTGGAGGTCAGCAAATATTCTCTTCTCCTTTCCATCATGATTGTACTTGATGCACTGATGCAATGTAGATGGCACCACCAGGTTTTGATGCAGCCAAGGACGGCCAAGCAACGCCTTGTATGAGGTGTTGGAGTTGATAACATAGAAATAAACTTTAGTAGTGAGGTTTGCCATAGTAAGGGTAAATTCGGCCACCCCGAGCGGGACTTCACATTTCTGATTGAAGCCAGCAATACGCATATCCCCAACCTTGTGCAGGTGGACGTTGAAGTAGTACTTCTGGTACACCCTGTATGGAAGTATGTTAACAGCCGCGCCCAGGTCTATTAAAATCCTATTCAGTTGTTGGTTATTCAGTTGCCCCCTCATGTACAAGGGTCTGTTATGGGTGGTGGTAGGCAGCAGCATATCTTCTTCAATGAAAGCTACATTTGTTCCTTGCAGTGTCTCAGCCAGACAAGCTTCGTATTGGGCTGGCGTCTGCAAGGCAGTGATAATCGCCTGCCGGGTTTCATCACTCAGGGAGAGAATTTTCCAAACAATGAATCTTGCTGGGAGCTTCTTCAGTAATTTAACCACCTGGCTTCCTGCCCGTACATTGGACAACTTCATTTCTTCTGCCCATCTCAGCTTGGAAGAGCATTGTGCTGTAGCCCCTGATGGGCCAGCTTCGTCGGGTTCCGAGTCTGCACCTTTCTGCTAGGCGTCATCCTCTTGTTGTCCCCTGTCACCCTCAGTCGGGCCGGTTCTATCTTCATCTAGAGTGCCAGAGGGTCGTTGCAATTGCGGGAGAGTGCCCTCGGTTGCAGGGCTAGCATCTTCACACGGCTTCTTTCCCTTAGACATCTTCAAAAATTCAAGGAAGGAAGGGACATCACTGCTGCCCCCACTTTGATTGTATAGCCCTGATGGAGGAGGGATTTGAACTCCCTTGATCTCTGGAGGGGGTATTTTATAGGGCTGCTCCCCCCTGAAAATAATGTTGTGATTGGAAGGCGGCTGGCGCCCCCAGTTTCGGCCTGACCGAGTTGTATGTACATCGGTCGTGGCTTCGGCCTGGCTTGCCTCGACAGTGGGTATAAAGCAAATTTCTTCCCCATCTTCGTCACTGGGTAGGTTGAAGAGCGCAGACAGGGTGTTGCAGGAGAGCGCTATCTCCCTCTTGGCTTTGCAAGCCTTTCTTTTCTTTCTTTGCCTTTTCTTCGATGGCGCCTACCCCCAGAATAGACTGTCATCCTTTTCTGATGTCTTATTGGTCTCTTCTTTTTGCTCGCGTGAGAGCTGTTCCAGCTCTTGCCATGGGACATGATCCCTTATCAGCAAGGGCTTCAATTGAAGCTATTCATATTCATCTAGCCCATTTATGTAGTCTTGAAGCCGCCGAGCCTCTGGATTGATTTCTTTGACTACCGGCAACAGAGTTTGTCTCCTCCGGTTGTGGGTAGGTATTCTGATTACCGCAGGTGGGCTAGTCCAGATTAGTGCTGGCACCGGAGGGGTAGGCCGCGGTGTGATGCCACGAATATGTGCCCCCGCTTTTGGGTGGGATACAATCTTCTTTTTGGTCTTTGCAGGGACATGATGCTATCCTTGTTGTTCTTTCATTGGTGTATGGAAATAGGTCTCATAAGTATGCTGAGTGCTGGCTTCCGCGACTTCTTCAGGTAGTACCCGGTATAGAGAAACTATGTTGGTTGCAACCCTTCTTAGAGGCGCTTCATGGGGTTACGAAGGGTCAACTTTGTACTCCCCCAGTTCTATTTCTTCCTTTCTTGTCATGCCTTCAATGACATCCTTGAATATATAAGTCTTCGATCGGGTGCCCCAACATCTGATGGTAAGGGCAGAATCTCAGACTGTCTCTTCTTTTCAGGTCCTCCGGCCTTCTGGGTTCAGGCAAGGTGATCTTGTTGTACTGGGTAACCCAATCAAAGAGAACTTTGGTCTTCTCCTTTGGAAAAGAGTAGGCCTTCTTCATCTTATCCCTGAGTGAGGGACCTTCCTTATTCTCTTCTACTTTGTCAGGCTGAGGCTCAGCTGCCTTCTTGACCTTATCTCTTTGTTGTTCAAATGCTTTGATATCAAGAGCATTTGCTTCTTTAAGCGGTGGGCGCCAATCTGCTGCCTTTGCCTTCTGCGCGATGGCAGTAGTTGATGTAGGGACGGGCCTTGCCAGAAAAGCTTCGACTTCGGCCACTACATTATTCAGTCGGTCAAACGACCGGATTTCCATGCCAATCATCTTTTCCAGGACCTCCCTCTTGACGTTCTACTTACAAATCTGTACAGCATCCTCTTGATGCTGGGGTCGCTTGCATCTCATTCTGAGGTTCCTCCACCTCTTAATATATTCAAGGGCTGTCTCATCTACCCTTTGTCTTGTTGAGTAAAGTTCAGCCACAGTGACCTCCCTCTCGGTGACATGAAATCTTTCTCTGAATTTCTTCTGCATGTCCGGCCAGTCGTTGATCGACCCGGCCGAAAGGCTGGAGTACCATTCAAATGCGAGCCCGGTTAATGAGGACCCGAAAAATTTTAGCAGATATGACTCTTCTGTGGCCAAATCACCCATGATGGTCATATAATATGTGATGTGTTCCTTCGGAGATCCCTTCCCCCTGAACTTGTCAAACTTAGGCGGCTTACTGATCCCTAGAGGAATCCACTTTACTGCATGAAGGGGCGGATATGGCACCCGATAAGCATTGTTGGCCCAGACTAGATGGCGGACAAGAAGGGGGGTTGAATTGTCCCCTTTCCGAGATGGCGGATTTTAAAAGCTCTCTAAACTAGTCACAGTGGAATTAAAATTAACTACGTAGATTGGCCTAAACAGACGTGAGATTAAGACATTCTCTTAAGCTTTTCGATCTCACTCGAATAAACTATGTAATAGATGGTAGAAATAAATCCTAACACGGATAGCGGATGAAGCAATGTGCGATGATGTAGTGAATAAAAACCTATAAGATGCCCTGTGAACGGAGATAGAAAAAATGGACAATCACATAGGCATTCACAATGGACACAGAGATTTTTAGGTGGTTCGGGACCACGATGGGCTCCCTACGTCCACCCCTCACTAAACCCGGTGAGGCTTCACTACACGCTACGAACCGTAGCAACACGGGGACGAAACCCAACACCACACACGCTACTTCTACATTAATACACACACGGGGCCTGGCCCCAAGCCGCTGCCACTGTAGCACACACACACAGAGTCGGGGAGCACACCCCGCACACAAATCTCACAGGGAGACGCAGCTCCGTCTACACACAAAGACTCAGGGAAACTCGCCCCGCAATGAACCTACACACGCGGAGATGCAACTTCGCCCACACACGACAATATTCTGAGTTTGTCAAAAAAAAGGATATGCAATAGCAGCCCAAAATATTAATCTATGCTCAAGAAAAAGAGTAGAGATGAGAGAAGAAGAGATCCCCCTTAAATCTACAATGAAAGCTCATAGACGGGACGAATGAGTGCGCTGAGAATATCCGATCACGGATAGGAAGCCGTCTAGAACTGATGGAGACGCCCAGGTGGAATCTTGAGCTACCACGCTCCAGACTGAAATTAGATCGATAGGTTTTCTCATTGATGGCCGTCTTCCCTTCTTCCTTCTCCTTTAAGGTGCGCAACACCTCCTCCACGTTTTTCTTTCTCCTGCAAAGAATAGAAAAGATTAGCCCAAGGGAGATGCTCATCAAAGCAAAACGTAGCTCGTTATACCCAAATGCAAACATCAACAAAAGACCACAATACCCATGCTAAAAACTCTTCAAATAGACACCTAAAAGATGGGAGAAACCCTAAGGGTATTAGGGTAAAGAGCCCAAGCAAATCGGACCAAGAAATGGGCATTTCGAAACCAAACTCGGAAACCCGATGCGGACGCAGCAGACAAAGTGTCGAATCTTAGAGTGGACACTTTTGTCAAGGTGTTCTGTACTAAACACAAAACAGCACCCAGGACAAAAAGTGTCGACTCTTAGAGTCGACACTTTCTGTCTGGTTTGTTAAATAAATGCAAAAAGAACACATGTAAATAAGTGTCGACTATTAGAGTCGACACTTTTTCTGACAGTTATGAAAACTCATATAAACTCAATTGAAACCCTACCAATCCTCTCCTAAACATTAAAAAAAATAACCATGCATTGAAACATGGTATTGGCATGAATTAAGCTACATTCTAACACAAGCCAATGAAGGTGTTAAGCATATTGAATTTCAAACCACACCTAGAAATATATGCATAACCAACCCTATCTTGAAATCACCAAAGCTTCACCTTAGAATCAAGCCAATGATACAAGCAATTTGATGCATGTGAGACTCATTCATATCCACCAGATAATCACAGATAAGACTAGAGTTTAACCAGGAAACATGGGAAGCTAAAAGGGCAATGATGATGCCACAAGATTATCTAGTACTCATGGCGTGTTATATTGCGGTTTTCATGAATTGCGATGGTGCCATACGTGTGCTGAGATGCGAATGCCGAGGTGTTTTCTGATGCCTGTGTGCGTTGTATGAGTGCGCAGCGGAAGCGTGTGGGCTGATAACCCACGGGTCGAGGATCGTTGGTTGTAAGATTCTAACCGATCGAGAGAATTATTTTTCTCGATGTGACTTCGTCTTGGCTTCGTGTGCCTTGATGTTGTCTATTGCAACGCCGTTATTCTTAAAGGTTTTATGGTGTTGGCACTGGCATTTGTGAGTATTGGGGAATTTGTCAGCATTTCTGCTGGTTGAGTACCCTCTGCTCTGCAATCCTTCCTTGGGTGTTGTGTTCTCGGGACGTGATGGTGGTCCTTGAGATGCATTTCCCAAGATTATCGTTCTTGTTGTCATGCGTCTTTTCTTGGTGAGCTGCTCGTTGCATGACTAGTCCATTATAGTCGTGTGTTCAGCTGTTATTGTGCCTTGATGTGACCCAGCTTGCAGTTGTGTTCCGTGATTCTATGTTCAGTACGGAGCCGGGATCCTGCAAGTGCTGCTGTTGTCGTTTGGTCGTTGTTTCCCCGTGAATTTGCCTTGGCACTGTGTGGACCATGATTTTGTCGGTTGGTTGTGATGTACTCTTCTTTCTTGATAGAGTTAGCATGTGACTCGATCAGATGTAATATCTGAGTGAGGACTGACTTGATTATGCTTATGGTCCGGTGCTATCGTTTGCATCCTGTGTGTCAGGCTCTCGTGGTTACCCGTGGCACTGGAGCCGATGATGTCGAGCTGTCAGCTGAGAGGACTATGCTTCCTTGTTTAAGCTGAGGCTTGCCGTGTCTGTCATTTTGTTTTATCGATATCTATCGTCGTGGCATGGGTCGTGTCTCTTTTAGTATGAGATGTAAGTGACATTGCCTTATTTCGGAGGTGTCAGACTTGAGTTCACTTGTGTATCATGCTCGTTCGATGGATCTATCTGCCTTGAGATCCAGAACGTGTGCTTGTGATTATGGTCTGACAAGTGTTCCTCTGAATGGTATTTTTTGAGATTCATGTTGCTTCAAGTTATGTCTTGGGGTTTGTTCATCCCTACTTCTTCTTGTTCGTTCCTTAAATTTTGAGGATGAAATTTCTTGAAGGAGGGGAGGCTGTAATACCCTGGATCCTTATTGGGTCTTTTGGATCTTCTTCGGAGAGTTTCGGATTACTTTTGTGGGTCCTGAGTTGAGTTTTACCATCCGTGTGGGTTTTTCTCTCGTACAAGTTACGGAACCCTACAGTGAGTTTATTTCTCAATTTATCGACTCGAGGACGCCGCAGTCGCGTTGTACTCTTCCCGAGGATTGTTTCGACTATTTTTGCGTATTTTTTTGAATTAGTCCATTTTCGGACCAATTATCGAATTTTCAGAAATTAAGAAAATTCCTAATTTCTTTTCCTTTTTCCCTTTTTCTTCCTTCTTCCTCTCTCCTCCCTTTCATTCACCGTCATGACTCCTCTCTCCCCCATTTTCTCTCTTCTCTTGCCCTCTCGGCTCCTACTGCAGACGGAGGAGGCTCGGGCAGGTAGAGGAGTTACCGTGGGAGTGGTCCGCAGCGCGATAGGGCGAGGATCGGACCGTTTCTGGCGCGATCCCAAACGGTGGATTCAAAGCTGACGGTCGAGCTCTTCATGCGGTTTTCAGCGTGGTTTAGTCACCTCAGTGCACGGAATCTTCGGTGGAGGTAGGGAGACGGATCACCTACTTCTCCTCTACGTTTTTCCTGTAGTTTCACGTCGTTCGGTGCGAGAACATGCGAGTTTGGGCTCATTTTAGCAAAATCATAGTTTTCTGGAGTTCGTAGGGTTCACTGGAAAATGGCGATGGTTTTTAGATCAGCAGGTATCAATCGACTTTCTGGAACGTCAACGTTCCATAGTCGCTGATTTCGTCGCGATTGGCGATCATTCGGGACCATTAGGAGCCCGGGAAGTCTGGTGACTCCATTTGGGTCGATTCCGTAGAAATCGCCCATTTCTCACCATTTCTTGGCCGATTCGACTCCCGTTGGTGTCTAAATGTTGTATATCATCGTTATGGATGTATCCCCTTCATTTCGGAACGAACGGGGCGTGAAAAGGCCACGATCGGGCCGATCCCGTGGTTTGCTCGTTGTGACGCCTACGCGGTTTAACAGTAACCACGTTGGACTTAGAGCGGATGGTTTTGGACCGTTTAGAGTGAGTCGGTGGGCGTCTGCTCGGTCGCGCGACAGACTGCCCAGTGGATGGCGCGACCAGGTTTGAGCCGTCCAGTCCACTTGAGCGGCCCGCATCTAGCCGTTCTGTGTTTTTCGTGGTGTTGAACAGCCCTACGTTGACCGTTCAATCCCCTCTAGCCTATTGGGCGGCCGGTCGATAGACCACTCAGTGGCTTGAGGTATTTCATGGGGCGGATCACCCTTGACCGCTCTATGAGTTGGGTGGCCCTATCTGGACCGTCCTGGCTATCGTTTGACCGAGTACTGTTGTAGGTCAGTTCATGTCAGGCGGCCTCCCTCAGACCGCCTAGTTCCCCTAAGCGACCTCATGTGGACCGTTCAGCCCATTGAGCTGCCCCTTTGTGACTACCTAGTGAGTTGAGTTCGTAGTTGTGTCAATTGGCCGTGATGGCCTGATTCGTGCCCGTCTGTCTGTGTGTGTGTCATAGGATGGTTAGTTAGTCCGTGTCGCGGATCTTCTATAGATCGCCTGGTGGTTCGTTGGGCAGGTCAGTTGGAGTTGACTGACTCTAGTGGTTCATCCTTGACCACTACAGTCACCTTGTGGCTCTATCCCTGACCACTAGTGTCCTTGTTGTTGGAACCCTGGTTTTAATGATGACAATCTATGAGTCATGTGAAGACTGGGTTGCATAAATTTCTCTGCACTTGATCATTTCATATAAAATGTATGTCTGTGCATAGTTGAGTCATTCAGCATACAAGGTCTGTGTACTTTGCATTTGTGGCATATAGTGTTGAATCTCTATAGTTTTGATGATGACTAACACTATGAATCAAATTATGTGTTGCTTCCTGGTGACTGTTAAAGATCCTGCATTGTCTGGATAATCTCTGGATCTTGGTTCTGAAAGGAGCCTTGGGAAATTTCTTGTTTGGATGCACATCTTCTGATTAAAATGTTTTCATCATGCTTTTCTGATTAAATGCTCCTCTAACACGTTCACCCATTAGCTCGTACCTGTCTGTCTTCATCTATATGGGTTTTGTGCTTTTGAGTGTGTTGACGCACTTGGCTGACTGCGTAGATGCAATTGTGTGTCTTTCACTTGCTGTCTTGTTCATTGCGTCGACGTTGACACTGGATGTGTTGACGCATTGGCCAGTTGCCAAGGGCGTGAGCATCTCGCTTGATGAGCTGAGGCGACGCTGCACGATGGAAGCGTTGACGCCTTGGGCTGATGTCCAAAGGTCTTTTGATCAACAACCAAGCCGATGCGTCGACGCTGTCACAAATGCGTTGACGCATTGGTGTGTATTGTGAAGGATCCTGCTCTCCATTATAAACTCATTGCGTTAACGTCTTGGCTTTACTGCGTTGACGTGTTCTTCAGTCCTTTGATAAGTTCCATGCAATCTGTGTGAACGAACGTATGACTTGAATATTTCTGAGATTGACTTAATGTTCTCTGAAACCTTACAAGGACTTAAAGACAAATTGGAACTTTATTCCAATCATGTGAGCACGTGATTTGAGGGAATAATCGTTTAACACGTGGCTCGGCTCATTTGGAAGCATCTTCTTCGCGCGTGTCTCCCACACCCTCAGTCTCTCATGAGTCAGGATATATAGGAAGGTTTCTGCTCCTGAAAAGCTGCTGAAGCCACAAGAAAAAGAGTGAGGCCAGAGCGAGAGGAAGGAGAGGAGAAGCCATCCTGATCCATTCGTTGAGCGTACCTGGAAGAGAGAGAGAGTAATGAAGGAGAGGATGGTTTTCTGCTACGTTTTGTCTATGTTTCTTTAAGAAGCTACATTGTTTCTCCGTTCGATTGTCTTTCAATATTTCTTTATGTCTTCGTTTGTTCGTTCTCAAATTCCGATACTATGTTTTCGTTCCCTCTAGGTGTAGAGGAAGAGAGGTGAATCCTCTGGGTCGCAGTGTGGCTTCCCTCTGATTTAGATCAGAGGAAGGGAGGAGTTCTCCGGGGTTTGTGTTCAGGTAGTGAGAAGGCTACCTGGGTTCTTCCCTCCGGCTGAGGAGGAAGAGAGACAGCGTCTCTGAATTGCAGTGATGATGGGTCACTGCTGGGTACCCTCTTGTCTAAGAGGAAGGGAGAGTTATCTCCGGGTCAGGTCTTGTGGTGTGAGACCTGGGTGCAAGCTGTGAGTTCAGCGTCTGTAGGGATTTCGATCCCCAAGCTGTGGATCAGCGTGTTGTTGGCAGACTGAGTCTGCGGTTCTTTCTTGTGAAAGGGAAGCCTCACTCTACCTTGAGTGAGGGATGGACGTAAGTCTGCAGGTTGCAGACTGAACCATCTAAATCTCTTGTTCTCCGTGGTGTGGTTGTGCGCATCTATTTTCCTTATGCTTCTGTCTGGCTTCATGAAGTAAGTGTGATTGTTGATGATAGAAACCTTGGTCTGACTGCTCGATTAGTGCTTGTGCATATGTGCTGATGAAATTCTGAGTGATATATGTTCTGCGCTCGTGACCTGCTTTATCTCGGTTAAGGCTCCGGATCATTTTACATATTGTCAGTCTTCCTAGCCAATCTCATCTTCTAAGATCTCCTCGGCTCGGAAAAATATTTTTTAAACGGTGATCTATTCATCCCCTCCCCTTCTAGCTCACTGTCCTCATGTTTAATAGTTGGTATCAGAGCGGGTTTACCCGAGATGTGGTCCAACGACCAGGGTAATCCTGGAACCAGTGGTCCTCGCAGCTACATAGCTGAAGGACAGTCAATCTCCCGTCCCCCATATTTTGATGGTTCTAATTATTTTTTTTGGAAAAACAGGATGGAAGTTTTCATACGATCTCAGAGCCACAAGCTGTGGAGAGTCATTACAACTGGACCTTATGATTTACCTCCGAATGAGGAGATGTGGTCTGAAGAACAAGTCAAATTATCCGGACTGAACTGGTCTGCGCTCAACATCATCCAGTGCGCAGTTCACCCTGAAGAATATGGCCGAATTTCAGCATGCAAGACAGCTAAGAAGATGTGGGATGAACTAGCGCTGATTTACGAGGGTACCTCTCAGGTCAGAGCTACCAAGGTAAACTACCTAACCTCTGAGTATGAATTATTCAAGATGAAGTCAGAGGAGAGCGTGACTGATATGTACGCTAGGCTGTCACTGATCACAAATAGCCTCAAGGGATTTGGAAAGTAAATATCTGAAGGGGATATAGTCAGGAAGATCTTAAGATCCTTTACTCCAGCGTGGCACACAAAAGCTACTGTGATAGAGGAATCAAAGGATTTGACAACCATGACCGTCACTGAACTCATAGGGTCTCTTATGACCTATGAGATAAATCTAAAGAAAATAGGAGAAGGAAATGACAGAAGGGGCAAGAATGTTGCTCTTAAAGTTGAACGACACAGCAGCAGTAGCAGTAGTAGTAGCAGCAGCAGCAACAGCGGAGAGTCTAATGGAATTCCAGACCTTGACAGAAGTGAAAAAGCACTGCTCACACGTCAGTTCAGGAAATTCCTGAAAATGTAGGGAAATTCATATAGGAAAAGAAGAAACTACTCATCAGGTAAATATCTGAACAATGGCAATGACAAGGATAGGAATGCTAAAGGTGTGATGTGTTATCATTGCAGGAACTTTGGGCACATGAAGCAAGATTGCCCTGAGCTTCAGAAGAAGACACCGGACTACCACAAGAAAGGCTCCAAAGTGTACAAGAAAAAGGCAAAAGCTATGGTATGCACTTGGAGTAATGAAGAAGAAGACTAAGACACTAATTCCTCAGGAAAGGAGACTGAAGGAGTAAGTCTGATGAACAACGAGGAAAATGAGGTAACCAATCCCTTTGTAACCTACTCTATTGATGACTGGGAAGAGAAATATGGTGAACTGCTAGATATGTACAATGCCTTAGCTAAAGAACATAGAGTCATCAAACGCAAACTTAATATGGTTAATGAAGAACAAGAACTCGTCAAGATAGAAAATTCCAAACTGGTAGCTGAATTAGCTCAGATGGAAAATGTAAGAAATGAGAATAATCTTTTTAAGAATGTGATGGGGACATCGCTTACCCCTTCACATGGTCCTGCTGCTCGCCATTTTGTTCGCCATCATTTTCTGAGTATAGCCATGTAGTTTTCTCATTTTTTTTCTTGAGCCTTATCTATGTAATTTTCTCTTTATTGAGTCAAGTACCTAAGTAGGTAATGTCATCTACCTAAGTCCAAGGTCGCATTAAGTGGTTTAATAGGATAGTGGGTAAGTAGGCCTTAAGGGGCCACTTCTTTGGGCCTGGCCCATGGGCGCCCCATTCCCCACCCCTTGGTCTTCTGTCATTAGTCCATTTTCCAGGGACTTCTATGTAATTGGGGTTTCCCTATAAATAGGGCCCCAAGCCAACATTTTGGGGTAATTGATGAATGAATGAAAACTTAAAATCCACTTGAATCCCTTTGAGTCTATTTCTCTCTCTCTCTCCCTCTCTAATTCTCTCTCCCTCCCTCCTTGGGGTGAACCCCCTCTCTCTCCTCCCTCCCTCTCTCTCTAGTTCAAAATTCCCTTCTCTCCTCACCCCTTGCCACCTCACTTGCCACCTAGGCAAGTCCCTTCAACTCCCAAGGCCCCATTATTTCTCTCCATTAACTTTTCCATCTCCCCAAGCACCCTTTCACCTTCCCAAGGCATCCCTCCCCCTTCCCAAGCATTACTCCACATCCCAATAGGTCTCTTCCCCTCCCCAAGACACCCATTACCATCCCAAGGTCGTCCACCCCCTTCCCCTCCCTCCTAGGGTCGACCCCCTCAACCCCTCTCCACCTCCATTGCCTTGGACGGCCACCCCTCACCCCCCCCTTGACCTAGTGGCAGCCAGCCATTTCCACCACCACTCCCTGCTAGCTCCGCCCTCCTCTCCACCTCCACTACCACCCATTCCATCCCCCAACAGCTCCCCATCCCCACATAGACACCTCTCCACCAGCTATACCCTCCAAGGAGACCATTCTCCCCCAAAGAGTCACTTCAGCTTTTGTGCAGGGTCGACCTGCAGACAAGCCCCTGATTGCAGCGATGACCACGACAACATCGTGAGGCTTCTTGGTGCGTGGCCTATATTTATGGAAAGGCCTCCCTGTCCTCTTCACAGGTGTGGTGGAATCACTCCATTCCGAGTTCGTGGCCGCCCGTGAGAGCTGCTCTACCCAGACTGCGCCAGACACCACCTGCAGAAAGCCTGAGCCCGATTGGAAGCTGCTTCGCGACCAACGGAGAAGGAATCAGGCTGAAGTCTCTTCTTCAAAATTCTTCCTCCATCTGTCCACGACCAGACACAAGAAACGGAACGACATTCGGCATCCAGGAGGCAGAGTTACAAATTTTATCCCTCTGTCGCGCGGATCTGCCCCCTGCAGTCTGCAGAGACCAGTGCCTACTCTTCAGGGCACACCGACAGTCCACGGCCTCGGATCACAGCCCCATCGACTCCAGCTGAAAGCTACCTTGACCACGGAGACGACACCGCTGATTTCGTGCCATTCGGAGTTCGGGATCGCCCGTGACAGCATCTGCAACCTACTTATACAGAACAGGTCCGGCCAGAGACCACACCAGCTGTCCCGGATCAGTTGCCAGTGCTGCCAGTCCCTGCCTCCAAAGGCCGCCCAAAAATTCAGACAACACGGGCTTCAAGTCAGGAAGCATTGTGAGGTGGTTTCGCTCAATTTGGAGTCCGGACGAGCCCGGGACAGAGCCAACAACGGCACCCTGTCCAGCAGTCCAGATTGCAGCTGAACCCTCATTGATTTCCTTTCTACCATTTCGGTCCGTCCTCCCATCCCAGCCAGGCCGGCTTACCGGCCCACCCTGCGTGGTGGTAGTGTTTATTTGTAATTAACCAATTCCCACCCCCGAGATCACCCTCCTGCGCGAGGTGTAGTAATTGTACTCTTGAACAGGTTTTTGAAGCTTCACCGGCGCAGTGTGCGGGGAGCACACTTCCCCGCTCGCCCTCGTCTCCGACCGGGACCGGCGTCTTCACGCCGATCAGGTGAGCTCCTGGCCACTCTTCGCTGCTGGTTATTACCATTGCTAGCTTAGTATCGCTCTTAGTTGCCCGTCGGAAGTGAGACGAGCGACCGACTCGCAATTCAATCAATTCTTGTGTTCGCCGCGGGGCAAGTTGAGAGAGAGCCATTGCATCCCACGCCCTCGACGTGCCGGCCGCCCTTGAAATCGGGCATCCCTGGCCCATTGGGGTCCCTTCCTAGCTAGCCAAACCCTTGGGACCTTGAGGTCCAACCCCCGGACCCTCACCGCCATCGTCGGTCCTCCTTCGGACCCGAGTGTGCCTACGCGAGTGAGTCCGCTAGTGTGACGTTGCCGAACTCGTGTGTTGCTTGCTATCCTAGGTCCAAGGGAGTCGCGTCACATCAAATTAGTATCATTGTCCTCCGCTGCATATTGTGTCACATCAAGTGGTATCAGAGCAAGTTTTAGACTTGTCTCTACGAGTCTAGTCCTTGGGCATTATCATTTGAGTCTCCCTTGCATCATGGTTTCCATCACTCCATTGCATGACCACCCTAGGGAGATGTCCCAAATATCCATGGACCGATTTGACACTCTCACCAACAAGATTCATAACTATCTTGATACCCTCACCACCCGACTTGACCGGCTTGAAGCAAAAAGGAACCACGACCCTAGAGCTTGGTCACCTCGGGATGAATTTAGATGGGAAACCAAAGGACCCATAGACTCATTGGAAGAGATGAGGAGTGAGATTAGGAAGATCTTCACTCTCCAACCTACCCACTCCCACCTTGTGAATCATCACTCGAGGAGCACTCCCACTCCCCCTTCCCCTCCCAGTCAACCCAAGACCTCCCTTAGGGTCCAAACTCCACCACCCCAAATAATTCCAACTTGCACCACCCCATCGCCAAAAGGCCTTCCCACTCCCTTGGAGAGCAAGACCCCCACACCACAAAGGAATGAGATTGAAGTTGAGGAATATGAGGCCTCCCCCGATTGGGAAGAAGAGTATGAATCACAATATCATGGGTTAGGCCAAGAAGTTCCCATCCCAAGTGGAGGAAGCATCATGGCTCACTCCACCCTCACCATTCCAACCCGTGTGGTCCCCATGTCCACTCCACCTAGGCCCATGATGGCCACCACCACCCCACCCAAAACTCTCCCACAAACCCACACTCCACAAACTTCCTTGGTCCCCAAAACCACCCCTCCATCTTCCCCTAAAAGAGACACACCCCCTAAAACCAACCAACCCAATCCTCCTCAACCCATCCATCTTCCACTACCAACCCCTATCCAACCCCAACCTAGGCCTCCACTTCTCCCCTTATCGATCCCAAACCAAGTTCCCCTTTACCTCCCACCTCGGGGATACCACACACCTATCCTCACCACCACACCCTCACGGGACCATCTCACCTCCTTGATAGAGGAACACATGATTCCCATACCCGACCCCATAAAGGTGAACACACCAACCCCCGCCATAAAGATCACCCATGTCCAGGAAGAAGAAGGAACTTCACATGGTGGTCTTAACCTTACACCACCCTCCTTAATAGGGACCGAGCTTATCTTAGGAGAACCCCTTTCACGTTGGCTAAAGGAGAACCCATTTGGAGATCTCATGGTCCATGCTTACCCACCCATGGAGCAAAACCTTCCTATAGTACCCTTATCCACCTATCACACCACAATCCAATCATCCTATCAGGTGGAAACATTAGGGGATTTTCTTGAGGGTCTAACTTGGCAAATGAAGCTAATTGGCATGTTGACCACTGTAGCCGACCAACCTAGGAGTCTTAACCTCCTACATCTATGTGTCGGGTCCATCTCTTCCATTTACACTATGGGTTGCTACACTAGCGACCTTCTTTTATCCCTCCACATTCCCGAAGAGCCCGATGCTATCTGCGAATTGGAGTTACTTATTTCGGGTAGGATGCCAAGCCCTCCAATCATGACCAACCAACCCTCCTCGAACTTCGGTTCAATTACTACATTTGAGGAGGACTCACCATTTGGAGACCTTGAGGTGAAAGAATACCTCACCCTTGGTAACACATTCCATGACCCCTTTGATCCCACCCTATGGAAGACAATGAACCCATGGGACCTGACCGCCCTACCCACCACCCACTCCCTCCTACCCTCACCAACCATGCTAGAACCAACACACCTCGTCCTAGACCCAGTCCACACCAAGGGAACCATGACCATGGGCAGTATACACCTAGGGAACAAGGTAGTGCCCCACCCCATGATGCATACCTACTATGATCCCTTCGACCCTTACAAATGGGAGCTTAAAGGTCACCCCATACCCACACACATGGTCATCATCTCTAGGAGAAGAAAGCACCCATCTTGGCATGTCACATCATTCGACAAGGGTCATGAGTCCAGCCCTCCCATGCATGTCACGCACAGTTTAGGCTCAATGCATAACTGGCCTACATTTGGTTGTGCTGGCCCACCCACATTCTTCATAGCCCTTACACTTGAATGGAGCACACATGGATGTCCGGGTCCCCCGATAATTCTCACAGCCATACAAGATAGATCCACCTATGGTTTCCCAGGCCCCCCTGAGTCCACAAGATGCCTCATCACATCCATGAATGAGAGGTCTATGTATGGTTGCCCCAGTCCCCCTCTGCATACCACATACTTCCCACCCCCACCGCACCATCACTCAAAGCATTCTCATTCAAGCAAGCATCCAAATATGGGTAGTGACGATCATAATGAGTGGGCTATAACTCAAGGGTGGCACTTTGAAATCCAAGGAGGTAACCTCGCGATGGTGGCATTGGAACGACTCTATCTTAGGGCCACCTCCAAATCGAGGGAACGAGGACTTGGACCTTTCATGTTCCAAGCGGCTTTGGCCAACCTGGCTTATGGATTAGATTTACTAATGGGCTATGGGATATACCCCAATTCTCATGCGGCTGATCCGGCACCCTATATGGGCACCGCGGTGAATCCCAGTGAGTACTTTGAGCCTACAACTTTCTTTAAGAGGGACACCCCGGAGAGCTTCCACCAAATAGCCTTGAGAGCCCGACGTGTACACAGAGGGGCAATACTATGCAAGCAGGGTTCCACCGCCAGCATGAGGGTGTGTCCGGGCCGCCTTGAGAGGATGAAGAGTCGTCCCCTGGACGCAGGTGCAGGTTGGGTTTGGAGATTGCAGGTCGCCCTGAGCTGCTTCCTCAGTGGGCCCTTACTCGACGGAGTAGAGTTCTCCGCACCCCGGGAGTATGATGGGGACATCGCTTACCCCTTCACATGGTCCTGCTGCTCGCCATTTTGTTCGCCATCATTTTCTGAGTATAGCCATGTAGTTTTCTCATTTTTTTTCTTGAGTCTTATCTATGTAATTTTCCCTTTATTGAGTCAAGTACCTAAGTAGGTAATGTCATCTACCTAAGTCCAAGGTCGCATTAAGTGGTTTAATAGGATAGTGGGTTAGTAGGCCTTAAGGGGCCACTTCTTTGGGCCTGGCCCATGGGCGCCCCATTCCCCACCCCTTGGTCTTCTGTCATTAGTCCATTTTCCAGGGACTTCTATGTAATTGGGGTTTCCCTATAAATAGGGCCCCAAGCCACCATTTTAGGGTAATTGATGAATGAATGAAAACTTGAAATCCACTTGAATCCCTTTGAGTCTATTTCTCTCTCTCTCTCCCTCTCTAATTCTCTCTCCCTCCCTCCTTGGGGTGAACCCCCTCTCTCTCCTCCCTCCCTCTCTCTCTAGTTTGAAATTCCCTTCTCTCCTCACCCCTTGCCACCTCACTTGCCACCTAGGCAAGTCCCTTCAACTCCCAAGGCCCCATTATTTCTCTCCATTAACTTTTCCATCTCCCCAAGCACCCTTTCACCTTCCCAAGGCATCCCTCCCCCTTCCCAAGCATTACTCCACCTCCCAAGAGGTCTCTTCCCCTCCCCAAGACACCCATTACCATCCCAAGGTCGTCCACCCCCGTCCCCTCCCTCCTAGGGTCGACCCCCTCAACCCCTCTCCACCTCCATTGCCTTGGCCGGCCACCCCTCACCCCCCCCTTGACCTAGTGGCAGCCAGCTATTTCCACCACCACTCCCTGCTAGCTCCGCCCTCCTCTCCACCTCCACTACCACCCATTCCATCCCCCAACAGCTCCCCATTCCCACATAGACACCTCTCCACCAGCTATACCCTCCAAGGAGACCATTCTCCCCCAAAGAGTCACTTCAGCTTTTGTGCAGGGTCGACCTGCAGACAAGCCCCTGATTGCAGCGACGACCACGACAACATCTTGAGGCTTCTTGGTGCGGGGCCTATATTTATGGAAAGGCCTCCCTGTCCTCTTCACAGGCGAGGTGGAATCACTCCATTCTGAGTTGGTGGCCGCCCGTGAGAGCTGCTCTACCCCGACTGCGCCAGACACCACCTGCAGAAAGCCTGAGCCCGATTGGAAGCTGCTTCGCGACCAACGGCGAAGGAATCAGGCTGAAGTCTCTTCTTCAAAATTCTTCCTCCATCTGTCCACGACCAGACGCAAGAAACGGAATGACATTCGGCATCCAGGAACCAGAGTTACAAATTTTATCCCTCTATCGCGCGGATCTGCCCCCTGCAGTCTGTAGAGACCAGTGCCTACTCTTCAGGGCACACCGACAGTCCACGGCCTCGGATCACAGCCCCATCGACTCCAGCTGAAAGCTACCTCGACCACGGAGATGACACCACTGATTTCGTGCCATTCAGAGTTCGGGATCACCCGTGACAGCATCTGCAACCTACTTCTACAGAACAGGTCCGGCCAGAGACCACACCAGCTCTCCTGGATCAGTTGCCAGTGCCGCCAGTCCCTGCCTCCAAAGGCCGCTCCAAAATTCAGACAACACCGGCTTCAAGTCAGGAAGCATTGAGAGGTGGTTTCGCTCAATTTGGAGTCCGGACGAGCCCGGGACAGAGCCAACAACGGCACCCTATCCAGCAGTCCAGATTGCAGCTGAACCCTCATTGATTTCCTTTCTACCATTTCGGTCCGTCCTCCCATCCCCGCCTGGCCGGCTTACCGCCCCACCCTGCGTGGTGGTAGTGTTTGTTTGTAATTAACCAATTCCCACCCCCGAGATCAGCCTCCTGCGCGAGGTGTAGTAATTGTACTCTTGAACAGGTTTTTGAAGCTTCACCGGCGCAGTGTGCGGGGAGCACACTTCCCCACTCGCCCTCGTCTCCGACCGGGACCGGCGTCTTCACGCCGATCAGGTGAGCTCCTGGCCACTCTTCTCTGCTGGTTATTACCATTGCTAGCTTAGTATCGCTCTTAGTTGCCTGTCGGAAGTGAGACGAGCGACCGACCCGCAATTCAATCAATTCTTGTGTTCGCCGCGGGGCAAGTTGAGGGAGAGCCATTGCATCCCACGCCCTCGGTGTGTCGGCTGCCCTTGAAATCGGGCATCCCTGGCCCATTGGGGTCCCTTCCTAGCTAGCCAAACCCTTGGGACCTTGAGGTCCAACCCCTAGACCCTCACCGCCATCGTCGGTCCTCCTTCGGACCCGAGTGTGCCTACGCGAGTGAGTCCGCTAGTGTGACGTTGCCGAACTCGTGTGTTGCTTGCTATCCTAGGTCCAAGGGAGTCGCGTCACATCAAATTAGTATCATTGTCCTCTGCTGCATATTGTGTCACATCAGAATGAACTTAAAAAATTTAGAAAATAGCTTGATGAAATTAATCAACATACTGAAGAAAACCTGAGACAAATTGACTTAATCAAGGAAGGGTATGAAGCTGTTATAAAGGTCAATGATGAATTGCTGGAAAACAACATATCTCTGCGGAAGGAGTTGGAAGATAAGAAGAAAACTCTTGAGAGGTTTGTTTTGGGAGAAAGCAATTTGAACGCCTTGTTAGGCACCAAAGTAAACTTTAACAGAGAAGGTTTAGGTTTCAACCCAAATAAGAAGGAAGCATTTGGGATAAAAACCACCACATTTTGCACTGAGAAAGGAAAAGAGAAACTGGACATCCCATCCAGTTCCAAAAGTACTGAACAACAAAAGAACATTCATAAACAACAGCCTGATTTTGGAAAAAATGTCTTTAAGAAATTCAACAAGCCCACGCACCAGAAACAAGGTGCCTGTCAATTCAACAACTATGACTCTAATAAAAGAATGGGCTATTTGAAAAGAAACATGGGAAGGTCTAACTACACACATAATACTGTCAATAAAATGTCTTCAACTAGACAGTTTAGAAATTATGGTCTGGCTGGGACCCAAGCTTTTATCAACAGAAACTGGACACACCTTGAGAAACAAAAGGAAACAACTGAAATGCACATCAATAGCAAAACTGTAAATTCTCAGCACAGAAAGAAAAAAGGGGTGAAGCAGATCTGGATCCCCGAGACTGTGCTTAATCATTTGAGCGGTATTTTTGGACCCAACTTACCTTGGGATCCAAAGCACACTACTTAAATTGTTATTGTGCAGGTGAGCCTAGCAGCCGAGAACAACAAGTGGTATCTCGACAGTGGCTGCTCGAGGCACATGACAGGGGATCAAAGAAAGTTCAGCAAGCTTGAATTGAAAGCAGGAGGGACAGTCAAGTTTGGAGGTAAAAACAAAGGCCAAATAATTGGGACCGGAACCATCGGTAAGAAAACCTCCAACTTTGTTGAAAAAGTATTGTTGGTCGAAGGTCTGCAACACAATTTATTGAGTATTAGTCAGTTATGTGACAAGGTTCACAAGGTCCTCTTTGATGAGCATGCTTGCAAAATTTTAGAACCAAACTCCGATAAAATAAAGTTCATTGCAAATAGAGTCAATAATGTCTATATTGTGGATCTTGATGTTGAGTCTGAGTCTAATCTGTGTCTCTCTGCTGACTCAGAGAATAACATGTTTGACTGGCATAGGCGACTAGGTCATGCTAGCTTTAACACCTTGCATAAATTAGCTAAATTTGACTTAGTTAGAGGCATGCCTAGCTTGAAGTTCAAATCATTCTCTAAGCCTTGCGATGCCAGTGCTCTAGGCAAGCAAACCCAAGCTTCTTTTAAAATAAGGACTGAGAGCTTGTCAAATAAGCTTATGGAACACTTGCACATGGATCTCTTTGGTCCTACCAGAACCCAGAGCCTAAATGGTAAGAGATTTGGTTTTGTCATTGTCGATGACTACTCTAGATTTGCATGGTTGTTTTTCTTGGCGAATAAGAGTGATGTTTTTCAAAAATTTGAACATTTTTTCAATAAGCAGAAACATGTAGGCCACAAGATCACTGTTATCCAATCAGATCATGGAGCAGAGTTTGAGAACTCCTCATTTTCTAGTTTTTGTGACAAGGAGGGACTGACTCACAAATTTTCTTCTCCCAGGACCCCAGAGCAGAATAGAATTGTGGAGAGAAGGAATCGAACAATAGTGGAAATGGCAAGAACATTACTAATGGAGAGTCAGCTACCGAAGAGTTTTTGGGCAGAAGCAGCAAACACAGCCTGTTATATACTTAATAGAGCTTTGGTAAGACCCATACATAAGAAAACACCATATGAACTCCTGAAAGGAAAGAGGCCTAATGTCTCATATTTCAAAGTTTTTGGTTCAAAATGCTTTATTCATAATAACAACAAGAGAGACTTAGATAAATTTGATGCTAGAAGTATTCCAGGAATATTCCTAGGATACTCTGAAACATCTAGGGCCTTCAGGGTCTTTAATAAAACTGATAGAACTATAGAGGAAACCCCTCATGTCATTTTTGATGAAACAAAAATCTCTAACAGTCTAAATGATGATAACAGGTCTACAAGTCATGATGGTGAGTTCCTGAATCAAATGCAAGAGGAGGAAGTACAACCTAGTGAAGAACCCACTGATCTGAACCCAGTAAGTACAGCCGAACAAGGTGAGTCCTCAACAATTGTCAGAATTTTAAAAGACCACCCTGTAACCAATATAATTGGTAGTCTTCATGATCCCCCTAGGACAAGATCCCATTTCAGAAATATTCAGAATCAGGACTTAATTGCTTTAGTTTCTCAAATTGAGCCTAAGACCATTGAAGAAGCCTTAAGTGATGAGAATTGGGTAACTGCCATGTGTGAAGAACTAGGGCAATTTGATAGAAACAATGTCTGGAAACTTGTACCTAGACCTGAAAATTTCAATGTAATAGGAACAAAATGGGTTTTTAAGAACAAACTGAATGAAGAAGGTGTCATCTCTAGGAATAAAGCTAGACTTGTAGCTAAAGGCTACAGTCAGGAGTATGGAGTAGATTTTGATGAATCCTTTGCTCCAGTAGCTAGAATGGAGGCTATCAGAATTCTATTAGTATTTGCTTGTTCAAACAACATAAAACTTCAACAAATGGATGTTAAGAGTGCTTTCTTGAATGGAATTCTAAAAGAAGAAGTTTATGTTGAACAACCTCCTAGTTTTCAGTTTTCGACTAAACCTGATCAAGTTTTCAGGTTAAACAAAGCTCTTTATGGACTAAAGCAGGCTCCTCGGGCCTGGTATGAAAGGCTGACCAGTTTCTTACTGAATAAAGGATATAACAGAGGTAATGTTGACCAAACTTTATTCACTAAGAATTCAAGACAAGATCTCATCATAGTTCAGGTATACGTAGACGACATCATCTTTGGATCAACAAATCCTGAACTGTGTAATGAATTTTCACAACTTATGTCAGCTGAATTTGAGATGAGCTTAGTTGGAGAACTGACTTATTTTCTTGGCTTACAGATAAATCAAATGTCAGATGGCTGCTTCTTCCACCAAACCAAGTACACGCTGGATATCCTAAAAAGGTTTGGGTGACTAACCTAAAGCAAATATCCACCCCAATGAGCACAAGCATGACCCTTAATGCAGATGAGTTAGGTAAACAAGTGGATGAAAAACTCTACAGAGGTATTATTGGATCCCTCTTGTACTTAACAACGTCTAGGCCAGACATACAATTCAGTGTTGGCTTATGTGCAAGATATCAGTCTAGGCCTACTGAACTTCATTTGTCTGCTGTAAAAAGGATCTTTAGATATCTATCTGCCACACACACATTAGGATTATGGTATCATGCTTCTCGCACATTAGATTTAGTTGCATACACTGATGCAGACTTTGCTGGATGCAAATTAGATAGGAAGAGCACCAGTGGCCACTGCCAATTCTTAGGAGGATGCCTAGTTTCTTGGAGTTCAAAGAAACAACATTCAGTGGCCCTTTCCACTGCAGAGGCTGAATACGTGGCTGCAAGCAGCTATGGCACTCAGGTTATCTGGATTAAGCATAAGCTTCAGGATTACCAAGTAGAGACAGGTTGCACTCCCATTTTTTGTGATAACACTAGTGCCATAAACATTGCAAAGATTCCTGTTTTACACTCACGAACAAAACACATTGAAATCAAGCACCACTTTATTAGAAATGAAATTGCAAACAAAACATTTGAACTAATTCATGTTGGGACTGCAAATCAAACTGCTGATATTTTTACAAAACCTTTAGATAGTGAAAAATTCACTTCATTGAGAAGAGAACTTGGTATTTAAAAACTCTGACTAATCTGTGGAAATGAATTCAGTTTCATGTAATTCCATGATGATAGTGTTATTTCTGTCTTACTTTTTCCGAAGGGGTCACTATGCGAGGGGGAGCGGGTGTGAGATTTGAGAGGTATCAGGTCTATTTATGTGATGTTATCAGGATAGAATGGGAGATCGAGCTACTAGAGAGGAGGAGCTTGACTAATTAAAAACGTTTGAAAGATGGTTGTTGTTGCTGGATTAATTGTCAGAATTGATCTTGAGCATCCCTTTTTAGTAGAACCTCGTTCATTTCCTACATTCTTAAGTTTGTGCAATTAAAGTCCAGCCAGAATCTTCTTCTAGTAAGTCTTAAGAGGCTAAGATTAACATTCACAAGTATATCCTCTTACTTTGGTTCTTTGACTGATGAACAAGCTAGACTCATATGAAATGGGTTCTGTTATACGCTTTTCATTGGATTTCGTGATAAGACCACGAGAAATTGCCCTGGCTTTGTCTTCAAACAACCTTCTTGAAGAGCTAGCTAAACTGATCAGTGTTTAAAACTGTATACTGAGAAACTAGGAATCCCATCAATGAAATGGGAACTTTCTAAGTCATGAAGTATCAGTCCTCATAAACAAAAACAAAAGAAAGAAATTCAATTCAAAATTTATGTTTGGCAGAGCAATGATGACATGTGGTGAGTAACTGGGGATTCTGGCCTCTGATCAAGGTGTCTCCTCATGTAAAAACCAATAGTCACTATCTCTGTTCTCTAACTGAGAAGGTATGAGGCTCTTACACTGAGTAACTGAGGATGCTAGCCTCTAACCAAGGTGCATACTCAATGTCAAAGGTGTAACTGGCCAAATACACTCTATGACAGTGCTTTCTCTCCTTGGTATGTTTGTCCTCAGCGCCTACAGGCTATTTTCATGGTTCAAATTCTTGTTGTCTTTTTGACGAGCCTTAATAGCTACCTCAGTCATATTTGTTGACACTTGCTATTCTTTCATATTCATCGTAAGTTGATAAACTTCAAGCTTCTTCTGAATCTCTTTCTCTTACCAGAACTCCAAGATTCTTCACTGACCTTAAAGCCCCACTTAAGCATCTAAGATTTGACACTGAGTTTCTACTGTTGGAACTCTCTCCATCTTTTCACATCAATCCAGCGTTAACATCTCTCTTTCTCTTTTATTTTGATGATGTCAAAGGGGGAGAAGGTTGAAAGGAGGAGGTTGAGCTAGTGAAAAGGAAGTTTTTTAAAGGAGGAGGTTGAGCGAGCTAGTGAAAAGGAAGTTTTTGGAATGAAAAGGAAGTTTTTGGAATGTTTTGGGTAAAAGATATTGAGTGCTGTGAGTTCAGTTTTTGAGAGGTCACCATTGCTATTTTATCGAGAACTATTGCTGTTGTTATTGAGACTGCTTTAGGTTGGTGTTCCTTTTTCACTGAATTTGACTCATGGTGTTGCCATCATCAAAAAGGGGGAGATTGTTGAATCTCTGTAGTTTTGATGATGACTAACACTATGAATCAAATTATGTGTTGCTTCCTGGTGACTGTTAAAGATCCTGCATTGTCTGGATAATCTCTGGATCTTGGTTCTGAAAGGAGACTTGGGAAATTTCTTGTTTGCATGCACATCTTTTGATTAAAATGTTTTCATCATGCTTTTCTGATTAAATGCTCCTCTAACACGTTCACCCATTAGCTCGTACCTGTCTGTCTTCATCTATATGGGTTCTGTGCTTTTGAGTGCGTTGACGCACTTGGCTGACTGCGTAGACGCAATTATGCGTCTTTCACTTGCTGTCTTATTCATTGCGTTGACGCTGACACTGGATGCGTTGACGCATTGGCCAGTTGCCAAGGGCGTGAGCATCTCGCTTGAGGAGCTGAGGCGACGCTGCACGATGGAAGCGTTGACGCCTTGGGCTGATGTCCAAAGGTCTTTTGATCAACAACCAAGCCGATGCGTCGACACTGTCACAAATGCGTTGACGCATTGGTGTGTATTGTGAAGGGTCCTGCTCTCCATTATAAACTCATTGCGTTAACGTCTTGGCTTTACTGCGTTGACGTGTTCTTCAGTCCTTTGATAAGTTCCGTGCAATCTGTGTGAACGAACGTATGACTTGAATATTTCTGAGATTGACTGAATGTTCTCTGAAACCTTACAGGGACTTAAAGACAAATTGGAACTTTATTCCAATCATGTGAGCACGTGATTTGAGGGAATAATCGTTTAACACGTGGCTCGGCTCATCTGGAAGCATCTTCTTCGCGCGTGTCTCCCACACCCTCAGTCTCTCGTGAGTCTGGATATATAGGAAGGTTTCTGCTCCTGAAAAGCTGCTGAAGCCACACGAAAAAGGGTGAGGCCAGAGCGAGAGGAAGGAGAGGAGAAGCCATCCTGATCCATTCGTTGAGCGTACCTGGTAGAGAGAGAGAGAGTGATGAATGAGAGGATGGTTTTCTGCTACGTTTTGTCTATGCTTCTTTAAGAAGCTACATTGTTTCTCCGTTCGATTGTCTTTCAATATTTCTTTATGTCTTCGTTTGTTCGTTCTCAAATTCCGATACTATGTTTTCGTTCCCTCTAGGTGTAGAGGAAGAGAGGTGAATCCTCTGGGTCGCAGTGTGGCTTTCCTTTGATTTAGATCAGAGGAAGGGAGGAGTTCTCCGGGGTTTGTGTTCAGGTAGTGAGAAGGCTACCTGGGTTCTTCCCTCCGGCTGAGGAGGAAGAGAGACAGCGTCTCTGAATTGCAGTGACGGTGGGTCACTGCTGGGTACCCTCTTGTCTAAGAGGAAGGGAGAGTTATCTCCGGGTCAGGTCTTGTGGTGTGAGACCTGGGTGCAAGCTGTGAGTTCAGCGTCTGTAGGGATTTCGATCCCCAAGCTGTGGATCAGCGTGTTGTTGGCAGACTGAGTCTGTGGTTCTTTCTTGTGAAAGGGAAGCCTCACTCTGCCTTGAGTGAGGGATGGACGTAAGTCTGCAGGTTGCAGACTGAACCATCTAAATCTCTTGTTCTCCGTGGTGTGGTTGTGCGCATCTATTTTCCTTATGCTTCTGTCTGACTTCATGAAGTAAGTGTGATTGTTGATGATCGAAACCTTGGTCTGACTGCTCGCTTAGTGCTTGTGCATATGTGCTGATGAAATTCTGAGTGATATATGTTCTGCGCTCGTGACCTGCTTTATCTCGGTTAAGGCTCCAGATCATTTTACATATTGTCAGTCTTCCTAGCCAATCTCATCTTCTAAGATCTCCTCGGCTCGGACAAATATTTTTTAAACGGTGATCTATTCATCCCCTCCCCTTCTAGCTCACCGTCCTCCTTTTTAACATATAGTCCATGCATAGGTTGAAGAAGTCAGTGCATATCTTGCCTTTGCATCTCACCTGTCGGGGTCAGTGCAATTTTTAAGTCCGTGCAATTCTTGTCCAACACACACTATTTAGTTTCATTGTTTAATGTCTGTGCATTCTTCTTCACCATCTCGGTGCATCCTCTGTTCTAGACATTTTATTAGTCAGTGCATTCAATAGTCGGTGCAATCCTTGGCCTAAGGCATTTCTAAGTCGGCATACATAGAAGATCGGTGCAAGCCTTTGCTTGGTCTACATTCCAACATCGGTGCATTTCATTACTGAAGTTAGTGAGCGTTCTCATTTGTATCGAAAGGTCTATGCATCGTGGGGTTTGGCACACATGTGCACTCTTGCAGGGTACACCCACACGTAGTCTGTGCATTTCTTTGCACTATAACCATAGTGTGTCGGTGCATACCTCATTATGTACACCGATGGTCTGTGTGAGTGACTTGCCCAACATATGTATCAAGTCAGTGCATATGGTCTTATTCATATACGAGCCCGTGCATGCATAACTCTGCTTATAATATGTTTGACCTAATGACTACTATTCTCCTGATAGAGATTCTCTCTCCAAAGAACTAAGGCCAAGTGATCGTAACTTTTAAAAGTGGCACGTGATCCAAGATTGGAGGAGGTGCCAGGATCGAGACACGTAGAAAGCACTGAGCTAGGATGCTGCCACATGGCCCAAGGCATGTTGGGGGGATCGTGGAAAGCACACGCCCTTCATCTGATGCCCATGAAAATGGAAAGAGTGGAGAAGAAGTAACAGGAGGGAACATGATACAGAAGAAGAATCAGAGAGAAAAAGGGGTGTTCGAGCACCTGAAAAGAAAAGAGACAGAAAGGGGATAGAAAGAGAGAGATAGTTTTGAAGGGAAGAAAGTGCAGCACATTGAAGATCAGGTTTTATATAGTGTTCTCTGGATCAAATCCGAGACACTTGGCTCCAGCACGAGCATTTTTCGTTTTGGATTTATTGACAGTCCTCTGTTTACTGTGTTTTGTTCTTTTCGTTTCTTCTTCATTGATACTCGTTCAAGCTGTTCGTCAACAGTTGCAGAGGAGGTCTCCTCTGGTCGGCTAAGCTGTAAAGCCCAACGAGTGAAGCTGTTTGTCAATGTTGCAGAGGATTGGTTCCACAGCAAGTTGTGTTGCTCAGCAGTTGTAGGCATGCTGTGAGACCCAGCGGTCTTTCAAGCTGTGAGTCAACAGGGAGGCATACTCTGGTTGGAGTATGGGGTGGATGTAGGTCAGCTGACCGAACCACCTAAAATATCTTGTGCCGTGTGGTTGAATGTTTTCTCGTGTGAGATTGATTGTTCATAATTACCTAGATAGCTTCCGTTGGTATGTTTTCAAATAGTTGAATAGGCATGCATCTCTAGTGTTTGTAGATTTGTCGACAAAACAAGCAATCATTAGTTTACATTTTTATATTGGGCGAAATGTTTTAAGAAGATCCATTCACCCCCCTCTGGATCTATGTTTCTTCCTACTTTCGCACTCATCATCCTTGTCTCTATGTGCATTACGGCTTCCCCCTTGACTACTTGGTTTCCTTAGCAACTGAGTGATGGATCGCTTATGCCCAGAGTGTCGTTTGCCGTCGTTTCGATTTTCGCATGTCTTGGCTTGACCTTGTGGTTTGCCATTCCCATGGATATCTTTTGGTGTCCTATGAGGGCTAAGACCACATTATGAGGTAGCCAAGAGTTTTCTTGCTTGAAATAGGACTTTCTTCCCTACTGTTAAATCGTCATTGTTAGATTCCGGTCAACCCGGGGTGACCCAGTGGTTGATAGGCGACCTTGTGTGTGTCTCGGCTCGGTTTGGACATGGTTCTGGACGCCTTGAGCTGTTGTCTCACCTCAGTTTGCATGTCCAGATGTGCTGAGGGTATTGGTGTTCCCTCATGTCCCCGTGTGTCATTTTACGCGGTCATGTCGTTTCCTCTGGCTTAGGATTAGATCGATTGGCGGCTTGTACCACTTTGCGCAACGATCTTGACTCCGAGTCGCGAGACTCAAGGATCGTTACGTGAGTAGGTCTAGTTGCCTTGTCCTGAGTCTGTTGGCAGCCGTTGTGCTGCCCTAGTGCTTCATGCTACATACGACAGTGCTTCCTTGCCTGTCAGTACTACAACACTTGTGTTTCAGAGTTCTGTATCTGGTGAGCCTCCACTAGTCATAGACTAGCGACGGGTTACGGCGTGTCGACCCACCTGGAAGTGGTGGCGTGGCAGTTCCTGAGATACGGTTTTTCTGCTAGTTCCGTGGGCCCCTGCTCAATGGTAACATCCTGCTGGGGGGGGAAAACTAGCTAGAGGGCTAGCTCAAGGCAAGAGTCGGTGTGTGCACACGTGGTCAGGGGCGTAGGACTTGCACCGACGGGCATGACCCTGACTGGTCACTCGTTACTGTGGTTCCTGTTCTGGTTACAATGTCTTAGTCTCTGCCGTGTGCTAGGCAGCGTAGACAAGACACTTGAGGCACAGCATAAGACGTCAGTGGACGCAGCTGGCTATTCTTCTAGTGAGGAGGTGCTTCCGTCACGTGACACGTGACTCTCGTGTTTCTCGGAGTATGTGTTCCCCTTCCGAGTTAGCCTGTTCTTGGTTCCGTCTATGATCAGCTTCCCCTGCCGAGTTGGTCTGCGTTTGGCTTGTCCAGGACTAGCTTGTTGTGGCGTGCACGATGCTCCAGTCGTGTATGCAGTTGTGTTTAGGGGGAGCTTGCACGGCAATCTAGTCGTGTGAGCTGTAGAGTCTATCTCATCAGTCTAGGTCTTTTCCTAGGCTTGTGTGTCTGGTCTCGTAGGCCTTTGTCTTCGGCCTCGTGCTTGTCGACAGATCGGTAACTCCTGACCTTTCGAGTTCAGGGTTAGCGCTTCTGTCGTTGCTTGGAGTAGCTTAGGGGCCCAGGTCCTCTCGGTGGCCGTGTTTTGTAAGTACGGCTTCTTCCCTCTTCCCTTACCTGTTCCCTACTCCTGCTTCATCTTCTTTACTGCTTTGTAGTTTAGTTTTCCTACTTTGCTACTACTGTTGTTTTAGCTGTTGTTCTGTGTTACTGCGTTATTTTTCAGTGGGGATCCGCGTGACCCCTATTGGGCTAGTGAAACGAGGCTCACCCCTGCTTTTCAATTGTGGTCGTCTCTTCTTCCTTGCGGTTCCTGGTGTGGCAAGTTCGTAGTTGCCAGCGGTACCTGTGTCGGGCTCCCCCTGACCTCAGTGTACATTTTTCTTTCTGTTGGACTGTACTTGTCTTTCCTTTGGACTGGACTCTGGTATAATTGTTAATTTATAATTGTTAATTAAAAAGTAATTTTATTTCTGCTACTTTAGCAAACCCGATTACTAAAATTTAATTGCTTACTGTTATATCTGCGACTTCAATGTACTACACGATAATCCATTTATCCCTTCGGAGCTTTTCAGCTCTTGGGAGGCTTCACGGGTTCTAAGTGGTATCTGCTCTACTCGGTTGTCCTATCGGGTATATCCGGTATCCGGTATCCGGTATCCGGGATCCGGGTCGTCACAGTCTGGTTTGTTAAACAAACGCAAACAAAACACATGTAAATAAGTGTCGACTCTTAGAGTCAACACTTTTACTGACAGTTATGAAAACTCATTTAAACTCAATTGAAACCCTACAAATCCTCTCCTAAACATTAAAAACAAATAACCATGCATAGAAACATGGTATTGGCACGAATGAAGCTGCATTCCAACACAAGCCAATGAAGGTGTTAAGCATATTGAATTGTAAACCACACCTAGAAATATGTGCATAACCAACCCTATCTTGAAACCACCAAAGCTTCACCTTAGAATCAATCCAATGATACAAGAAATTTGATGCATGTGAGACTCATTTATATCAACCAGATAATCACACATAAGACTAGAGTTAAGTAGGAAACATGGGCAGCTAAAAGGGCAATGATGATGCCACAAGATTATCATGACAAGCATGCTTGAAGGGCACTTGGGAACCCAACTTATGAAGGGTATTTCAAACCCTTTCATGGCAGCTATAATGAAAGTCCAGAGATAGAATCTCACCATGGATCCATTGGATGAAGGCAACACAAACCTGCTCTCATATAAGCAAGTCACTCTTGTCAATTCACACATGAATTTCAAATGCAGTCCAATTCAAATTCAGCAATCTACCTTCATTCATCTAAGTTTCATTGACAGCCATTTGATCTATAATTGATCATGCAATTCAACACACAAGAGCTCATCAAGAATGATTTAAACATAACTACCAACTTTCTTCACAACATGACATATCAAGTAATTGAACATGCAGGTAAAGGGTATTTCCAAACAATCAAAACCTCAGGTAAGAATTCAGTCAACAGGACATGTATTGCTATACATGAAATTCATTCAACCCAAAACATCAATTAACATCTGAATGGTTAAAACTCATTCAAGCTAATTTCAGCAAGGAGCATGCATACACAATTTGATACATATACTTCCTCAAAATACCCATGACAGTATGGAATGAAAAACATGAGCAGATGGAATGGGTTAAGCTTGTGAACAAATGGGAGCCAAGGCATCAATATGCATAAGCCACCCTCCATATATAAATTGCAGCAAACTGTAGCAGATGGAAGTGTCGACACCAGTGTCGACACTTAGTTAGAAGATTAAGACCTGCAAGACAAGATGCCAATATATTAGCTCATCTGACATCAAGACATTTTCCACACGATACTCATGAATGATTCTCACTTCAAAACTTATGAAAATCACACAATATATTGGAATCATCATCAAAACCATTATCAAAGACAAAGAGGGAGCACAACGAACCCAACACATCAAATGCGACATAATCGCCTTCATTTCATTCAGCAAGCTTCAGGTCAATCATCATTTCTACCATCAACTTGTTTACGGCGGTCGGATCGACTGGTTCATGATAGAAATGTGCCGGCTGTAGGTAGGGGGTGACCAGGGTGGTCACCTGCGGCGGAGGACGCAGCACTGGAGGTGGCTGGTGCACCTGGGGCAATATTGGTGGCATCAGCGGTTGAAGTGGACGCTACTGGGTATCCACTTGGCTGTGTTCTACCGGCTAGGGCAGAGTATATAGTGGAGGAAAGTCGCATGGGTGGACAACTCCTTGCGACGATTCACCTTGCATCTCAAGCTGTTTTGAAGCCGAAGTCTGCTCTATTCTCTCATGCAGTTGTTTCTTCAAAAGTTCTATCTCCTGCCGGTATTGTTGTAGTAGCATCATTACTGATTGGTCCATAGTTGCAGTGCTGGTGACAGCCACCACTGCCTCCCATGAAACGCCTTCGGGCGAGGTGTTCAGTAAGACCTCTTCCTCTTCAGCTGTTATCACATTCGCTATAAGGGTGGTGACTTCTTCGATCAGTATTTGTTTCCCTCTTGCCACCCTCAGCATTTCCCTAGCAGCTTCAGTTCTCCGAGTATTCGGCCCTGGCCTTTCGGCCAATCGGACCAATTATTCGGGCTCCTCCGGTAGACACTCGTATCTGCTAGCCATTTTGGCCATATTATAGGTGAAGACTCTCATTTCTCTCTTTCGTCTGTAGACTTTCCTCCTTGCATGACTGGAGAAGGTCACTCTTTCGAACATGGAAACTCTCCTTCTATTCTCCTACTGGGATGGGGCTCCATCGGCCTCACAACCCGGGCCATCTTCATACCCATTGTCATCAACAGATGATGTCACTCTTCTTTCTTCTTCTTCTTTGACCGTCGTTGGCAAGCAATCTTCCTCTTCGACCACGGCTGCTTGAAGCAGTCGTTGTGGGCCCAGTGAGGGGTTGCCTAGACCCCTAAAATAGCTTCTGACCATGTTGGTCATCTCTTCTTGCCCCCGTCCCTGATGTAGGACTGGGGATAGTTGTCGACCTCCCACTGGAAGGATGTAGGCCAGCCGGGTTCTTCCGGCATGCTACTCAAATCTTCTTCCCATTGAAGGGAAACTGGCTTGTCGGGCACAGGCCCTGAAATTGGTGCAGCGTGGAGGATCCACAATCGTCTCTTCTCTTCTCGGGGGCAAGACCCTCTCGTTCCTCTTCCCCGTCTCAGCAAGCTCGGGGCGGTGGCGAATGGTTGCCTCTTGGTGGATAGGTTGGGTTTTCTTGGGGACCCACACCTGCTTGAACACTTTTGGCCTTGGGGCTAGTTCTCTTTGGCCGTGACGACCGGTTTCTTCTTTCTCGGCCCTTCTTCCTGACAGGGCCTGGAAGGAGTTGTGAGTCGGTACTGCAGAGACCACCCGATCTGGAATCACTTGGGCATCACGTCCGTCTAGGAAGACATGGACGCCGTCGATCAGAATAGATTTGCCAGACACTGATAGGCGTCCGGTGATGGGAGTAGCAGCCCTTCTTCTGGAGTTCTTCTGGCGGTGATCCCTAGGTTTGTTGTAGTGAGCGGGATGGACCCCACAGGCTACATGATGCACCATGCAGCTTGCTAGCTGAATTCGGCCTGTTGGCAGGCCCCTGCAGGTTTGGGTATTGGCAACCCAAGGCTTCTTACTGACGTCTTCTCCCACCACCTCCGGTGCTTCGACATTTAACACATCGGTGAAGGCTTCCCCCAAGAAGTTGGGGAAGCCGACCACTGGTGGGAAGGTGCCAAAAATGGTAGGCACCGCCAGGTACCATTAGCAGCATGGTTGGCCACGATCGCGGGGCCAAAGGTTAGAGCAACGATTCTAGCAACCATTGTCGTCTCTTGAAATCACATAAATAAACAAACGATCAGCGCTCCTTAGGAGGGCCCCCGAGGCACACTTATCTTGGCAAAGAGATGAAGGGAGACTCGGTCCCACCGGGCGTGCCAGCTATGTTGGGACATAATTTTTATTTAAAATGGTTTATTTAGTTGATTAATTTATTTATTGCGTAGGCGTGCCAGTCACCGAGGTGATAATTTTATTGTGCGCTTGATCTGACTCAGTCAGTCGATTTTGAGGTCCGTGTCAGGACCGGCAGTCCGTCATACCATAAAGGCTACGACGTTAATTACATCCTCCGAGAAGGAGGTAAACCCTTGATTAATTGCCAAGATAATGGGCCACGGGGGCTATATAAATGTGCAAACATAGATGAACCAGCGAGAATGATAATTCATAACGCAGGAACAAAAATATAAGCTCGAGCTTGCAGTTCAAATTCATTCACTACCCGAAACCCTCGGTACGTGGCGGAGGATGTAGGTCCGAAGACCACCATCGTGCATAGTGGGGGGCTTCTGGTCAAAGCCAGTCTAACCTTCGGTGGATCACCATTTAATATACCGAGGCCCAAGGTGATGACGAATATTCAACAAACATGCATGTGAAGCAAGCAAGCAAAGCAACAATGATAAGTGTGTTCAAACGCAATTTGCACATTCAAATAAATAAGTAGAAGGAAAGAACATGCTCAGCTGATTGATTTATTATTGTTGATATATATTCCCCGACCGATTAACAACAACCCTTTTATGATGATTTCTTATTTATTACTTTTGTAATAGTTTATTAATTTCCTCATTATGATTTATTAATTCTTATGATGATTCATTAATTTTTTAGATTATTTATTAATTTTTTAAGATGATTTATCATTTTTATGATGATTTATCATTTTTATGATGATTTATTGATTTTTAATAATAATTTATTAATTTTTATATGTTATTTCTCTCATAATGATTTATTGTTACTATCCTCAGCAAACTTGCAGTTTCCAGAACTGAGGTTCCATCACAAATCTAGACTAAGTGCTCTACCAAAAATTTGGCAGCACCTCCCCATACCCAGAGGGTTGCGGGGGGAAAGCGGAGACAGTCCCACAGAAACTAGGGTACGCTCCTTAAAGCCGCGAATTCCAAACGGTGACTGGCAAACCCAGATGGATGGAAACCTCGAGGACTATCCGACGAGGGGCACCAATACTCCACGGGCCAGAGATATGGATCAACATGGATGGCTAAAATGGGGGAAAATCTCGAGGACTAGCCAACAAGAGGTCTCTTACCCACAGCCACCACCATTCCCTGGGGAATGTGGATTTGATGTTGGGTCAAAAGACCCATTAATATTCACCTTAGGTATCTTGCAGGACTCCATGTCACAAACGGACGGGACCCTGTAACCCGGTCGTGATTCAGAAAGAAACTGATGGGGGCATCTCTCGCCCTTCACATTTTTCCACAGCTTTGATTGCTCGTCGGCATAGCTCCATTGTGTCCGTCATATTTTTCTGAATCGAGTCATGTAATTTTCATATTTTATTTGAGTCATGTCATTGTAATTTTCCTTTTATTTGAGTCAAGTACCTAGGTCATTGAGTCATCTATCTATGTTTGAGTGTCATTAGGATTGATTAGGTTGTTATTGGGCCCAATTCATTGGGCTGGCCCATGGGCGCCCCCCCCCCCCCACCTTCCTCGGTTATTCGTCATTGAGTCAAATGTCAGGGACTTTTTATAAAATGTGGGTTGCCTATATATAGGACCCCATTCCCCTCATTTTGAACTAATGAATCAATGAATGAATTTTGAAATCCACCACAATTGTGAGCTTCTCTCTCTCTCTCTCTCTCTCTCTCTCTCTCTCTCTCTCTCTCCTTCCCTAAGGGGTGCACCCCCTACTCTCACTCCTCCCCTCCCAACCACCTCCAACCCCCACCTACCCCATTGAAAGCCTCTACAACTTCCCACACCCTCACATTAAGTCTCCCCTAGTCCCAAGAGGGAACCCCACAATCCCCACCTCACCTCCCAACTACCCCTCCCTCTTTCCCAAACACTTTCCCTTCTTCCCCAAGCAACCCTCCACCTCCCAAGACCGTTTGAATTTGAAAATTCCCTTCCCTCCATAGCCCTTGGTCGCCTAAACCACCTCTCCCCTAGGTCAGGTCGCCCCTCCCCTTCCCTCCACCCCCACTCCACACCATTTGCCACCACAAGGTTACAACTTCATTGCAGGTCGCAGGCAGCAAATTTGGTCATAGAAGCTGCATCATCTCTGGCATTTCCCTGAATCTTCTGGTGACAAGGCATACATCTCTGGAAATGTCGTCTAGAGAGCTTTCCAAGCGAGGTGGTTTTGTCCTCATTCGAGCAGCGTGCTGATCGGTAGGCCCTTTCCTCCTCAACTGCGCAAAGCTGCTCTGGTAGGAGACCAGAGCCAGAGTGGAAGCTCAATTGCGACGAACCTGTTTGGAATCTGATCAAGAGTTCTTCTACAAAAATCTTCTACTACGAGTCTTCTTTCATCCCCAAGAAGTAGAGATCAGTTTGGAGACCGTACGTGAGAGTTATCATTTTTTCTTCCCCAGGTATGCGGTTCTGCTTCCACTCAGTCTACACCGACCCTGCCACAGTGTTCAGAGTCTAACGGCCTGCTCCGAAAACATTTAGCTTCCCCGTCAGTCTTGCTTCGAAGAGGACTCGTTCACGGTTCCAGAGACTCTGGCAGCACCTGATTTCGAGCTCAGGAGCAGTTGTGGCATCCTCTGCTTCCTGATGCTGACATCCTGAGATAGTCAGAACTGTTAATCTGATCCCCTGTTCAAGCTCCTACTCCGACCAACACCGGTGCCTGAAGAAATTATCAAAATTCAGGCATCATCCCGGCCCATCTACGAGCAATCTCCAAGTAGTTTCATCATCGGAAAAATTCTGGAGTGTCCACAGCGTCCAGAGGACCAACTGTCAATCCTGAAGCGCAGAGGGTGGATAGCATCGGCATCGGCTACCGTTCTTTACTTCTAGCTTGGTTTCTCCCCTCCCCGCTTGGCCGGCTGAAGGGCCCTCCCTGCGTGGAGGTAGTGTTTGAGTTTAGTCACTGGCTTCCCTTCCCCAAGATCCCCCCCTTGCTTGGGGTGTAGTGCATGTAATCTGAAATTTCAGGTTGAAGCTTCTCCGGCGCGGCGTGCGGGTAAGCCCACGCTTCCTCGCTCGCCCTCGTCTCCGGCCGGGATCGGTGTCTTCACACCGATCAGGTGAGCCACTAAACACTCCTCTTTGCTGGATTCCTTTTCTTAATTAGTATTGCATTTTAGTGCCTTCGGCGTTAAGAGAGTGCCCGAACCTAAATTATCGTTTAATTGTGTGGCTACCGCGGGTGAGTTGTGAGAGTGATCATTCAACCCAAGCCTTCGGTATGCTGACCGCTCATGAATTTGGGCAACCCCTGACCCATAGGGGTCCTCCCCAAGCCAGCCGTACCCTTGGAAACCTCCGGTCCAACCTCGGACCCTCACCCCATCACCGGTCCACCTACGGACCCGAGTGTGCCAACGCGAGTGAGTCCGCTTGTGTGACATTGCCAAATTGTTGTGTTGCTTGCAATTTAGGTCCTAGGTTGTGTCACTTCAAATTGGTATCAGAGCAAGTTCACAACTTGTCTCTATCATTTGGTCCTAGGGCGTGTGTATGCATTTAGGGTCCTCGGTGGCATCTCTTTTGTCCACTAGCATGACCACCTCTTACCGACCTTACCCATCGGCCCTCTCCATAAGTCCAAACCCCCAAGGGATGCCTACCACTAACACACATGACCTCCCTGGCCATGTCAACTACCTCATGAAGGCCTTGACCCATGCCAATTAGCGGCTTGATAACCGATCGGGTCGGCTCGACCAAATAGGAGAAAATGGGCCCACCCCATGGGCGGATGATAGTAGGGCTCCTCCCCCACCTCCCATCTTTGATGGAACTCAACCTAGTGACTATTTAGATTGGGAAGTCTCGATGGACCATTACTTCACTTGGTATCCCATGACCGAGGATGAGAAAGTCCGATTTGTGAAATTGCAACTTACCAAACGGGCCAAAACTCATTGGTTGAAATTTGAAGGATTAAGAATAATTAGAAGGGAAGCTCCCCTCACAACATGGGGGGACATGAAGGAACAACTTAGGGCTAGATATATTTTCCCCTCCCATTCCGAACACCGAAGCCCAAAGAGCATTTCAACTCCTTCATTTCCCCTTGGCCAACCCAAGACCCTAATCACACATTCCCCACCATTTTCTACCTCTCCTACACCCAACCACCACATCTACACCCTACCTCCAAGTCCTCACCACAACCATATGTCCACATACCCAATTGGACCCTATGTCCACCCCTCCATCGAAGCCCATGATGGCCACCACCCTCCAACCCAAAATCCCTCACCAAACCCATACCCCACAAAACCCCTTGGCACCCACCACTACCCCTCCATCGCCCCCTAAAAAGGACCCACCTCCCAAAACAAATCAAACCAAGCCTCCGCACCCACCCCACCTTCCTCTTCCAACCCCAATCTTACCCCAACCTAGGCCACCACTACTTCCACTTCCAACCTTAATCCATGTCCGACCTCGTTCACCACCCCGGATGCACCATGTGCCGATCATCATCACCCCACCCACAAAGTACCTACCCACCTCCTTGGTAGAAGAATCCACAATCCTGACACCCTACCCCATAGTGGTGAACACCCCGAATCCAACCCCCACTTTGAAAGAAACACATGCCCAAGATGAGGACAAAGCCTTGCATCTTCACTCTATGCCCTCTCCCCTAGTAGGGTGTGAACTCATCATAATTGGGTCCTTGGATAGATGGTTAAAAGAGAGCCTAGCTCACCCGATCATGGCCTACCCTCCCTTGGAGCGACACCTCCCCATAGTGCCCTTCAACTCCTATCGCCCCACCATCTAATCATCTTATCAAGTGGAGACACTAGGGGACCTTCTCAAGGGCTTAGCTTGGCAATTTGAGTTGATCGGTTTGTTGACCCCCATGGCCCACCAATCTAGGAGCCTTGACCTCCTACACCTTTGTGTCGGGTCTATCACCTCGGTTTGCACCATTGGTTGCTACACTAGCGACCTCCTCCTATTCCTCCCTACACCCGATGAGCTCGACCTTCTCCTCAATTTGGAGTTTATTATTTCGGGTAGAAAGTCAAAACCTCCCTTCATAGTCAATCCACCCACTAAGAACTTCGGCCCAATCATTTCATTAGAGGAGGATGATCCAACACCATATTGTGAGGACCTTGAGGATGTTGAGATGAACTTAGAGCTCCTTTCCCCCGAGTACACTTATGTTGATCCTTTTGACCCCTCCCAATGGGAACCCGGGAACCCATGTGATCCACCCACATCACTTATCACCCACTCCTTCCTACCCTCACCCACCATGTTGGGCCAAGCCCACCTCTCCCAAGTCCCAGGCGACACAAGGGTAGCTATGACCATGGAAGATCTACACCTAAGGTACAAGGAGGTGCCTCTCCCCATGATGTCCACCTTCCTTGACCCCTTCGACCCTTTTGAATGGAAACTCCAATGCCAAACCATACCCCAACACATCAAAGTCATTTTCGGGTTAGGAAAACATGTGACTTGGCACCTCAAACCACTTGGCATGATTCATAAGTCGGGTACATTCATTCATATCACCCACATGTTAAGTCGGAAACATGAGAGGTCCATATTCGGATGTAATGGTCCGCCTTCATTCATCATGAGTCTTAAGCATGTTAGGATCATTCATGGATGTCCGGATTCTTCGGCACTCATCACACCCACGCATGAGAGGGACACCTATGGATGCCCCGGCCCTCCCACACCGTTCAAAGTCTGCATGGCATTACTGCATGATTGGTCTACGTATGGTTGTCATGGCCCCCCTTTGCATATCACGCATCTCCCACTCACACCGCATCATAGTAATTGGCATGAGCATTTAAGCAAGCAAACCACAACGAGCGGTGAGGTTCATAATGAGCGGGTAAAAACTCACAAGTGCCACTTTGGATTCCAAGTAGGCAACCCTACGATGGTGGCTTTGGAATGGCTCTATCTTATGGTCACCTCCAAATCGAGGGCACGAGGACTTGGACCTTCCATGTTCCGAGTGACTTTGGCAACCTGGCTTATGGGTTGGATTTACCGATGGGATCTTGGGATATACCTCACTTTTTACGTGGCGGATCTAGCACCCCCTAAGGGCACCGCGGTGGATCCCAGTGAGCAGTTTGAGCCTACCCTCACCTTTATGAGTGACACCCTCGGAGAGCCTCCTCATATCAACTTGAGAGTCTGACGTGTGCACACGGAGGCAATACTAAGCAAGCATGGTACCATCGCCAGCAAGAGGGTGTGCCCGAGCCACCTTGAGAGGATGAAGAGCAGTCCCCGACTAAGGACGTGAGGTTGAGTTTGGAGGTTGTGGCTCACCTGGAGCTGCATTGGAGGATCTCTTCCCCGGCGGACCTATACTCGACGGAGTCGAGTTCTTCGCACCCTGGGGGTATGATGGGGGCATCTCACGCCCTTCACATTTTTCCACAGCTTTGATTGCTCGTCGGCATAGCTCCATTGTGTCTGTCATATTTTTCTGAATCGAGTCATGTAAGTTTCATATTTTATTTGAGTCATGTCATTGTAATTTTCCTTTTATTTGAGTCAAGTACCTAGGTCATTGAGTCATCTATCTAAGTTTGAGTGCCATTAGGATTGATTAGGTTGTTATTGGGCCCAATTCATTGGGCTGGCCCATGGGCGCCCCCCCACCTTCCTCGGTTATTCGTCATTGAGTAAAATGTCAGGGACTTTTTGTAAAATGTGGGTTGCCTATATATAGGACCCCATTTCCCTCATTTTGAACTAATAAATCAATGAATGAATTTTGAAATCCACCACAATTGTGAGCTTCTCTCTCTCTCTCTCTCTCTCTCTCTCTCTCTCTCTCTCTCTCTCTCTCTCTCTCTCTCTCTCTCTCTCTCTCTCCTTCCCTAAGGGGTGCGCCCCCTACTCTCTCTCCTCCCCTCCCAACCACCTCCAACCCCCACCTACCCCATTGAAAGCCTCTACAACTTCCCACACCCTCACATTAAGTCTCCCCTAGTCCCAAGAGGGAACCCCCCAATCCCCACCTCACCTCCCAACCCCCAACTACCCCTCCCTTTTTCCCAAACACTTTTCCTTCTTCCCCAAGCAACCCTCCACCTCCCAAGACCATTGGAATTTGAAAATTCTCGTCCCTCCATAGTCCTTGGTCGCCCAAACCACCTCTCCCCTAGGTCAGGTCGCCCCTCCCCTTCCCTCCACCCCCACTCCACCCCATTTGCCACCACAAGGTTACAACTTCATTGCAGGTCGCAGGCAGCAAATTTGGTCCTAGAAGCTGCATCATCTCTGGCATTTCCCTGAATCTTCTGGTGGCAAGGCATACATATCTGGAAAGGTCATCCAGAGAGCTTTCCAAGCAAGGTGGTTTCATCCTCGTCCGAGCACCGTGCTGATCGGTAGGACCTTTCCTCGTCAACTGTGCAAAGTTGCTCTGGTAGGAGACCAGAGCCGGAGCGGAAGCTCAACTGCGACGAACCTGTTAGGGATCTGATCAAGCGTTCTTCTACAAAAATCTTCTACTACGAGTCTTCTTTCATCCCCAAGAAGCAGATCCCCGTTTGAAGACGGGACCTGAGAGTTATCATTTTTTCTTCCCCGGGTACGCTGTTCTGCTTCCACTCAGTCTGCACCGACCCTGCCACAGTGTTAAGAGTCTACCGGCCTGCTCCAAAAACATTTGGCTTCCCCGTTGGCCTTGCTTCGAGGAGGACTCATATACGGTTCCAGCGACTCTGGCGGCACCTGATTCCGAGCTCGGGAGCGGACGTGGCATCCTCTGCTTCCTGATGTTGAGATCCTGAGACAGTCAGAACTATTAATCTGCACCCCTGTTCAAGCTTCTACTCCGACCAACACCGGTGCTCGAGGAAATTATAAAAATTCAGGCATCATCCCGGCCCAGCTACGAGCAATCTCCAAGTGGTTTCGTCATCGGAAAAATTCTGGAGTGTCCACAGCGTCCAGAGGACCAACTGTCTATTCCGAAGCGCAGAGGGTGGACAGCATCGACATCGGCTACCGTTCTTTACTTCTAGCTTGGTTTCTCCCCTCCCCGCTTGGTCGGCTGAAGGCCCCTCCCTGCGTGGAGGTAGTGTTTGAGTTTAGTCACTGGCTTCTCTTCCCCAAGATCCCCCCCTTGCTTGGGGTGTAGTGCATGTAATCTAAAATTTCAGGTTGAAGCTTCTCCGACGCGGCGTGCGAGTAAGCCCGCGCTTCCTCGCTCGCCCTCGTCTCCGGCCGGGATCGGTGTCTTCACACCGATCAGGTGACCCACTAAACAATCCTCTTTTCTGGATTCATTTGCTTAATTAGTATTGCATTTTAGTGCCGTCGGCGTTAAGAGAGTGCCCAAACCTGAATTATCATTTAATTGTGTGGCTACCGCGGGTGAGTTGTGAGAGTGATCATTCAACCCAAGCCTTCGGCGTGCTGACCGCCCATGAATTTGGCAACCCCTGACCCATAGGGGTCCTCCCCATGCCAGCCGTACCCTTGGAAACCTCCGGTCCAACCTCAGACCCTCACCCCATCGCCGGTCCACCTGCGGACCCGAGTGTGCCAACGCGAGTGAGTCCGCTTGTGTGACATTGCCAAATTGTTGTGTTGCTTGCAATTTAGGTCCTAGGTTGTGTCACATCAGAAACAACATGAATGCTCGATGGGGATATTCCCCCTCCCCGGTCAGTAAGTCTTAACGGTCAAAATAGAGCAAACCTTCACATTAAACCTCCAATTTCGCCCATGAACTGAGATGGGGAACAGATCGTGTTAACTGAACCTTCCCCTACCCTACTTGGGGCAAAGAAGTCACAATACGATACCACTCATCCACGACATTGCCAACGGTAGGCTGGTCATGGAAGAAAGTTAATATGAGCTAGGGAGCCACAAAGGATGTGAGACACAAATACTCGAACAACTGGTGGGTGCCGTATGGAAGAATGGTACCAACAATAGGCCTCACACCGAGACTATGGGGATGACCCTGTTCTCTCCAATTCACGACTGCGAACGGAGAGATGGTAGAAAAGCCACTCCCAGAAAAAGAAACGGAGATGCACACACATGTATGTCTCCTACTGTGAAACCAACGATGAGCACATGGTGCATTCGACATAGCTACCACACTGGAAGAGGACCCCGGGGAGGGAGATAATCGTTAATGTAGCCCTGGGTTACCTCACGGCATGCTCGGTATCAATCGAAGAAACCAAGTATTAGACACGGAAATAAATGCAGCAAAGCCAGAAAGGTATTCAGATATAGATTAAGACCTGCTCAAAAGAAGGAAAATACATATATTGCATTCGGCCCGGCATTGCCGCACGAGACCGTCCCATTGCATTCTTTCACATCAGAAGATGAAGGGGAAAGAAAATAGCCAAAGGCTTAAACTAAGAGGAAATAAAAGAAGATGCGGGCTCATATCATCACCCATTTCACTACAAGGTACAGGAGAAATACTGATAGAGGGGTGGGGTTAGAAGAGGAACGGAGGTAGCATTCCACACACCCACCTCTAATCTATTCCATAGAAACAGAGTATCAGAATATCGCTCCCTTCTCTTGCTCTCAGGCTCTGCTCTCTAGTGGCGAACGGTAGATCACTCCGCTCAACTCCTTTCTTCTTTTCCAAGCTTCCCCTCTTTCTATTCTTTTCGCACCTTTTGCATGCGACTCTCTTACATTCTTTTCATTCGCCTCACTTTTCTTTTATTCACCAATGGGCCTTCTTATAGGCCAAGCATGACAGCCAATCCTAATCCGGTGTTGGGGATCAAAGAGCGCACCGGATTAGCACATAGCCATGTGCGCGCCTCTTCAAGGGGTGCGCCGGTTGAAAGGGCGCGCCGTTTTATCCCCCTAACATGTTCGTTAAGCCGGGCCTCAGCTTGTGAACCTCGGGCTGGCTCCGAGGGTTAACTTGGGCTTTCATCTCATTGTGGCCTTGTGAGACCAGCATGAGAAGTATCGGGGAAGCATTTGGGTCGCTGACCGGCCAATTTTGACGCCGTCTGTGTCTTTAGTTCGGACTCTCAGGTTTTCCGCTGACATGGCCTTCAGCACTGCGATTTGTGCTGCCGATCCAGCTCTATCTATATTTGCAATATTCCCAGGGAGTGGGCCATCACCCGGAGTACTTTCACCATGATCGGGCAGCTATTCTGTCACTAAGGGACCCTTCTAGTAAGAAGATGTACCCATGTCGGGTTACCCACGTCTTCTGCTGATGTGGCCTTCGGCACCTTCTTCCAAGGGGCCAGAGACATTTCTTCACCTCAGGAGGGTTTCTTGTTAGGTGGCAAACCACCAGGCACATTCTCGCCCTGATCGGATGACAGATGGGGCTTGTTCGGCATGACTAAGTCGATATCGGTTCATTGGGCATGATGAATGACACTGCCGATTAGTGGCGGATTTCTTCTGACCATCCTGAGGTGGAGTCCCAGACACTCTCGCTAGACGGCCTGGGGCTTCAGCAGTCCGGGGGGGACCCTTGTGCATTAATTTCCTTCAGCTTTTGCTCTTTGGCCGGCCATGTTCTTTTTGCTATTTGGCGTGATTGCCATAGATCACATTTTGGGTTTCAACAAAGGCAGAAGAGCATACCCAACACCGAGTGAACACTCGGCCCGGTGAGTTGGGAACTAAGAACCTCCGCGTAGCACCCTCGAACCTCGAGGAAGAACTGCCGCACTTGAAAAGCAGGGGTGAGCCTCCTATCACTGGCTCAGTAGGGATCCCACGGAACCCCAACCGTAAACAACGGTGGTAGCGGAAAGCAGCAACAATAGGAGGAATAGCAAACTAATGGCCGATAAAAACTTGGTGCTATAGCTACTCCTACTGTACCGGAAAACACGCTCCGATCTCACAATCGGGGGACTACCAGACTAACCCGAAAGACCTCTAGCTACGCTGCCAGAAAAACTCATCACGACAAAACTGTCGTGAACCGGACACTACCTAGGAAAACTGATGAGGGCATCTCCCGACACCCCTCTAGCTTTGATCGCCTGCACACTCTTGATATGGATTGATCATGGTCTACACTTGTTATCTTCATTTCCCAAGTTTCAGTTTTATGTATTTTCTTTTTATTGAGTCCTATCTTATGTATTTTCCTTTATTGAGTCATATGGTTTTAGTCCATTTCCCTTGTTATGTTTAATTGGGCCTTATTACTTTAGTTATGGGCCCATAGGATTGAGTCTAGGATATGCTCGGTCTTTTATCTTATTGTCAAGGGTATTTTGGTCATGTAAAGAATGGTTGCCTATATATAGGCCCCATCTCTCCTCTTGTATTCAACTTTTGATGAATATTGAAGAAAACCCTTTCAAACTCTCTCAATATCTCTCTCTCTCTCATTATCTCTCCATTCTCTCTCCTCCTCTCTCTAAATTTCGAAATTCACTCTCTCTCCTCCCCCTCTCAACCACTTCCAACCCCCACCTACCTCCATTAACTCCCCACAACTTCCCACAACCCCTCTTTAATCCTCACCTAGTCCCAAGGAAGTTCCACCACTCAAAACCCCACCCTCCAACCACCACCTACCCCTTTCACTTCCCTAAGCATATCTCCACCTTCCCAAGGCTGAATTAACTCATTCCAAAGCCCAAATTCGAATCTCCCCTTCCCTCCTTGCTCCCTAGGTCGCACCCCTCCTCTCCCCTCAAGCCAAGTTCGCCCCCTCCTCTCTTCTCCACTCCAGCTTTGTGTGCAGGCCGACCTACAGTTTAGCACTCTGTTGCAGCGACATCCACGACTGCATCCTGGTTCTGCTGGTGGCGTGGCCTAACTTTCTGGAAAGGCCTCCCTGTGGTCTTCGCAGGCGAGGTGGAATCACTCCATTCCGAGTTCGTGGCCGTCCGTGAAGGCTGTTCTTCCCAGACTGCGCAGAACCTCTCAGACCAGGAGCCAGAGCGGCAGAGAAGACTCTCCCAAAACAAACCTTGAAGGAACCAGTCTTCAAGGTCTTCTACAAAGTTCTTCCTCCCCCTGTCAGCGTCCAGGAACAGAAGGCGGAACCCCGTTCGGCATCCGAAAACCAGAGATACCAATTTTCTACCACACCCACGCCAGTCTGCCTCCTCACAGTCTGCACCGACCACCATCCACTTCTCTGGACACCCAGCTCATCTTCAACATCAGAAGACTTCTCCGTTTGTTTTGCTGCAAAGTAGACTCGTCAACGATTCCAACGAGTCTAGCGGTGCCAAATTTGGAGCTCAGGAGCGATCGTGGCAGCTTCTGCAACCTGCTGTTTCAGACTGAGCTCGGCCAGAGACCAGAGCTGCATCCATCTTCCAGTCGCTGGAGCAGTCAGCCCCCAGATCAGAACGTCGTCCAAAAAATTCAAGCCACACCCCTCTCCGGTTAGCAAGCTTTTGGCGCAAGTTTCATGAGATTCCAAGTTCGGTGGAATTATTGGCAGCATCGACATCGGCCCTCTGTCCAGAATTACAGAAGCTAGGCAGAATCGGCAAAGCTCGGAAAGTCGACTCTATCTCCCTCGTTCCCCTCCCCGCTTGGCCGGCTGAAGGCCCCTCCCTGCGTGGAGGTAATTTTTGGTTGTAATACATTAACCTCCACCCCAAGATCCCCCCCTTGCAAGGGGCGTAGTGCTGTACCTCTTCACATTTTCAGGTCAAGCTCCATCGCCGCGGCGATCGGGTGTATACCCTCGCCTCCCGGCGCGCCCTCGTCTCCGAACGGGATCGGTGTCTTCACACCGATCAGGTGAGCTTCTGATCACACCCTTGTAGCTTCATTTCTGCAAATGTAGTATTGCCTTGAATGCCCGTCGGACGGTAAGAGAGTGCTCGGAATTCATTTTAAGCAATATCGTGCCCACCGCGGCCCGTGAGTGAGTGCCACCCCACACCCCGCCTTGCGGGCCAGCCACCCACAAAGTTGGGACTCCCTGGCCCATTGGAGGTCAGCCTTAGCATTGTAAGTCCATTAGGACAATTGGGTCCCGCCTCGGACCCTCACCATCATCTCCCGGACCCACCGGGTGAACGTGTGAACCGAGTGAGCAGAAATCGTCGTTGTGAGAATCATTGAGCGCTTGTATGCTTGCGGGTCTAAGTCCTAGGGTCACCTTATCATATTTAGTGGTCTTTGGGCTGTGCCACATCAAGTGGTATCAGAGCGGTCATAGGCTTGTCCTTACAAGTCTAGTCTTGGGTCACACTAAGTCTTTCATAGGTGCATCCGCACACCCTTGCATAGCCCACCCAACCTTGCATGACCACTCGTAGTGGTACTCGCTTTCAACCCAATACTACATCTTCCAATCCCACAATGAATCCAAAACCCCAAGGGATGCCTACCAGTAACACTCATGACTTCAACTACTTCATGAAAGCCTTGACCTATGCCAATGAGCGACTTGATAACATATCGGGCCGACTCAACCAACTTGGAAAAAATAGGCCCGCCCTAAGGACGGACGATAGGATGGCCCCTTTCCCACTTCCCACCTTTGATGGGACCTCTCCTAGCAAATATTTAGATTGGGAAGCTACAATGGACCAATACTTCAATTGGTATCATATTTCCGAGGATGAAAAGGCATGGGTTGCCAAAATACAACTAACCAAAAGGGCTCAAACTCATTGGTGTAAAATTGAGGGCTTAAGGATAATTAGACGGGAAGCTCCCCTCACCACATGGGGGGACATGAAGGATCAACTAAGGGCTAGGTATGTGTCCCCATCCCACTCGGATCACCAAAACCCAAGGAGCACTCCCACTCCTCCCACCCCACCCGTCCAAACCCTTATCACTAAAACCCAAGTACCTAAGACCTCCACCTCCCCACCTAACCCCATGAGGTCCCCCACATCCCAACCAAAGCCCCCTTCCCTAACCTACACTAGTCAAGCCCCTTTAGCCCCCACTTCCACCCCAAGTGATCCCAAGGGCAAGAGACCCCTAACCAACCCAATTCCCTCCATGGTGACCACCACTCATCCAACCCTCACCATTAAAAACCATGTGGACACCATGTCCACCCCTCCACCAAGGCCAATAATGGCCACCACCCCAAAACCCAAAACCCCTCACCCAATCCACCTCCCGCTTCCTACACCAATCTTACCCCAAATTAGGCCTCCACTACTTCCACTCCCAAGTCCAACCCATGTCCGACCTTGCTCACCTCCTCGAGTGCGCCATGCCTCGACTAACACCAACCCACCCACCATAGACCTTCCTACCCCATTGTCCTTAGGAGTTGCAACCCACACACCTATCCAAGTGGAGAGGGATACCAATTCGGATCCACCTCCCAAAATCAAGGAAATCCAAGGGCCATACAACTCACCCACCCCTCCTAACCTAGTTCATCAAGAGCTATACACCCTTCCCCATGACACCATCACCATAGATAAGTCCATATTCCTATGGCTCAAGCGAGGCCTCACCATTCCTAGTTTACAACCAAGCCACCTACTCATGGGACATCAATCCCAACTCATTCCCACTCAGCCTCATGTCACTTATCAAACCTCCTATTGTGTAGAAGATTTGGGAGACTTAGTGGCCTACCTACATTGGCAAGTCCACTTGACCGATATGCTAGCCATGAGGCCATCAGAGTCTAGCACCATTAGCTTAGCTTACCCCACCATTGGCTCCATCACTTCCATCTACACCAATGGCCAATTTACAATTGAGATCATACTCCTTCTTCCCATGGAGGAGGAACCCATCCTAGTCTACTCCCCAACCATTGAGATCCCAAGTACTTTGATTAGCCAACCCATTAGCAACCTTGGCCCAATTATCTTAGAGAGAGATGATTCACCATTTGAGGACCTTGAGAACATGGAGTACCCCTACCTAGGTGACCCTTACCATAATCCCTTTGACCCTTTTCTATGGGAGCCTAAATCTCCATGTGACCCACTTTCCCTACTCACCACCCACCTCACCTTACCCACATCGCCCATGTCGACCCAAACTCCTCCCTTCCTAGAATCGGGTTACAACATGAGAGCCTTGACCTTAGGCAACAAACACCTTGGGATTGATGAAGTGTCCCACCCCATAACCACGTTCGTAGATCCCTTCGACCCATTCACGTGGACGTTCAAAAGTCATCCCACATCTATGCACATGGAAGTCACCTTTGGGATAAACATGCATGTGTCCAGGCCTACCACACCATTTGACATGATTCATAAGTCGGATACATTCATCCACATCACCCACATGTCAAGTAGGCAGCATAAGTGGACCATATTCGGATGTATTGGCCCACCTTCATTCATCATGAGTCTTAAGCATGATAGGAGCATATATGGATGTCCGGGTCCCCCGACATTTATCACACCCATGCATAAAAGGTTCATCTATGGATGTCCCGGCCCTCCTAAGACTACCACAGTCTTCATAGCATCAAAGTGTGATCGGTCTACATTTGGCTGCCCAGGTCCACCTTAGCATACGCATTCTCGCAAGCATATAGGAAGGATCAATGAGACTTACAAAAGGCGGGCAGATGCTCATCGGCGCCACTACGAGTTCCAAGTGGGAGACTCGGTGATGGTGAGGACGGAGCAGCTCCTTCCGGGACCTGCCTCCAAGTTGAGGGCACGGGGTTCGGGACCCTTTCGAGTTCTACGACGACTTGGCAGCAATGCTTATGAGCTTGACCTACCAGAAAGCTATGGGGTGCACCCTACCTTCAGTGTGGTGGACCTGGTACCCCACAAAGGCCCCGCGGTGGAACCCAGTGAGGAGCTTGAGCCTTTAACCCCCCCCCCCCCCCCCTTATGAGAGACACTCCCGGAGGGACTCCACTTTCTAGCTTGAGAGACCGACGAGAGCAGGTAGAGGCAATACTGGATGAGCAGAGTATCATTACGAGGCACAGGGTGTATCAGCGCTATCTGGTTAGGTGGAAGAGCCGTCCCCCGATCGAGGATACATGGGTGAGTCGGGAGGATTTGATATGCTTGGATCCCGACATGATGGAGCAGTACGACAGCCAGACAGACCCATACTCGACAGGGTCGAGCTCTCCCCACCCCGGGGGATTTGATGAGGGCATCTCCCGACACCCCTTTAGCTTTGATCGCCTGCACACTCTTGATATGGATTGATCATGGTCTACACTTGTTATCTTCATTTCCCAAGTTTCAGTTTTATGTATTTTCTTTTTATTGAGTCCTATCTTATGTATTTTCCTTTATTGAGTCATATGGTTTTAGTCCATTTCCCTTGTTATGTTTAATTGGGCCTTATTACTTTAGTTATGGGCCCATAGGATTGAGTCTAGGATATGCTCGGTCTTTTATCTTATTGTCAAGGGTATTTTGGTCATGTAAAGAATGGTTGCCTATATATAGGCCCCATCTCTCCTCTTGTATTCAACTTTTGATGAATATTGAAGAAAACCCTTTCAAACTCTCTCAATATCTCTCTCTCTCTCATTATCTCTCCATTCTCTCTCCTCCTCTCTCTAAATTTCGAAATTCACTCTCTCTCCTCCCCCTCTCAACCACTTCCAACCCCCACCTACCTCCATTAACTCCCCACAACTTCCCACAACCCCTCTTTAATCCTCACCTAGTCCCAAGGAAGTTCCACCACTCAAAACCCCACCCTCCAACCACCACCTACCCCTTTCACTTCCCTAAGCATATCTCCACCTTCCCAAGGCTGAATTAACTCATTCCAAAGCCCAAATTCGAATCTCCCCTTCCCTCCTTGCTCCCTAGGTCGCACCCCTCCTCTCCCCTCAAGCCAAGTTCGCCCCCTCCTCTCTTCTCCACTCCAGCTTTGTGTGCAGGCCGACCTACAGTTTAGCACTCTGTTGCAGCGACATCCACGACTGCATCCTGGTTCTGCTGGTGGCGTGGCCTAACTTTCTGGAAAGGCCTCCCTGTGGTCTTCGCAGGCGAGGTGGAATCACTCCATTCCGAGTTCGTGGCCGTCCGTGAAGGCTGTTCTTCCCAGACTGCGCAGAACCTCTCAGACCAGGAGCCAGAGCGGCAGAGAAGACTCTCCCACGACAAACCTTGAAGGAACCAGTCTTCAAGGTCTTCTAAAAAGTTCTTCCTCCCCCTGTCAGCGTCCAGGAACAGAGGGCAGAACCCCGTTCGGCATCCGAAAACCAGAGATACCAATTTTCTACCACACCCACGCCAGTCTGCCTCCTCACAGTCTGCACCGACCACCATCCACTTCTCTGGACACCCAGCTCATCTCCAATATCAGAAGACTTCGCCGTTTGTTTTTCTGCAAAGTAGACTCGTCAACGATTCCAACGAGTCTAGCGGTGCCAAATTTGGAGCTCAGGAGCGATCGTGGCAGCTTCTGCAACCTGCTGTTTCAGACTGAGCTCGGCCAGAGACCAGAGCTGCATCCATCTTCCAGTCGCTGGAGCAGTCAGCCCCCAGATCAGAACGTCGTCCAAAAAATTCAAGCCACACCCCTCTCCGGTTAGCAAGCTTTTGGCGCAAGTTTCATGAGATTCCAAGTTCGGTGGAATTATTGGCAGCATCGACATCGGCCCTCTGTCCAGAATTACAGAAGCTAGGCAGAATCGGCAAAGCTCGGAAAGTCGACTCTATCTCCCTCGTTCCCCTCCCCGCTTGGCCGGCTGAAGGCCCCTCCCTGCGTGGAGGTAATTTTTGGTTGTAATACATTAACCTCCACCCCAAGATCCCCCCCTTGCAAGGGGCGTAGTGCTGTACCTCTTCACATTTTCAGGTCAAGCTCCATCGCCGCGGCGATCGGGTGTATACCCTCGCCTCCCGGCGCGCCCTCGTCTCCGAACGGGATCGGTGTCTTCACACCGATCAGGTGAGCTTCTGATCACACCCTTGTAGCTTCATTTCTCCAAATGTAGTATTGCCTTGAATGCCCGTCGGACGGTAAGAGAGTGCTCGGAATTCATTTTAAGCAATATCGTGCCCACCGCGGCCCGTGAGTGAGTGCCACCCCACACCCCGCCTTGCGGGCCAGCCACCCACAAAGTTGGGACTCCCTGGCCCATTGGAGGTCAGCCTTAGCATTGTAAGTCCATTAGGACAATTGGGTCCCGCCTCGGACCCTCACCATCATCTCCCGGACCCACCGGGTGAACGTGTGAACCGAGTGAGCAGAAATCGTCGTTGTGAGAATCATTGAGCGCTTGTATGCTTGCGGGTCTAAGTCCTAGGGTCACCTTATCATATTTAGTGGTCTTTGGGCTGTGCCACATCAAAAACCCTCGGTGACGCTCACCAGAACCCTAGACCTCAACCTCGAAAACACCCTCAGAATCTACACACAAAACCATGTCTCACAGATGGGAAATGAAACTCAAATCACGAGAATATACGTCACATGACAGGAGCACTGTCGACCAGAAGCAAGGCCGGATGCGTCCACTGACGACTTAATCCACAGCCTCAGGTGTCTCCCTGCGACGCCCCAGGAGGAGACTGAGATACCGTACAAGTAACCAGGAACACAGAACAAGGACTAGCTGGGGTCGCGCTTGTCAGCGCGGGTCCGACCGCCCCCAACTACATGTGCAAAGGCGAGGGGTCCTACGGTAACCAGCCTAAAAATAGTCTCTCTCAGGTCACGCTCTCCACCACTCCCTAATGGGTTCGCACACACGTGCGCAGGAAAGCTACGACCAGTGGAAGGTCACTAGACGTGAACACGGAAAGCCACACACGCACCCAGTACGAGTAATGCGGAGTAACAGGTGGCTCGGAGCCTCCAGACTCTGGATGGTCCACTAGACCTAATAAGCCCAACTGTCCTTGAGTCACACGACTCAGGTCAAGATCGTTGAACCGAGATGTCTCCATGCCGTCAATATGGCTTATCCCTAGGTCTGAAACCTCGGTAGCATGATTCTCGAGGTAGCTCACAAGCCACCGAGTTGATCCCTCTTCAAAGGGTCACACGGAAGACCTCCATCCCCAGGCTGGTTAATTGGACTCACGGTCCAAGGCCACACACATGGCCCACTCGAAAACCACCTTTCTGAGAAACCCACACCATGCGGGGAAAGCCCACTACACTCATGCCAATTCACGGTGACTCAATCAAGCGATAACACAAAATTCCAGAACACATGGGGTCACCAGGACCCACCAAACCTAAGGGCATGCTAATAAAGATAAGATGGTACCTCCAGACATAGAATCCCCGGTGTTCGGGACATCCACGAGACTGAAGGTCGACCACTGGGTCACAACCGGGTCCACAGGGGGCAAACACGATGCAAATGGAACACAACTAGCATGAAAAATAGGGTGGCGGTCCTCTCTGGACCATCAAACCACCTGGCGGTCTACCCTTGGACCACAAGCCACAGCCTGGCGGTCCACTCTGGGCCGCTAGAGACACGTAGCGGTCAACCATGACCGATACCGACCAAGAACAACTAGCAGTGAACGGTCATACCCCTGACCGTAACCCTTGCCTGGCGGTCTACCCAGGACCGCAAGCCACTACCCGGCGGTCTATCGCGAAGCCGCAAGGCTCGAACCGACATAGGGGACCCCTGGCGGTCTCCACATGGCCACAAGGTTGCTTAGCGGTCCCCGGAAGGACCGCTAGGCCGTCCCGAGCACGAAAATGACAAAAACGGTGGAAAACTCCATTCCACGCCCCGTTCGAAAACAAGGGGAAACTAGTCCCCAACCTCTCTAGCACCGAGAGGACCCATTTAATCCCCAAAAATACGATCAAAATGAAAGATCTGGCTCACACCCTAAAACATGCACTTTTCCCCAAAACACCAAAATAACCCCACTCGGCTCACCTCGGGCTACCAAACTCACGGGAAAGGAAGTACCTGGGTTAAGGATCCGTCCCCCTACCTCCACTGAAGATTCCGTGCGCCGAGGATGCGGATCCGCCAAGAAAACGCCTCACAAACCGCTGCGGGGCACCGATCCCACGGCCGAGCTTTACCGCGCCTCCACCACCTCGATCCTCATCCCGTCCATGCCCACTCCTCGCCCGCGTCGCCTCCACCTCGCCCCCATCCCTCTTCGTCAGCCGCCAGAGAAGAGAGGGTGAGAAGAGAGAGCGTGAGAGAAGAGAGAGTGAGAGTGAGAGAGCGAGAAAATGAGAGATGGGGAGAGGGAAAAAGGAGGTTTTATATAGAGGAAATCCAGAAATTCTGAAAAATACCAAAAATAGGGAAAAATACTCCCCACGATCCTCAAAAAATGCACAACGCAGTGGTAACGTCTCGGAGTCGGAGAATGCAACGGTTCATCCTACACGGGTTTCCGAAGGTCCGACAGATAAAAACACACGTAAACCACTAAACTCAATCTGGGACCCACGAAAGCGATCTGAAACCTACGGATCTTGATCCAAAAAATAATCCAAAAAATCCGGGACATTACAAAAATGAATGAACCACTCAACTCCATCTTTAAACTCCACGGACACCAATCGGTCAACTACTCTATAATACAACCATGAATGATCTATAGACATTTTTTTTGCATCCACTAAATGTTAACACACATGCAACTTTGAAATTCTTACTTCAGAAAATAAACCTGAATGTTTCGTCACATCGTTAGACGCAGACAATTTGAATAGGAAGGGAGTATTATTTAGTTTACCATTTTTTAACTCATCCATGAAGGTTTGATCATACGATCACTTACTATATGTGATGTACAATTTGCTGAAATTTTTGGCGACATCTCCCCACACTTCTTCAGTATACCAAAAATATTTATTGATTAAGAAATTTTCTTAAACACTTATTAGTAAGTGGTTAAGTAAATACTCAAAATCCATAAAGGTATACCAGAGAAGAGTGAGAAGACGCAACCAAAATTTTTAACAAACCATATAAACACATATAGTAAATGGCCCCCTGAGTGTGATAAAATATTCACAAACTGTTTGAACGAGAAAATTCAAGACTTTGAGGTAGATATACACATTCTCATTAGAAAAATGAGAACAGACACATCAATCCCAAAGTCCTAAATGGTAAGGTTCATTGACCCGGGCTTAACACGCTCTCATGAGGTGCGTGTAATGTTAGGGTACACTTATGCATCTCAACTCACATGGAACATCTCATATAATTAAATAACATCAAATTAAAAAATATCTCACTCATCATCATGCATACATCGAAGTAAAAAATATCTATTTTTAAAAAATAAATAAATTATTTTAAGCTAAATAATGTAAAGTTGTTTGAAAATAGAAGAATAGCCAAGGCGACGACACAGAAATTAAGGGAAAAAATCTGTCGGCCATGTAACCCACAAATTAGGCAAAAAAATAGACCCCTCCCCTCCCCCATGGACCCCCTCACCCCTCGCCACTGGCACCCCTCACCTCCCCCATCGGACCCCCTCCCTTCCCTTACCAGACCCCCTCCTCTACACCTATAAGCCCTACAACCTATAAATTAAGAAAAAAAATAGACACCTCCCCTGCCCTGCCACACCGGACCCCCTCCTCCACTCCAGATGGCCTCACAACCCACAAATTAAGGGGAAAAAAGTAGACCTTGCCCCTCCCCTCCCTAATCTGACCCCCTCCTCTGCACTCGCTGGCCCAACAACCTGCTAGCCCTGCAACCCATAAATAAAATAAAAAAAAAAACAAACCCCTCCCCTCCCCCATCGATCCCCTCACCCCTCATCGCCGACCCTGCAACACCCCATTGGGCCCCCTCCTCTATAGTTGTAGGCCCTGCAACCCATAAATTCAGAAAAAAAAAGACCCCTCCCCTCCCCTACTAGACCCCCTCCTCCTCACCCACTGACCCTACAAACCATAAATTAAGGCAAAAAAAAGACCCCTCCCTTCCCCTTCCCCCCTTCCCCCCCTCCTTTGTACCCACCCGCCCTACAACCTGCCGGCCCTACAACCCATAAATAAAACAAAAAGACTCCTCCCCTCCCCCACCGACCCCCTTCCCCTTGCCACCGGCAGCCCTGCAAGACGCCACTAGACCCCCATTCCCCTTCCCCACTGACCCTGAATGGTCCCCACCCCCACCGTACCCCCTCCCCTCCCCCTCTAGCCCTAGACGGTCTCCTCTCCCACCATACCCCCCTCTCCCACTGACCCCCTCACCCCTAGCTACCAGCGGTGTTGCAACCCTCCACCGGACCCCCCTCCCCTCCCCCACCAGCCCCCCTTCCCCTCCACTCCCACAATCGGTCGACCATCCCCCTCCCCCCACTTCCTGCCAGTAGGCCCCCCATCCCTACCCCTCCCCTCCTACCACTAGACCCTCCCTCCCCTCCCCCATTGACAAAGGCGATAAAATACATAAATAAGAGAGAGAGTTGTAGACACCCATTTTATGCCCGCAAGTTGGGTCAACTTATTATCCGCTTTGTTGATGTCCCAGATTGACCTTGGTCATCATGTTGTTTCTTGATGGGTTTTTTAGGCCTATTTCCACCATTCGTTTCTAGCAAGGCGAGGTCGCGGGTGTGTTCGCCAGGTTGCGGTTGTCCTATGGGTTGCATCCATCATTGATCATGTCGACCTATGGTGTTGTGATAAGCTAGATCCTATTGATCAAAAGCTTTAGTCTATCAACCGGAAGCTTGAGTTGGTCGACCGCTAACCCATTAGAAACTTAAGTCTGTCGGCCGGGCCCTGGTTCTCTTCTATTGACCTTATCGCGGTTGGGCGTTCAACCACATTCATCAAGAAGGCGATCGTATGATCGACCGTGATATGAAAAGAGTCCTATTCTTGACCGAACTCTGATTCTCCGATCATGGGGGCCCTAGAGTCCTACTTTGCATCGAGGATAAGGGTTTGTTTTGATCTGAGAAGGTTTCTGGAAGCCTTAAGATCATTATCCAACCGAGATTTCATCAATTTATTAGGCTAGGACTCTATTTTCTAGGTTTTATCCTCCAAGTTTGATCTAGGGTTTCTATAATTTATAATTACCACCCCAAGCCCTAGGGCTCAAAAAGAGGAGAATTCTGGAGTTAGCCATGAAGTGTCATTGCGTTTTGGGCTCTCCTACAACCAGGGATTCGCGTCATCTTCCTTGTCCTCGCTAGTTTTCTTAGTGTTCTTCCTAGTGCGCTATTTTTATAGTTTCCCTTGTGTTCTTCTTAGTTCATATTTAATCACAACATCTCTCTCTCGTTGCTGCATTCATTATTGCAATGCATACACCCACCTAGCTTCTTCTCGCTTCTCAAAGAGGGGTTAAAAAACTACCCAACCTCCCAAGTAAAGGTCCCTCCTTTTATATGTTCTTCATCATTGGTTTTCAGATTCTATGGTTAATTCCTAAGCTAATTGGGCATTTCCTTCCGTTTTTCTCACGTTTCTACATAAGATTAGGCAACATCTAGCACGAGGCCCTCTCTCTTTGCCCGGTTGAAGAGATAGGAGGAAAAGAACCCGCTCCCCCTGCATCTGTGACAGGTCACGGCTCTTATAGAGACTGTGTCTTGACTATCGCGGCTACAAGGTAGAATGTGTTCCATGCCAGTCAGCTTGCTTCATATTTCTGGCTGGGTTTTCTTATTTTCCAAGGCATACAACATTGCTTGGTGGTTCATCTCACTACTGGTGGCATTTTCAACCCTTAGTGGCGATCATGGTCACGTTCTCTTTCCTTTTTCCCTTCGTTATTTATTTACTTTCATTGCTTTATTTAGTTTTATTGCTCCACACTAGTGCGTGTGTTTACTTTGAAGGGTGTGATGAATGGATCTAGAGGGGGGTGAATAGATCCAACCCCAAATAAAAGGCAACACAGGCAGTTAAAAATAACCAGTGTGGAAATAGACTGAACTACTATGGACTCACCCACATATTCAGAAGAAGGATGATCCAAGAGCACGTGAAACCAACCAGCAGTAGAAACTAGATTAAGGACGTAAGATGAAATCAAGCAGAAGATAACAGCAGATGAACGATTAACAAATCAAACCATGCTAAACCATTTAGGCGAGCCTAAGCATTCATCTACTGAGGAGAAGATGCACAAGCAATCACACGGGAGACAAAAGTTTTTAAGGTGGTTCGATCTCTATCCAGAGATCTACGTCCACCCCTTACTCATCTCAGTAAGGCTTCCTGCTACCACACAGCTTGAATACAGCTGATCTACAGCTTTGGGGATGGAAATACCTACAACCGCTGAGCCTCACAGTTTACTGTCCGAGGAACACCCTCGCCTACTGAGCAATACTGCTTAGCTCTGCTGATTCACAGCTTCTAAAGGTTTCAAAAAGAAAAACTAAAGAAACGTAAGACACACTGACGAAAGAAAATGATGTAGCTCTGAAAATAGAGCAAGCTGACCCTGGATTTGATCCAGAGGTCAGAAAGAGACTGCAGCTCACACTTCTTCTCCTTCTCACTCTCTCTCTTACGATGCTCTATTTTCTTCCTGAAGGTGGCTCTCTCTTTCTTGCTCTCTCTTCTCTTCTCCTTTTGGACTCTCCTCTTCTCTTCTTCTCTTCTTCTCTCGTCCTTCTCTTCTCTTCTTCTCTCTGGCGGCACTCTTTTTTCTTTTCTATCAGTTCTGTCCAGCACCAGCCACCTTCTTCGAAGGGTAATGTATCTTTATATAGGAACATGGCTTCGTATGGATCAAGCAACAGAACCCTACTGAAATTCCATTGGTCCACGTGTTAGGGAATAGAAGCTTCCTTTCCTCAAGATCACGTGCCCATTATTTCTCCCTTTATACACGAGCCAGCCTTCTACCGTTTTAGAGGTCACGTGTCTCTTCTGTGAACCTGATTGTTCCCTGTAAAAGGAAGGTAGAGTAACGTTAGGGTTACTTGCAGCAAACTAGAGTTCACCACGTAGAAGATCAGACATTGCACAGGCTTTATAACTTGTAGCATGAACAAGACATGCATTAGCAAAACTTGCACCAAGGCAAGGAATGCACAGACTATGAAGTCTTGTGGCTACAGCGTGCACAGACCTTTTCGAGGTTAAGCAAATAAATCTTATTTGTGCACTGACTACATGTGTGTCCTATAGAAACATGCACTGACTGCTACAGTGGAATGCACGGACTTTGTGCAAGCATAATGATGAACATGCACAGACATTGCACGTAGACAGTAGAAATGTGCACCGAGATTGTACGTGCAAGGGAAGACACTGCACCTACTTAGTTCCTTTGAAATCGAGTATTGCACCGACCTTATTTTGATCGTGTGAAAACATGCATCTACTATATGAATGCATTGAGCTAATCCCTATGAACAGTGATGTGCACCGAGTTGAGCAGTGTATGCATATGACGAAATGTGCACCGACCTCTATATGAACAAGCTACAGCGTATGCACAGACTTGCTAGTGTGCACAGACCCTAGTATGTGCATGAGATGCAATGTGAGACGCAAGCTAGGCACCGAGGTTATGCTAAGACACAAATGCATGAGACACAGATGCAATGACTTAGACATGCACCGACTAGGCTATGTGAGATGCAAGATAAGACGCAGGATATGCACAGACCTTACAGACCTTAGACGTAGACATGCACGGACCGTGTGTCTGCTTTAGACACAACCTGCACCGACCTTAATATATGCCTTAGACGAATCATGAGACACATGCATGCATTGAGATGTAGGATGAGACGCAGTTCATGCACTGAGACACAAACAGAGACGCTAAGACTTAGACGCATGAGACACTGGGTGTGCTAAGATGTGATAGAGACGCAACCCGAGACACAAGTGCAAATGAGACGCAATGCAACGTGCTCAGACAAAACTTTGCACTGACCTTAGACATAGCATGAGACGCAAGCTGAGACGCATCACATGCACTGAGACACAAAATAGCACTGACCTCGTATGCGTTGCTAAAAGAACATGCATGCAACTAAACCCTGCATAAACTTGCTCACAGTAAGAGCTGCATAGACCTTATGAACACTAACGAAAACATGTGCAAAGGACTGCATGCACTGACCTTAGAATGTGCACCAACTTGTGTAGCAAGGAACAAAACATGCACCGCCTTATATGTAGACTAAGGTAGATGTGCACTGACCTTGGTCATGTGCAGACTAAATCTGCACCGACCAATATATGCACGGACCATGTGCCAATGCAAAACCTGTTCGAAGAAATGACTGTGCATTCAATCTGATGAGGTTCTATTCATATCTGAAAATGCAATGACCCAAAAAAATGAAACTGGGACTAATTCTGACATATAAAAAGTTGATGTTGCCAAGGTCAACGATTGATTAAACCACTATTGTCAATGGTAAAACCATTGTTGCCAATCATTAAAACAAGACAAGGATAGCGCCAATTCAGAGGAGACACAACATTCTCTCCCTTTTTGATGATGGCAACAATTTATACTTTGATGGCAACACAAATGCAATAAGAGTTAGAAACTGCAAAGGAAGCTTAAAATCTCTCCCCCTTTTCACTAAAGAATTGATAAGGATCAAACTGCCCATCGAGTTAAAAATCATCAAATTCTCTCCCCCTTTGCCATCATCAAACAAGGAATATGAGAGAGATAAGCGAATTGAGGCAGTGAGGAGACACAAAGATGAGAAGGGTTGCAGAGTATGTAATCCATGAGATCTGGTGACAAACTGAAGTAAATTTTCATTAAACAAGCATACTTAGATCAGAATCTATTAGACTAAGAGTTCACGTAAGGCAACCTTGGTAAAAATCTGATTTAAGTGTAATGAGAGTTAGAGTTTATCAACTTGACTCATTGTATAGGGTTGCATGAGATGTTAATAGTAATAAACTAGGCATACAACATCAGGTCAGAACAATCAATCTTCAACTTACTTGAGTATAAATTCAGAGAAGTTCATAGGAGCAGCTAGAGTAGGTATTGAGGTTAAGCAAAATCAGATATATTTCTTCAGGGTTACAGCTGGATTTAACTTGTTGACCATAAATGTATGAACAGGCAGGTATGATCCAGACCTTTGTACATGGAGGTACACGTTGATCAGACGCCAGCACCCCCAGTTTACTCAGTAGGATTTACCATTCTGTTTCATTTTTTTTTTGAACAGAGGTAACTGAAGCACTTCATGACATAGGTGCAGTCTATTTCATATATAGAGAGCCCATTTTCTCTATGCAATCAGCCATTGCTCTGCCAATTAGTTTTTGAATCAAAATTCTATCATTTTTAAACAGAGTTAACTAAAGCACCTCATGACATGGGTACATCCTCTTTCTTTGAAGGAGGACTCAGTTTCTCAGTGACTTCAGTCATTGCTCTGCTAAATTATTTTTGACCCAAAAGATTTATATAGCTGCCCTTTTGTTTTGTTTAAAAACAATACTTATATCTAAGTTTCTCAACTACGATTTCTTGAGTTTATAGACTTTCAATTTCAGAATGACAGAATCAGACATAACATGTAAAGAATGGTTCAGAGCTATTAACTGAACAACTCTTTTTCATTGAGTTAAGCCTTTAGACTCTAAAGTTCATTAAACCTAAATCATCAGTTCAGACAAGGTGCATTCAGATTCTTATAGGAGTAGATATCTGATTTTAGAAGCTTAGTATAGTGAAATGATCATCGGTTTGTCTTTATTTCAGAATATCAGGGATAGCAAGATTTTCAAGGATGAGAGTGAATGAATTTTCTAAAGTAAAGGTAGGTCAGATGCCAAGTGTGTTACCAAGAGAAGTTGGTTCAAAAAGGAGAATCAGAACGGACAGACAGATTTCTGAACTTCCTCTAACAAGAATGGAGAACACATGCTCACCCTGTCTATGTGTATCATGATTGGTCGAAACAAGGTGACATATGAATGCATAATGAAAATGCTTGACACAAATGCACAACACCACTATGGCTCTATTAATGGACAGAGTGCAATGCATGCAGTTAAACTACTGACAGAGTTACTTAATTGATGGTCTGTGACATGTGTAGTTGAAACATTTATGAAGAGCATTTATTCACAACAGATAAGAATGAAACATTAATCATCATGCTGAAATTTACATAATCCTAGTTCCCTTCTTAAAAATTTAAATCTATCATTTCCAAGGGACTTAGTAAATATATCAGCAATTTGTTTTTCAGTTTCTACAAATTGAAATTCAATTTCATTCTTACTTACTTCTTCTCTAAAGAAGTGATGTTTAATTTCTATGTGCTTTGTCCTAGAGTGATGAACTTGATTTTTGGTTAATGAAATAGCACTGGTGTTATCACACAAAATAGGTGTGCATCCTAGATTGATGTGATAATCAGCAAGTTGGTGCTTTATCCATAAGACTTGGGTTGCACAATTCCCTGCTGCAACATATTCTGCTTCAGCAGTGGAAAGAGCAACAGTGTGTTGCTTCTTAGATGCCTAAGACACAAGACAACCGCCTAGGTATTGACAATACCCACTAGTGCTCTTTCTATCTATTCTACACCCAGCATAATCTGCATCAGTGTAAGCTACAAGGTCGAGCTCACACTTAGCAGGAAACCATAGACCTAAGTCAGGGGTGCCTGAGAGATACCTAAAAATCCTCTTCACTGCACTCATGTGAGATTCTCTAGGACTAGCCTGAAATCTAGCACATAATCATACTGAGAATTGAATATCAGGTCGAGATGCAGTAAGGTACAAAAGGGATCCGATCATACCTCTATAAAGCTTGGTGTCAACCAATTTACCTTTTGGGTCACCTTCAAGACTGGTTGAGGTGCCCATAGGTGCTGTTATTGCTTTGAGGTTTTCCATTTGATATTTCTTCAACAGGTCCCTTAGGTACTTGGACTGTGTGATGAAGCTTCCCTCCAATGTTTGATTGACCTGCAGACTAAGGAAAAACTTCAATTCTCCCATAGAACTCATTTCAAATTCATCTGTCATTAATTTAGAAAATTCCTCACACATTTCAAATTTAGTTGACCCAAACACTATATCATCTACGTAAATCTGAACAATAAGAATGTCATTATTACTGACCTTAGTGAATAGGGTCTGGTCAACTTCTCCTCTTGAAAAACCCTTACCTGTGAGGAAGAGCTCATCCTGTCGTACCAGGCCATGGGAGCTTGCTTCAGTTCATATAATGCCTTATCGAATTTGTAAATATAATCAGGAAAATCAAGGCATTCAAAACCTGGAGGTTGTTTAACATACACATCCTCCTTTATCAACCCATTCAAAAATACAGATTTTACATCCATCTGCAGTAATTTTATTCCTAGGCTACATACAAAAGCTAAAAGTACTCTAATAGCCTCTAACCTGACGACAGGTGTAAAAGATTCTTCAAAATCTACCCCATATTCCTGGTTGTAATCATGTGCCACTAGCCTAGCTTTATTTCTAACTACCTTATCTTGCTCATCTGTCTTATTCCTGAAAACCCATTTAGTGCCTATAACCGAGCCATGTGAGGGATTAGGAACTAGGTGCCATACCTTGTTCCTTTCAAATTGGTTCAGCTCATCATGCATGGTATTTATCCAATGCACATCTTCTAAGGCACTATCTATGTTTTTTGGTTCTATTTGAGAGACTAGTGCAAAAGAATTCAACTTATTTTCAATCCTAAAGTATGATCTAGTCCTAAGGGATTCATTCAGATTACCAATTATATTATCTAAAGGATGATCTTTAATAACTCTAACATTGGTAGGCTGATTACCTGGTTCTGCATTTTCCTCCCCTTGAGTTCTAGACACACTAGTCTCACCATCTTCTATAGGTTCAGGATTTGGTTCTTCTTTACTCTCAAGGATATCACCATCAGCCTTGTCTCTGTAAAAACCAATTTTAGATTTATTAGAATGTTCATCAAAGACAACATGAGGTGATTCCTCAACAGTTTATGAGTTTAGGTTATAAATCCTATAGGCTCTAGACACTTCGGAATATCCAAGAAATGTTCCAGGTTCACTTTTAGGTTCAAACTTATCAAGGTCTCTTTTAGAATTTATATGAATGAAACACTTACATCCAAAGACCTTGAAATGTGCTAGTGAAGGTTTCTTACCTTTAAGTATCTCATAAGGAGTTTTTTGTGTGGAAGGTCTTACCATAGCTCTGTTAATTATATAACAGGATGTGCTCACAGTCTCAGCCCAGAACTTCCTTGGCAGATTCCCTTCAACCAGCATTGTCCTAGCCATTTCCACCAAGGTTCTATTCTTCCTTTCAACTACTCCATTCTGCTCTAGAGTTCTTGGAGATGAGAACATGTGGTTGATTCCATTATCCTTGCAGAAATTATCAAATTGTGAGTTTTCAAACTCACCTCTATGATCAGATAAAATGTTTAAAATTGAGTGCTCATTGGTCTGAGTTATTTTATGGTAGAATTCCTAAAATTCCTTAAAAGCATCATTTTTATGTGTCAGGAAATATATCCAAGTAAATCTAGAGAAGTCATCTATTAAAATATAACCATATCTTCTACCAGATAAGCTGGCTGATCTAGATGGTCCAAACAAATCCATATGAATCAGCTCAAACGGTTTAGAAGATAAGTTTTCAGTTCTAGACTTAAGTGACTTTCTAGTTTGCTTGCATTGAGTACAGGCCTCACAAATTTTATAATTTGTTTTGAATGAAATTTCAGGGAGACCTTTTACCATACTGTGTTTTCTCAGTTTGTGCAACACATGATAGCTAGCATGACCTAACCTACGGTGCCACAGACAGGCTAAGTCATCCTTATTAATAGTGAAGCATAAATCTGTATGTGCTACATCATCTAAATCTACCATGTAGATATTATTGACTCTCTTACCAGAAAATTTGACACATTCAGAATTTGGTTCAAATATAGTGCATGCAAGAGAATCAAAAACTACCTTATGACCTTTATCACACAGCTGGCTGATGCTAAGCAGATTGTAGGCAGGTCCTTCTACCAATAACACTTCATCAATGCAACATGAAGAACACTTACCTACTTTACCTGATCCAACTATTTTCCCTTTGGTATTACCTCCGAAGGTAACATGACATGCATCCTTCTTTACCAGCATGCAAAATTTATCATTATCCCCGGTCATGTGCCTGGAGCAGCCACTATCAAGGTACCATCTGTTCTGGTTGCCTGCAAGGAGAATCAAGTAAAAATGTTTAGAACCCAAAACTGTTTGGGCCCCATAAAAGCATTGATTTCATGCAGACTAGAAACTAAATGTTTTGGTATCCACATCTGATTTGGTTTCTTCATAGTGGATTTTTTGTCATTCTGTTCAGTCTTCCTTTTCTTGCCACTTTTAGTTTTTGGAAGTTGTTTCTGTACTGTGACTTGGTTCTACCTTTTAAAATCATTTTGAAACTTTCTTTGCCATTGCTTAGTCCAATAGGCTTTGGGAGTAGTGGGTGCACCGAAGACCCTAGGCTGACTGAACATCGAATGGTAAAAGCCATAGGGGTTCTGACTTATGATTTTGTTGTGCATAGGTTGCACATAGGAGTTCCAAGGTTGAGGTTGATGCATCTGAGTAGTGTAAGGGTTCATAAAATGATACTGCATCGGCCTCATATAGAAACTACCTTGACCTCTCTCATGGGAATTGTAGTGAGAAAAGTTATGACCTCTCTCACACCATTGATAGCTTCATATTTTTCAGTGGCTATCCTAGTTTCTTCTTGAAATTCATGTATTCCAAGTTTGAGTTCATCAATGGTGTTCATCAGATTTTCATTTTCAGATCTTAAGTCAATCAAGATGACTTTATCACACTCAGCTTCATCAAGAGATTTTTTTAAATTGATATTTTCAATTTGCAGACATGCAATTTTATCAGTCAAAGATGTATCATGAATTACAGAATTAGTTTTCCTTTTCAAACGTTTGTATTCTTTTCTCATATCATCATATTTATCGAGTAACTCAGCATATGCTTCTTGCCAATCATCATGAGTGAAATTTTAAAAAATTGAAGTTACCTCATCACTGTCTTCTTTGTCTTCATCGCTTTTGGCCATCAAGCATAGCTTGTCTTCCTTCTCACTGTCAGAGGAGCTGCTCTGACTTCCTTCATCTTCATCGCTCCAGGTGCTGGTTAGCCTTTCCTTTCCTGTTCTTCCACCTGGGCGTAGCTTTCTCAACGTTTTTCAACTCCGGACAATCTGCCTTGAGATGTCCTGCCTTCCTGTAATTATAACAGACATTGCTATCAGTTTTCTTGATAGTATCAAATTTATGCTTTGACTGCCTTTTTCCAGAGAAATATTTTTTCTTAAAGCTCTTTCCTTCTTTTCTCAAAAACCTCTTAAAATTTCTAGTAAACATAGCAAAATCATCACTATCTTCACCTGAACTGGACGAGCTGTGTTCACTATCAAACCCTTTGTTACTAGCTGAGACTTTAAGCGTCAGGGGTTTCTTTCTTTTCTCAGACTCATCTACCCTCTTAAGGTTTAGCTCATAAGTCATAAGAGAGCTAATGAGCTCATCAACGGTCGTGGTAGCAAGGTTCCTTGACTCCTCTACTACGGTGGCCTTGGTATGCCAAATAGGTGTTAGAGACCTCAGGATTTTCCTAACCAACTCGTACTCACTATATACTTTACCCAAGTTTCTCAAGCCATTAGTGAGCACTAGCAGACGGGCATACATTTCAGACACTGACTCCTCATGCTTCATTCTGAATGCTTCATACTCAGAGACCAACATGTTGGCCCTGGTTTCCCTAACATGTAAAGTCCCTTCATAGATAACCTTCAGCTTATCCCACATCTCCTTAGCTGTGGTACAAGAGGAAATCCTGGAGAACTCGGTGGGATGAAGTGCACATTGTATGGCATTAATGGCCGCCCAATTCAAGGTGGACCTACGGATGTGCTCCTTGGTCCAGAACGTTTCATGTGGGGGTAAATCGAAAGGACCAATGCTGACTACCTTCCAAATCTCATAGTCCTTAGCCCGAAGGAATACCTCCATGCGATTCGTCCAGTAAGAGTAATTAGACCCATCGAAGAAAGGGGGCTTACTAGTGGACTGACCCTCAGCAGTTAACCCTCTAACATCCATTCTAAACTCTCCGGGATGTAAGGCCCTAAGGGAGAGGTTGGCTCTGATACCAAGTGAAGGGTGTGATGAACGGATCTAGAGGTGGGGTGAATAGATCCAACCCCAAATAAAAGGAAACACAGGAAGTTAAAAATAACCAGTGCAGAAATAGACTGAACTGCTATGGACTCACCCACAGATTCAGAAGAAGGATGATCCAAGAGCACGTGAAACCAACCAGCAGTAGAAACTAGATTAAGAACGCAAGATGAAACCAATCAGAAGATAACAGCAGATGAACTATTAACTAATCAAATCATGCTAAACCATTTAGGCAAGCCTAAGCATTCATCGACCGAGGAGAAGACGCACAAGCAATTACACAAGAGACAAAAGTTTTTAAGGTGGTTTGATCTCTGTCCAGAGATCTACGTCCACCCCTTACTCAACTAAGTAAGGCTTTTTGCTGCCACACAGCTTGAATACCGCTGATCCACAATTTTGGGGATGGAAATCCCTACAACTGCTGAGACTCACAGCTTGTTGTCCGAGGAACACCCTCGCCTGCTGAGCAATACAGCTTAGCTCTGCTGATTCACAGCTTCAAAAGGTTTCAAAAAGAAAAACTGAAGAAACGTAAGACAAATAGATGAAAGAAAATGATGTAGCTCTGAAAATAGAGCAACCTGACCATGGATTTGATCTAGAGGTCAGAAAGAGACTGCAGTTCACACTTCTTCTCCTTCTCACTCTCTCTCTTACGATGCTCTATTTTCTTCCAGAAGGTGGCTCTCTCTTTCTTGCTCTCTCTTCTCTTCTCCTTTTGGACTCTCCTCTTCTCTTCTTCTCTTCTTCTCTCGTGCTTCTCTTCTCTTCTTCTCCCTGGCGGCACTCTTTTTTCTTTTCTCTCAGTTCTGTCCAGCACCAGCCACCTTCTTTGAAGGGTAATGTAGCTTTATATAGAAACAGGGCTTTGTATGGATCAAACAACAGAACCCTACTAAAATTCCATTGATCCACGTGTTAGGGAATAGAAGCTTCTTTTCCTCGGATCACGTGCCCATCATTTCTCCCTTTATCCACGAGCCAACCTTCTGCCTTTTCAGAGGTCACGTGCCTCTTCTGCAAACCTGATTGTTCCCTATAAAAGGAAGATAGAGTACCGTTAGGGTTACTTGTAGCAAACTATAGGTCGCCACGTAGAAGATCAGACATTGCACAGACTTTATAACTTGTAGCATGAACAGGACATGCATTAGCAAAACTTGCACCAAGGCAAGGAATGCACAGACTATGAAGTCTTGTGGCTACAGCATGCACAGACCTTATGTGAGGTTAACCAAATAAATCTTATTTGTGCACCGACTACATGTGTGTCCTATAGAAACATGCACTGACTGCTACAGTGGAATGCACGGACTATGTGCAAGCATAATGCAGAACATGCACAGACATTGCATGTAGACAGTAGAAATGTGCACCGAGATTGTACGTGCAAGGGAAGACACTGCATCGACTTAGTTCCTTTGAAACAGAGTCTTGCACCGACCTTATTTTGATCGTGTGAAAACATGCATCTACTATATGAATGCATTGAGCTAATCCCTGTGAACAGTGATGTGCACCGAGTTGAGCAGTGTATGCATATGACGAAATGTGCACCGACCTCTATATGAACAAGCTACAGCGTATGCACAGACTTGCTAGTGTGCACAGACCCTAGTATGTGCATGAGACGCAATGTGAGACGCAAGCTATGCACCAAGGTTATGCTAAGACACAAATGCATGAGACAGAGATGCAACGACTTAGACATGCACCGACTAGGCTATGTGAGACGCAAGATAAGACGCAGGATATGCACAGACCTTACAGACCTTAGACGTAGACATGCACGGACCGTGTGTCTGCTTTAGACACAACTTGCACCAACCTTAATATATGCCTTAGATGAATCGTGAGATAGAGGCATGCATTGAGACGTAGGATGAGACGCAATTCATGCACTGAGACACAAACATAGATGCTAAGACTTAGACGCATGAGACACTGGGTGTGCTAAGACGTGATAGAGACGCAGCCCGAGACACAAGTGCAAATGAGACGCAATGCAACATGCTCAGACAAAACATTGCACTGACCTTAGACATAGCATGAGACGCAAGCTGAGACGCATCACATGCACTGAGACACAAAATAACACCGACCTCATATGCGTTAGCTAAAAGAACATGCATGCAGCTAAACCCTACATAAACTTGCTCGCAGTAAGAGCTGCACAGACCTTATGAACACTAACGAAAACCTATGTAAAGGACTGCATGCACTGACCTTAGAATGTGCACCAACTTGTGTAGCATGGAACAAAACATGCACCGTCCCTATATGTAGACTAAGGTAGATGTGCACTGACCTTGGTCATGTGCAGACTAAATCTGCACCGACCAATATATGCACGGACCATGTGCCAATGCAAAACCTGTTCGAAGAAATGACTGTGCATTCAATCTGATGAGGTTCTATTCATATCTGAAAATGTAATGACCCAAAAAAATGAAACTGGGACTAATTCTGACCTATAAAAAGTTGATGTTGACAAGGCAACGATTGGTTAAACCATTGTTGCCAATGGTCAAACAATTGTTGCCAATCATTAAATCAAGACAAAGATAGCGCCAATTCAGAGGAGACACAACATACTTATTTTCTTCTTTTAGATTTTAATTGTCGTCCATTTGTTCCCCGATGCCTCAGCGTGTGTTTTCTTTTCTTCTTTCCCCTCTTTCTTCTCAAAGAAGAAGGGGTGCCTTTAGTGCCTACATCCCTTTTCTGGCGATCATGGTGGGACCCCTAGTGCCCATCGTGCTGCTTGCTGCTTACCTGCTATCTTTGTTGGTTTAGTTCATCATGTGGTTCTGTTTCTCATATTTTTCATTTAATTTCATGTTGTTTTAAGAACCCCTGGTTTAACGCGGCCTCATCCATAGCCACGTCCAGATAGAGGCAGTCACTGCATCGACCACATTCAGATACCCATCCCGAGGTCTTTCCATCTGTTTAGCCTTTTTAGTTCTCGGGGTTTCTGATTGCTGCCTATCCTCTGTTCTGACTGTTAGTCATATCTACTATTATTTCATCACATGTTTGGCATTTTCTTGTTAGTTCTAGGTTAGAAATTGCATGCACCCCGGTGCACATAGGGTCATTCATCTCATACTCTAGTTGCATTCCTACCCCAGTAGGTGATCCTCTCGGCTGTGTATTCCTCTTGGTTGACTAGGTGATCTTATTTGGGGAACTCTGTAAGTCTCCGTGAGCCGTGGATTCCCACACGGACGTTGAGCCGATTGTACCTTTGCCACCCCGTCAAGTCTAAGTTGCATCCACGAGAGAGAGGGTTGAACCTAGGTCAACCTAAGTCCTGAAATTTCACCTCTTTAAGAACCCTATTTTTGATAGAATTGTCCTTTCATTAAAACATTAAAAGCATAACAAGGAATCCTAAAATTTGGCGCATTATTGCAACTTGGTTGATTTAGGTGAAATATTCATCTTGCATATTGTATGTTTTGGTGGTTTTTAGGTATTGGTGTGTGGTTTGTGTCTTGATTGGTCAAAACATTTTGCATGTGGAGTTGTTTTAAGTCACTGAGTTCGTCTCCTAAAGGGTCATCTGTCATATCTTATTTTAATCCCCTTTTCAACTCCAACATGTCTTCCTATGATCATTCCTTTTCCAATGAGGAAACTCTTCCTCAAGGGATATTCAAAGACTCTTCCTCTCCTAGGGTTGCTGCTCTCCAACCTAGAGAAGGGTCTACCCCTCCTCCTACTCCTCAAGCCAATGAGAGCGCCTAAGCACCGTTATCCTCCTCCCCGGTTGGGGACCCCACTATCGATATTCTTCATATTATGGCCAAATTGGACCCGACCTAGCTCAAAATAGTTTATCAATCTCTTCAAGGGAGTTTGGCTGGCCCTCCCATTCCTCAAGGCCCTTCTTCTAATCAGGCCCCCCAATCTTCCTTTAATGGTCCCAATTCGGCACCTAGCCCACTTGATCTCACGCCGGTCCAACCCAGGGCTCTCCAATTCGTGAACTTTGAAACAGGCTAACCCTTTGCTCCGGCCCAACAATCATTTGACAAGAGAAAGGCTCCCCTCTCTCCATCTCCTTGGGTTGATGCTTCTCAACCCATTCCTTCGGCTCCCAAAGTTCTCTTCAGCCCAAGTGAGTATGCTCAACCTAGGCCAATCCACCTTACTCCACCTTCAATGGGTTATTCTTCAGCCCACTATCCTCAATATGGGCTGCCTTCTTACTCTTCAAATCCACCTCTTGGGCCCCTGCATAATGTGCAACCCACTCCTATCTAGGAACAAGAATTTTTCGACAAATGGGTTGCCATGAAGCGGCAAATCGACCACTTACAAAAGCGGGTCGGCCCATAATCCCTCATCGACATTCCCATCCCTAATTTACAAATATCCGACCCCTGCCTCAATCCGAGCTTCTGACTTACTGTAAGTATGACGGGTCCGACAATCTGTATATTCATGTGAGGGATTTCCTATATGAATCGGCGCAATACCAATATGATGACTATCTTATGGCATATCTCTTTGCTCTGAAGTGGTTTGGGAAGATGTCGAGGACTTTAAGGCGGTCAAGGAGAAATTTATCCAAAGGTTTCAAGACAGGGTTGGCCTAGAGTATTCATTTACCAATCTCATCGCGGAGAAGATGAAGCCGGATGAGGACTTTGCTACCTATGCTGATCTGTGGAGGAAGATGGCTGCATGAGTGCCAGGTCAACTTCTGAAGGAGGAGAAGGTCAAGTTGTTGATTTCTAACACCACACTTGCATTAAGGAATATTTTGGCCATGAACGACATTTCCAACATCCACCAACTTTACAACTGGGCGTGATTTATTCAAACCCAATTCAAGGACTTCGCCATTCATGCCATGTTCGAGGTCCAAAAGCATAAATACAATAGAAAATCCCAAGGCCCGGTCACTGAGGGAGTTCAAACCAACGAGCAGGTGTAAGACATTATTTTCCCTTCCAACAACTACTTTCTCATGCCACAGACCCGGCAAGCTTTTCACAACACCCAACCATCCCCTCCGATAAACCAACAACCACTGCCACCTCCATAATACAATAATGTCCCTCCACCTAACAGCTATGCATCCAAGCGCCCGGTTTCGAAGAGGGCTCAATACCTGCCTTTACCCGAAACCTTCCCGGATGTGTTTTCGGCCTGAATGTCTATTGCTGCACTTCAACTCCCTCCAGAAAGGCCCATATGGAATCCGATGGTTGATTAGTCTCACTATTGCATGTTTCATCGGTAGCCTAGCCACACCCTGGACACGTGTTTTTAGTTCTAAGATCTGGTTTACGACTTACATGAAGGGCACAGGATTGAGGAGGCTGAAATGCATCGGGTGATCATTGAAATGAAGGAGAAGAGGAGGCCTCAGGTGCCTCATCAGCAACAACCGCCTCAGCAGGCGCAATAGTCACAAGCACAGCAGCCACCACAGTAGTAACCGCCTTTGCAGGACTTGGGGATTCTGCAGAACCCCATGCCGAACCATCCGCCCGCTCCAAATCCACAACCACTAGCACCGGCTCAGGTCAACCCCATCGTCCATCACCCAGCTTCGCAAGCCGAGTGGTCTTATGACGATGAGCCTCCCACACAATAGTTGATGGCCCTTCACCATTCTTCCCATACCCCTCCTATCGTGAGACCTTCGCCTCTCTCTAATGCCATCATCATGCTACCACCTACCCCGCAACGCTCGTCGAACCTGGCACCTCCAACGTCCACTCTCTCATCGTATCCTCTACACCTGCCAAGCCTCTCATCCTTCCCGCACCGTCATCATCTCTTATGGCCATACCACCTACCCTAATCCATCTACAAGGTCTCATTAAACCATCCCCGTCCACTCACGCGCCTCCATCTGTGATCCTTCCACTTGGATCCATTAGCCTTATCGCCCCCTCTCGCGCCTCCACACTATATTCACCTTCCCATGCCTCCTTCATCCGTCCAATTGGGCCGATCAAACCGGCAGCTTCGAAACCCATCAACTGTCACGCCCCAAACTGATAGCAGCGGAAACTACTAGGAACGTGGCAGCAAACAGTCATGAATAATCAGAGCAACCCACAAGACACGCAAAAAGGCCAGAAAATGACAAAACTATAATTTTATTAATATCAAGGTCATTATTACACATGATTGACCCAAACTTACATTGATAAAAAGGAGGGAAAAGACTCAAATTATAGGACTGGACTCAATAAAATAAAATGACACAGGCACAGAGCCACTAGAGCACTCAACACTCTTGCCCTTCCCCTTCCGATTGAACATTTTCATCTTTACCTAAAAACTGTTAAGAGAAACTGAGTGAGAAAAAATGCTCAGTAGCAATTACATCTCTATTGCCAAGCAAATTATAAGTAATTAACTAGTTATCCATTATTCAATGAAATGCTATGCTATGAACAATAGAAACCATAAATCAATATGAAATGCATTCTATCAATCAGGGAAGTGATCAAGATCAATTCAATGTCAAAGATAGATATGCAGCTTAAAGAAAAGGGAACACTCCTAATATAGAACCAAGGACAAGATAGTAGTATAAGACAATGAACTTGTGATCCAGATGAACATAACCTTCAAAATTGGACAGAACATATCAGAATTTCAATAATAAGGCAAGAAAGAAGAGTAACAGAATATCAATGATCAGATTATCAGAATAACAGGATATCAAGGTAACAGAATAACAGAATATCAAAATAATAGAAATAACAGAAATAACAGAGGTTGATGCTATGCCACAGCTAGAATTTTCCCATGGTTTACAAAACGGACTTTCGTCCTACCTGGCATTGGTTATCAACGGACCCACTACCCTTAATAATTTCATAATTTGTAGAAATGGCCAATATGGAGTCAAGAGGTTATGTTCCAAAAATATCATGAGTGAATATTCCAAAAAGAAATAGCATGACATAAACATTATGGACGATATTCAGGAAGGATATAAGGTTAACAGTACCTTAGATAATCAAATCTTGGACTTATAAACCATGGTCAAACTGAAGAAAACAAGCTCGGGACACTGGGTTAAACACTATCATGATCAGTGCCGCGATCCATCAAGAACGCGATTAGCATCAAGGCTGGGATCCGAGCATAGGGATCCAGATAGGGGTCTTTCATAGAATGCGGTCAGAATGACTATCGTGATACGGAGATGAATGCGGTTCCTACCCAGGCCGCGTTCAGAACAGAACTGACAGATCCCAAATAGAACCCCGCTCTATCGGTCCAAAGGCCGGTCGAACCCTATCCTACATAGTAGGGCGAGGTTTCCAGTGAGTTATAGGGTTTTTAGGGTACAACTTGCTAAGCGTCCTTGTGAGAATCCAAGGCTCGCAGTGAGTAATGGAGGCCTTGATAAAGAAAGTTCCAGTCTGACAGAAGGAATATCCGACGGAGGGTCCTAACTTCACCAAGAATAGTGTTCCTATCTGATGTGACACCACCTTGGGGTGATAGTCACAAGATCAATTGCCCCTTGGACCTAGCAAGCAACCAATGCACGGACCGGTGACTTTACTCGAGCGGACTCGCCCGCTAAGCGCACTATTGTGCCCGTAGGCAACCCGGTGATAGTGGTGAGGGTTCGGGACGGGACCTCGCTTCTCCGGAGGTTGGCTAGCTTTGGATTGAACCCCCAAGGGTCCTGGGATGCCCACTCTCATAGGCGGCCAGCACGCCAAGGGCGTGGGTTGTAGAGTCGCTCTCTCAACTCACTCCGCGGTGGTTGCTCAATTCGATGATAATTTGAGATCGGGCACTCTCATACCGCTGACGGCACTAAGAAGCAATACTAATTAAGCAAGGGAATCCAGCAAAGAGAAGTGTTCAGTGGCTCACCTGATCGGTGTGAGGACACCGATCCCGGCCGGAGACGAGGGCGAGCGAGGAAGCGTGGGCTTACCCGCACGCCGCGCCGGAGAAGCTTCAACTTGAAATTTCAGATTACATGCACTACGCCCCATGCAAGGGGGGGGGGGAGATCTTGGGGAAGGGAAGCCAATGAATACACCCAAACACTACCTCCACACAGGGAGGGGCCTTCAGCCGGCCAAGCTGGGAGGGGTGAAACCGAACTAGAAGCTAAAAGGAAGCCGATGCCGATTCTGTCCGCTTCCTGCGCTTCAGGATAGACAGTTGGATATCTTGACGCTGCGGCCGCTCCAGAATTTTGTTGAAGACGAGACAAGATGGGAATTCTTCATAGTGGGATCAGAATGATGTCAGAATTTTGCTGATTTCTTTGGTCACTAGTGCTGGACGGGGCAGAGGCTCGAACAGGGAGGCAGGTCTTCAGTTCTGACTGCTTCAGGTTCACAACAGCATGAAGAGGAGGTTGCCACGAGCGCTCCAGAGCTCAGAATCTGGTGCAGCCAGAGTCTTCAGAACCGTGGATGAGTCCTCTTCGAAACGAGACCAACGGGGATGCCAAATGTTTGTCAGAGTAGACCGGTAGAACTCGAACAATGAGGGGGGGTCGGAGCAGACTGATAGGAAGCAGAACCGCACACCCGGAGGAAGAAAATGAGAACTCTTGATTCTGGGCGCAAAACAGAGCTCTGCTTCTTGATTCGAGAAGTAGACTTGTTGACGAAGCTCCCGGCCAAGCCTCGCCTCCAGATATTCCAGAGAGTGGTCTTGGTAGCTTCAGGAATCAGCTTCAGGTTGCACTTCAGGGAGGAGATGCGTAGTTGGAGAAGATCGACTGCTCAGGACGATCCCAAGCTCAGAACATGATGAGACTACTGTCGTTACGAAGAAGACAGAGAGACGCTTCCAACGGTACCTCTTGGGCCTTCAGATGCGCTGGGATGTGGTCGGGGTTGTCTCTGCAAGCTGCTGCTTCTCTGCTTCCTCATAACTAAGAACTGCATGTTGAAGATGATGGGGGGAAATGGGGTATATGGGAGGGGAAATGAGGTGGATGTGTATGGGGGCAACCTCTAGTTGTCAGGGGGTCTGGGAGGGGGTGTTCCAAGGTATGGGAAGGGGAGAATGCGGGATGGAATGGGGTGTTTAGAGTGGGTGAGAGAGGAGCTGCGAATTTGGGATGGTGGGTGAGAGGGAAGGGGAGATCTATCTCCAAGGTTTGAAAGTGGACTAAAGGGGTGATTAATGGGGGCTTTGGGGATGGGAAGGGTTGTATTGGGAAGGGAAGGGGTGCTTAGGGAGTGGAGAAGTCTCCCTTGGGAGATGAGAGGGTGCTTAGGGAAGGGGATTGGGTAGTTGGTGGTTGGGTTGTGGAGTATGGATTGGTGGAGGGTCTCTTGGGACTAGGGGTGGAGTAATGAGGGTTGGGGGTAGTTGGAATGACCTTAATGGATGGGGGGAGGAGAGAGAAAGGTGGTTGGGAGGGGAGGAGAGAGAAAGGGGCTCAGGTTTTAGAGAGAGAAAGTGGGGGAGAGAGAAAATGACTTTCTAGAGAGAGGGGTAGAGAGAGAGGGGGGTAGGGGCTTCTCACCCACTCAATTGGCTTCTCACCAAAAGAAGAAGATTTAAGTTGGACACTAGAGAATTCAAATTTTCATTCATTGATTCATTAACTCAAAATGGAGAGAGTGGGGTCCTATTTATAGGGATCCCACAACTTACAATAAGACCCTGACTTTTGGAGCATTGACAAATAACCAAGGGGAGGGGGGGCGCCCTTGGGCCTAGCCCAATGAATTGGGCCCATTAACTAATCTAATCAACCCTATGACACTTAACTTAGGTAGATGACTCATTCACCTAGGTACTAGACTCAAATAAAAGGAAAATTACAATGATATGACTCAAATAAAATATGAAAATTACATAACTTGACTCAGAAAAATATGATGGACACAATGGAGCTATGTTGGCGAGCAATCGTAGCCGTGGAAAATATGAAGGGCGAGAGATGCCCCCATCACTATCTTACTACCAGAAAACGAAAGAAAGCGGTAGGTTAATATCACCGGAGTGACACAACCTTCAATCAATATATCACACGACATGATAAAATTAAAACCCTTAATCAATATAGCTATCATGTAATAAAGTAAAACCATGCTATGATGAGCTAATTTTTAGGTTTAACAGGAAGAGCTACTCTTTTAATCATGCTATGAACATTTAGAATTTAGATACAAACATGGAATCAAGGTAGACTACGGATCATGAAGAGAATTAAAGGTTAAAACATGATTCCAAATTACATTAGTTAGTTCAGATGACATGCAAACGTAAAATCATACCTTCAGATTCACTAACACGCACTTATCATGTTGGACAGGCACAAGGGTTCTTGGGAACCCATGCCATAACGCGATCATCAAGGGTGCCGCAACTATCACTAACGTGGTCAGTTGGGGCATCGCGATCTTAACAAGAATATTAATAACAATAAATTTTCAAATATTAGGTCCCAGTTTATCGGCTCGCCGTGTTCATAGACGTGGTTCCAAGAGGGGCCGCGACTACGAACAAAGAATCGTTCCGGCAAAAAAACCCTAAAATGACAATAACCAGTCCATGATTCATGAAATTCATGCAATATAGCACCTAAAAATTGGGGAAAACGATGCAGGAAGATAGGGGACATGCAGATGCACTTCTTTGAACACTTAATTTAAGGTTTAGCCCGAGAGATCACCTATCTCAGAGCCGGATTAGGAAGAATAGGAAGACGAGCAAAGAACAACACAACTCGAAGTAAAACCTACAAATGCCTCTCCTAGATCGATCCTCCCACGTCTAGCAGCCTGCTCCCATGATCTAAGGTCGAGTAGAGAGACTATGGGGTCCCATTTATAGGATTTAAGGCTCCTAAGAGTCCTAATTAGATCAAGGAAACCTAGATAGGGAAGAACTCCAAAAATTACAATTTCTATCTATATCTAGGGCCGCCCCCACCCTATCTAGTTCGAATTAGGGTTAGGGTTTAGGTTAGATTCGACCTCCTCTTAGTGGATTAGGGTTTGGTTGAAGTTATTAGCCCATTAGGGTTAGATTAAAACCAATTTAGCCCAATCAAAACAAAGGTTTTAGAAATTCGGATTTTTAGAAATTGATTTAGCCTTTTATCCCATTAAGCCTTAATTTATTAGCCCATTCTTATATTTCACTTAATTTCCATTATAATTATTCTAGTTCTTTCCCTTCTTAAATTCTTTACACTTATTTAATTTAATCCTGGAAAAAATCGGGTTGCAACATCCTCGCCGACTTAAAAGTATTTGGTCCTCCAAATTCACACGACATTCATTTCTGAAATAATAGTGGGGTACCTAGTCCTATTTTCCAAACATCACAAGAGATCACATAAGCATACTGGCAAATAATCTATAATCTAGGGAAGGAAAACTAGGTGAAGGTTAAGGGATACCTCTAGCTACTTCATCATTAGCAGACTCGACCCTTCTCCATGCTTGCAACCATCCTTGACACCATGCTTCCTTATGATCCTTTGCATACGGAGGTTGGTCTTTAAGAAGAGGACAATCGACTACCTTATGCTCCTAGATCCCACAGTGAAAACACTCTCCAATCTTCCAATGACACTTCTCAGATTGATGACCAGCACTCCCACATTGCTTACACTTCTCCTCCTTATACCTCTTGCCATTTGGAACTCAATTACCATCATTAGGCCTCTTATTGTCATTATCCAACTTCTTCTCCATTCCCACCGTGATCTTATCGGACAACTCCATGCATCCTCTAATAACTGAGCTCTTCTCACCATCTCGGGATAAGATTGAATGTCCATTGGTGCCAATTGTGGTATGAATTGCAAGGTTAACCCATTCAAGAACCTCTTGGCCTTCATCTTATCCGTTACTATCAAATGAGACGCATAGCGAGACAATCTAGAGAATTGGGCCTCATATTCTACTATGGTCATATTCCTTTGCTTGAGTGAGGCGAATTCCCCAACCTTTCTCTCCCGAACTCTCTCCAAAAAATATTCATTATTAAAGTATTCCAAACATTCCACCCAAGTTACTTGATCATTCGGCAAAGTGGCTTCTACGGACTCTCACCAAGCTCTCACATCCTTCTCTAATTGGAACATTACTAAAAGGACCTTATCTTGGTCCAAACATTGCATTACCCTAAAGATTCTCTCTATGTCTTTAATCCAATCTTCCACCTCATTGGGATCGGGGGTTCCACCAAATCTAGGGGGATTGAGACTCCAAAATTTTTGATGCAACTCCCCAACACCATGATCCACTCCTCCCTGAGCTACCTACTGAAGAGCCTGAGTCAAATCCTGAACAGCCCTTTCCATCTCCCGCCACTGCGCACGTTCAGCTGCCATCACTCTAGCTATCTAGCCCGTACAAAACAAATCATACAAGATTAACAAATTACTTTCATAAAAGTTGTTAAGCCAATCTTTATAAGCTGATTTTTAGCACTTAACCCATGGTTCTAACCAATCTCACCCGGTAACACTAGGGATGAACCTAACTTTAAAGGCAACATATAGTCAAGACCTAGGATTTTAACAAACCTAGGCTCTGATACCACTTTTGTCACGCCCCAAACTGATAGATACGGAAACTATTTAGACGTGACAGTGAATAGTCATGAATAATCAGACTAACCCACAAGACACGCAAAAAGGCCAGAAAATAACAAAATTAAAATTTTATTAATATCAAGGTCATTATTACACATTATTGACCCAAACTTACATTGATAAAAAGGAAGGGAAAGTCTCAAATTACAGGACTAGACTCAATAAAATAAAACGACACAGACACAGATCCACTAGAGCACTCAACACTCTTGCCCTTCCCCTTCCAATTGAACATCCCCATCATTACCTGAAAAACGTTAAGAGAAACTAAGTGAGCAAAAATGCTCAGTAGCAATTACATCTCTATTGCCAAGCAAAATATAAGTAATTAACCAGTTATCCATTATTCAATGAAATGCTATGCCATGAACGATAGAAATCATAAATCAATATGAAATGCATTCTATCAATCAAGGAAGTGATCAAGATCAATTCAATGTCAAAGATAGATATGAAGCTTAAAGGAAAGAGAACACTCCCAATATAGAACAAAGGACAAGATAGCAGTATAAAATAATGAACTTGTGATCCAGATGAACATAACCTTTAGAATTGGCCAGAACATATCAGAATTTCAATAATAAGGCAAGATAGAAGAGTAACATAATATCAATGACCAGAGTATCAGAATAACAGGACATTAGGGTCACAAAATAACAGATTATCAGAATAATAGAAATAACAGAGGTTGGTGCAATGCCACACCCAAAATTTTCCCATGGTTTGACTTCCGTCCTATCAGGCATTGGTTATCAGCAGATACACAGCCCTTAATAATTTCATAATTTGTAGATACGGCCAACATGTAGTCAATGGGTTATGTTCCAGAAATATCATGAGAGAATATTCCAAAAGGAAATAGCATGGCATAAACAGTATGGATGATAATCAGGAAAGATATAAGGTTTATAGTACCTTAGACAATGAAATCATGGACTTATAATGTCACGCACCTAGATATGCAGCGGAATTAAGTTGGGAACGTGAACAACCGACAAATAAAGCCTCAAGCTAGAATGACAATCAAAGGGCTAAACACATCCACATAGAAGAGTGAACACAACATATACTCAAAACTTCAACTTTATTGAATAATAATCAAAGTTTACAATCGACACTTGACTCTCTTTAACTTACTAGACTCAATAAAATGGAAAATAGATCAACATGACTTTCAACTATATAAATGGACTCATGATACTCTAGGCTTCCTCTCGGTCTTCAATCACTCTCGGACCCGTCACTCGAGTGTTCCGACTCCGAGCCACTAGAATTTTCTGAAAAAGATTGGAAAGTAGGGAATGAGCGCACTCGCCCAGTAGGTATCTTCGTATCAACATGATGGCAATGTTAAAGTTATTAATATTTTAGCTCTAGAAAGGGCAATATTGAAAATGTGATAAACACGCGAATAAAACCATAATAGTAACAAGTAGCAAGATAAGTGTAGAGATATGAGATTCCAAGTAAACATGAGCATGATCAAGCAAGATTGTAATATGGCCTTTAAATAACGAGAATTATCTAGCATGTAACGAGAATGTACTTTCATAACCTTGGAACAAGGCTACGCACAAGATAGTCATGTATCAAGTAAGTATAATTTCATGAGATCGCCTCGTGGATTTTTCCCGTTTATAAAAAAAGTACTCCCAGCGTAATACGACGCCAGTGTTCATCATACCCTATGGTTAATAGTATGTTTTCGGCCATATGTCGAGGGGCTAGCGTGGAGCCCTTGGATACCGTCCGTGCCCGCCCTTGCATCTTCAAGTTATAAATCAAGCTACTTCCAGAAGATATAACAATAACAAGTTCAAACAATAGTTTCATGGCAACAACTCCAAGGTTAGAATGTACCAAAATGAGCATGAGAGTTCGAGAAAGATTTAATAAGAATATTATGCTACGGTGGAATTTCGGCAGCATAACAGTACATTTCCATAGTTCCATAGTTCATTAACGACCTAATGAATAAGGTTTGGGTTCCAGATAATCATAAGATCACCTGAGAATAGAGCACTATCAACCCTTGGGTCAAACCCCTGGTTGGACTGAAGATGACAGAAAGCAGTTCAATGCAGACCGCTATCTTGAGGTAGCGGTCAAGTCAAGACCGCTATCACGTAGAGTCTACACAGGACAAAGAAAAGGTTGACGCAATCTGAAGTTGACTAAACCAGGTAGCGGTCATGGGCCAACCGCTATCTTCAGGTAGCTAGCAGTCTCTTCCTGGCCGCTATCGAGCTTGTTCACAAAAAATGCAGAAAACATGAAGTGCTCTCTAGACTTTTGAATTTTTAGGGTACAACCAGCTCGACATCTTAGTGGGAATCCTAGGCTCGCGGGGTCTTATAGAGGCCTTGAAACAAGATCATTTTGTCCGGCATAAGGAATATCCGACGCAGAGGCTCTCAAGTCTAAGAGGTGTTCCTATCAAGTGCAAGTGATCTAATAGCAAACGTACTGGGGTACGCGCTATATGTGAAGTAACAAAATAGAAATAAGGTGAGAAGGGAATGCACTAAAACATAAATTCTCCGTGAAATCAATTAAAAGGTCATTTATAGACAAACTATATAAGGGTTTGGCATGAAATTAACATATAGTGAAAGTAAGCCTTTAAAACATGCTAACGCTAAACATGAACTCATGACATGATTAGGAACCAGAAATAAATGAAATAAGGCATGATTGCTATTAGATATAATAGGGATTGAACATGGTTTAATCTGGATGTAGGAACTAGTTAGCGATCTGTCAAGGCCCGCCACTTGCAGTTAGCAGTCTCTACAGGACCACCTTCTGTCTATTTCCAGACAGAAGCAAAACCTATCGTGCAGAGCCTTATTTTATGGCAAATAGTCATGGAAGTATAAAAAAACTGGAAGATAAAACATTGATAACATGTCACTAATGCATGGGAACGCATGCATTTGGCCAAAGTTATTATCTTTTCCATTAGTTTGCAGGGACATGCATGCAGTGATTACCTAGTTGCGCTATCATGGAAAAACATGAAATACTACGTGTAGAAATCATGAAAACAGGAGGGAACGGAGGGCTTTTATTCCTAACATGATGTTTTAGCCAATCATGAGATAGCTTACTTCTGGTATTGTCTCTAGATTTCAAATTTGTCGTGGGAAGAGAACCCTGCGCGTTCTGTATACAAGTAGTGACTTCGAAACCTTCTAACTCCTCGACGGCTTGATCTCCTAACACTGGATTTAGCAGGAAGTTAGAAGATACTAAAGGGAACAAATAACCCTAAACAACGCACCTGAGAAGACGACGCCTTACCTTCGAACTACGTGATCTAAAATTAGGGTACACGCTGGTCGAAACTGGGTCCTATTTATAGGGAAAGACTTAGGCCTGAGAGATTAGGTCGAATTAGGAGTCCTATGGGGCGTCAAACTGATCCCCTAAGATTCCTAGGCAAGTTACCATGCCAGATCACATCGATCTTTGGCGATTGGAAGGATAAAAATCTAGACTTTCCCGGGTTTAATTCCTTCCGTTTACGGAACTAGATAGCGGTCATGCCAGGACCCCCTCTTCTAGGTTGCGGTCTCGCGACTGACCGCTACTTGGCTGGGGCGCCAGAATTTGAATTTAATTCAAATCCCTTCCTAATTATGCTCTAATTTCCCTATCTACTTTAATTAGGGAAATATACCCTAGTATGTCTCTAGGGTTTGGTCTTGGGCCAAAAGCTTAGGTTTTAGGGTTTTAGGCCCATTTTAAGTGGCCCTATTTGTCTAATTAGTAGTTGGGCTTTTAAATCAATGGCTTTCAATGGTTAAGCTCACTTAAGCCTATTTATTGCTTATTAAATATTTAAATATTCTATTTAATTTTTAAAAAATCCTAGAAAATTACTAGATAAAATCCTGTGTTGCTACATATATACCAAACTCAAATCGAGGAAAACAAGGTAGGGACACTGGGTTAAACACGGTCATGATCAGTGCCATGATCCATCAAGAACACGGTTAGTATCAGGGCTGTGATCAAAGTAGAGGGATCTTGACAAGGGTCTTTCACATAACGTGATCAGAATGACTATCGCGATACGGAGATGAACATAGTTCTTGCCTAGGCTACGTTCAGAACAGAACTGACAGAACCCAAATAGAACCCCATTCTATGGGTCCAAAGGTCGATCGAACCCTATCCTACATAGTAGGACGAGGTTTCTAGTGAGTTACAGGGTTTGTATGATACAACTAGCTCGGCGTCCTTGTGGAAATCCATGGCTCGCGGAGACTTACGGAGGCCTTGATGAAGAAGGTTCCAGTCTGGCGGAAGGAATATCCGACAGAGGGTCCTAACTTCACCAAGAATAGTGTTCCTATCTCACTACCAGAAAATGATATAAAGCAGGAGGTTAATATCACCAGAGTGACAGAACCTTCAATCAACATATCACATGGTAGGATAAAATCAAAACCCTTAATCAATATAGCTACCATGTAATAAAGTAAAACAATGCTATGATGAGCCAATTTTCAGGTTTAATAGGAAGAGGTACTCTTTTAATCATGCTAAGAACATTTAGAGTTTAGATAAGAACGTGGAATCAAGGTAGACTATGGATCATGAAGAGAATTAAAAATTAAAACATGATTCTTAATTACATTAGTTAGTTCAGATGAGATGCAGACGTAAAGTCAAACCTTTAGACTTACTTACACTAACTTATCATGCTGGACATGCACTAGGGTTCCTAGGAACCCATGCTAGAATGTTGTCATCAGGGGCACCGCAACTATCACTACACGGTCAGTCGGGGCTCCACGATCTTAACAAGAATATTAATAAAAATAAAATTTCAAATATTGGGTCACAGTCTATCGGCCCAATGCGTTCAGAGACGCGATTCTTGGAGGGGCCGTGACTATGAATAGAGAATCATGCCGGTACAAAAACCCTAAAACGACGATAACTAGTCCATGATTCATGAAATTCATGCAATGTAGCCCCAAAAAATTGAGTAAAATGATGCAAGAAGATAGGGGACATGCAGATGCACTAGTTTGAACAATTAATTTGAGGTTTAGCCCGAAAGATCACCTACCTTAGAGCCGGATTAGGAAGAAGAGGAAGACAAGCGAAGAACAACACAACTCAAAGAAAAATCCACGAATTCCTCTCCTAGATCGATCCTCCCACGCCTAGCAGCCTGCTCCCACAATCTAAGGTCAACTAGAGAGGCTATGGGGTCCTATTTATATGATTTAAGGCTCGTAAGAGTCCTAAAGAGATCATGGAAACCTAGATAGGGAAGAACTCTGAAAATTATGATTTCTATCTATATCTAGGGCTGCCTCCACCCTATCTAGTTCAAATTTGGGTTAGGGTTTAGGTTAGATTCCACCTCCTCTTCGTGGATTAGGGTTTGGTTGAAGTTATTAGCCCATTAGGGTTAGCTTAAAACCAATTTAGCCCAATCAAAACAAAGGTTATAAAAATTTTAAATTTTAAGAATTAATTTATTCTTTAAGCCCATTAAGCCTTAATTTATTGGCCCATTATTATATTTCACTTGATTTCCATTATAATTATTCCAGTTCTTTCCCTTCTTAAATTCTTTACACTTATTTAATTTAATCCTAGAGAAAATCGGGTTGCTACATCAACCATTCGCCAGCACAAAGTCTTGCCCTTTGGAGCGGGCGTATATTCCAACTCACTTACCCACTAGCTGGTCCTACCACGGGTATTCCCCAATCCTCGCAGCAAATGGCGAATCAAGAAAAGGCGGATCCATTCCCGAGCACGCAATACGACTTGTTGCGTCATCTAGACCGTGCGCCCGCTAAAATCTCTATCCTGGAGTTGATCAAGAGGTCAAAGGTTCACCAAGATGCCCTCCGGGATTTCTTGTAAACGATTATGGTGAAAGTAGACATGGCTGCCAACGGTCTACCTTCCGCACTGGCCACTATCACCAGGGGACCGGCTATTACCTTTTTTGAGGCAGAATTGGCGCCTCCCGAAGCCAGGCAGATGCCACTATGCATTTCTATCACCCTCAACAAAGTGGCTATCGACACGGCTCTTATGGATACAGGTGCCTCTATTAATGTATGTCGTTTGAGCACTCTTCAGGCTTGCAACATTTCCGAGAAGCATCTTTGCCCGACTCCTACCACCATTGATGCGTATGATCAGTCAAGGAGATCATGTCACGGCATTGTTACTTTGCAAGCCGAACTCGGGCCTTTGTCCATGCCTATGGAATTTTATGTTCTCAACATAGACCTGATGTTCAAAGCTATTCTTTGAAGGCCATGGATTGACAATCTGAATGTTGTGCCCTCGACCGCTCACCAATGCCTCAAATTCCATTTTCAAGGGTGGGTAGTCAAGGTCAAGAGTATCTCCACAGCTCGCATGGTCGAGGCCATTACTGAGAAGATTCTTCCAACACTTTGGCCCACTAATAAATCCATTATTTCTATCATGGATCTTGATTTTCCATGGGCTTATTCACTTTGTGAACCGAAAGTTGCACAGGTAGACATTGCCACCAAGTCTAAGCGACTAGATACAAGGGGCTGGTCTATGATGTTGAAGCTTAGATACTAGTCGGGCAAAGGTTTGGGTGCTTACCTCCAAGGAAGAACCAAGTTAGTCCCAAACTACAAGATGAGATTCTGAAGGGGACTGGGCTATCGGGAGAGCCTGCTCTCGCTGATGTTGGATTGGCTGTCGTTGACATGGACACTGCAAGATCATTTTGTCCGGGGTCCTCTCCAACCGAGGCATGAAACTCTTAGGGCCTTGATTCAGGGAGATAAAGAGGGGAATGTTGCTTGCCTGATATCTGGCCCACCTCTAGTGTTGGAGGGTCTTAGCACCGACATGTCGGACTTCTTTGATTCTTTCAATTGGATGTTCCAACAAGGTAACCATTACATGACTATGGAGTTGCGGGCGGTCAAGAAGGAGCGAAGGAGGCCGGCCGTCAACTTATGGGAGGTCGGGAGCTTTGTCATTTTCCTTACTTTGTCCCCATCCCGTTTGCTTTCTATCTTTCAAGGCTTTCAATCTATACCTACTACACCTCCAATCATGATCGACTTATTCCCCAAGTGTTGCTATTGGATCAATCAAATCTAAAAATGACTGCATAAACATATCTGGTACTTTAATCCCAACCTCTTCTATGAATACTCTGCACTTATTTTAGCACAAAAATTCCTAGACTAGTCAATTCTCTCTCTAGATTTTTAGAGTGAGAGACTCCGGTTGTTCAAGTTTTTCCCGCCATTGTTCCGCTCCCTGTTCTTGTCGAGCTCCCCTCCTTGTCGGCCATGGATGGCACGGCAGGGGAGGTCAAGACTCAGCTGGATGGTAAAGACATTAGCGTTGTAGAAGCGGTCGTGGCTCCTCGGAAGACATATGCCCAAACCCTCTTGGAAGCTCGACATCGACCACGCCCTCCCCTCCAGGTGAAATCCCCTGCGTTTACAGATTAGGGAGAACCTACGATATTTTTCTCGCAAGAAGACATTCAGGTATCCTGTGTTCATCTTCAGCATGCGATAATTGCCAAATGTTCCTATGGCCGCCCTTCAATTCCAGAAATAAAAGCTTGCTTAATTCAGCGCCTTTACCTTAGTTCTGAGTTGGTTATCAGTCATATGAACCCTAGACATATATTAATTCGACTGGGAAATGAAGCCGACTTTCTGCGAGTTCTTTTACAGAAAAATCTCTTCATCAAAGGTTTTATGTTCAGATTCTTTAAATGGACGCACGATTTTGATTTTTACTCGGACTCTCCCACCATTCCTGTATGGGTTGGATTTCCCTCTTTGCATGTAAACTTCTATCATGAAGACATGTTGCGCTCAATAGCAGGCAATGTCGGTCCAGTTCTTCAGATTCATGACTCTACAGCTGCTATGACGGACACATCAGAGGCATTGGTTTGTATTGAAATGAATCTTGATATGCAAAGGAAAGACATGGTTTGGATCGGAATAGGCAATGGCGGTTTTTGGCAGCCAATTAATTACCACAGAGTGCCGCATCTATGTACCTTTTGTCATAAGATAGGACATCTGGAAAAGGTATGCAAGAAGAAACATGATAAATTTGTAGGCCGGAATTTTTTTAGAAATAATATCAGTTTGGGAGCACAGAAAAGCATTCGCCAGGAGTACAAGCCAAAGAAAGCCACAACAATTGAAACAGTCATTGTAGAAGCTAACAGATTTTCAGTTCTGTATCAGGTACCTGAGGAAAAAGATTCGGAAGTGATTATTCAAGACAAGATAGTCTCTGGGGATAAATCTTGCTCTGAAAATTCTAATAATCACTCTTCTATTCCCTCAATTGTAATTCCACCTGACATATTGGAGGAAAATGATAATAATGGCTCCATGCCACCTGCTTGCTTTAATGACTCCACAAAAATGGACACTGTTGTCCTGGCTCGAATTGCGGAGGTTTCAGAACAAGAAGAGCTACCTTCAATCCATAATAAAAATGAGGTGCAGCAAGAATTTCATTTGGCTCAGACTCATCCTGCCCAATGCTCAGACCAAAGAGCTGCTACGGTTGCTAGTTCGGAGGTTATCTCAAAACTGTCAGCAATAGAGAATGCCAGAATGCTATGTCAATTTAACTAGAGTTCCAAAAATCAGTCCCAAGATTTGAAGTCCAATAAAGTCTCAGTATTTCCTAGAGTTTTATTTAGTGATGCCTGACTAACAAGGGTTAAAGCCAAGGTCTTGGCTGCTCATCCTTCCCCCTCCTTAAATAATGATTAATTCTATTTTGATATGGAATGTTAGAGGGATTGGGAACAAGGCTATTGTTAGAAGCCTTGCTCAGCATGTAAGAGCACATGATGTTAGTATTGCTGCCATCTCAGAACCTTGCATTGACTTTAAACGTGCTCGGGGAATTGCTAGGAGAATAAATTTACAATCTTTTATTGGCAATAATGAGGACTCTTCAAAAATTTGGATGTTTTACAAGTCTAGTTTGAGCCTTGATATTATTAAGCTTCATCCTTAATATTTGACTGTTGCCCTCAAGGAAAATAATTCTCCCATTTTTCTCTTTACTGCAATATATGCCTCATGTTGTATCAGTTATCGTAGAGAGATGTTTGATTCATTGATGGAATTCAGTGAAGGTGTTTCTATCCCATGGATTATCGGAGGTGATTTTAATTGCATTATGTCTCCTAAGGAAAAAATTGGTGGTAACCTCTCCTCTGCAGTTGCCATGACTGACTTCCAAGGTTTCTTATCTGCCATTGGACTTGTTGATGCTGGATATTCAGGCTCTAATCTTCTCATATAAGAGCTCGTTTGGACATGGTCCTCTTTAACACCCATTGGTTAAATACCAGCCACAGATTATCGGTCAGACACCTCATCCGGGGTCCTTCTGACCATGCTCCTCTTTTGCTATCAACCAGCTCTTCCCCTTCTTCCCCGGGGAGATTCATTTACCAGCACATGTGGCACACCCATTCAGGCTTCCTGGATTTTGTCAAAGAGCAGTGGAATAAACATTCTCAGAGGGATTTTCACCCTTTTCATACTCTTCAAAGAAAGTTACATAATTTGAAATCTGCTCTAAGAATCTAGAATAAAGAGAGCTTTGGTTATATTCATCAGGTTAAAGAAAATGCTGAGCACATGGTTGAGCAGGCTCAATTTAATTATGATGCTAATCCCACAGTTGAAAATAGAATGTGTCTTAATAAAGCCAATGCTGAGATGAGACAAATATTATCTTGGGAGGAGATATTCTGGTATCAGAAGTCTAGAGTTCAATGGATTCATTGTGGTGATAGAAACACTCATTTCTTTCATCACTACACTAAGGTGAAAAGGCAAAGGAATTATATACATAAATTAAAGATTGACAATCTTTGGGTGGAAGATCAGGTCACTCTTCTTGAAGGGGCTGTTGATTACTACAAGACTCTTCTTACCACAGAGGATCACAGCTTAGATGAAAACCTTTTTTCAGTCATTCCTGCAATGGTCTCTGAAGAATAGAATGCTTCATTATGCTCAATTCCTTCGGCTGATGAAATTAAGAATTCAGTTGTTTCACTATCAGGAAATAGTTCACCTGGGCCAGACGGATACACTAGGGGTTTCTTCACCTATTGTTGGGACATTGTTAGTGTGGATGTTGTCAATGCTATACCGAGCTTTTTCCAAGGTTGGGGTCTCCCCCAAGGTGTGACATCATCTATTCTTTGCATGATTCCGAAGGTTAAAAATCCTTCCACTTATGCGGAATTCAGACCTATCAGTTTGTGTAATTTCACTTACAAAATTGTTTCTAAAATCCTAAGTGATCGGCTGAGATACATTCTTCCTTTAATCATTTCTAATGAACAAAGTGGATTTGTTAGTGGGAGACAGATCACAGATAACTTCTTGTTGGCCAAAGAACTTTTTCTGGAATTAGATAGACCTGTCAGAGGTCACAATATGCTCATTAAACTTGATATGGCCAAAGCATATGACTGCTTAGAATGGGATTTTATTCTTCAGACTATGAAAAGATTCGGTTTCTCTAATCGGCTTGTTTCCCTCATTGCCCAACTATTGATGAATTGTTGGTTTCCCATCTCTTTAAACGGTCACATTCATGGATATTTTAAATCTTCTAGAGGAGTTCGTCAGGGAGATCCATTAGCTCCTGCACTATTCATCCTTGCAGAGGAAGTGTTGAGTAGAGGACTAAGCCATATCTTTTCTTCTGGTTTATGTAAATCATATCACTTGTCCCGTGGATCTCCTCAACTATCACATATTCTATATGCAAATGATTCTATAATTTTTATGAATGGAGGTATCTCCTCTATAAAACAGCTGTTGCTCTTCTTGGGGAGATATGAAGCATCTTCTGGACAAAGAATCAATGCCTATAAAAGCTGTTTTGTGGTGTCTAAACGAATGCCAAACTCTTCTATAGATCGAATCAAGCAAATAATTGGCTACCAGTACAGAACTAGCAGCATCACTTATTTGGGCATTCCTTTGTTCAAAGGAAGATCTAAGATTTCACACTTTAAATACCTTCTGGATAAGGTGAATGCCAGGTTAGCAAGTTGGCAAAGCAAGCTTCTATCACAGGCTGGTAGGGCTGTTCTTATCCGATTTGTTTTAGCTTCTATGGATTTGTACACAGCCAGTGCTGCTTCAATTCCCTATACCATTCAAAGACAGATTGGTAAAATTTGTGCCAATTTTTTTTTGCAAGGCCTTGATACTTCCCACAGAAAACATTGGATATCTTGGGAAAGAATTTGTAGTCCTATCTTTAATGGTGGGCTGGGCATCCGAAGCCTCTCTGATATTCAAACCTGTTGCCAAGTTAAACTTCTGTGGCTTTCTTTGTACAGTAAATCTCCTTGGGCTAACTATGTTAGATGGAAATATTATCAAGGCCATCATATTTTTGGCTGCAAAATTCCTTTCCCTGTTGGCATAAAAAAAGTGATTTTGAGAAAGCTAGAACTATTCTATTGATAGGTCTTCGCATGATCATTCAAGATGGTACTTCTACTAATTTCTTTAAAGATGTTTGGTACAAAGATAAAACATTGGCCGATCACTTATCTCTTCAGAGGAACTCTCTTGAAGACTGCTCTGTCAAAGATGCCATGACAAATCCTCAGCATTCTGCCTGGAATAAAATACATGACTATCAACTGCGGTTGGAATTACAGAGTTTTATGATGCATGATGGTAGTGACGTTCCTGTCTGGTCTTTTTCTAACTCTGGCAAGTTTAGTATTAAATCTACCTACAGGTTTGTAAAAGGGCAAGTGGCTCATGCCAACAATAAAATGTTCAGCAAACTGTGGAATCATAGATTCCCACCGAGGGCTGCTATGTTCTGTTGGATGCTTTTACAGCAGGCGGTTCCAATTGACAGTCGAATTCAATCCACCGGAGTTCATCTAGCTTCCAGTTGCGTTTGCTGCTCTTCCTCCCAAGACATTGAAGATGAAGATCACCTGTTTATCAAAAGTGAAACTGCTAAATTTCTATGGAATAGATTTGGCCCTCTGCTCACTGATTTCAGTTTGGATTCAACTAACATTTGCAACTGTTTGAAACAGTCCTTCACTGGGATAAACACCAATAAGCCTAAAGGCTTTATTTCTCTGTTGGTGACACTTTTAACTACCTGGGAGATATGGAAACTTCGCTGCCTGGCTAGGTATGAAGGTTACAGACCAAACCTGTTAAAAGTTGCAAATAACATGCTAGTGGAGATTAATCAAATTGTGAAACAAGCCAAGTTCAGTCAAGGGATCAGTTCTAACTATTGCAAATTGATTCAGGGGTATGGAATTGAATTCAGAAATAAACGCCCTGAATTCTTTACTGTTAGATGGAAAGCCCCAGCTGTCAATTACTCACTCAATGTGGATGGTGCTAGTAAAGGGAATCCAGGCCAGTCTGGGGGTGGTGGATGTTTTCGAAATTCCTATGGGCATTTACTACTGGGCTTATCTTATTTCTATGGTAATGGTTCTAATATGGTTGCTGAAGGTAGAGCCCTATTAGATGGTCTTCATCTTGCTCAGTTACACTCTATCCCTTTGTCGGTCATTTACACTGATTCCATGGTGCTGGTTGATTTGTTGAGCAACAAGAGAGATCCTCCTTCGTCTCTCCTCCCTTGGTGGGTCTCTCTACAGCAAGCATTCCTCTCATTTAATTGTCCCATCATTCACACTTACAGAGAAACCAACCATGTCACGCCCCGAGCGCGGAAGATACCCGGAGATGCGCGACGTGTCTATATCAATCATGTCAATCAGAGTGGTCATGTATTCGACACAAAGACAGAGATGCGCAAAATAGCAAGATAACCCAATCCTTTATTCCATAATGGATAGACTATTACAAATCCAATACTCTGTTAAATAAAAAGGAAAAGAATACATAGTTGACTCAAGAAACTATGGAAAAGACTAGACGACACTTGTAGAAGCTCTATCACTTTCACTCTTGACCATTCCCATCCGATTGACTTCCATCGTCGTCGGACTTACCTGAAAAGTAAAAAGGGACAAACGGAATGAGCGAACGCTCAGTAGGAAATTATATCTCAAGTACTAGCAAGTGGTTTAAGTAATTACATTTTCATGGATGCAATAAAGCTATGCATGCTCGCATGAAACGACAAGATAGAGAGAATGTAATATCAAGAAATAAGATGAACTTTCATGAACAAGATACAAGTTATTCAAGATATTCAAGCAAGTACCATTATCGAGTCATGTCAAGAACTTTGGCTATCATGTATCAAGCAAGTAAATTACCCTTTTTCGGGCCACGCATTTCATTTCATGTCAAGTACGAGTCAAGTACAAGATGTGTGTGGAATGTCCAATCAAGCAAGTCAAGTACTCGGTATAATGCCAGATACCTTATCATTTTAACTCCCATGGGCACAAGTACTTTCGGGTGCTCCTCCCAGGACCAGATCGGGCCCTATATGCGCAGGCATTTATCATGTGTTTTGACATCCACTCTTGTTTATATAGCCAATATAGAATTTCAATAATCAAGCTTGTAGATACGTATGACAACTTTGATAGAATAGAGTCCAAAATATGACAAAGGACATAGAATGGCGATAATAACGGTATAATCACGAGTTCGATAAAACTAGGTAGAATATGGTTCCCTTAACTTAGGTACCATGACAAATCAATATGGACATTCTTTATATAGAATTGAGGTCCACATGAACATTAGATCAAGCAAGATACCCTCATTCTTATCATAGAATTGAGGTTTACAAGAATGACACGATATGGCATGATATCATCATCCCATCAAGAATTTCTTATGATATACTCTTTGTATAATCATAAGGGCCGGTATACCATGTTTCTTTAGATTGACATGGCAAGGATCGTGTAATGGGTTTTTAGGGTACAACCAGCTCAGTCGGCCTTGAGGGAATCCAAGGCTACGAGGAGTCTTACGGAGGTCTCTATGACTAACTCGCTAGTCCAAAGGAACGGAATGTCCAATGGAGAGCTTGTATGTCAATGAGAGTTGAGTGTGATCGATAAATCAACATGAAACGTGGGACTATACTCACGGAGTGGAGAATAGTGCCGATATATATATATATATGTATAATATGAAACCATCGGTAATAGAATCAGGATAAAATCAGTTTACAGTAAAATAACGACTTAAGTAAAGTCGTGTATTGAATAATTAACGCCTAACAGAAGGGCGTTTACATGTATTGCCAATTTGCAGAATTTCCATTATTTCATTAATTTATCAAAAACACGCCTTTCCTGGGGGCGTTTCTTCAAAGTTGACGACTGCAGGGGCAGGCGTCTCATCATTTACATATTCGACAGGATATAATTATTCTCAGAAATTTATCAAAAACGCGCCCTTGGAAGGGGCGTTACTTTCTAATTCCATTTTACAGAATATGTGAATTTCAGGATTTTAGCAGATACACGCCCTAGGAAGGGGCGTTACTTTTCAGATTCACGCCTTGTACTGGGGCGTTAGAATATGGAAAACGACTTTGTCCAAGTCGTGAATTTCAAGGGATTTACGATATTTTAATAAATAATATTTCGAGAGACAGGAGACATGTCATGGCAGTAAAATTTAACAGGAATTCACAGAGTCATGCAAGATATTAAAAATCAATATTTCATATGTATTGTAATTTTTAAACAGGATCAATTATTAATCACATGCGATTCTTATGAAATTAACGCCTGCGTAGAGGGCGTCAAATATTAAATTGACGACCACTAGCATGGTCGTTTCTTTTAAATTAGCGCCCTAATCAAGGGCGTTTCTTTCAAAATATTTCAGAAAACGCATGAAAACTATAATAATCATATGCATGACATGCTTATATATATATATATCTTGCATTAATTTCATTTGGGCTACAGTAACTTGAGAAAACCTACCTTAAGAGTTGATTTGGAGATGACCGTGAGGGGTTTTTGGCTAGCAGAAGATGATGGCTTTGATGAAGAACCCTTGTTCTTCGGTTCTGTACTCCTACAGGAACAGAAGAAGAAACATTTATTAATTTCTTCACCTATCAGAACAGAGGAGATTAGAAGAACGTTACCTTGTTCTTCACTTATGCTGCTGCGTCCTCAACCTGTAAGAGGAAAAGAGGATGAAGAACTATTAGTTCTTCATGTAACCGAAGCAAAGAGAAACTTATATGAACTGCTATTTCGTTCATAAGGAAAAGAAGAAGAAGAAGATATGTTCTTCACGTACCTGTGCGGTTCGATCGTCCAAATAGGTTTAGGGTTTGTTCGATCAAGATTATATATAGGATTTTGGACGTCCTGTTAAGGTTAGTGTTCTAGTAGAAGTAATGCTTCCAATATAGAGTCCTTGCCCTATTAAATACTTACTGGATTAACATAATCCTTCCCTGGATAAGCTCCCGTGTCGAACGGAACTCGAATGGAATTAACGCCTTTGGTCAGGGCGTGTATTCTTTAATTAACGCCTTGCATAAGGGCGTTTCTTAAAAAGCGCCTTGAAAAAGGGCGTTTCTTGTTTTAAAACACGCCCAAGATAGAGGCGTTTCTTTTACTTACCCATTTGGTCGCGTGAGAACTGACGACCGTAGGTGTGGGCGTCCTTTCTTTATTCACGCCATGGGTAGAGGCGTTTCTTTATAAATTAACGCCTTAATAAGAGGCGTTATTTTTAATTTGTTTTATTTCGTCCAATTAACCCTATTCCTTTTATATATATTACTTCTGTAATATATATGTTTTAATTCATTTCAATTATTCATTTATTAGGGTTGCTACACCCTCCCCCACTTAAAAAGAATTTGGTCCCCAAATTCAATATATATATAATTATACGTGGAGAGTGTAGGACATATACCTCTTAGAATAACTCGGGAAATCGTTTCTTCATAGATTCCTCGGTCTCCCATGTCGCTTCGCGTTCAGGATTCTTATTCCATTGCACCTTAAGCATGGGAATAACCTTATTCCTTAGAGCTCGTATTTCTCGATCTAATATCTTTAAGGGCCTCTGTTCATATGTGAGATCTTTCTGGATCACCAGATCTCCATGCTCAATAATATGTGACGGATCGTGCACATACTTCTTCAACATAGATATGTGAAATACATTGTGTACCTCGGACAACTGAGGAGGCAACGCGATGCGATAAGCAACCTCGCCAACTCTTTCGAGTACCTCAAATGGTCCGATGAATCTTGGCGTAAGCTTGCCCTTAACACCAAATCTTCGTATGCCACGTCCAGGGGATATTTTAAGAAATACATGATCTCCAACCTGGAATTCAAGATCTCTTCTCCTGGTATCAGCATAAGCCTTTTGCCTTGTCTGAGCAACTTGTAATCTTTCTCTGATTACTTGTATCTTCTCGGTTGTATCCCTTACCATGTCTGGACCTAATAGTTGTTTTTCTCCAACTTCGTTCCAACATATGGGAGATCGGCAACTCCTTCCGTATAAGGCTTCGAAAGGTGCCATTTGGATACTAGCTTGGTAGCTATTATTATATGCAAATTCAACTAAAGGTAAGTGGTCATGCCAGCTTCCTCCAAAGTCAATAATGCATGCTCTCAGCATATCTTCAACAACTTGATTAGTTCGCTCGGTCTGACCATCCGTTTGTGGGTGAAAAGCAGTACTAAAGTTGAGCCTTGTCCCCAACGAATGTTGTAATCCCTTCCAAAAATGAGAAGTAAAACGGGGATCCCTATCAGACACGATTGAGACAGGAATTCCATGTATCCTGACTATTTCTTTAATGTATAGTGCAGCTAGCACATCAATCGACCATCGGCTTTTGATTGGCAAGAAATGTGCCGATTTAGTCAATCGGTCAATGATAACCCAGATTCCATCATGTCCTCCTTTAGATTTAGACAAACCCATGATGAAGTCCATACCAATATCCTCCCATTTCCACTTAGGAATATCTAGAGGATGTAGTTTTCCCGCAGGCTTTTGGTGTTCCGCCTTGACCTGTTGGCATGTGAGACAGCGTGATACATAGTCCGCTATTTCTCTTTTCATATTGGGCCACCAAAAGTTCCTCTTTACATCTTGGTACATTTTAGTTGATCCAGGATGAATAGTGTATCTTGATCTGTGAGCTTCATCTAAGATCTTCTTCTTTAATTCCGGACAATCGGGTATACAAGTTCTATCTTTGAACGATAATCTTCCATCAGAAGTTAGTTGAAAATCAGATTGTCCTTCTAATCTGCCTTTGATTTCTATTAACATAGGATCATCATCCTGAAGTGTTTGTATCTCAGATAACAAATCTGACTGTATGCTTACATGGGATAGTGTGACAAATTTGGATTCCGTGTCCAAGCTTATATTGAGCTCGGAGAATTGTTCAAGTAACCTCCATTCTTGTATCATACAATTTGCTATCTTTGCTCTCGGCTTTCGACTAAGGGCATCAGCCACATAATTACCCTTTCCGGGATGGTATTGTATACTGAAGTCGAAGTCCTTGAGATATTCTAGCCAACGTCTTTGTCTCATGTTCAGCTCCTTTTGTGAAAATAGATATTTGAGACTTTTGTGATCGGAGTATACAGTAAACTGTACCCCATAGAGATAGTGTCTCCATATCTTTAGGGCAAATACTACCGCGGCCAATTCCAAGTCATGGACGGGGTAATTCTCCTCATGCTTCTTCAGTTGACGAGAAGAGTATGCTATGACCTTCCCATGTTGCATTAGAACACATCCGAGGCCAATGCCAGAAGCATCAGTGTAGACCTCGAATTTCTCTCCTTCAATTGGTAGGGCTAAGACTGGAGCTGTGGTGAGATGATCCTTGAGAGTTTGGAAACTGCTTTCACATTCCTCACTCCATTCATATCGGATCTCCTTACGAGTTAATCTTGTAAGTGGTACGGCGATCTTAGAGAAATCTTTGATAAATCGCCGATAATAGCCTGCAAGACCTAAGAAACTTCTGATCTCGCTTGCATTAGTGGGTCTCTCCCAGTTTCTCACAGCTTCAACTTTTGACGGATCCACAGATAAACCGTCCTTGGATATGACATGTCCGAGAAAAGCCACTTCTTCAAGCCAGAACTCGCATTTGCTGAGTTTAGCATATAATTGATTTGTCCTCAAGACTTGCAATGCAATCCTCAAATGCTCTTCATGTTCTTCCTTAGTCTTAGAATATATCAATATATCATCGATGAAGACTACTATGAATTGATCCAAGTAAGGCCTGAATATGCTATTCATTAACTGCATAAAGGCAGCAGGGGCATTTGTTAGTCCAAAAGGCATAACAACAAATTCGTAATGGCCATACCTGCTTCTGAATGCGGTCTTGTGAATGTCATCATCCTTGATCCTTAATTGATGATATCCCGACCGGAGATCAATCTTGGAGAAATATTTGGATCCTGAAATCTGATCAAACAATTCATCGATTCTCGGCAGTGGATACTTGTTCTTGATAGTAAGATGATTCAACTGTCGATAGTCAATACACAATCTCATGGATCCATCCTTCTTCTTTACAAATAAGACTGGTGCTCCCCACGGGGAAGTACTTGGTCTAATAAACCCTTTTCGGATTAGTTCCATCAACTGCTCCTTCAACTCCTTGAGTTCAGCAGGGGACATTCTATATGGTGCCTTTGAAACCGGACCAGCACCAGGGACTAAGTCGATGGTAAAGGCCACATCTCTTTGCGGGGGTAATCCCGGCAATTCTTCCGGAAATACGTCTGGGAATTCTCGTACTACTTGAACGTCTTCTATCTTGGTTTCCTTAGCTTCTTTAATAGTGACAAAAGCAAGGAAGGATACACATCCTTTCTTGACGAGCTTGCTTGCTCGAAGAGCCGAAATAAGAGGGGATTTGCTTCGACTCTTAGGACTAGTATAAGTCAGTTCCGGAAATTCCTTGAAAACAATCTTGCTATCACGGCAATCAACCGTTGCCTGGTATTTGGATAACCAATCTGCTCCTAGTATAACATCATATTCTTTTAGATCTAAGCAGATAAGATCAATAGGAAAATTCTTTCCTCGAACCAACACCTCACAGTTTTGGTAATGATGCGTGATATCCGTCTCGTTTCCGAGAGGAGTAGACAACACTATCTTCATCCATTCTGGTTCTAGAGGTAATGGGTCAGCAAACTTCTTGGAAATAATGGAATGCGATGCACCCGTATCAAATAAGACATGTGCATATTTGGAACAAATTTTTAATGTACCTTCCACCAATCCGCCTTCTTCTTCTGGTTCGGTCTCTTGGATTGCATGAAGACGCGCGTTCCTTGTCACTGGGCGTTTACCCTCACCGTCTTGGTCATTCATTAATGGACAATCGGGAATCCGATGTTCACGACTCCCACAACGGAGACATGCTCCTAATTTCCTCCAGCATTCTTCTGTTTTGTGACCAGCCTTGTCACAATGCTTGCATACTACGTTTGAAGGGGTAGTGGTGATAGAGAAAGGCTTGGATTTCTTGAACTTCTGATCTTGAGAGGAAGAACCTCCATTATTGGGCCTCTTCTTAAAGTTGGGTTTAAAAGAACCCGAACTTGTGACTTGCTCCTTTTTGTCTTTCCCACGGATCCTATCAGATAGTTCCGTGGCATCTTCAAGCAACTGAGCTCGGCGCACTATTTCAGTATAAACTTGAATATCCATAGGCGCCAGTTGAGTAATGTAGTGGGGCCTAAGCCCATTAAGAAATCTACGGGCTTTCATCTTTTCCGTGCCAATTAAATGCTTAGCATATCTAGACAGTCTAGAGAACTGTGCTTCATAATCAGCCACCGATAAAGATCTTTGCTTTAATGCGGCAAATTCGGCGGCCTTCCTTTCCTGGACCCTATCAGAGAAATATTTGGCGTTGAAATATTCAACGAATTCACCCCATGTAACTTGAGTTGGGTCAATAGTAGCTTCAATCGACTCCCACCAGCATCTAGCATCCTTTTCTAACTGGAAAGTAGCTAATAAGACTTTGTCCTGATCCGTGCATTGCATAACACGGAATATACGTTCAATCTCCCGAACCCAATGCTCGGCATCGTCTGGATCGGTCGATCCCATGAACTTCGGGGGATTCATATTCTTGAATGCTTGGTGTAAGCTTCCAGCTCGTGGAGCACCACCTTGTGCTACCTGTTGTAGCACTTGGGTCATCCCTTGAAGGGTACGCTGCATGTTGCGCCATTGAGCACGTTCGGCAGCCATTATCCTACAATTATAATAGCTATGTTAGTATTATATCACTATGATCTTATAAAGGACTCATTGATCATTTAACCCTTGGTTCTACCCACTCTCACTTGGTTAAAGGTTTTGAAACCTATCCTTGGACTTGGGTTTCCTAGGAATTGAATACCTTAGGCTCTGATACCACAAAGACTGTCACGCCCCGAGCGCGGAAGATACCCGGAGATGCGCGACGTGTCTATATCAATCATGTCAATCAGAGTGGTCGTGTATTCGACACAAAGACAGAGATGCGCAAAATAGCAAGATAACCCAATCCTTTATTTCATAATGGATAGACTATTACAAATCCAATACTCTGTTAAATAAAAAGGAAAAGAATACATAGTTGACTCAAGAAACTATGGAAAAGACTAGACGACACTTGTAGAAGCTCTATCACTTTCACTCTTGACCATTCCCATCCGATTGACTTCCATCGTCGTCGGACTTACCTGAAAAGTAAAAGGGACAAACGGAATGAGCGAACGCTCAGTAGGAAATTATATCTCAAGTACTAGCAAGTGGTTTAAGTAATTACATTTTCATGGATGCAATAAAGCTATGCATGCTCGCATGAAACGACAAGATAGAGAGAATGTAATATCAAAGAAATAAGATGAACTTTCATGAACAAGATACAAGTTATTCAAGATATTCAAGCAAGTACCATTATCGAGTCATGTCAAGAACTTTGGCTATCATGTATCAAGCAAGTAAATTACCCTTTTTCGGGCCACGCATTTCATTTCATGTCAAGTACGAGTCAAGTACAAGATGTGTGTGGAATGTCCAATCAAGCAAGTCAAGTACTCGGTATAATGCCAGATACCTTATCATTTTAACTCCCATGGGCACAAGTACTTTCGGGTGCTCCTCCCAGGACCAGATCGGGCCCTATATGCGCAGGCATTTATCATGTGTTTTGACATCCACTCTTGTTTATATAGCCAATATAGAATTTCAATAATCAAGCTTGTAGATACGTATGACAACTTTGATAGAATAGAGTCCAAAATATGACAAAGGACATAGAATGGCGATAATAACGGTATAATCACGAGTTCGATAAAACTAGGTAGAATATGGTTCCCTTAACTTAGGTACCATGACAAATCAATATGGACATTCTTTATATAGAATTGAGGTCCACATGAACAGTAGATCAAGCAAGATACCCTCATTCTTATCATAGAATTGGGTTTACAAGAACGACACGATATGGCATGATATCATCATCCCATCAAGAATTTCTTATGATATACTCTTTGTATAATCATAAGGGCCGGTATACCATGTTTCTTTAGATTGACATGGCAAGGATCGTGTAATGGGTTTTTAGGGTACAACCAGCTCAGTCGGCCTTGAGGGAATCCAAGGCTACGAGGAGTCTTACGGAGGTCTCTATGACTAACTCGCTAGTCCAAAGGAACGGAATGTCCAATGGAGAGCTTGTATGTCAATGAGAGTTGAGTGTGATCGATAAATCAACATGAAACGTGGGACTATACTCACGGAGTGGAGAATAGTGCCGATATATATATATATATGTATAATATGAAACCATCGGTAATAGAATCAGGATAAAATCAGTTTACAGTAAAATAACGACTTAAGTAAAGTCGTGTATTGAATAATTAACGCCTAACAGAAGGGCGTTTACATGTATTGCCAATTTGCAGAATTTCCATTATTTCATTAATTTATCAAAAACACGCCTTTCCTGGGGGCGTTTCTTCAAAGTTGACGACTGCAGGGGCAGGCGTCTCATCATTTACATATTCGACAGGATATAATTATTCTCAGAAATTTATCAAAAACGCGCCCTTGGAAGGGGCGTTACTTTCTAATTCCATTTTACAGAATATGTGAATTTCAGGATTTTAGCAGATACACGCCCTAGGAAGGGGCGTTACTTTTCAGATTCACGCCTTGTACTGGGGCGTTAGAATATGGAAAACGACTTTGTCCAAGTCGTGAATTTCAAGGGATTTACGATATTTTAATAAATAATATTTCGAGAGACAGGAGACATGTCATGGCAGTAAAATTTAACAGGAATTCACAGAGTCATGCAAGATATTAAAAATCAATATTTCATATGTATTGTAATTTTTAAACAGGATCAATTATTAATCACATGCGATTCTTATGAAATTAACGCCTGCGTAGAGGGCGTCAAATATTAAATTGACGACCACTAGCATGGTCGTTTCTTTTAAATTAGCGCCCTAATCAAGGGCGTTTCTTTCAAAATATTTCAGAAAACGCATGAAAACTATAATAATCATATGCATGACATGCTTATATATATATATATCTTGCATTAATTTCATTTGGGCTACAGTAACTTGAGAAAACCTACCTTAAGAGTTGATTTGGAGATGACCGTGAGGGGTTTTTGGCTAGCAGAAGATGATGGCTTTGATGAAGAACCCTTGTTCTTCGGTTCTGTACTCCTACAGGAACAGAAGAAGAAACATTTATTAATTTCTTCACCTATCAGAACAGAGGAGATTAGAAGAACGTTACCTTGTTCTTCACTTATGCTGCTGCGTCCTCAACCTGTAAGAGGAAAAGAGGATGAAGAACTATTAGTTCTTCATGTAACCGAAGCAAAGAGAAACTTATATGAACTGCTATTTCGTTCATAAGGAAAAGAAGAAGAAGAAGATATGTTCTTCACGTACCTGTGCGGTTCGATCGTCCAAATAGGTTTAGGGTTTGTTCGATCAAGATTATATATAGGATTTTGGACGTCCTGTTAAGGTTAGTGTTCTAGTAGAAGTAATGCTTCCAATATAGAGTCCTTGCCCTATTAAATACTTACTGGATTAACATAATCCTTCCCTGGATAAGCTCCCGTGTCGAACGGAACTCGAATGGAATTAACGCCTTTGGTCAGGGCGTGTATTCTTTAATTAACGCCTTGCATAAGGGCATTTCTTAAAAAGCGCCTTGAAAAAGGGCGTTTCTTGTTTTAAAACACGCCCAAGATAGAGGCGTTTCTTTTACTTACCCATTTGGTCGCGTGAGAACTGACGACCGTAGGTGTGGGCGTCCTTTCTTTATTCACGCCATGGGTAGAGGCGTTTCTTTATAAATTAACGCCTTAATAAGAGGCGTTATTTTTAATTTGTTTTATTTCATCCAATTAACCCTATTCCTTTTATATATATATTACTTCTGTAATATATATGTTTTAATTCATTTCAATTATTCATTTATTAGGGTTGCTACAAACCAGCTTGCTGATGTCTTGGCAACTCATGCTGTCACCATCGGGCACAATATGGAATTTTATTCTTTTAGGGAGTTGCCTCTATTAGCCAAAGGCTATGCCAAAGCTGATGCTTGCTCCATTCCTAACTTCCGTAGGAGACATGTATAGATTCTTTTCATTCATTCATTGTACTCCAGAGACTTGGTCTCATATGATTTGTACTTTACAGTTTAAAGCAATAAAATTCAGCATTTAGCAGTTTGTTGGTGGAGTGAGAATATTCCCTTCCTCCGGAATGGGGGTGCACTCTCCCTTCGATCCACTAGATGTCTTTTTGCCTTAAAAAAAAAGTTCAATCAAATCTTTCTTCACTTAAGCATTTTCCAATTTCTCTTCTCTATTTGTCAACGTCTCCTCATCCACCATCACCTCCTCCTAAACTTATGTCTTTCTCTAGTCATGTCACCTCACCTCTTTCTACACTTCAATTCTCTTGCGGCATGATCCTCGACGATTCCCAAAAAAAGGCCAATTTTCAAACACATGTTTCATTCGAGGAAACTACTATGTTTACTCTGTCTGCGTCGGGGCGAGACGTCCCATCGTCCCCCTCTTCATCATTAGAATTTCTCTTTGAGGGCCCTTCATCCTCCCCTAGGTTAGACTTAGGTTCAGTCGAGTCAGTCAGTAGGGTAGGATCATGATTAGCTGGTCTATCTAACCCGTTCCTTAGGTTTGAGACGTGTCCCGCGTCACGTCATTCTAGAACTATTCCTCCTAGGTTCCTCCAAGATCTTGCTCAGCGTTGTCGTGCCCTCCTTAGATGCCCGAAGTTTGTCGAAGAAGCTCTAATGTTAGAATAGGAAGAAGCGTGGGATGGGGTGCCCGATGATGACGATTTGGGTGTATATGAGATCCTAGATGCAAAAGACCCAGTCGATGAAGCAGACAGTGAGGTAGATGACACGGTCGACTCCTATGCTCGAGGATTTAAGAGATTTGACGAACCCTCCACGGTGGTGGATGAACCTACCAAAGAAATCAATATTGGAATGGATGAAGAACCCAGGCCTATCATGATTTCCACTAACCTCCCTCCCAAGGTTGAGGAGGAGTTAATCAAAGTCTTAAGGGAGTATAGTGATTCTTTTGCCTGATCATATGAGGACATGTCTAGTCTTGACCCCTCATTGGTGGAACATAGGCTTGTGCTTAAGCCAGGGGCAAGACCCGTAAAACAAAAGCGTAAAAGATTTCACCCCCACATAGCCTTGAAGATGAAGGAAGAGGTCGATAAATTGCATAAGGCCAGATTTATTAGACTCGTGATTTATCCTCAGTGGCGCCCCGTTATGAAAAAGGATGCTAAAGTTTGGATTTGCATTGATTTTAGAGACTTGAATAAGGCACGTCCGAAAGATGATTTCTCGCTGCCTCATATCAACGTATAGGTTGATAACATGGCTGGGTATGAAACTTTATCATTTATGGATGGATATTCTGGGTATAACCAAATCTGGCTGGCACCAGATGATCAAGAGAAAACTTCCTTCACCACGCCTTAGGGCACCTATAGCTATGTACTCATGCCATTTGGGCAATGATGGCTATCTTCCATGATATGATGCATGTTTATATGGAAGCTTATGTGGATGACATCTTGGTGAAGTCGAAGACTAGAGGTGGGTACACCGCAATCTTGGCAGAGGTATTGCAAAGAGCCCGCGAGTTTCAGTTGAAGATAATCCAAAGAAATGTGTATTCAGAGTCTCTTCAGGGAAGTTGCTTGGGTTTATACTAAGCAACCAGGGGATAGAGATTGATCTGAATAAGGCCAAGGCTATAACTGAAATGCCCCCTCCAAAAAACATCACGGAACTTCGAGGATGGATTGGTCATTTGCAGTTCATTAGAAGATTAATATCCTAACATTCTCAAAGGTGCCATCCATTTTATGAACTGCTGAAGGTAGGGGCTAAATTTGAGTGGAATGAAGAATGTCAAAAGGCCTATGCTAATTTGAAAGAATATTTGTCTAATACCCCAATTTTACAACCTCCTGTTCCTAGGAAACCTTTGATCTTGTACATTTCTGTCATCGAGGACTCCCTAGGAGCTGTCCTAGTGCAACATGATGATGAGGGCAAAGAAAGGGAGCTTATTTTCTCCCTAGGCTCTTCAATACCGTAGAAGTCAAGTACACCACTATGGAGAAAACCTGTGCAGCATTGGTTTGGGTCGCCCAGAAATTGAAGCATTATTTCTTGGCCCATGAAGTTAAGCTGATCTCTAGGATCGACCCGATTCGCTATCTGCTAGAAAACATGTCCTATCCAATAGGTTAGCTCGTTGGCAAAGCTTCCTCTCCCAGTTTGACATCTCCTTCATCGTCCAAAAGGTTGTTAAAGGGTATGACATCGCTGAGCATTTGGCCCATATGCCTCTTCCTCACAGCGATTCCATCCGAGATGAGTTTCCCGACAAACAACTCTCGGTTGTCTCTCGAGATCCTTTTTGGTCCCTGCACTTTGATGGTGCACTCAAATCTGTGGGTCGGGGGATAGCTGTCCTTTTTCTTACTCCCAAAGGAGTAATAGTTCCCCTTGCTTACCAGCTCACTTTTCCTACCACCAATAACATGTCCGAATATGAAGCTCTTCTAGTTGGTCTTAACCATGCCTACCTCTTAGGTGCACGCTATCGGAAAATCATAGGAGACTCTCAGCTCATCCTTCGACAGATCCTCTCAACTTATTACACCCGTGATCTGAAGCTCAATCCTTATCAAGATCTGGTCACGCTTTTGACAAAGCAGTTCCAAAAGCTTATCTGATCAGAACATTCTTACTGATGCATTAGTGTCGTTAGCTTCCTCCCTATCCTTCCCTTTTAGTCATAGCACTGAGACCATCATTGTTCAAAGGTTAGATACCCCGTCTCTGCAGGATATGTGGTTTGATCACCTTAGGCAAAGCTTAGAAGAGAAGGCTAGGAAAGAGAAGGTGCAAGAAGTTTCTTTGACCGAGTTAGGGGAAGTATTGGAAGATGAACTGCCATGGTATTTTGAAATTGAGCAATATTACAAGGAAGGGAAGTATCCTGAAACGACTGATGCCGAGTAACGCAAGGCAATTAGAAGAGTTGCCGCCAGATATGCTATTGTTAGTGGAGTTTTGTATAGGTGCGCTCTCAATGGAATGCTTATGAGGTGTCTGGATGATGATGAAGCATGAAAGGTAGTTGAAGGCATTCATTCTAGTGAATGTGGAGGACATGTCAATAGTCAGATGCTTGTGAAGAAAATTCTTAGGTAGGGCTATTACTAGCCAACCTTAGAATAAGACTGTGCTATCTATGTTCGTAGGTGTGTCAAGTGTCAACTCCACGCCGATAAAATTCATGCTCCTTCTTCTTCTCTCCATCCGCTTTCTGCCCCATGGCCATTCTCCATGTGGGCCTTTGATATCATTGGACCCCTTGGTGATCCTAATGCCCAAATTAAACAAAAATCATTTATTTTAACTGTCACCAAATATTTCACCAAGTGGACTGAAGCTGAAGCATACCTAACCACGGTATACCACTTTATCATGAAGATTATCTTTTCGTGGTTTGGAGTACCGAGCAGCATCGTCACCAATAACGAGCCCCAGTTTGTCATGCAAGAACTTCAGGACCTATGTAAGGAGTTTAATATTATATTGCATCATTCATCACCATATTACCCTTCAATGCGACCGATGATGTAACTGCATATCAAAGGTGAATCTCAAGGCATTTTCAAAAGAAGGTGATCGAGCGTAAATTTCAAGTGGGTAATTTTGTAGTAAAATGCGTATTTATCAAACCCAGAGGTCCAAGGTCCAAATTACAAGTAATGTAGAAACCCGATAATTAAAAATGAAAAATAATTTTTTTAATTTTATTATGTAATTAAAATTTTCATGAAATAATTAATTTACATTTTTACTATATGAAATAAACTAGTTTAATGAATTTACTTGAATTAACTAGAAGTAAATAGAGATTAAATGCTTTAAACCTTAGATAAATCATAGAAAGCCCAATAAAAGTCCATATAATGGATTAGGATTGCAATTGGCCCATTGGATAATCCATAATGGGTTGATTAATGGATTAAAGGATTTATTAAAGGATAATTAGACCAAAATTCGTAACATGTGTTTAATATGCAATTAAGGGATTAAAATAACCCCATTTCTAGAAGTTTGGCACAAAAATAGACCCTTACCTAATAGCCCACCTTGGACCAGCCATTTTTAAATTGGTTTCACACCAAATGGCGGCTAGGTTAAGAATAAAAATTGGAATTTTCTTCTAATTCGGAGTTGGAAAGTTTGGCAAGGCAAGAAAACTTGACAAATTTGGCCAAGTTTTGACTATAAATAGAACCCCATTCGACCCTCAAACCATCCCTGGAGGCTAAGGTTACGATGCTGCGAAGATTGGTGAGGATTTGAAGGAAGATTTGGAAGATCAAAGAGTTTCTTATTAGTTGGGGATATTTCTTTAGATCCGTCTAAAGGTAGGTGTCTCTCAGGCTAAACTCTAATTAAAGCATTCCATCTTATTTATTTTTATATCCTCTTTCCATTGATAGCTCATTTATTAAATTCCGTTATGAAATGAGCAAGTTATGGTCATTTTATTGGAGGGGTATTCCCGTTTTTTCATCAGGTCCAGAACGTGCTATACCTCAGTAACGCGTTCTGAACGCACTGCCCCGACATAGTGCGTTCATACAGTGTATTTTCCCGCCCTCAGGGGTTAAACACAAAATTTTAGAATATGCATATATTTTCCAAGAACGCGCTACCCTCAGGTAGCACGATCTTCAAGGTCACGTTAGCATAAGCTAGCACGTTCACAAATTTTTTTTTATTAAAATATGCATTATTTTCTATAACGCTACCCTTGGGTAGCGCGATCTTAAAGGTAGCGCTAGCATAAGCTAGCACATTCATAAAAAGAAAACCCGCAATGCCCGGGTAAATTATTTTGGGTATAAATATATATATATATATATATATATATATATATATATGATGATGAACGCGAAAACCAACCAGCCTCAGCCGCACCGCGACGTGACTCGGCTCGGCACCAATAAATAAATAAATAAATATACTAAGATTTTCGTATCCATTTAATTCAACACACAACTCGAGCCCACATCCTATACCCCTTGGGTCCTGACCCAAGGGTGAGCTCTCCGACATATAAAGCCAATGAAGTTTTTTGTAACTTCCAATGTGGGACTAAATTTAAGTCACTACACAATGTGAATTATAATATTTGGAATCTCCAATAATTATTAGTATTTAGTCACCAAAAGTAAGAAAAGTCAATATTAGCATGTTAAAAATAATTTTTGTAGAATAAACTTATTTTTGCATGTTAAAATCTATTTTTAACCATATTAATAAATTATAACCATATTAGTAAATTAATACATGAAAAATATTTCCAGCATGTTAAAAATAACTTCCAACATGATAAAATTATTTTATACATACTGAGATATAAAAACTATTTTCAGCATGTTAAAATTTATTTAAAACTATTTTTTGTGCATGCTAAACCTAATTTCCTATTAAATAATTTGTAAATTGATGTATGAAAATTACTTCCAGCATGATAAAATTTCTTCCAGCATGATAAAATTATTCCTAGAATGTTAGAATTGTTTTTAGTATGATAGAATTATTTTCAGTATATTAAAATTATTTTTCAACATGATAATTATATTTTCCTATCAAATAATTAATAAATTAATATAGAAAAAATGATTTTCAGCATGATAAAATTTATGTTGGTACCAGAGAATTTTTGTAATCAGCATGATAAACTTATCTTTATTATATTATCAGTAAGTTAATATGTGAGAATTATTTTAGCATGTTAAGTAGTAATTTTAGCATGTTAAAAAAATAATTTTCAGCATGAAAAAATTAAATCTAGCATGAAAATTTATTTTTATCATCTTATCAGTAAAGTAATGTATTAAAATTATTTTCAACAAGTTAGAATTATTTTTGACATATAAATCTATTTTCATAAATTCTGATTTTTTATAATAATAAATCACCTTTTGGCTAAACTAATGCATCGCTAATGTACAAAAACTTCCTGTAAACATGTCTAAACATTTGTAAACCAAATACACACAAGATTAAACCATGGAATTAAATTAATTCTATTAAACTCTAATTACTTGAATTTTCTTCCTAGTTACCGTTCTTTCTTGAATTACACGACTTAATGTCGTTAAATATGATGTCTTAAAATTATTATTCACTTCTCTTGTAACTTCTGAAATTTTTGTCAGATCTGTACTTTTTACAAATGAGCTTATTCTTGAAATTCATTGGCTATAGTGTTAAGTGGATGTCTAAACGTACTTGGGATCTTATGATCCACTCACCTAATGCTTGGCATTAATGGGGCCCGGTCTGGTCCTGGGAGGAGGGCCCGAAAGTACTTGTGCCCATGGGAGTTGATTGACCACGGTGTGGCATTACACCGAAGTGCATGACTTGCTAGATTTTACGGCATTCCACTATCCGTACTCGTTTACTTGTTACTTGTTTACTTGAAAATTACATGAATTACTTGACTTGCGTGAAAATGGCCAATTACATGAAATTCTTTATTTGTTCAAAGTCATTACTTGGAAATTCATCTTGATGTCATATTATCTCAATTACTTGGGAAATTCTATTCATGTTTATACACTTCCCGATACAAGTTAGAAAATTGCTTAAATCGTTAATACTTAAAGATTGCCCGGTTCTTAGAGAAATAAAATCCTACTGAGCTTTTAGCTCACCCTACGTTTTGATTAATTGTTGCAGGAAATGAAAATGAACAAAGGAATGGACAAGAGTGAGAGAGTGATTTTCCTTTTTACCTAGGTTTATGTAGATCATTAGTGTTTTACAAGAATGATGTACCTTGGGATTGGAAGTTGTAATTTGCCATTATGGCTTATGAATTAGTGATGTAAACTTCATTTTGATGAAATACATGTATCATTTTTCCCATTCATTTCTATCTTTAGAAATAAAATTGTACATGCTCTGATCGACACGCTTGTTTACGACTAGTTCGTGTCCCGATATTCAGCGTCGGGGCGTGACAAGTAAATTGGGAAGGCCCTTACCTCATTAAAGAGGTTTATCTTAGGAACGCGTATCATTTGGTTAATGCTCATGGTGAGGAATTGTCTCACCCATGGAACGGGTTGTATCTGAAGCATTTTTATGCATAGAGATTGGTTGACAATAATCACATGGTGGGATTCAAAATTCTCTCCCCAGTCACCAGGGATGACCTCGGTGCAGCTCTCACACAATACATGACAAACGCTAGCCGGTCAATTCCGAGCAATATCGTCGCTACCTCGGCCATACTTGGGTTTGTGTCTAGATCTTTTCTCTCCTCCACTCTGTCGGGTATAGGGGCAAGAGGTGGAATGGGGGAGGCAACTAACCTAAGCACCCGCGACAAGAGAAAGTCTCAAATAGGGGTAGTCTATCAAGACCTACAAGTGTAAAGCTCTAGATCTAGCCAAGAAAGGGCAGTCTCAAAGGAAAAAAGTAGGGAAAAAATAAGAAAGAAAGGAAAAGGCATGGCAAGAGGGCAGTACAGTTCCCCACAAGACGTTATGAGTCCGGTCGTATGCATGCCTCAGTTAAGAGTAGGTCCAAACAAAAAGGCACAAAGTCCCGACATAACAGACTAAATCTCTAGGTCGATCATATGGAAGGGAGTTGAGCCCTGAACCCTCTATACATATTCCTAGCTTACCCCCAACTATCCTTCCTCTTCCCTGAAGGTCAAAAGTGCATCCCGGGTATAGCTTGTTGTGGGAGCTTTTGTGGAATAATATATTTCATGTCATGTCTCCTTTGACTTAATTCTCTGAATTTAATTTTCTATTTTGTTTTGATGATTGGCAACAATACATTTTATTTTTCAGCCCTTGGATTTTGATAAATAATGATTTTTGAAACTGTTAGCATTTCATAGCTTCATGTACATGCATTTCATACTAAGGTCGGTGGATGATAGATTTTGTTCATAATAAAGGTCGATGCACATATCATGGTAAGCAGAGGCAAGGTCGGTGCACATCATCTCTTAGTCTACTAAAGTCGGTGCAGATCTTATAGCACGCATTTAAGGTCGGTGCACGTCTGCATTGTACTTGCATATAGTCGGTGCATGTCTCTGTAGAAACATGCTTGCATATAGTCGGTGCAGGTTTATGTAGAAACACACATAAAGTCGGCGTAGGTTTTACATTGTACACAACAAGGTCGGTGCACATTTTTATTCATGCACAACAAGGTCGGTGCACTTTAACAGTTTGCATCATGCACATATAGGTCGGTGCATACATTGTGTGTCTGCGTACAAGAACAAGCATAGAGGTCAGTGCACCTTTCTATTATGATATACAAGGTCAGTGAACCTTTATCTTTTATGCATATCAGGTCCGTGCACATTCTGGTTGGTCAGCATATAGGTCCGTGCATATTCCGCATATCTACATATAAGGACAGCACATAAGTCGGTGCATGTTTGAAGGTATAAGGTCGATGCTAGTCCTTTGACTCGTATATAAGGTCGATGCTAGTCTAATGTCGCATGCATATAAAGTCGATGCTAGCAGCATTCTCCTTGTGCTAAAAGCTAACACTTCTGTCTGTTATATTGCTAGGTCAGTCAGTTGGTCGGACAAATGATGGGTGTACTGACAACCTGCGAACTTATCTCACTTGGAAGTCAAAGTACCAGGTTAATGGCACGTGATTCGAGGCAAGGAATAGAATAGATGATCCTACCACGTGGACAGCTATAGTGTTGAGATTCTGACGCGTAGAACCTCTAGGGATCAGATCTGAGCGAAACTTTTGGCGGGAACGTGGTGACCACATGCCGATTGTCGGTTGCCTATAAAAGGAAGAAAGTCACCCAAAATTTGGGTGTGACAGCAAGAAAAAATGGGAGAAAAAGGATAGATAGAGGAAGTGAGCAATATCTGAAGAGACTGGCAGAGCGAGCGCAAGAAGCAGAGAAGAAGAAGTCTTCGGAGCTGAAGAGAGCCAAAAGCTGAGAGGAGAAGCTAGAAGGAGAATAGAGTATCGTAAGTTTGAGATTGAAGAGAATTTAAGAGAATTGGTACTTGTAATTGACTCGTGGATCAAATCTTGAGTCAATCTACTCCTAGAGAGTTTCATTGTTGTCTCGTCTCTTTCTTTTGTTTCTATTTCTAAATTTTTTCAAGCTGTGAGTCCGCGGGTGAGGGTGAGTCCTCGGACAGCAAAGTTGTAAAGCTTAGCGGTAGCAAGCTATGAGGCTCAGCGGTCTAGGATCATTTCTCCAAAGCTGTGGATCAGCGGTGTGTAGGGATTTAGTCCCCAAAGCTGTGGATCAGCGGATCGAAGCTATGAATCAGCAGTAAGCCACACTTAGTCTGAGTGTGGGGTGGATGTAGGTGAAAACCGAACCACCTAAAATCCTTGGTGTTCTGTGTGATTGTTTTGTGCTTCAGTGTGCTTACAGCTTATGTCTGTTCGGTGTTTAGATGAATGCTTAGGAGCGTTTAAGAGAAACGTGCTTTCACTTGTTAACGTTGATATCCGAGATTTTTGCTAAAGCTTTTCATCCAGTAGGTATATCAAACGGCGTGGTTGAAAGGATAAGCTACGCTTATCAGGAATTCCACCTCTTGCGTGAGGTTAGCCTCCGCCATCGTACTATACCCTGGTGTTTGGCTGACTGTTGAGTGCAATCATATGATCTCTTTTGATATTACTGAAATTCATCTCTTACAGAATTTGGGGATTCTATCTGACATTTTACAGTAATTTTTCAAGCTGTTATTGAGCATTGCCCTTCGTGCATACTTGTTAGCATGCTTAGATGTTCTTACTTCTTCTCTATGTCTGCTACTATCTAGATCTGGTTATAGATTCTTATATCTGTGATTAGTGCATCTGATAGCTTCGTAGCAGAACCTTTAATTTCGCACTCAATTTTTGTTCATGTTTTTAAGGGGTAGATCTATTCACCCGCCCTCTAGATCTTAGCGTCCATCCATTCCAACACGGCCCTAGTAGGGGCACCATTGATAGAAGGTGGTTGGTTATCGCGCGCCACCCTTAATGCACGCTGCACTCGGGGATATCTTTGGTGAAACGGGAAGGAATGAGCGTTCCTATGGCATGGTTGGACATGGCTCAATCTAGTTCAAATATTTCCAAAATCTAGAAAAATAGATATTTCCCCACAAAAATCATATATTTCTAAAACCCAAAAATCAAATATTTCCAAAATTCAAAATTCATAGATTTCTTGCGCTTCAAAGTCTTATTTTCATCAACATCATTTTTCATTTTCTTGTCATTGCATGCATATCATTTTTATGATATTTTGCCTATTTAATAAGGCTTAGCCCCTTGATCACTATCAAGGACATTGTCACATAGCTTCTCTTGTTTAAGGCAAGGGGCTAAGCTTAAGAACAGATCTAACTTATTTTATTATTTTCTCTAAGTGTGCAGGAGATAAGTTTAAAAGTATCCAAGCCCATATTAACCCACCTTCATTCACTTCTTCAAGCCCCTTTAATCTAGATTAGTCGCGGTCACATAGGGAACCGCACTATGTCGATCGCCGTCATATATCAGACTACGTTTATCCTAGGTGTTGGGCATGTGTGGAATATGCTTGATTCTATTGTTTTGATGATGTCTAACTATGAGTCATTGATAAGTCTGACTTGCATTTAATGATGTCAAAGTTATGCATTTCAGGTCAGCACATGCATGAGAATGGCCTCGTGAAAAGGAGCAAGCTAACCAAGGTTGAAAGTCACTAAAGGTGCAAGTGCATAAAAATCAAGGCAGATTTCACAAAGGGGCAGAATGTTATGAAGAGTATGTTCACAGGTCATGAAGAAATGTGCAGAAAGATAGGCAAAAGAAGCTGGAAACTCTAGATTGTATAAAGGATAGGTCGACCTTTCCTCAACAAAAGGTCGACCTCATTAGCAAGTCTTCATTGGCTGGATCGACCTCATAGTTGAAAGTGTTCAAGCTGCATCGACCACTCTGAAGGAATTCGACAAATGTGCATCGACCTTGAAGGCCAGTCTTCAGCAGAACCTCAAAAGTTGCACCGACCTCACAGAAGGTGAAGAAGGCCAAGCACCTTATGTGCATCGACCTAGTCGTCACACAGGTCAACCTCACCGTTCAACAGCCGACGGTCCATTGAAGTCCCAAAGGAGCAGTGCCAACCTGTTGATTCAGGAGGTCGACCTGTGTACATCACAGAAAGCGTTTTAAACGTCATTTTGCTTGGGAGTGTTAACCTGTCTCACTCAGGAGGTCGACACCCTAGGATTCCAGAAACGGCTTAAGCTAGAGAGCGTTAAAGACAGGATTCCTTAAAGTAGTGTCGACACCTTGTTCCAGCAGGTCAACACTATGATCTTCCAGAGAGCGTTGAAGATAGGATTCCTTATGGCACTGTCAACACCTTGTTCCAGCAGGTTGACACTATGGTCTTCCAGAGAGCATTATATTGACAGTTTTCCTAAGAAGTGTCGACACTTCCTTTACAAGAGGTCAACACTATGGTTCTTCTAAAAGCTTATCAAGCTAGTTTTCTGTCAAATCAAAGGGGATCTAGATAGTGAAAATATATACCCCAAATCCCCAAAAACATAGATTTCGAGGTCTGGAGGAAGTTCCCAGGCTTGACTTTTTATCTCTGCCATCGTATCACATCTAATCTACTTTTTGGAGATGGGTATGTCAGAAATCATAGCTGGGAAAGGTCACTTCAGCTTGCCACTGCCTTTTGCTGTCACCCAATGGGACTCCTGTACAAGGAGGGTTCACAGGACATGGAATAGACTTTAACCAATAAAGAGACCGCATGCCAAAGGGACCATTTAATGAGGAGATCTGAAAAGTAACAGAAGAAAAGATATGGTTTGTTTCTTCCACCTGCCACCGTCAGATCCATGGGACTGCTTTGGAGAGGATCTCAAGTACAACCTGGCATGCCTCAAAGGAAGGATGTTCTTAGAGGAAAAAGCTCTATTTTTTATTTATCTCACACCCTCTATCTTCGATAGATCCAGTCAAGGCTAACAAGTCAAAGGAGATTATTTTACTCAGCCAATCAGTTGAATCCTTTTGGAGGGAAAAATTTCCACCACATCTCCTAGCAACTCTTCTATTTATATCAAGCTTCTACAAGAGAAGAAGCTGCTGCTACCTTGGAAGAAAGGCCACGCCTTGAGTATTCAAGAAGAATATATGTAAGAAAGAAAATGAGTGAGTGAAAGCAGCCCAGCACCAAGGTTAACTCTGTCTAGTGCTATAAGAGAGAGCAGAAGAGAAAGAGAAAGTTGAGAGAGTCCAGCTCGTGAGAGAAGCAAGAGTGTGCGGCCAAAGAAATAGAAGATCTGTGTGTCACTCAGCTCGTTGATCAAATATATAGCTATTTTGTTCTTGCGGACCTAAAATCCTTTTATTTTTCATTTTGTGGTTCTTCTTTTCATCTTGTTCTTCCGATCCCCTGTTTAGGGAATGGGTTGCCCCTGTGGTCTTAGAGGAAAGGAGAAGTGTTCTTCTCTGGGTTCCCTCTGTGTTTTCAGAGGAAGAGAGGATCTGATCTACTAGGCCTGTGAGCACCTGGGTGCTGTCTCACGTGTCCTTCTGTGTTCACAGAAGAAGGGAGGTTTGGGGTCTAATCTTGTGGATACAAGATCAGGATGAGGGATTTATCTCCCTCGTGTCAGGCTGTGTGTCAGTGTGTGTTGTGGAGGTTCTCCACGGTTCTAGTGTACGCAAGGGTAAGCCTCACCGGGTTTGGTGAGGGATGGACGTAGGTTGCTGGTCTACAACCGAACCACCTTAAAATCTCATGTGTTGTGGGTTGTGCATCTTGTGCGATTGCTCCATATCCTTTATCCCTATTCACAGGTTTGTGTGCTTGCTTCAACGTAGTCATTCTAATCCGCTCTCCCCTTACGCTACTTGCATTCCCTTAGTTGCCTACTGCACTCTTACACACAGGCACTAGGGAGTCCACACTGCCATAAGGAAGTTATCTTGCTCACACACACATAGGAGTTCCATTGAGCGTCCAATCTCAATATATGAGACTCTGGTTGATCCCTAAAGCACACACACAAAGCTAGTCAGTTCATTCTTAGTTGATGAGCTTTATGATCTTCACTGTCCATTGCATTAAATCTGATTTAGATCACAATTGCTTCTGAAGAGGTATTGACCTCATTACATAGGGAGTGTCGACCTCTGCTCTTCACTTGTTGTGATCTGCTGAAGGAGTGTCGACCTCACCCTTGGGAGTGTCGACCTCTGCTGTTTATGCATTTTGCATTACCGTTGCCATTTAAGCCATTCCTTTTAATTCCGCTGTGCATTGTGCCTAAGTGTTTCATTTGCTTTATAGGAGTGGTCTATGCTCTTTGTTTCTAAGAGTTTTTGATTGGGCAAAGTTTGTCATAGGATCTATTCAACCCCCCCTTCTAGATCCGATTGCACCACAAGGGACCCAACAATAGGCTTAATATAAAAAAAGGAGAAAAAAATGGCACAGAGAGATTCATAATTCAATATATTTCTTTATTGATCTTTCATATATCCCTTCATATAAATTGCTTTCAAACGAAAGAAAATACATCAATATGTCACATTTCTTCTAGTCTAGTCGTGAGTTCCCGCGAGGCCGGATCTCACGCAACTCCACGAGGTAAGCCCGATAGGCTCCCTCATCCTCTGCCATGTCTGCTAGAAGGGGGCGTGTCTTGCTCACCTCTCATATCACAAATGCGCTCCAAACTGCTTATTCATCTTCTGTGGTGCCCAACCATCTAGGCCATAGGGGTGAAAGGTGTGAAAGAGTCGGGACCGTCGTGTGGGGAAGCTCGACCTACAGGTAACACCTATGGGGATTGTAAAGTGAAAGCATGTTGTTCCCCACAAGTTGGAGGTCAAGTCCTATTCTCCGAGGTAATTGGATGAGTTGCCCATGTAGAACCGGTGGTTGCATGTTGAAGTGCTCAATTTGTAGGGTGTTAAGGTAGACTCGCCATTCGTCCCTTGGTTTCTTGTCCGCTGTTCAACACTCCACTTGGTTAGGAAATCTTGAAGCAGTGTTGATGAAGTGCAGATGATGACTCCCATGAATCCAGCTGGCTGAGGTTATGCCCTTGATAGCGTGAAACGCATGTCATTAATACGCCTGCTACAAAATTAAAATTTTCGGTCCATAATAAATTTGAGAGAATAGTTAAGTAGTGAGACCGAGTTGAATCCACAGAGAGGTTTAGATTTAAGAATTGAAGACCTTGAGTTTTTTTAAAAATTAAAATAGGGAGAGAGTAGAGTTGTAACTAGTGGTTCTAAACTTAAGATTGATCGAAATAGCAATAACGATTAAAGAGAGAATGAGTGATAAAATGATATCCAAAATCACCACAATCACCAAACTTGCAAAGAAAGAGATTAAGGGAGAAAAAAATCAAAAGAACACTTCCACTTAATTTTAATGACAAAATTACAAAACATGTCGTAATACAAATTAAATCAAAGATGATGAAAGAACTAAGCCACTCAAATAAATAGAAAAATTAAAAGAACTGTAAACATAAAAACAATAGCAACACCAAGGGGCCTCAGCCCCTGGGAACTCAGCACTCCGACAGAACCCAAACGAACTAAACAAAATCAACTCTCCTAAACTTAAAACTCTCTCCCCAAAAACTCCAGAACAGCACCCAAACACACTCTTCAAAGGAACTCAAAAACAACAACAACTGAACCGCAAAAACTATCCACCCCGTAACCCAAATGCCCTCTTTAAAAGAACTCAAAATCAACCCCCCAAAAGAACACCAAATGCACTCGTCAAAAGAACTCAAAATCAACCATCGTCGAACCCCCCACGGAATGCCAACGGGAGCCCCATTTATAAGGCTAACACGAGCCCTCACGGTCTCCTTTCTCGGCACCGTGTGAGTACCTCCACCTTCCCAGCGCACGCTGCCTGCTCTATCATTCATTGCATTCTCATTTTTCTCAAACCTCCACGCTGATGATCGGCTCCCCATGGCGCCGTCTTGAACCCGTGTTGTCACGTCCCGAGCGCGGAAGGATCCCGGTACGCGTGATGTGTTTATATCGATCATGTCAATCAGAGCATAAGGAATTCAATAGATAGACATAGTGCGGAAAAGTAGAGATAATAAACCAAATCCTTTACTGCATTAATAACTCCAAAGATAATTAAATTACATACTCTTCATTGCCAAAGTATAGATACTCAACTCAACAAAAATAAAATACAATAATTGACTCAAGAAATAGAAAAGACACATCGTAGGTAATCTTGGACAGCTTCTAATCTCTTCACTCGTAGCCACCCCCATCCGAATGATCCTCATCATTGAAATTACCTAAAAAGGGGGGGGGGAACTAGGGTGAGCGAACGCTCAATAGGAATTATATCTCAAGATCAAGCTTGCATTAAGTAAATTACATGTTTCATGAACTATGCAAGTATAGTGACGCATGTACGCAAGAATAAAGATGAGAGTAGAGTATCAAGAAATAATATAGATGAACTAGCAAGATTTCAAGATAATCATGTGAAGTATATCAAGGTTGTCAAGCATGTAAATATCAAGTCATGTCATGTGAATTGGCTATTATAATTTCAAGCAAGTAAATACCTATTCCAGGCCACGCAAGTCATGTCAAGTCAAGTCAAGCACGTGATTTGTGGAATGTCATAATCAAGAGAGTCATGCACTTCGGTGCAATGCCACACCGTTGTTGACACCCGTTTTATGCCAATAAGTTGTGTCATTTCCCTATCCTTATTTATGATGTCCCATGTTATTCACTACTTATTGGGTCATTTTTGGCCAGTTTTGGGATTTTTTTAATGGGTTTATCTCCCTGGTTGGGCTCATTTGTTGGCACATGTCGTGATTTGGGCTTAATGGGCCTGGATAAGGCTTAGTCTCAGGATAAATGCGCATATTTATCCTATCTTTATTTTTTTTCTTCCAACGCCCAATTGAATGGCGGTCATGCGATAGACTGTTATTTTATGGTGGTGGTCTATCGTGAGACCGCCATTTGGACTGAGAGTCTTGCTCCGCCGGGGTTTCTCTCTCTCTATCCGTGGTCGAATAGAGTCCTTGATTCGACGTTTTCTCTCCAAATTTCGATCCTCAGAAGCTTCTGATCGATTCTATGGATAGAGGGGAGTATTATCTCTGAGATTTATCAAGTTCCAGGCCTATTTTCTTGCTATTAACTCTCTAACTCGAGCTAGGGTTTTGGGAGTCTATAAATAGAATCCTTTACTTCATGGCATGAGGAGGAGATTTTTGGAGCTCACGACGAGGTGCTGTCGGATTCTGGAACGAGTCTCAACTAGGGAGAGCCAGTTTTTTGCATCCTTAAGTCCTCTGGTTCAGGGAGTAGCCAGTTCAATTTGTGTTTTGTGTCTTATTTCATATTGTTTTTGTTTAGTTTTTCAGTCATCATAGCATCAATTTCGCTACTTCTCCCATGTTTTTTTTCATTCATAGCACATTCACACACATACTCCTATTATTTCTACGCCCCACAGGGGTTAAAAAACCACCAACCCCCAAGTATTCGCCCTTCCTTTTATGCATATTGATCATAGTAGTTTTATAGATATTGCACTTTCTTGGAGCTAATTAGGTTTATATTTTCGTGTGCTACAATCTTTTACAGGTTCACAGTACTCACCACACGAGGCCCTTCCCCTCTGGCCGGCCAAAAGGGAGGGATCAAGTTCTCACACTTGTTGTCTGGGTGTTAATTGCGGTCATACGCGGACCGTTTCTGTGTTTAGCTGCTGTCCTTGAGACCGTTTCTGTTCACGTGCCGGGCTTCTTCTCTGCTTGCAGTAGCGGCCACCCAGAGGCCGTGTTATTCGTTTAGCGGCCTAGCAAGGACCGTCATTGTCCCTGCACTTGGGTTTTTTTTCCCGCTCGCGAGTGTGCCATCACTCGGCTCTTTTCCAAGGTACATAGTGTGGTTCTTTTTTTGCATTGCATACTTTGGTGCGATCACAATCTTGGCTTTTGGGTATTCATCACCTCTTATTAGTTATTTGTCACTTTTACTTTTCATTGCTCCACGCCCACGGCGTGTGTTAGTTTAGTTTTCTTACTGCTCTGTTGTTCATATCTGAGGTGATATATCCACATGCTTTAAGTTTTATTCCATTGTTCATCTTGAGAGTGGCACATTCATCCATCTACACCCTAATTTTTTGGCGATCACGGTGGGACACCTAGTGCCAATCATGTTGAGTGCTATGTGACCTACTTCTATTTGTGTTTCTTAGTCCTCCCTGTGTTTTCTTCAGATTTCCAGTTTCATTTTTCTGTTGTTTTTGCTCCCTGGTAGATAGCGGTCTCCTCCAGACCATTTCTATCATAAAGCGGTCATCCCTGGACCGTCTTATCTCTATAGCGGTCATTCGACGATCGCTACTTCAGTATAGGTATGCATCCCAAGGTTTACTGTTGTTCTTCATTTTCTGCTGTTTCATATTGTTCCTGGGTGCTATCTGGTCTCCTCCTTGTTTACTGGTCATATTTGTATCATTGATTACATATTGTTTGCTAGTTTTAAGCAAGAAATTACATGCACTCCGGTGCACATAGAATCATCCATTTCATCTCGTAGTTGCATTCCTACCTTGGTGTGTGATCCTCTCGCCTCTATATTCATTGGAGTCGACTAGGTGATCGCATCCGGGACCTCCGTAAGTCCCCATGAGCTGTGGATTCCCACACGGACGTCGGGCCGGTTGTACCTTCACCACCCCGTGTCTAGGTTGCATTGGTGAGAGAGTTCAAACCTAGTGTCAACCAAGTTGTCATAATCCATCCTTATTAGGAACTTATTGTGGGAGTGAACATTGGTTTTATTAAAACACTAAGGTTCTCATAAAGGGGAAACTAAAGTAAAAACTTTGTGCATCATCATAACTTGGTTGGCCTTGGTTGTTTTCTCTTTCTTTTATGTGTGCGCCCCTTTTGCCATTTTGTGTTGGGTGCTTATTAGTCCTTGTTACTTCTCTTACTCTTTAGGTGCCATGTTGCATGTGGAGTTGCTTCAAGTCCATAGGTTCTTCTCCTAGGGTCACTTCCTTTACCACCTTCTATCTTAATCCTTTGTTCGATTCCACCATGTCGTCTTATGATTTCCCCCGTTCCCAAGAGGACTCCCTTCCTCAAGGAGCTTCTTGAAGACCCATCCAGGGTCATGTCTCGTTAGTCTGGAGAAGGGTCTACCTCTTCTCCATCCTCTGTTGTAGAGGGCGGTCAACCCTCTCTTTCAAATCCTTCCACCCATAATCTCGCAACTCACATTCTTCGGATGATGGCCCAGTTAGATTCGGACCAGCTTCAGGCGCTTTATCAGATCTTGCAAGGGTCAGGCACCCCGTCTCCTACCATCTCACAGGGTCTATCTGCTACATCCATCTCTCAGGCCAGGGATAATGGGCCAGGGACTTCACCTGCTCCGATTGATCTTACCCCGGTCCAACCTAAAGTCTTTCGCTTCCCCAATCTGGAGGCGGGCCCATCTTCTGGCTCGGCCCCTCAAGCTCTTGATAAGGGGAAGACTGCTCTTCCCCCATCCCTCTCAGATTGATGCTTACAGGTCCGTTCTCTCACCGCCGTAAGTCCTCGTGGACCCGGTCGATTGCTCTCACTCTCAGTATGGGGCGGCCCATCTTGCTTATTCTAATGCGGGTCATCCTTCGGCCCAACATCCTTCCTATGGGCCTCCCTTTTCTCCTGTCTATCCTTCGACTCCTTGCCTCGAGCCCACTTCCTTTATTCCACCTACTCCATCTCGAGAGTAGGATCTTCTTGATAAATGGGCCGCAATGCAACAACAACTCAATTTTCTTCAAAAGCGGGTTGGCCCACAATCCTTGGCCGACATTCCAGTTCCTAACTTCCAAAACATCCACTTCCCCCCTCAATCTGAGCTCCCCACGTACCGCTGGTATGACGGGAATAGCAACCCATATGTTCATGTGAGGGACTTTATGTATGAGTTGACGCAGTATTAGCATGATGATCGCCTTATGGCATATCTGTTCCACTGCTCATTGGACGGGGTAGCCCTGGAATGGTTCTATGCTTTGCCGTTGGAGCACGCCGAGAGCTTCAAGGTTGTGAAAGAGAAGTTCATTCAAAGATTTCAAGACCTGGTTGGCCAGGAGTATTCCTTCACCGACCTCGTGGCCGAGAAGATGAAGTCGGATGAGGATTTTGCTATTTATGCTGACCGATGGAGGCAGATGGTTGCCCGTGTGCCTGGTCATCTTCCGGAGGAAGAGAAGGTTAAGCTGCTTGTTTCCAATGCCACACCCACCTTCCATAACATTTTAGCCATGAACGACATCGCCAATATGCATCAACTCTATAGCCGGGCCAGGTTTATTTAGACCCAGTTCAAAGACTCCCCCATCCATAACCTATTTGAAGCCCAGAAACCCAAACACACTAAGAAAGCCCAAGGGCCTATTACTGAAGGAGTCCAAACAAATGAACAAGTGTAAGCCGTTAACTTCCCATTTCCTAGCCAATCCGCTCCGCCTCGCTTCCAATAGCCCTCCCCGCAATCCTCAGTTTCCCGCTCCACAAAATGCCCAGCCAACCTTTCCCGTACCACAACAGCCACCCCAATACCATAATGTTCCACCTCCCAACGGCTATGCACCTAGGCGCCCGGGTCCGAAGAGGGCTCAGTATCCTCCTTTACCTGAAACCCTCCCGGACATTTTCTCAGCTCTCATGTCCATTGGTGCTTTACAACTTCCTCCAGAAATGCCGAATTGGAACACGACCGTTGACCAGTCGAGATACTGCATCTTCCATCGTCAACCCGGGCACACGATTGAGAGCTATTTCCAGTTTAGAGACTTTGTTTATGATTTACATGAAGGGCAGCGTATTGACTGGGCTGAGATGCACAAGGTGATCACAGAGATCAAAGAGAAGAGAAAGGCAGACGCCAAGACAGCAGCAACAAGCATCACAGCCACAGTAGTCACCTCCGCAACAGCAACATGCGCAGGATATGGCGATCCACCAAAACCCCATGCCGAACCATCCGCCCACTTCGAACCCTCCACCGCCAGCACCAGCTCAATTAAACCTCATCCAACGTCCGGCCCCCAACGCCGGATGGTCTTATGATGATGAGTCGTCTACCCAGCAGCTTATGGCCCTCCATCAGTCCGATCACCACAATTCCTTTTCCTCACCTCTGCCTCCAACACCTATCATCCTCACACACAATCATCAGGCCGCCACCGCTGCACCAACCACGCTTGCCGTTCCCCACATACCCCTCATCCTACCGTTCTCCCCTCCTATTGTGCCACCTGTTCTCGCTCCACCACAGATACACGTTCCACCCGTTGTTGTCTCCTCATCATCCAATCCTTCACCCATCATCCTCTCGCCAGGACCCATTAACACCTCCACTATCCCCAATACCCCCGCGACTATCACAGTACCTACCCCCACACCTCTCATCCACCCCATCGGGCTGATTAAGCCGCCGACCATGGGCCCATATGATCCCGTGTCGGCCCAGAACCTTGCCCTTCGGAGCGGGAGTTTGTTCCATCGGAACTACCCTACCACTGGTGCATCTGCACCCAATTCCCAGTTTCTGCAGTAGGCTGTTGATCAAGAGGAAGTGGACCCATCGCCAGGAACTCAGTATGATTTGCTCCACTATTTGGACTAGATGCCCGGAAAGATATCAGTGCTAGAACTAATCAAGCAGTCCAAGCTCCATCAAGATGCTCTGCGGGACTTTCTCCAGAAGGTCCTGGTTAATGAAGACACAGCTGTTGATAGCCTGCCGTCTACTCTGGCCACGGTGTCTAAAGGGTCGGCTATTACATTCTCATAAACTGAGCTAGCACCTCCCAAGGCTCGCCAGATGTCGCTTTGCATTTTTATCACTTTGAATAAGGTCAGTATTGATGCGGCTTTGGTTGACACAGGAGCATCTATTAATGTTTGTCCGTTGAGCACCCTGCGAGCCTGCAATATTTCAGAAGATTTACTGAGACCCACCCCCACCACTGTAGCTGTTTACGATAACTCAAGAAGGGCATGCCATGGGGTAGTCACCGTGCATGCCAAACTCGGGCCGTTGACAATGGCCATTGAATTCTATGTGTTGGATATTGGTCCCATGGTCAAGGCCATTCTAGGTCACCCGTGGATTGATAACCTTACTGCTATGCCATCTACCACCCACCAATGCCACAAATTCCTATTTCAGGGGCGGGTGGTGAAGGTTAAAAGCATCTCCATGGTCCAGTCTGTTGAAGCCATCTCCGATAAGATCTTGCCAACACTGTGGGCCAGTAACAAGCCTATTATCTCTGTACTATATCTCAACTTTCCATGGGCCTACGCACAACGCAAGCCAGCCATCGCTCAGGTGAATGTGAGGATGAAGCCTAAGATAAGGGACCACAAAAGCTGGAACATTATACTGAAATTAGGCTATCAGCCGGGAAGAGGTCTCGGCCCCCAGTTGCAAGGGCAAACCAAGCCGGTCCTAAGGGGTAGGAAGATTAGTAAAAGAGGCCTGGGCTATCTAGAATCACCACTATCGATCTTGGCAAATTCGCTGCCATTGACTTGGGATTATCACCAGCATTTTGTAAGGGGTCCGTTGCAGCCAGGCACCTCGAAAGCACTGCTAAGCCAGGTCGAAAAAGAAGATGTTGCTTGTACAATTTCTGGCCCGCCACTGTTGCCTAAGGGGCTTGTTGATGATATGCAAGATTTCTGTGAAGCTTTTGCCAGCTTGTTTCAAGAAGAAGATTGCCCGATAAACCAAGAATTGTAGCTTGTGGAGTATCCACAAGGGAAGCCGACTCACCGTGCACGTGAAGAATGGAGCATGCTCATTTCCTTTACTTGGTCTCCTTCCCGCCTGATATCTCTTTTCCAAAAGCTAGATTTCATACCCAATTCACCTCCTTTCATGATTGATCTCTTGCTGCTAGAAACGCCAACTGAATTTCTGATTATAACTTATCCGTGTGGGCGCTGCCCGCCAATTGATCTTTCAAGTATGTGGCTCTCCTCCTCTGATCCCTTCTTTGATATCTTCTGTCCTTCCATGTATCCTCTCACACTTCCTCCTCCTTCACCCTCCTCTCCATCTTGTTGCGTGTTCTCCACTGATCTCCAAAAAAACATCAATTTTGAAATGGAGATTTTAGTTGAAGATTACGCTATGCTTGGTCTGTCTTCCTCCCAAGGGCTTGAGGCCCCTGCTTCCCTTCAATAAGATCTTCTCTTTCCTAGGTTAGAAGTAGGGTCTGTCAAGTCTAGTGAAGTAGGGTCTTGTTCTAGTGTCTCCAACCCTTCCTCTACACTTGAGGCGCACCTAGTGACATGTCATTCCAAATTCGTTCCTTATAGGTTCTTGAAAGATCTAGCTCAACGTTCCGTACCCTCAAATGTCTAGAGTTTGTTGAAACGGCGATCGTGCTGGAAGAAGATGAGGAGAAAGACGGGGTGTGGAGCGATGACGGATTAGGTGTTTACGAGATTGTGGACGAGAAGGACCCGGTTGATTATGAGGACAGCAATGTACATGACGCTGCTGACCTGTATGCACAGGGTTTGAAGAGGTTTGACGAGCCATCGTCGGGAGTGGATGAACCTACAAAGAAAATTAATTTGGGAACTGATGAGGATCCCATGCCTATCATTATTTCTGCTAATCTCCCTCCTAAGGTTGAAGAGGAGTTGATTAAGATTTTGAGGGAGTATAGCGATTCTTTTGCTTGGTCATATGAGGACATGCCGAGTCTTGACCCCTCGTTGATGGAACATCGGCTTGTGCTTAAGCAAGGAGAAACACCCGTGAAGCAAAAATTGAGAAGATTCCACCCCCACATGGCCTTGAGGATGAAAGAAGACGTTGATAAATTGCATAAGGCCGGGTTTATTCAGGTCGCTCTATATCCTCAATGGGTGGCAAATATAGTCCCTGTCATGAAGAAAGATGGAAAGGTCCGAATTTGTATTAATTTTAGGGATCTTAATAAGGCATGTCCCAAGGATGATTTTTCGCTGCCTCACATAGACGTGTTGGTAGACAACATAGCCAGGTATGAAGCTCTCTCATTCATGGATGGTTATTCAGGTTACAACCAGATCCGTCTAGCTCTGGAAGATCAGTAGAAAACTTCCTTCACCATGCCCTGGGGTACTTATTGCTATGTGGTGATGCCATTCGGATTGAAAAATGTGGGTGCCAGTTACCAATGGGCAATGATGGCTATCTTCTCACGGTTTGATGCATATATACATGGAAGCCTACGTGGATGATATTTTGGTGAAATCGAGGATGAAAGAAGAGCACCCCGCTATCTTGGCTAAGGTGCTGAAGAGAGCTAGGGAGTACAAGCTTAAGATGAATCCGAAGAAATGTGTGTTTGGAGTATTTTCAGGGAAGCTGCTAGGTTTTATAGTTAGCAAGCGGGGGATTCAAGTTGATCCTAATAAAGCTAAGGCCATTATGGATATGCCTCCGCCTAAGAACATCACGGAGCTTCGAGGATTGATTGGATGTCTGTGGTTCATTAGAAGATTTATATCTCAACATTCTCAGAGGTGTCATCCTTTTTACGAACTGTTAAAGGCAAGGGTTAAATTTGAATGGATTGAAGAATGTCAAAAGGCCTATGAGCTTTTGAAGGTTTATCTATCTAATCCCCCGATTTTGTAGCTTCTTGTCCCTGGGAAACCCCTTGTCCTATACATTTCTATCATTGAGGACTCCCTAGGAGCTGTCTTGGCGCAAGCAGACGATGAAGGAAAAGAGCGGGCGGCCTATTATCTTTCTAGGTTGTTCAATCCGGTCGAGGCCTAATACACCGCCATGGAGAAGACTTGTGCCACGCTGGTTTGGGTAGCTTAGAAGTTGAAGCATTATTTCTTAGCCCACCAGGTTAAGTTGATCTCTAGAATGGACCCGATCCATTATCTCTTAGAAAAGCCTGTCCTTTCTAGTAGGATAGCTCACTGGCAGAGCTTCCTCTCCCAATTCGATATCACTTTCATCGTTCAGAAAGTAATCAAGGGACCTGTCATCGCTGAGGATCTTGCCCACTTGCCCATTCCGAACACTGATTCCGTTCAGGATGAGTTCCCTGAAGAGCATCTTGCTGTCCTCACCCATCATCCCTTCTGGTCTCTGCACTTTGATGGTGCGCTTAACTCTCAAGGTCGAGGGATAGGTGCCGTTCTCCTCACTCCGGATGGGGTGATGATTCCTCTTGCATATCAGCTCTCCTTTCCTGCTACCAACAACATTGCTGAGTACGAAGCTCTCCTATCCGAACGGAAGCATGCCTATCTCTTAGGCGCACGTTACTTGAATATCATTGGAGATTCTCAGCTTGTTCTTGACCCGAAGCTCAAGCCATATCAAGATTTGGTCACTCTCTTGGCGAGGCAATTCCGCAAATTGATTTACATTCATACTCCTCGATCTTAGAATATTCTCACTGATGCTCTACCAACGCTTGCTTCCTCCTTATCTTTTCCTCTCAATCGGGGTATTGAGACTATCATCGTCCAAAGATTAGACACCCCTTCCCTTCAGGATTCTTGGTTCGATAACCTTAGGAAAGCTATAGAGGTGAAGGCTGAGAAGAAGGATTTGAAGGAGGTTTCTTTGGCAGAATTGGAAGAGATCTTGGAAGAAGAAGAATTCCCATGCTATCATGAAATTGAGTAATATTGTAAAGATGGATCGTTCCCAAAAGGGGCAAATGTTGAGCAGCACAAGGCCATTAGAAGGGCCGCCTCGAGATATACTATCATTGTTGGAGAATTATACATGCGTGCTCTCAATGGGATGCTCATGAGGTGTCTAGACGATGATAAGGCTTGGAAAGTGGCTGAAGCGGCTCATTGTAGCGAGTGTGGAGGTCATGTGAATGGCCATGCGTTAGCGAAGAAGATTCTTAGGTAGGGGTATTATTGGCCCACTCTAGAGGAATATTGCTCCCTCTATGTGCGTAGGTGTCTTAAGTGCCAACTCTATGCTGATAAAATTCGTGATCCTGCTTCATCTCTTCATCCTCTCTCTGCTCCTTGGCCTTTCTCCATGTGGGCTTTTGACATTGTAGGCCCACTAGGTGACCCCAATTCTCAGAACAAACAAAAATCCTTCATTCTTACTGCCACTGAGTACTTCAAGAAGTGGGCTGAAGCTGAAGCATACGCGGAGATCAAAGCCACCACAGTTTGCTACTTCATCATGAGGAACATCATCTCACGGTTCGGAGTGCCAAGCAGCACTGTCACCAACAACGGGCCTCAGTTCATATCGCAAGAGCTCCAGGACCTCTGTAAGATGTTCAATATTACATTGCATCATTCATCTCCATATTATCCTCAAGGAAATGGTCAAGCCGAAGCCACTAATAAAACCCTTCTTAGAATCATCAAGAAAACGTGTGAATCTCACAAATTTGCTGATTGGCCTGAACGGTTAGTAAAAGCTCTATGGGCTAAACCTCTTATGCTCTCACCTACAAGATGGAGGCGGTACTCCCACATGAGATTTTAATCCCTTCCCTAAGGGTACAGCTCGATAAGAACTTAATCTCGACAAGCATCAAGAGGCGTTGCTAGTCGAGCTGGAATTTTTAAGTGAGAAGAGGATGAATGCGGCCGATCACATTTCGTTTATCAAAAGTGAGTTTTGCATTATTTTCAAAAGAAGGTAATTGAACGAAAATTTCAAGTGGGTGATATAGTTTTGAAACGCAAATTTATTAGGTCTGGAGGTCCTAGGTACAAATTACAATCTAACTAGGAAGGTTCAATCGTCGTAAAAGAGGCTTATTCAGAGAACGCATACCGTCTAGTCAACGCGAAGGGTGAAGAATTGTCTCACACAAGGAACGGGTTGTACCTTAAGCGCTTTTTCCCTTAGAGTAAGGCTAATGACGGCCCGGTAGTGAGATGTCCCTCTCCTTGATCACAAAGGAAGATCCCTAGCATGGCCCTCACACACTACCCGGCATCCTTGGTCGAGTTTCTCTTTTTTGTGTGACACCGTTTCTCCTCTGGCCATATTTGGGGGAAGTGAAAGTCCTTGTCTTTTCCTCTCTTCGGCCGAGTGTAGGGGAAAGTGGTGAATAAGGGGGAGATGACCAATCTAGACACCCCGACGAGAGGTGGTCCCAAATAGGGGCAGCCCGTTATGACCTGATTATAGAGAAAAGGAAAAGAAAATAAGAAGGAACAACAAAGAAAGGAAAAAAAGAAATGAAAAGGGGGCATAAATCGAGGCAAAACCCAAAAAGCTTACCCAAGGCTCGAAGCATAAAGCCCACTTGCTCTCAAAATATGAAACTAGGCATGGCAAAAGTGGCAGTACAGTTTCCCCGCGGGACGTTATGAGCCCGGTCATGTGCGTGCCTAAAGTGGATAAAGCTTTGATGATGGACACAAAGCCCCGGGGCAACAAATTGAATTTCTGAAGGGGTTGTAATGAGAAGAACTCAAGTCCTAAAAATCTCTATACCTATTCCGGGCTTGCCTTCCAAATTCTCTTTGATTTTCAACGACTAGACCGTGCCCTGGTTATGGCCTTAGTAAAGGCACCGTCATGCGAATTAGTCCTTGGCCACGGATTGTCACCTTCAACGCACATCATACTTTGGAGACTCCTAATGAGATAGGTAGGGCTCTCATTGCCGGGTCAGAGCTAGCCGAGCAGAATCTAAAAAAAATCAGATATTTTAAAATCTTACAAAAAATCAGATATTTCAAAATTCAAAAAAATCAGATATTTTAAAATCTAAAAAAAGTCAGATATTTTAAAATCCAAAAAAAGATAGATATTTCAAAATCCAAAAAAATCAGATATCCAAAAATATATATCATATTTTTAAATCTTCATAATCCTTGCATTTCATGGCATGCATAGCATTAGTTCTCTTATTTTTTTCCTGTACCTATTTTATAAGGTTTGACCCCCCAACCAAATATCAAGGATTGGTCATGTTTGACTTGCTCTGAGCAAGGGGTTAATCCTAAGAACGGATCTAACTTGTTTCCATGTTGTAGTGTGTGTAGAAACAGGGTTGCAACGCTCAAATTCATAGCCCACGGATTCTCTGTCCTTTCCTAGTTGTGGTCTTATTCTCGACCGTTGTATTAAATTGGCGGCCTCCTGGGGACCGCGTTTCTACCTGAGAGCTTAGACCCTCTGTTTCTCTGTTCCTTCTTGGTTGCGATCTTATATGAGACTGTTAAATTCACTTGGCAGCCTTTTAGGGACCTCATTCGTATTCAAGAATTTAGAAAGTTAAACATTCAAGCCAAAAAGAAAGAACATCATGCCAAACATATCAACTAGTCTTTTATTCATTCATTCAAGGGTTCAAAGTACATCACTATTCAAGTCACTCTCTCTACACCATGGCTATCAACTCTCACTTAATCTCGCATCCGCATGGGGCCGAATCTTGCGTAGCTCATTCACGTAAGCTCGATAGGTCTCTCGGTCTTTTGCTACCTCCGCCTGCAAGGTACGGACCTTGCTGATCTCCCACATCACCAAGGCGCTGCGAACCGCCTGCTCGTCCTCCTCGGTGCCCATCCGTCTAGCCTGTAGTGGAGGAAGGTGCGAGAGTGGTGGAACCATAGTATGGGGTAGGCCCACCTGAAGATAGCATCTGTGAGGGCTATACATCGCCAGAGTAGTGTTGCCCATCAGCCTTAGGTCCAATCCTAGTAGTCGGGGAAGCCTATGTGTAGTGCCATGGAAGATCTGTGGGCACATGATGAATCCCTCCAAAGACAAGGTGTTGAGGTAGACCCGCTACTCATTTTTAGTCTTCTTGTCCGGTGTACAGCACTCAACCCGCTGTGGGAACCTAAACACGTCGCCAATGAAGGATAGTGGATGACTCCCGAAGATTCAGCTCACTGAAGATGTATCCTCCTTGGGTAGGAACTTCAATATCACTCCCATCCAGCACTGAAGAAGGATCATAGACCCGAAGAGAGGGCTCCCAAGGGAGGCCGAGCTGAGGCCCTCATACAAGTATGATAAGAGAGCCTGAGAAATGGATAGACCCCGCCATAACCCGCTAATGATGCTCAGGTTGGGTATATCTAAGAGGTGGTCAGTGGTAGGAAAGAGTATGGCTCCACATAGGCATATGGAAACACCTTTTGCTATGTCCTCATGCCACCTGCACTTGTTTTTACAATGAGCTGTGATCCATTGGCATAAGGGAATCAAATGGATATCCTGTGGGCTGATCATAGTATGGATGTCTTTGGCACTAGGAAGGAACTCCCCTAGAATAAGAGAAGGATCTACAGGAGCCACCATGTGACACACTAAGTCCCCACCCACTATCATGCCCCGAGACATAAGTAAATAGTCGGCTAGTACGCCACAAGCGAGCAATATAATCAGAGTGCTAACACATTCACACAAAAAGAGAATGCACAAGATAATGTACTCAAACTTTCACTTCATTGAATAGTATTCAAAGTACATTGACAATTGACTCTTTTACTAGAATCAAATAAATGAAAAATTACATAGACTCGACTTGACTCTTGACTCTACTAGGTCTTCTCTCGATCTTTAATCACTCTCGGACTCATCACTTGAGTAGTTCGAATCCCTGCTAGAATGTCTTGGAAAGATCAAAAAAGTAGGGAATGAGCACACTTGCCCAGTAGGTATCTTCATATCAACATGAAGGCAATGTTTAAGTAATTAGAATTTTAGCTCTAGAAAAGTAGAATAAATGCATACGATGAACATTCGAACAAAACCATAGTAACAATGCAAGTAAGGAGACATGACTATGAATATATGAAATTTTATATAGATATTGAGAGGATATTCATTCCAGAATGTATAGTGGCCTTTCATGTAACAAGAATGTACTAGCATGTATCGAGAATGTACTTTTTATACCCATGAAGGTCATGCACTTGAATGTCATGTAATCAAGAATGTATATTTTATGTAGAGCCTCGTTATTTTCACTCGTCTACAAAAAAAGTACTCCCAGCGCAATGTGACGCCTGTGTTCATGATACCCCATGGTATATAGCATGTTTCCTACAATCAGCCGAGGGGACTAGTGTCGAGCCCTTGGACACAATCAGTGCCCGAACTGCATCTTCAAGTTATAAATCAAGTTAGTTCCACGAGAAATATCAATAATGTAGGCCAATAACGTACAAGTTCAAACTATAGTTTCATGATATAAATATCAAGGTAAGAATGCACCAATTAAGAACATGGGAGTTCAAAGATGATTTAAAACAAGGTCATGCCACGGAAAGAATTCGATAGCATAACGGCATATTCTTTAACTTCTATAATTCATTAAGTAGCTATGGAATAAGGTTTTAGGTTCTAGATAATCAATAGACCATCTAGGAAAATTGGAAAGTCACCCTTGGGTCAAACCTTGGGTTAAGAACACTGAGAATAATTGCTGTCATGACTGGACCGTTTAGGAGGAATAGCGGTCATTTACTGGACTGTTTCTAAACATTAGGGGTCAGTATAGGACCGTTTAGTGATAGAGTCAACGCAATGAGTGAACTGGAACCATGCGGTCATGGTAGGGCCACTAGGCATCTTTGGTGGTCAAGTAAATGGCCGCTACTAGACTCTTGCGGTTTCCAGAAGGCCGCTAAGGTCCAGAAGACAGGAAACTCTGATAAAGTGCTTTCTAGACCATTGGGTTTTGAGGGTACAACTAGCTCGGCATCCTAGTGGGAATCCCAGGCTCGCGGAGACTTATGGAGTCCTTCAAACAAGATCACCTAGTCCGGTGGAAGGAATATCCAACGGAGAGGATCAGAAGTCCAAGATTGTGTTCTTATAAGTGCAAAGTGTATCTAATGGCCATGCACCGGGATACACACCATGTACTTAAGAAAATACTATAGATGAGAAAAGATCATGATAAAACAACGATCAAATCAAAACTTAAACAAGTCGATGACGTATGTAAAATATTACCATTAGTACAAGAATATATGTTTTGGCATGAAATAGCATAAGTTTAAAATAGGTATTTAAATCATGAAAGAAATGAAACCTAGCAAGTTTAGTGCACTATATAACCAAGTTCATAAATGCATAGTCACAACTTGGAATAAGGCCTAATTATCTAGGCTTAACATATGTTTAATAGGGTCAATTTGCAATCTGTTTGGAGTTAACAAGTTGCAGAGAACAGATAGAGCCTGGCGGTCAGGGGAGGACCGCATACAGGTGTTTAGCGGTCTATCGCATGGCGGCTAAAGGACTATGGCGGTCTTTGGGAGACCGTTTATTCCCCGTAGCAGACAATAGTAAAAACCAAGTTTCATGGCTAATTTCTAGGAGAATTTATGCATGAAACTTATGAGGACTAGAAGGGTAAAGCATGATAACATGTTTTTAGCGACTAGGATGCATGATTGGACATGAATTAAATAAGAATTATCATCTTTGGATAAGGGGTATAAGGATAACAAGCTGTAAGGATCATGCATGCGCAATCATAGAAAAACAGGAAATACTACCAGTAGAAAGCATGAAATGGAATGAAACCATAGGAATTTTATTCCTAACATGTTGATTTACCCTTTTCATGAGATAACTTACCTTTGATTTAATCCCTAGACTTCATATTTCTGACTGGAAGCAAACCCTAGTTCCTGCACGTCCTATGCCAAACCAGCAATTTCCCGCCCCTCGTTCTCCACAACCACTTGACCTAAAATCATGAAAATTGGAGGGTATGTAGAAGATATGAAGGGGAACATAAAGTTCTAAAGCCACTATGTAAACTAACCTCGTTTAGGGCTTCTAATCTAATGTTCTTCACTAGACTGGTGTACTGGTTCCTGCACAGCCTGTAGCGAACCAGCAACTTTGGGGGCTTCTATCTCCTCAAAGACTCTACCTCCACGCATGAAAATTTGAGAAAAGTTAGACCACAGTAAGAGAAACTAAATCCTTAAAAGGTCTAACCTGAGTCAGAGCCTCCTTACCTTTGAATTATGCGAGCCAACATTAGGGTTCGCTTGGGTCAAAGTTAGGGTCTAGTTGTAGGGTTTTGAGTTAGGCCTGAGGACTTGATCGAATTGAGAGTCCTACTTAGGGGTAGGATCGATCCCTAAGAGTCCTAGACATGTTCACATGTCTACACACTTCGATCCATGAAGATTTGGATGTCAAAGATCCATACTTTTCACGTTTCTTCCATTTACAGAATCAGAGAGGTTTAGTGGTCATAGGGGGACCGCTAGCATCTCTTGGCGGTCTCGCGATAGACCGCCAATTGGCCATTACTCTAAAATTTATGGATTTTCCTATTATTTCCTATTTATCCCCTAATTGATGTATATATTCTATTTTTAAATCCGTAAATTACTCAATTTACGTTTCTATTAATGGGCTTGGGTCTAAAGGTCTTGGAATTGGGTCTTTGGGCCTATTTGAGTAGGGCTTAACCCTTAGATGAATATAGGGCCTTTAAATGGATTAAAATAAATCGCTAATTCCTTCTTAATAGCCGATTAAGCATTTCTAAATGCTTAATAATTATATTTAATCCTAAAAAATTCTTAGAAAACTCTCGGGCGTTACACCCTCCCCCACTTAAAAGAATTTGGTCCCCAAATTCAATACGTGTGATTGATAAGGAGAGTGCACTTACAATTGAATAGCTCCGGGAATCGTTTGTGCATTTCCTCTTCCATTTCCCATGTCATCTCGTATGTCCAAATTTTGTTCCATTGGACTTTGACCATCAGAATAGTTTTATTCCGAAGTTGATGTACTTCTTGCTCAATTATTTTGATCGGCTTTTGTTCGTACGTCAAATCCTTATGTATCACCAGATCTTCATGACTTATAGCATGATTAGGGTCATAGACGTACCTCTTGAGCATGGATACATGAAATACGTTATGGACGCCAGACAATTATGGAGGTAATGCTAGTCGATAAGCGACCTCGCCCGCCCTTTCAAGAATTTTGAAGGGGCCGATAAATCTTGGAGTGAGCTTGCCCTTAATGTCGAACCTTCGAATTCCTCGACCCGGAGAAACCTTGAGAAACCCATGGTCTCCTACTTGGAACTCCAGATCACGCCTTCGATTATCAGCATATGATTTCTATCTATCTTGTGCGACATGGAGTCTTTCGTGAATGAGTTTTACCTTTTCGGTAGTATCTCGAATGATTTTTGGGCCTAGAAGATGCCTTTCTCCAACTTCATTTCAGCATATTGGTAAGCGACAGCTTCTTCCATATAGTGCCTCGAATGGCACCATTTGAATTCTAGCTTGGTAGCTATTGTTATTGGCAAATTCCACTAGAGGTAGATGATCGTGCCAACTCCTACCAAAATCGATAATACATGTCCTGAGCATATCTTCCACTACCTGATTTGTCCTTTCAGTTTGACCATCAGTTTGTGGATGGAAAGCAGTGCTGAAGTTGAGTCGGGTCCCCAATGAATGTTATAGACCCTTCCAGAATTGAGATGTGAATCGAGGGTCTCGATCCGAGATAATGGTTACAAGGACACTGTGTCGCTTGACGATCTCCTTCATATATAAGGCAGCCAAGATATCTACGGACCATCGGCTTTTAATAGGTAGAAAGTGTGCCGATTTAGTCAATCGGTCTATGATCACCCATATACCATCATGTCCACCTCTTGTCTTCGGTAGACCCATGATGAAATCAATCCTTATGCTTTCCCACATCCATTCGGAAATATCTAAGGGGTGTAGTTTACCAGCGGGCTTTTGATCTTCTACTTTAACTTGCTGACAAGTGAGACAGCGAGACACAAAATCTGCTATCTCCCTTTTCATGTTGGGCCACCAAAAATTCCTTTTTAGGTCTTGGTACATCTTGATATTGCCAGGGTGAATAGTATATTTGGCCTTATGAGCTTCCTCCATGATCAACTTTTTAGTCTCGAAATGGTCCGGCACACATATTCGATCTTTGAATAATATCCTTCCATTGTTTGAGATAGAGAATTCTGGCCTTTGATCAATATCAGCCTTGATTTCCATTAGTGTGGGGTCATTTCCTTGTAATTTGACTAGATCTTCAATCAGTGTAGGTTGTGACTGGATATTGGCAATAATACCTTTTTCTTCTTCTGCATCCACATCTAGATTCAAATGAGTAAAATCCTCGATAAGACAAGTCATACCTTTCCAGAGGATTGCTAGAGTTGCCATTGGTCTTCTGCTAAGAGCACCTGCTACGACATTTGCTTTGCCCGGATAGTACTGAATAGAGAAGTCAAAGTCCTTAGAGTATTCCTACCATCTCCTTTGTCTCATGTTTAGTTCCTTCTGGGTGAAAAGGTATTTTAGACTTTTGTGATCTGAAAACAAAGTGAACTTCTCCCCATAAAGGTAATGTCGCCAAATCTTTAAGGCAAAAATAACAGCATCCAATTCTAGATCATGGACGGGATAGTTTTCTTCATGACGCTTCAATTACCTTGAAGCATAACAAATCACCTTGCTATGTTGCATAAGGAGTCACCCGAGGCCAATGTCAGATGCATCCGTATAGACTTCAAATCTACCACCTTCAATTGGTAGTGCCAAGACAGGAGCAGTGGTGACATGTTCTTTAAGAGTTAAGAAACTCTCCTCGCAGTCTTTTGAGCATATGAAGGGATTTTACTTTCTTGTGAGCCTAGTCAAAGAAACAACTATTTTAGATAAATCCTTGATGAATCATCTATAATAGCCAATCAAATCGATAAATCTTCTAACTTCAGATACGATCGTTGGTCGGCTCCAATTCTTGACAGCTTCAACCTTTGAGGGTTCAACATCGATACCTTCTTTTGAAATAATATGGCCAAGGAAAGAGACCTCCTTTAGCGAGAACTCACACTTACTGAGCTTTACTGTCACGTCCCGAACCGATAGCAGCGGAACGTGTAGTTCGGAACGCGATAGTGATACAGTCGTGAATAATCAGAGCATACATAAGACACGAAATTACAACCTGGACAATGTGGGCCAATTTAACCTTATTGATATTCAAATATTCGAATTACGTACCTTGACTCAACTTACATAAGTGAAGAAAGGACTCAAATAACGAGACTCAGAGGAAAATAAAAGACACTGACACGATTCTCCATCACACTCAACACTCTTGCCCTTCCCCATCTGTTGGACTATCTTCAATGTCGTTACCTAAAAAAAACGTTAAAGATAGGCTGGTGAGCGAAACGCTCAGTAGGAATTACATCTCTCATCAAGCAGAATATAAGTGATTAGCCAATTAACATGTTCACGACGATGCAATGCATGGAACTAGAAAATCATGATGATCAATCTATCAGGAAAGATGAATACTAAAGTCAAAGGAAGTTACGAGATCAAGAGAAATAGGGATAAATTCCCATGCAGAGTCAAGGACAAGCTATCAGAATATAACAAGGACAGTTACTCGGATGAACATAACTTCAGAATTGGCCAGAATATAACAGAGTTTCAATAAATATAAGCAGAATTAAACAATCTAGCAGAATATCTAAATTATCAGAATAACCGAACAACAAAATATCAGAATAACAGAAACTTCTAGAATTAACAGAATTTACAGAATGACAGATATAACAGAATAATAGAATATAACAGATGTACAGACTTTGGTGCAATGCCACACCCAGAATTCCCATGGTTTACAGAATTGGACTTCCGTCCTACCTGGCACTGAAAAGTCGCGGACTCACAGCCCTTAATGTTTCAGAATCAGATTTGGCCAAATACAGAGTCAAAGGGTTATGTTCTCGAATTGATGACAAGAAGATTCCAAAGGAGTAGAGTGTGAAGACTAACGGAAAACTAAAGTGACACGGATCTGATCCCAGGGTTTTTAGGGTACAACCAGCTCGGCTGCCTTGAGGGAATCCAAGGCTAGCGGAGACTTACGGAGGTCTCAATGACTAACTTGCCAGTCCGAAGGAACGGAATGTCCAACGGAGGACTCGTATGTCACCGAGAGTTGAGGTGCATAACGTGAACCAATCATGAAAAAGGGCTCCATCTACGGACGTGAGACGAGAGTGCCAAAAGACCTGAGGTATGGGTCAAAACCGAAAGAAAACAGTGAGAACATGAATGCGTTAATTATAGAATTCACGTCAATCCAATTCTATAATTAACTATAATTAAATAAACTTATTTTAATTGACGTCCGTGAGTAGTGTCATTTATTAATTAGCGTCCACTTGAGGGACATTAATTCTATGATTTTTAACTTAATTTATTTAACAAGAATTCATGTCAATATCTATTTAATTGAATAATTTCAAAAATATACATTCAAAGACATATTTATTTTTTAAAAATAATTTAGAGAAATAAAATATATTATAATTAGGAGAAAATGTAAGGATTCCAATTATATAATTTTTATAATTTTCTGTTGCATATTTTAATAGATATGAATTTTCAAAGATATACTTACAAGATATATATATATATATATTAAAAATTTGACGACTATGTATTATGTCGTCAAAAGGATTTGACGACAAGTCTCTTGTCGTCATTTCCTTAACAATTTGTGTCAACCCTTTAGCCCTCTCGTTTCCGTAACCACGTCAGAATCGAGTCTATGATATACCGAAATGACGGGCTCGAAAAACTCTATCTAACCAGACGTTCAAAATAATTTTTCGTCGAGAGATGGGCGATCTTGAGATAGGAGGCACGGAAAATGATGCAACCACTCTCACTGTCTCGGTCTCCATCCCACTAGTACGCCCATAAATTTTCATGGCTAAAGGAGACCCCGATACCCACGAACAATCTGTTGAGGCAAAAACTCCATAACTAATTAGCTACAGTGTTCACGTATAAACTTGAATACAAAAGTATGCAAACCTTTCAATATCTACATGACAAGCTAATGCAGGTTTTATGTGAATATTGCATGCATCTTTTAATCGTGTTTAGGCTCTTAGAGAGACCACCTACGAGAAACTAGAGACTATGAACTCGAACATGAGCATGCTGTTTATGATCATAAGAGCATGTATCATCTTTGTTAATTGAGTTTAGCCATCAGAGAGAACACCTACCTTTGGACGATTTGAAACGGTGAACAGAGGAGAGCTTGAGTGGTACGCAGTAAAACGATGCTCTGCGAACAGAGAAAGAAGGGGAAGAAAGAGACGTTCCTTCTTGTAGTACAGGTAGCAGGAAGAAGATGGAAGAGGAAGAGCCTTCTGCGCTCCCCTTCACGTCGCCAGCAAGCCGCAGTTGGAAGAAGAGGAACGCGACAGGAGCAGGACGACGACGTTCGTTTTCAAACAAGAGTTTCTACGTTCGATGGGGAAGTCTTTATATAGCAGCGAGGGTCCTCCGTTCGAGTACGGCAAGGTTTTAAAACTTACTATAAATCGTTTTCTCCCATCCCAGTTAAGAGCCACCTGCCAAGCTTTGTTTCAAAACCCTAAAAGCTCACCCATGCAGCATCGAACATGCACAGGTGGTTGGTTCGTGAGAGACTCACGTGAGGTGGGTTTTATGGCTTGGGGCCATGGGTTTATATGTTGAGGTACAGGTTTTTAAGGCCCATAGTAAGTTAAGCTTATAATATTAATTTAAGGCTTACATATATGCATATATGCCCGAAGGTTCAGTTTGAGCTATAACATTTTGGTTAAGGTGTTATATTTATATAATTAGCTAAAGGGGTTAGTTTTATATCATGGCTAATTTATTTTTGACTTCAAAAAATTATATTAAGGGAAAACTAAAATATACATGTTAAGGCCCATTAAGGCTTCTTAAGGCATTTTAGGCCCAAGCATTTTGTCTTAAGAAAAGGGTTGAAGGATTGGAGTTGAACAAAAGAGAAATATATATATATTTTTAAATACTTATTTCTTTTCCTAGCCCATAAGGCCCATTAAGAGTTTAGTTAAGCCATTTCCTTTTTGACTTATTTCTTCATTCTATCTATTATTCATGTATTTATTTATATGTAGGGATAAATATATATATATATTTGAGTTGTACACTTTTAATTTGGTTTGGACCTCTTTATATATCTATATAGATTTCAAAAACTTATTATCGGAGACTTATCCTATGTAACTTTATCCGGGGTGCTACATCCTCCCCCACTTAAAAGAATTTGGTCCCCAAATTCACATGAGATTCATTTCCAATATATATCAGTGGGGTATCTAGTTCTTTTCCTAAATCGTAAAATGAGATCATCTAGTCATGCTAGCAGAATAAACTAAGGTACTAGGCTTAGGTTAAGGGGTACCTCTAGTTACTTCATCGTCAGTAGGTTTGATTTGTCTTATCGCTTGTAGTTGTACTCGATGCCGTGCTTCCTTGTGATCCTTAGCCTGCTGCGGTTGATCTTTAGGAAGGGGGCAGTCAGCTACCCTATGCTCCTGGCTCCCACAGCGAAAGCAAGCTCCATTCTTCCAGCGACATTTCTCGGATTTGTGACCCTCATTCCCACAATGCTTGCACTTCCCATCCTTAGGCTTCTTACCGTTTGGAACTCTATTCTCATCATTAGACCTTTTATTGCCATTATCTACTTTATTCTTTTCCATTCGTGCCTTGACCTTGTCAGATAATTCCATAGCGTCTTCCAATAGCTGAGCTCTCTTAACCATCTCGGCATATGATTGAATATCCATCGGTGCTAATTGGGGTATATATTGTAATATTAACCATTCAAGAACCTCCTAGCTTTCATCTTTTCTGTCATGATCAAATGAGGCGCATATCCTGACAACCTCGAGAATTGGGCCTCATATTCTGCCACGGTCAAACTTCTTTGTTTGAGGGAAGCAAATTCTCCCGCCTTTCTCTCCCGAACTCTCTCCGAGAAATACTTCTCGTTGAAGTGTTCTAAAAATTCTACCCAAGTTATTTGAATGTTTGGCAAAGTGGCTTCCACGGACTCCTACCAAGCCCTTGCATCCTTCTCTAGTTGAAATGTTGCTAAAATAACCTTATCTTGATCCGAGCATTGCATTACTCGAAAGATTTTTCCATCTCCTTAGTCCAATCTTCCGCCACATCAGGATCAGGAGTTCGACTAAATCTAGGGGGATTGAGGCTCCGGAACTCACGATGCAACTCTGCAGCTCCATGATTGGCTCCACCCTCGGCTACCCGTTGAAGAGCCTGAGTCAATCCTTGAACCGTCCTTTGCATCTCACGCCATTGGGCACGCTCAGCGGCCATTGTTATCTATCTAGTTCTATAAGACACAAACAATCTCATGTAAGATTATCAAGTAATTCTGGTGAAATTTTTACTATGCTATTTTCATAAACTAATCTTATTAGTATTTTAATTTCCTTTGTAGCTGTTAACCCAAGGTTCTACCCAATCTCACCGGACAATAATGGGGTTGAACCTAGAACTTATGGCAACCTATCGTCAAGACCTAGGGTTTAATAAACCTAGGCTCTGATACCACAAACTGTCACGCCCCGAACGATAGCAGTGGAACGTGTAGTTCGGAACGCGACAGTGATACAGTCGTGAAAAATCAGAGCATACATAAGACACGAAATTACAACCTGGACAATGTGGGCCAGTTTAACCTTATTGATATTCAAATATTCGAATTACATACCTTGACTCAACTTACATAAGTGAAGAAAGGACTCACTATCACACTCTAATAAAGAGAAAGGACTCAAATAACGAGACTCAAAGAAAAATAAAAGACACCGACACAATTCTCCATCACACTCAACACTTTTGCCCTTCCCCATCTGTTGGACTATCTTCAATGTCGTTACCTGAAAAAAATCGTTAAAGATAGGCTGGTGAGCGAAACGCTCAGTAGGAATTACATCTCTCATCAAGCAGAATATAAGTGATTAGCCAATTAACATGTTCACGACGATGCAATGCATGGAACTAGAAAATCATGACGATCAATCTATCAGGAAAGATGAATACTAAAGTCAAAGGCAGTTACGAGATCAAGAGAAATAGGGATAAATTCCCATGCAGAGTCAAGGACAAGCTATCAGAATATAACAAGGACAGTTACTCGGATGAACATAACTTCAGAATTGGCCAGAATATAACAGACTTTCAATAAGTACAAGCAGAATTAAACAATCTAGCAGAATATCTAAATTATCAGAATAACCGAACAACAAAATATCAGAATAACAGAAACTTCTAGAATTAACAGAATTTGCAGAATGACAGATATAACAGAATAACAGAATATAACAGATGTACAGACTTTGGTGCAATGCCACACCCAGAATTCCCATGGTTTACAGAATTGGACTTCCGTCCTACCTGGCACTGAAAAGTCACGGACCCACAGCCCTTAATGTTTCAGAATCAGATTTGGCCGAATACAGAGTCAAAGGGTTATGTTCTCGAATTGATGACAAGAAGATTCCAAAGGAGTAGAGTGTCAAGACTAACGGAAAACTACAGTGACACGGATCGGATCCCAGGGTTTTTAGGGTACAACCAGCTCGGCTGCCTTGAGGGAATCCAAGGCTAGCGGAGACTTACGGAGGTCTCAATGACTAACTTGTCAGTCCGAAGGAACGGAATGTCCAACGGAGGACTCGTATGTCACCGAGAGTTGAGGTGCATAACGTGAACCAATCATGAAAAAGGGCTCCATCTACAGACGTGAGACGAGAGTGCCAAAAGAACTGAGGTATGGGTCAAAATCGGAAGAAAACGGTGAGAACATGAATGCGTTAATTATAGAATTCACGCCAATCCAATTCTATAATTAACTATAATTAAATAAACTTATTTTAATTGACATCCTTGAGTATTGTCATTTATTAATTAGCGTCCACTTGGAGGGACGTTAATTCTATGATTTTTAACTTAATTTATTTAATAAGAATTCATGTCAATATCTATTTACTTGAATAATTTCAAAAATATACATTCAAAGACATATTTATTTTTAAAAAATAATTTAGAGAAATAAAATATATGATAATTAGGATAAAAATGTAAGGATTCCAAATATATAAATTTTATAATTTTCCGTTGCATATTTTAATAGATATGAATTTTCAAATATATACTTACAAGATATATATATATATTAAAAATTTGACGACTATGTATTATGTCATCAAAAGGATTTGACGACAAGTCTCTTGTCGTCATTTCCTTAACAATTTGTGTCAACCCTTTAGCCCTCTCGTTTCCCGTAACCACGTCGGAATCGAGTCTATGATATACCGAAATGACGGGCTCGAAAAAACTCTATCCAAGTAGACGTTAAAAATAATTTTTCGTCGAGAGATGGGGGATCTTGAGATAGGAGGTACGGAAAATGATGTAACCACTCTCACTGTCTCGGTCTCCATCCCACTAATACGCCCATAAATTTTCATGGCTAAAGGAGACCCCGATACCCACGAACAATCTGTTGAGGCAAAAACTCCATAACTAATTAGCTACAGTGTTCAACGTATAAACTTGAATACAAAAGCATGCAAACCTTTCAATATCTACATGACAAGCTAATGTAGGTTTTATGTGAATATTGCATGCATCTTTTAATCATGTTTAGGCTCTTAGAGAGACCACCTACGAGAAACTAGAGACTATGAACTCGAACATGAGCATGCTGTTTATGATCATAAGAGCATGTATCATCTTTGTTAATTGAGTTTAGCCATCAGAGAGAACACCTACCTTTGGACGATTTGAAACGGTGAACAGAGGAGAGCTTGAGTGGTACGCAGTAAAACGATGCTCTGCGAACAGAGAATGAAGGGGAAGAAAGAGACGTTCCTTCTTGTAGTACAGGTAGCAGGAAGAAGATGGAAGAGGAAGAGCCTTCTGCGCTCCCCTTCACGTCGCCAGCAAGCCGCAGTTGGAAGAAGAGGAACGCGACAGGAGCAGGGCGACGACGTTTGTTTTCAAACAAGAGTTTCTACGTTCGATGGGGAAGTCTTTATATAGCAGCGAGGGTCCTCCGTTCGAGTACGGCAAGGTTTTAAAACTTACTATAAATCATTTTCTCCCATCCCAGTTAAGAGCCGCCTGCCAAGCTTCGTTTCAAAACCCTAAAAGCTCACCCATGCAGCGTCGAACATGCACAGGTGGTTGGTTCGTGAGAGACTCACGTGAGGTGGGTTTTATGGCTTGGGGCCATGGGTTTATATGTTGAGGTACAGGTTTTCAAGGCCCATAGTAAGTTAAGCTTATAATATTAATTTAAGGCTTATATATATGCATATATGCCCGAAGGTTCAGTTTGAGCTATAACATTTTGGTTAAGGTGTTATATTTATATAATTAGCTAAAGGGGTTAGTTTTATATCATGCTTAATTTATTTTTGACTTCAAAAAATTATATTAAGGGAAAACTAAAATATACATGTTAAGGCCCATTAAGGCTTCTTAAGACATTTTAGGCCCAAGCATTTTGGTCTTAAGAAAAGGGTTGAAGGATTGGAGTTGAACAAAAGAGAAATATATATATTTTTTAAATACATATTTCTTTTCCTAGCCCATAAGGCCCATTAAGAGTTTTGTTAAGCCATTTCCTTTTTGACTTATTTCTTCATTCTATCTATTATTCATGTATTTATTTATATGTAGGGATAAATATATATATATATATATATTTGAGTTGTACACTTTTAATTTGGTTTGGACCTCTTTATATATCTATATAGATTTCAAAAACTTATTATCAGAGACTTATCCTATGTAACTTTATCCGGGGTGCTACATTTACGTAGAGTTGATGCTCTGTTAGAGTTTGCAAAGCTATTCTTAAGTGGTCTTCATGTTCTTCCTTTGTTTTTGAATAGATGAGAATATCATCAATAAATACGACCATAAATCGGTCGAGATACGGCCTAAAAATATTGTTCATGAGTTGCATAAATGCTGCAGGGGCGTTGGTTAACCCGAATGGCATTACCACGAACCCATAATGCCCATATCTACTTCGGAAAGTAGACTTATAGATGTCTTCATCTTTGATCTTTAGTTGATGGTAACCCGACCTGAGGTCGATCTTGGAAAAATATTCTGCCCTAGAAATTTGATCAAATAGTTCATCGATACGTGGCAACGGGTATTTGTTCTTGATGGTGAGTTGATTAAGTCGCCCATAGTCGATACTAGCCTCAGAGATCTATCCTTCTTCTTGACAAATAGAACCGGCGCACTCCAAGGGGATGTGCTGGGTCGAATGAAACACTTATCTTTTAACTCCTAAAGTTACCTCTTCAGTTCCTTGAGTTCTCTGGGGGACATCCTGTAGGGAGCTATTGAAATTGGTGCAGCTCCTAGAATGAGTTCAATGGAGAAGTTTACTTACCTTTCGGGCGATAAACCAGGTAGGTCCGATTGAAAGACATCGGGGAACTCTTTGACAATAGGGATTTCTTCTATGTGAATCTCATTGGACTCGGTGACAATCACGGAAGTGAGAAAAGCTTCACATCATTGGGAAATTAGTTTCCAAGCGTGCAAAGAAGAAATAATGGTAGGGATCTTCTTATACTTGATGCCAAGGAAAGAGAAACGCAGGAGGCCTGGTTTTCAAAAAGAAATTATCCTATTCCGACAATTTATGTAAGCGTCATGCTCAACAAGCCAATCTACACCTAGGATTGCATCGTAGGCTTCCATATCAAGACATACAAGGTTCGCCGAAAGATTATGACCTTCTAGCATTACCTCACTATCGTGGTAGTGGGTTGTAAGTTTGATTTCGGGACCTAAAGGTGTTGTGATTGCTAGGTCCGATGGTAGAGGAACAGGTGTAACTGGTAAAGTTTTTGCAAAGGTAGTAGATATAAATAATGAGAGGCACCAATATCGAATAGTACAAATGCAAGGTGTGAACAAATTCTAACGGTACCTTCCATCAGCCTATCATCCTTGGGCTCTTCATCATCATCTAGAACCGCATTAAGACGCGCTTGCCGCTTGCGTCAACCGTTAGAGGGTTGTTCCTTCATAAGAGGGTAATTGGGTATACGATGCTCCCAACTTCTACAACGCAAACAAGCACGAAGGCACTTCCAGCATTCCTCGGCCGAGTGGCTAAATTTTTCACAAAACAAGCAATCCGTTGCAACTTGCGTTGCCTCCTCCTTTACCTTCTTGTTCTTGTGATTATTCCTTCCGTTCCCATTGTGGGACCTCTTCTTGTTATCCCGGGAGTTGTAAGTGATGTTGAACTTTTCTTCTTTTCATCCTCGCTTCTCAAACTTGCGACTAGACTTCTCACTCTTGCCTTTGTATTTTTTGACCTTTTCCAAGGTCCTTTCACATAAATGAGCTTGTTGGACCATCTCCGCATAATTGTGGATATTCTGGGGTCCGAGTTGTTGAATGAAGTCAGGCCTTAAACCATCCATAAAATGATTTGCCTTTAAGAGATCCGTGCCCACTAGATGTGGGGCATAAGGAGGTAGTCGAGAGAATTGAAGTTCATACTCCGCCACGGACATCATGCCTTGAAGAAGTGCGGTGAATTCTGTGGCCTTTCTCTCCTTCACATGCTAGGAGAAATACTTTGCTCGGAAGAGTGTAAGAAATCCCTCTCAAGTATGTGGTGCGTTTGGAGTTGGCGCCGGAATAGCTTTCGACCAAATACATGCATCTTTGTTCAATTGAAAGGTGGCGAGATGAACCTTTTCTTGATATGTGCATTGCATAACGTCAAATATCCTGTTCATTTCGTCAATCCAATTTTTCACCTCGTCGAGGTTGGAGGATCTAGATAATCTTGGAGGGTTCATGCTCAGAAAATTCCCATGCAGATCACCTGCGCCAGCCCATGCGCCAACTTGGGCCACAATCTGTAGGGCATGGGTAAGACTCGCAACTGTTTGCTGCATCATTTCCTAGTTAGTACAATTTGCGGCACGTTCAGCAGCCATTGAAAAGTGGAGTGCCTGAGAAAGTAAATAAGTAGTTAATTGCGATGGGACCGATAGAAATTTACCTAGAGATAATTTCTAATGAACTATATCATCCCGGGCTCTACCCAATCTCGCGTGGGTTTGGAATTTTGATGCGGGACGGACACGGGGACCGACTCTACATGGTATGGACCTCGGACTCTAGATGCGGACACGACCAGCAACACACGATGGGAGAGACACTAGGCCCGACACGGAGAGCTCCTATGGGCTATACGTCGCTAACAGAAATGCAAGCTCACTCGTCGTCCCAAGAGAGGGAAACGCGGATCGTGCGCGGATAGGGAACCAGCAGAGTTCAAGGTAGTCAGACTCACTTCCGGACTCGGATCGAGTCGCGGGACGGGTCACTCTCACGCTCACAATGGTGACATAGACACAAGGGCTAGTACCTATCGCTCTCGGCAGCAGCAAAAGACCATATACTAAACTAGCAAATGAACGCCGAGAAGTTTAGACCATTACCTCCACGCACCTGGCGTGGCGAAGACAACCCCGGTCGAATTACGGACTCCCGGTTAAACAATATTACAGCAATATAATAATTTGACCCACTCCACGCAGGGAGGTAAAAGGTCACATGTGGGGCCCGGGAATCATGCAAATCGGGTTGACGGGCAGCATCTTGATGTCGCCCGGCGGTGCCGAACTCCGCGTTTTCGTGCTTTCCGAACGGCGGGTTCTACGGGCCCGTGGGGCCCACGGACAGTGCTGTCCTTGGGATCTATGGGGGTGGGACCCGCTGTGATGGGGACCCCTGGTGGCACGCCTCCACGGATGGTGGTCGGCCGGAAACACAGATCGGGGGTCGATCGGCCCCGATTCCCAATTCTTGAACTAGCTTCCCACGGATTTCCGGTTCTGTTTTTCGACGCGCGCTCCGGCGAGAATGGCCGCTGCGATCAATCCCGACGTCGGATCGGGGCGCATGAGCTATCGTTGGAAATCTCTCTTCAAATCCTTGAATCTAGACCCAGATAGATTTGCTGGATCTGGCCGGATCTGAATGTTATTGAATTTACAAATTCCTATTGTACAGTACCCAGAATCTCAGATCTGCAGGGAACTTGTCTGAGAACTGCCATTGACCGCCTAGTAGACTTTCGATTCAGCTCCTGAGCTCTTCATCAAAGTTATAGGATTTTGAACAAGGAAGATGGAAATATTTTGTGTGGACTGATTGGAAATGGATACGAATTGATATGATTTTTTCACTGGACAGAGGTCAGATCTGGAGACAGGTGGACAGCACTGTAGCTTGATCTAAGAACGAATTTTTTAAAAATAGGTGGAGGGTTGATCAAAAATCAGGAAAATTCGTGGAAGGAGGGGTTGGTGGAAAGAACTCCCAGTAAAATTGGGAGCTCTAACAAAAATCAGAAAGAGGTCTGAAACTTAGAAACACAGGGCGGGTGGAAATGGAAACAGACAGCAGATAGATCTGGAAATTAAAGTTGGGAGAAAATGAAAAATTATCAAAGGGGATCTTTATGACCAACCAAGTTTTGTGGGATGTTCTTGACACCTCTGGAAGATCCCCTCAAAATCCCAAATCGATCTGAGCTCGTGGCTGATGGAAAGAATTCGGGGAAGTGGAAGCTGCAGGTGGAAGGCAGAACTCCGACAGTTGCGATGGTGGTGCGGTGGCGGCTCGTGGCGGCGGCGGCGGCGACCGGAACTGATAAGGGTGGAGTCACACCACCAGAATACAGCCTTCCCAGCTGCAAGGAGGAGGGGAGAGAGGGAGAGGGGGGGGTGCCCAAGGGCTGCTCCAAGGATTTTCCAAGTTCAAATGGCATTAATTCATCAAAAATGAAAATTACAAACATATATAGGTTACATGTCTAATCAATCCTCAACCGTTGGATCTAGGGATGGGAGATGGAGGGCTGGGATTGCATGTGACCATCCACAAAAATTAAAATTAAAAATACAAGGGGGGGGGCAGCCCATTGATTAGGGAGGCAAGGGGGGGGACATGGTAGGTGGGGGTGGGTTGGAATTGTTGGCATTTTCATTCCAATGTCCCCCACTTGGCCCACCCTTCTAGAAGCCACCATTTGAATGGTTGACCGACCCCACATGGGGCCCTAGGGATGAGGTGGATCAATGGGAGGGGGCCTGGGGTCCCGTGGGGCCCAGGGGTCCCATTTTTACAAATAAGCCCCTCTTACAATCAAAATTACATACCGAATAAAATGAAGTAAACACACATTAAATAAAAATAAAGTCTAACTAAATATGATAAATACCGAGACTCATGGGGGAGTCTCTAGGCTGTCTCCGAGCCAGATGGATGCTGAGGTGGCTCGAGTTGTGCTCCGTGTGCGGTACCGGTGGCTCGGCGTGTCGCACCGCTCAACTGCTCGGGTGTCCGCACCAATTCTCCCCGGGTGGGAGAAACTCGACCCTGTGGAGTAAGGGTCTGCATCGCTCCTGTATCGCTCCAGAAGGTCTGGATCAATCCGCTGCAACTCTCCATGTGTGATCCACGTGTCCTCGGTAGCGGGCCGTCCTCTCCATCGCACTAGGTAGCGTGGGTAGGATCCACTCCTGGTAATTGTCACCTGCTCATCCAGTATATGATCTATATGCTCACGCTGCCGTAACAAGGGGGCTGGAGGTGGACACTCAGGTGTGGGATCACTCTCAAGGGAAGGAGATGGCTCGAAAGGCTCACTAGGGATCACCGTTGGGTCCCTGTATGCAACTAGATCCAATACATTGAAAGTAGAGCTTATACCGTATTCCTCGGGCAGGTCCACAACATACGCATTGGATCCAACGCGTTTCGACACTCTAAATGGACCGGCTCCGTGAGCTTGCAACTTCTTAACGGTTCCAGAGGGACACCGTTCAGGTCTTACCCTGATCATGACATATTCGCCCTCTTGGAACGCTCGGTGGTGTCGATGGGCATCGGCTAGCTCTTTGTAACTTGCATTGCTGGCCTCACTCATGCAGACTCCTAACATGCCTAGCACTAAACTCGGCAGACTCACTATGCACTCCTAAAATTCTTTGCAAAATAAAAACACACGGATGCACACACAACCTTAAACAACCCTATAGTTAGTCAAACCCAATCATATGCAAGGTGGTCCAGGACATCCGAATGTGTGCCATGCATACCCTAGGTGTGACCGAGGGTCGGTACAATCATAAGACGGTCCTTTGGATTTGGGAGGTTTGGGTGGGACATGAGGGTCGGGTGTCTCTCACCCGTGAACGGACTCGGTGGGTGCCGATGGCCCGGTCCATGGGGGAGGGGTATAATGGTGACCTCCTTTAAAGAAGTGGAATGGAGATTGTGGACCAAGGGGACCACTAAGAAAGGGATCGAAGGGATCAAAGAATGTGTGACCCCTCGATATGGATTCCCTCATCTCAAGATCCCATGTGTGGATGTCTAGAATGTGTTGTTGATTTCCTTCATCCATGAAGGGAGATGAGACGGTGGGGGTATGATGGTGGACTCTCTCAAAAAGGTAGAGTAAATATGGTGGGTCACAGGGTCCATAAGAGAATGGGTCGAAGGGATCAAAGAAAGTATGACCCCTCGGACTAGGCTTCCACAAATCACTGTCCCACATTTGAAAATCTTGGAGGTGTAAATGATCACCTTCATTCATTGTGAGCGGTGGGACGGCAGTCATATGTAGAAAGTAAGATTCCTCCCTTGGGCAAATGGGAATGAAGTTGGGCTCGGCCGGCATAGGGAGGAGTAGAAGAACCTCCGTGGTAACATGACCCATGGTGTACATGGAGGTGATGGACCCTAAGGATGGATGTGTGAAGCTATGACCTGTAGGTCGGTCGAAGCGTGGGGCCAACAAGTGCGTAAATGTCTACTACCGGTCTAATCCTTTAAGAAGATCATCTAATGTATCCACATGGTGACTAGACCGGAAGGTGGTATGGAATGAGTTGACCGGCACTAATGGTAGGGTAGGGTCCATGGATGGGAGGAGAGATGGGGCCAAGCCATTCTTGAGCCAACTAAGAAGTGGTTCGGCTATGAAAAGTGTACCCGTTAGAAACACGGGTGGCTCGGGCTTTGGTGGCTCCAAATGAGAGGGCTCCGAAATAAGATCGGAAGATGAGTGTGATGGTAATGGAGCTCTGATGGGTGGGGAAAAAGGATCCACTATGATGGGGAGAGGACCTTGGGATGGCACCTTAGATGGCATTGGGTTGGGGCTACCAGTTGCTACCTCCTTAGGCTCGTGTAGGAGTACATCACTAGGAGTACGTGTCCTATCCACCCCCTCCAACCGGTCCAAAATCATTGCATAAGTTCGGAAACGGAGTGGGTTGGAATAGGGATATCATGGTGGACTCGCCCGTAGTCAACCGTACTAGGATTGGGTCTTGGCTCATCTACGTGTGGGGCTCTTTGCCTCCGACTAGGACCCACTTGGTTGGAAGTGATTGGGTGGGGCCAGTTGGAGGTGACCGGTTGGGGCACGTAGACCTTCCTAAGCTCTCTCTTCATGTCTCACCATGATTCGATGGGCCATTGCCTCCTAACCTCTCTCAACCGCTCAATGTGGTCCCACTTTTCGGCGGCCTCGTGTAGAAGCCTCTCCTTGGCAAAATAGAATTGCCCGGCTTCGGACATGGTATAACAATCAAAGTATGTGTCCATGGCGGCCTCCCACTTGAGGTAGTCGCCCTGGCCATTGGAGCCATAAAAATCTGAGGCTTCGGGCCTACGGAAGTGGAGTGGGTGGTTGCCAAGCCCATGGGTGGACCAACGGCCATATTGCCCGGGTGATGGGGATTCCATGTAAATTTGGCGGAACTACATGCTAGACATGCCGACACGTGGAGAAGAACGACTGACTCTTATTGGACCACACATGAGCTAGGAGACACAACCTGATGCAAACACCTACTAATGCATCTAAACCTAAACCAATATCCGGTACGTGGTGGAGTTAATCGATCCGAAGATCACTCCCGCAAGTGTGTGACCTTCCCGATAGGCGTAACCTACGTTCGAACAACACCTTTTAAGATACCAGATTATCGGGATGAATTGTAATTTTAAAACACCAGTTTTTTTGTTTTGAAAACAAATGATGATCCTAGACTCGACTTAGACCATGATGCATGAAAGACTTATGCAAGACTACCCTAGACTCGACTTCTCTGATACTAAACTGATGCGGGACGGACATGGGGACCGACTCTACGTGGTATGGACCTCGGACTCTAGATGCAGACACGACCAGCAACACATGATGGGAGAGACACTAGGCCCGACACGGAGAGCTCCTATGGGCTATACGTCGCTAACAGAAACGCAAGCTCACTCGTCGTCCCAAGCGAGGGAAACACGGATCGTGCGGGGTTAGGGAACCGGAAGAGTTCAAGGTAGTCAGACTCACTTCCGGACTCGGATCGAGTCACGGGACGGGTCACTCTCACGCTCACAGCGGTGACATGGACACACGGGCTGGTACCTATCGCTCTCGGTGTGAGCGACGTCACGCGGTTCGGAGAGCGAAGAAGACGCGGAGCGTGCGGGCTCCTCTTTAGTTTGCTGCAACACAGAAATAAGAGAAAAGAGAAGGGGCCACCATGGGAGATTGCTCCGGCGGGGCGAGCGGGACAAATGTAATATAGCAAGATATGGGGGTTAAACGGCCATAGCGAGAAGTGACTCGCCGCGGCCTCGGGGGAACGGGAATGGTGCAGAAATTAAATAGCAAGAATTAAAACGGCCATTGGGAAAGTGACACGCTGCGGCCTCGAGAATATGAGCAGATAAGAATATAACAGAATATAAGGAGAATATAAAGAGCGAGAATTTAAACGGCCATTGGGGAAGTGACTCGCCGCGGCCTCGAGAATATGAATAGATAAGAATATAACAAAATATAAAGAGAATATAAGAGCGGGAATTTAAACGGCCATTGGGGAAGTGACTCGCCGCGGCCTCGAGAATATGAATAGATAAGAATATAACATATAAGAACGGGAATTTAAACGGCCATTGGGGAAGTGACTCGCCGCGGCCTCGAGAATATGAGCAGAATATAACAGAATATAAAGAGAATATAAGAACGGGAATTTAAACGGCCATTGGGGAAGTGACTCGCCGCGGCCTCGAGAACAAGATGTGATCGGCAGGGGCCAAAAGACCCCAAAATAAAGAAAGTGATCGTGCCTACCTCAAGAGCGGGAGATGGCGGGTTGCTTCTTCCTCCCCCTTCGGCCGGCCGATGGAGAGGGCTTTCCTTGGGTACCCTTGCAAAACAACGACAAACAAGTAACGAGTGGATTAGAAAGATGAAGGTGTAGTATTCAAATCCTTACGATAAAAATAACGAAATGATGGCAAGACACACACCTGGTTGGTGTTATCTTTTAAACCCCTCTCGGACTCGAGTAGGAGGAAAATGAGATGATGGATGCAAGAAGTATATAAGAAGATGCGCCCTTATGAAGGGGGATAGAGGATGCGAGATGATGAATGTAAAAGAACTACGAAGAAAAGGAAAGGTTTGGCTTATTGGATGTGCCGGTGGTGAAATCCGGCGGAGCTCCGGCAGCGTAGTGACGACGTGGAAGCGCGGTGGATGAAGACGACCTTCCTCTCGCGAGCGTGGGCACCCGAGAAGTCGGCAGAACCTCCACCTACAAAAGACCCCACGGGTTAGAAATGACTCCGGTAGCCTCTGGGCTCCGGTAGCCTATCGGATCTCTTAGAAGCTCCCCCAGAACTGAGGGGGTGGGCCTCTATTTATAGGGCTCCGGAGGGTGGTGGCGTCCAGGACCCTGGACATCTCCATCAGGGCAAAAAAGATATTTTATTCTATTTTTATTCATTTTTTTCGAATATTTTCATGGAGGCGTCTAGGGTCTCGGACGCCTCCATAAGTCCCACCGAACTCCACCGAAAGTCGCACGCGGTTTAACACAACGCGTGGTTTTGGAGCGGCGACCCGTGATTTGTAAATGGGTGCGTCCAGCCAGCTGGTCGTCTCCACAATTCGGATTCTTTCACACACGACAAACCGTCGTTCGGTGGGCGGCGCCCCGTGAGTGAGTTGATGGAGGCGTCCAGGGGCCTGGACGCCTCCAAGAAAATATATTATTATTTTTTTGTTTTATTTTTTATGCCAACTGGCATTTTATATTTTATATTTTTGTTTTCATGGAGGCGTCCAGGGGCCTGGACGCCTCCATTAATATATATTTTTTTCATTTTTTTTTGGGTTTGAAAAAAAATAAAAATAATGGGGGCGTCCAGGAGCCTGGACGCCCTCATGAAGACCCGCCTGGGTCCTCAGACGAGGCGTTGGCAGCCGCCTGGCAGATATGCTTCCTGGTTCTGATGCGTCTGACTGGTGTTGATGCCGTCCGAATGCTGCGACGAGACGGTTCCGGATGCTGACAAGGGTGGAAGAAGACTCAAGAAAAGGAAGCACTCGAGCGATTCAAAATGTGTAAGCCGTCGCGGGGCGTCGTATAGTAATATGAGACTTTCTCAGGAGACGTCAGGAATGGCGTGTCTACAGCTGCCCCGCCTTGGCGTCTACTTTGCAAGGGAGCGACACGTAGTGGAATGGTATCGAAGTGGAGTGAAGTGGGAGCAGACTGATAAGTTGATGCCAAGGTGTGATGAGACACGCTTTTGATGTTACTGTTTGGAATCTTTCCTGAAGTTTCAATGAGGCGACCTTGAAGGAGGTCTTTCAAATTTTGACGATTTGCTTGGACGGAGATCAAATAAGGGAGGGTGAGATGTGCGCTCAAGCACGAAACAAAAAGAGGCCAACTTCTCGGTGTGGTAGTACCTGGGTCATAAACCTGCAGGTTTCACCTTTGGTGAGCGGTTACCAGCCAATGTGGAAGTGCTGCGGCCAAGGTGGGTCAAACAAGGTAAACAGTAAAGGAATATCTGAGGGTCTGTCCAAACAAGGGTCTCCTTTGGAAGAGCATCGTAGGGCCGTTTCAAAGAAACTCAGTATTTCATTCGGAGTGGAACATCTCATATTTGTAAGAATTGAAGCACAACGGCTTTCGCAATCGAATCACTTGAATGATCTTCCGCAATAAATCAAAGTCCTATATGAATGCATGCTGGGTTAAAATAAAAATTTAAAACAAATTAAAATAAAAAATAGCCAAGGATAATATTGTCAACTTGTTAAGAACGGGTCAGGATACCGATCCGGTGAGCCGACACTGGGCTGGGGCCCGTTTATCCGCGCACTAACTCACTTAATGGAACCGTCGTCCCTATGCTACCACAAGTTAACGGCCTATCCGTACAACCCGAATTCTTCCGGGATCATCACCATTTTTGTTGAAGGGGAACTCTAATCCCAGATTCGTTCGGGCCGCAAGGTCCTTGACATGTTCTTGTAGCGTAGGTATCATATACTACGATGCATGACAAGGTGGGACCAACCAATGAAAGGCGGGACAGGAGATAGGATAAAGATGTCCGTTAGTAAAACCTACACAGGCCAGCATGGATTAATAACATCAGAAAGTAACAGAATCGTAACAGAATCGCACCACAATGGAAAGGAGATCTAGCCAAAATCCTGACATTGACTGCTGATGTGACATGTTCTGTCCTGTAGCGATCTTCCCTTCCTATAAGAACTCCCCTTAGGCTAGTCCATTCAAATGCACCAAGGTGGGTTTTGGAAGCTCAGGAGAAGAAGGAGAGGAGAATCTAGAGATTTCAGGATGGAAGGAGAGTCTTCCCGCGTTATGAAGAGGAGCAGACCTAGTAGCGAGATCAGGCGACTCTCCGACCTTGAGGGTCATCTGAGTGGGACGATCATGTCGCATATGGTAAGCTGATTCATTTCAAATTTCTCCACGTGAACCTTCTTCTTACTTCCTTCCTTTCTTCTTCTTTCTTTTCTCTTCCAGCCATATCCACTCTTCCCGGGCCCGAGGAAGTTTTCCAAATTGCCATGGCTTTCAAAGTTAACTTCCAACATATCCATCGGTATGAGGGCCATACTCTCGAAGTGGCATCTGCAGGGGCTCCTTATTCATGCCAAACACTACGAGAAGATTCGTATGGACTGGGCGGCTATGGGCGCACTAGTGGAGATCTGGCATCCCCAGACCCACACTTTTATCTTCCCGACCTTCGAGGCGACCATCCTCCTCGAGGAGGTGGAACTTCTGCTCGGATTAAAGAAATTCAAGAGTGACGGGAAAGTGAAGGCTATGCGGATGCTGACACGGGGGACTTCTGAAAGCGTCCTTGGAAGCTTCATGCCGCCCGACGCAGCCCGAAAGGTCCGTACTCAAAAGGGGATCGATCTCCAAAAGCTCGCGGAGTGGGTTATGGACGCCCTGAGAGGGTCACCAGACGATGACTATTTGGAGGGAATCATGAAGCGGTTCACCATTTGTCTGGCGGGTGCTCTCTTGTTTCCTTATACCGACAACATGGTGGAGGAAGACCAACTAAGTGCCATTCGTGGGATCTGGAGTGGAAAGAGGGTAGGACCCGCCGTCCTTGCCTATCTTTACATCGGTCTTACTGCCTCGAGCATGGGTAAGTCTCCATTTGGTTGCGCACTTGTCTTGAATTGCTGGCTTGATTTGCATTTCAAATTTGACCACCGCGAGGGAATGCCAACGGCTTCGAAGCTTTTCTAACAAAGCCCGCTTCACCACATAGCAGACTTGTTAGGCTTTGGTGGCACTGTAGCGAACCGTGTTCCGTGGCTGAAGAAACGTGAAGATTGGCGGTCTCACTTTCGCACCATGACACAAAGCTTCTTCACTTGCGCACCGGCATGTCTACTCTCGCTTGAGCTCCTCATGAGGTCTTCTTGTGAAGTTGATCTCCAACTGATTGGTGCGACCGAGTTTGTCCTTTACAATGCGCATCGGTGCTGCCTCCAGATCGGCATTCCACGTCATTCGTTCCCACTACCGACTGGCATCGTTCCTTTGAAGAGAGAGTTGGGCACTGAAGCGGATGCGAAGGAAGCGAAGGCTGTCAAAGCACCCTGGAAGACAAGTGTTGCGGGAAAGGCCTTAGTGCATGTGAGGGAAGAATGCGAGCTGTGGAGAGCTTATGTAACCAAACTGGGGAAGTTAAGGCCTAAGGCGCCTAAGCCCCTGATGTAACTCGTTGTGCTTTCTGATGGAATAAAATCTGGCATTTGGATGTTTTGGACCCTTGTCCCCTTAATTATTATTTTTCGGTGATTTTTTTTTTCTTTGTGTTTTTATTTTGTGCTTTTGTTTGGATTATATACATACTCTTGTCTTATTTCTCTTTTATTATTTTTTTGAAATTTTTTATGGGGGCGTCCAGGGGCCTGGACGCCCCTAAATTTTTTTTGTTTTGAATTTTTTTTATTATTTTTTTTGGGAGCGTCCGGGGTCCTGGACGCCCCTAATTTTTATTTTTTAATTTTTTTTTAGTTTTTGTTTTGGGGGCGTCCAGGCACCTGGACGCCCCTAATTTTTTTTTGAATTTTGAAAAAAAAATAAAAAACATGGGGGCGTCCAGGCACCTGGACGCCCCAAATAAGGTGGATTCTATATATATGGGGGGCCTCCCCCCCTTGCTCATTTACTGTTCATTCAGACGACCCATTCTTAGTCCCAATGGAGCAAGGAGGCCCGAGCCAGGGTGGAGAGAAGCGGAAACGACGGGCTCGTCGTCCGAGGAGGCTGAGGGATGATGCCGAGGAGGCTGCTGCGGCGGAGGAGATTGCCGTGGAGGAGGAGGCTCCTCCTTTGGCAGTAGAGGCTGCAATAGATGCTGGCGACGCGGGAGAGGACGATCACGACCCGGTAAGCCCTTCGGAACTTCAATCTGTTGGTTTAATAGGCTGGATAAGCGGACGAGAGGCCGTGTGGTGAGGGCCGGTGAGTGAGGGAAGGAGGCGTCCAGGGGCCTGGACGCCTCCACATTTTCTTTTTTTTCTTTTTATTTATTTATTTATTCACGTAAATAATAAAAATAAGGAGGCATCCAGGACTTAGGACGCCTCCATGATAATATATATATTTTTTATTTATTTTTGTTTTTATTTTTGGGTTTTTCTAAAAATAAAATAAAGAAAATAAAGAGGAGGCGTCCAAGGTGTTGGACGCCACTAAAAAAACATAAATATTTTTTTTTAAAAAAATAAAATAAAATAAATAAGTAGCATATACAGTGTTATTGTTTATTACTATCCATGATGCTGATGTGTTCTTTTGTTGGTTTTGTGGTGTGCAGGGCGTGATGAAGAGCCGGATCAGCTGGTCCCTAGTGGTGGCAGCATACCGTGGGCTGCCGGACTTCCAGAGGGCGCGTGTGGACGCCATGGGTTTTGGAGCTTTCCTTAGGATCGAGCCCTTCCGACTCAACCTTCCTCTTATCCAGGCATTGAGGGAGCGGTGGCACGCGTCGAGCCGGGCGTTTCTGATGCCCTGGGGACACATGGTGCCGACACTAGAGGACGTGGCTCGGATCACCGGGCTACGAGTTGACGGAGAGGCGGTGAGCGGGGTCACCTACCCCGATTACCGAGAGAGTGCCCTGGACCTGCTGTGGTTAGAGACGAGCGTGACTGATAGAGACAGTAGGGTAGTCGGCCGAGTGGAGATCATGGAGGCGCTCGGATTCGGTGACCCGCGCCAGCGGGTTAGCGAGACTGGAGCGGAGTTTCTGGCACGACTGGAGGGAGATGCCCGTGCAGCTTTCACCCAGGACCCGAGCGAGCGGGAGCTGGTGGATCTAGACCTACGAAGGTTTCTTTTCTTCTTCCTGGGCCGCCTTCTGCTGGGGATGAAGGGGGATGGCATCCACTGCCGCTTCCTCGGGATCCTGGCGGACCTTGACAGAGTGGGGCACTACGCGTGGGGAGCGGCTCTGCTTGCCCATTTGATTGCTGATCTCTCCCAGACTTCAGAGAGGGAGACGACAGTCAGCGGCTACGCACCTTTTCTCCAGGTACACAATTTATTTATGCATTTTTCCGTAGTTAAATATGCAATTTCTCGTGCTAATGATGTATGATGGATGCAGGTGTGGAGTTATTACTACTTCCCGATGGGGAGGGCTAGGCAGGGGAATAGGAGACCCGTTCCTCTAGCGCGACAGTGGAGGCCGGTCGTGGTAGCGGCACCACACAGCTACCAGCTGGCGTCACTTCGTCGGGAGCTGAGCGAGTATCCCGAGGCCATGGTATGATGCGTATGATTTTTTATGTTTTTATGCATGTGACTGAATGGTAACTAACATGATGTATGTATGGTGATGCAGGTGGTGTGGAGACCCTACCTGGGCATGGGCGACGCTGGCCAGCCTTGGGTTGTAGCGGGTCTTCCTCGTTTCGGGCGGGACGTGTGGGTCCATTGCCTGAATGAGATCGAGCCGCTTCGGCTGAGGCTGGTTATGAGGACGTTGGGGCTAGCCCAGGAGTGGGTTGATGTAGATGAGCCGGCCCGCATCGGGCGAAAGACCAAGGGGAAGGCGAAGATTGTGGACTGGCGTACGCGCTTCCTGGCATAGTACCAGGACTGGCAGCAGGGCGGGGTCCCAGTGGTGTCCCATGTACAGGACAGTACTGATTACCTGAGACGGTACCGGGCTACGTACGGGGACCGCCTCTTCCTTGGTGGTATGGCAGGGGTAAGTGAAATGAAAATGCTTCACCCTTCTATATGTATATGCTTGTGGCACTAACTTATGTGTAATGCAGGATGCTCGTGACAACATGATCGCCGAGCTGAGGGCCCAGTTGGCGGACGCCAGGCGACAGTTGGTGGCCATCCGACAGGAGTTGGAGATCCTGGTGAGTCTATGCAATGCATTTTTGTGACCTGAATTTTTGATACTTAGCCTCTGACTGTCGTTTGCTCGGTGTTTCAGCGGGCCCACCAGGCGGCAGCAGTCGGGACGGCTGGTGGAGCGGGTTCCAGTTCGTGGGGCCCTCCCCCGGAGATCTCTGCCCTTCAGGAGCAGCTGGCGTATGCGGTGGCTCGGGCTGAGGAGGCCGAGCATGACCGCGAGGCTCGAGTGAGTGCCTACTGGCCCTGACCCTCTTTCTAGCTGCTTTCCTTTTATCACTGCTCTCTTACGGTGTATGCATGTTTGGACAGGTGGCCGAGATTCAGGAGGCCCTGGCCCGTGCTGTTAGTGTCGAGCAGGAGCGCGATGCTCGGGTGGCGGAGCGTGACGCCCGGATTGTGGAGCTGGAGGAGGAGCGGCGACGGGAGGCTGAGGAGCTCCCTCGTGACATGTTGGATCTGCGAATTTCCCTTGAGCTGTCGAGGAGAGAGGCGATGAGAGAGAGAGAGGAGAGGGAGAGGGATAGGGAGATCCTAGAGAGAGAGGGAGAGAGATAGGGAGATCCTAGAGAGAGGGAGGGAGAGGGATAGGGAGATCATGGAGAAAGAGAGGGAGTACAGGAGGGCAGAGTGACATGGAGATTGGGACGAGAGGAGGGCCTTGGAGGCCGAGGTGAGGGAGCTCCGATTGAGTCTTGGCACGGCAGAGGGGAGACTTCGGGAGAGTGAGGAGCGGTATCAGAGGGCGAAGGAGCGTGGGGCGCGACTTCGTCAGTCTGGTTCCTTTTCCGTGGGCAGCTTTCTAGTTTCCTCGGCCGAGGAGCATCGTCGCACCTTGGAGTCCGGCATGGTGCCCCCTAGGGAGGCGAGCATGGCTTCTCAGGGTTCACAGAGGTCGCAGAGGCCCCCTAGGGATCCCCGTCAGAGGAGGGAGGAGAGAGATGACCAGGAGGGTGATGGTGAGAGTTAGAGAGTTGCTTGTATGCTCCACCCTCCTTACTGCATGATGTACCTTCGACTATTATATCAAATGAAAATGGCTTTCTTGTGTTGTGTGTACCTTTCCTCTCTCACTTTTCTGCTGCACCGAGTTGTTTCGAGGAATGCCTTACGAGACTTTGCCCTGAACAGCGGGGAACTGCGCTTTGCACGGGGGGATTCTGTTTCCTTTCTCCCTTTTTGGGCGCGTCCAGGCGCGAGGACGCGTCTTAATCCTTGAATTCAAATTTAAAGCACTGGGTGGCCTTTTTTCTCCCGTGCCTTACCCGCAAATGAGCCCGCCTTCTGTCGAAACTCGCTCGCCCATCTTTGTCTTCTTCACCTCGATCGATGGAGTTCGGCGGTCTGGACCACGGCGAAGGTGGAGAGGGACGCGGGACCCCTCGCCTGAGGAGGGACGCGCCAGAGCATGGAACGGCATCCATGGAGGAGGAAGGGCCGCTTTGGGCCCCCGAGGGACCCGAGGGGCCCAATGGCGCAGAAGGAAGTGAACACGGCTTGGTGAGTGCTTCGGTTTCCCCTTCTTTGATCTATTTTGAGTTTTGAAGCGCGCCGCGCGAGGGGGGGAAGGGTTCGGTGAGTGTTGCACTCAAATGATGGACGCATCCTAGACAGGGGACGCGTTCTTTGTTATGATGCGAGGCCCTTCTTTCTTGGTGCAGGACATGGCGAGGACCCTGGGCCTGGCCGATGAGTGGGCGAGTGCAGACGGGCTGAGCCGCGTCAGGAAGGAGAGTCGCGGCAAGGCGAAGCTTGAAGATTGGCGCATACGTCTCCCTGGACAGCAAGGGAGCGTACTGGTGCAGGATAGTGTCGACTTCCTGCGGCGGCAGAGAGAGAGTTATGCAGGGCTTCCCCAAGTCGGGGATACGCGCGACGTCGATGGGTCGCGTGCTCAATTAGCCAAGGTCAGGCGGCAGCTGGCCGCCACTCAACAGGAACTGTCGCTCCTGGTAAGCTAAGTGCTGCATTTTCTATTTTTAAATGTGGAGCTTAGCTGACGGCTGTTGTTTGTTCGTTCCAGCGTGCCCAGTAGACAGCGATGGTGGGAGTGACTGGCGGCGCATCTTCCAGTTCCTCGGCCCCTTTTCTCGAGATTGCCTCCCTTCGGGAGCAACTTGTTGGTATGGTGGCATGGGCTGCCCGGGCGGAAGAGGAGCGTGATGCCTGAGTGGCGACTGTAGCAGAGCTGTAACATCGCGGTGAGGAGAGACCTTCTCCATACATCCTGGAGTTAAGGGTTCTTCTGCAGATGATGAGGAGAGAGGTAGAGAGAGAAAGCTGAGAGAAGGTCCGAGCGACAGCGTGATCAGACCGAGAGGAGGGCCTTGGAGGCCCAAGTGAGGGAGCTCCAACTGGGCCTTCAGGCCGTCGTGCAGAGGCTAGGAGAGATGGAGATGCGCTACGAGAGAGCGCGAGAGTTCGGGGAGTGACTGCGCCAGTCTGGTCGCTTTGCCGCTAGTTGCTTCTTTGCCACGCCAGGGGAGGAGCAGTGAGTAATTGCTGTGGAGCCGGCGCCATGAGGCGAGGCGGGTGCTACTACACGGGGATCCCGGAGGCTTCTGAGGGACCCTCACCTCAGGGGAGAGGAGAGGGACGCCTAGAGGGACGAGTATGAAGATAATGGCATGAGTTGGCGAGCCAGTGGACCCGCCTCATCTCTATGATTGTAGTGTTTATGACAGCTTATGTAGAATTATGAAAGGAGTGATTTGATTTTCTGCTGCTTGTTTATTCTCTTGTGCGTTCCTTCTTCCCCACACTTCTTCTCCTTTGCACTGTTCCCATGTGATGGGTCTGTCGAGACTCCACCCTGAGCGGAGAATCGCGTCTTGTTGTGAGCATTTTCCACGGGAATCTACCATCGAAGTCAATAATGACGGCCCTCGTCCCTTTTCCCGGATGTTGTGTCAAATTTTGCGGACGTCCTCCAAAACATGATAGGGTATCCCTAGACAACATAGGGGGCTACACTACCAGAAAAAGCGGGATTACAGACGGAATTTTCAGACGGAAATTTCAGACGGAAATTTCCGTCTGAAATTTGTGAAGGATTTTTTCCCGTCGGAAATCCCATCTGAAATATGCAAGTACACACCGAATTTCAGACGGAAATTTGTGACGGAAAATATTCCGTCACAAATTTCAGACGGAATTTGGGACGGAAAATTTAATCTGTCAGAAATTTGTAACCAAGAATTTGTGACGGCCACATTTGTGACGGATCCGTCTGACAATCCGTTACAAATGTGTCTTCTCACGGATTTTCAGACGGAAATTAGTCCGTCACAAAATTTATTGCGCCCCAATCCGTCGCAAAGGCACATTTGTGACGGATTTGGGGCGCAAAAATTCTTGGTTATAAATTTTCAGACAGATTTTCAGACGGATCCGTCACAAATGTGGCCGTCACAAATTCTTGGTTATAAATTTCTGACAGATTAAATTTTTCGTCCCAAATTCCATCTGAAATTTGTGACGGAATATTTTCCGTCACAAATTTCCGTCTGAAATTCGGTGTGTACTTGCATATTTCAGACGGGATTTCCGACGGAAAAAAATCCGTCACAAATTTCAGACGGAAATTTCCGTCTGAAATTTTCGTCTGAAAATTCCGTCTGTAATCCCGCTTTTTCTGGTAGTGTAGCTAGTCGTCATATTCTTCGTCCAATCAATCACCCTGTGCGAGCGGTGAAGTGACACACGGGACCGCATGGTAGGTGCCTCATCGCGAGGGCTATCATTAAAGGTGATGGAGGCAATCTTGGCCTGCACTCCTTCCATTTCTATAAATTCTTGTCCCATTTATCCTCCCAGGTATATCGAGAGCTAACTCGAGGAGCACAAGTTCTCACGGGAGAGGAGGAGTTCAAAATTTTGAGAGTTGGATGGAGGGCGAATCTTCCCACTCCTCGAAGAGAAGCAGGTCCAGTGGTAGTAGTTCCAGGAGGCTTTCGGACCTCGAAGGGCACTTTAGCGAAAGGGCCCAATCACAACTCGTAAGCTGAGCTTTCCTGCCCTGTTCTCATTCTTTCTTCCTTCCTCTTGACAACACCCTTCTCCATTTCTTATGCACTCACAGAGTGTGATGAAATCACACATTTCATGGGAGTTAGCAGTGGCCGCATACAGGGGTCTATCGGATTTTCAGAAGGCCAGGCTAGACGTGATGGGATTTGGTGCCTTTCTTCGGATCGAGCCGATCCAGCTCGACTTGGTCCTGATCCAAGCCTTGTGTGAGAGATGGGACCCAGTGAGTCAGGCATTCTTGATGCCCTAGGGGCACATGGTGCCCAGCTTGGAGGATGTGGTCCGGATCACAAGCCTGAAGGTGGAGGGTGAGGCAGTGACCGGGGTCACTTATGCGGATTACCGAGAAGGTGCTCGGAAGCTACTGGGTTTGGACCTAGATGGTCGAAAAAATAGGTCGGTAGCTATGGCGTCCCTCATGGATGCATTAGGGCTCACCGACACTCGTCGGTGGGACGATGAATCCTCAGAAGTGTTCATGAAAAGAATGGAAATAGGATGCCGTGCCGTGTACTGCACAGATTTCGGCAACTGGGAAAGATGCAACATAGATTTGAGGAGATTTCTCCTCTTCCTTTTGGGGAGATTGGTACTGAGCTCGAAAGGGGACGGTATCCAATGTCGCTTCCTGGAGCTGCTCTCAGACCTTGAAAGAGTAGGGTACTACGCCTGGGGAGCTGCCATGCTGGCGCACTTGTTTGCAGGCCTGTTCCAAGAAGCAGATCGTGAGATGGCTGTGAGTGGTTTTACACCATTTATCCAGGTATTTTTGGTTTTGCTTGTTTTGTATTTTTTTTGTGTTTTTGCAAGGTACTGATGACCTGCGCCGAGCAGCTGTGGAGCTATTATTACCTCCCCATTGGGAGAGCTCGGCATCGGCGACCTGCGATGGTGCCGCTAGCCAAGCGGTGGGAACCCATCATGAGTGCGGCACACCTGACCTACCAACTGATGGTGCTAAGGCGGGAGCTATAGGAGTTCCCTGCAGCGATGGTAAACTGGAGACCCTACTCAGACATGGTCAATGCCTACCAGCCGTGGGTTCTAGCAAGTCATGCCCGGTTCGGACGGGAACTGTGGATGCACTGCCTGAATGAAATCGAGCCGCTTCGGCTACGATTGGTTATGAGGACTTTGGGACTGGCTCAAGAATGGGTGGATTCAGCTGCGCCACCTCGTGTTGGGAGAGAGACGCGAGGATCGGTGACCTGCATTGACTGGCACGTGCGGTTCCCTGAACAGTATGAAGACTGGCAACGGGGTGGCACGATTGTAGAATCACATGCGCGGGATAGCGAGGACTACTTGCGTCTATATAGGATAAAGTACGCAGAGCGGCTCCAACCCCGGGGACTTGTGGAGGTAGGTTTCCCCTTTTTCTCTTTTCTTCTTTCTCCCTTTTTGGTTTTCTGGTGGAAATGCTGACGCGTATGGCTGCAGGATATCCGTGATGCGATGATAGCGACTTTACGAACTAGCATGGCAGAGATGGAGCAACGGTTGGGCGATGCCCGCGGAGCTACGAGCGCCTTGGTAGGTGTACATTGCGTTCCTAATTAAAACCCCAGATTCCAGATGTTGGCTGCTAATTCACGCGGTCGTAGCATGCCCAGATTGGCACGGCTTCCCCAGCGATGGGAGTAGGTGGTGCCTCTTCCAGCTTGTGGATTCCCACCTCAGAACTTGACTTGCTTCATGAGCAACTTGCTCACGCCACGCAGCGTGCTGCGGAGGCAGAAGGGATGCTCTGTATACAGGTAAAAGTTTCAGTGTTGAGTTCTCTTTGTTTACGCCTTATCGCGTATCTGAGATGGTACACTCGGTGGGAAAAGGAGACGGAAGAAGCGCTTGCCCAAGCTGCGCAGAGGGAGGCTAGGATAGCAGAACTGGAGAGGGAACTGCGGCGTCATCCTGATGATGACTCCTCTAGGGATGCCGTGGAACAGAGGATCACTCTTCAGTTGGAGAGGGAAGACCGTGAGAGAGAACGGGCAGAGAGAGAAAAAGACGCAGAGAGAGAAAGAGCCAACAGATTGACTGAAAGGGAGGAACGAAGGGCCATGGAGGCCCCGTTGTTCGAACTCCGAACCAACCTTGGTCTTGCTGAACAGTGGCTGAGAGATGGTGAGGAGCGCTACCGAAGAGCACGAGAGCGTGGCTTTCGTGTTGGTAGCTTCTCTGCTGCTTCCGTGGATCAACGCCGGGGTGTGGGAATAGGAAGGGGAGTACAGAGCGGTAGGAGTACCACTTTTCGTAGTTGGGTAGCACCTTTGAGAGCGTTGTGCCCGGAGAGTAGTGGGACGAGTAATGCAGAGAGAGAGGGCGGAACTTGATGTAATTTTTTTATTTTTTGGAATAATATACAAGGTTCGGTTTGTTTGGTTTTCACCTTTGCTTCTGTTGCCTGAATCCCTGCACACATCACTGAAACAAACAAATCAGAATTTCTATTTTGACTTGGCCCCTTGCTCAATAAGTAAATGGTCACTGTGACTGTCCTTGATAACTGGTCAACGGGCTAAGCCTTTATTTAAGGAAGGCGAGAGAAAGATGCAGTGATGATAAATGCGACAGGCAAGCACACGAATGCAAGCGGTATTAAAAGTGAGATGATGCATGCAAATGCAATCATGCAAAATTAATTTGTTTTCTTTTTATATTTGGCATTTTTTTTTGTTTTATCATAAAAAAGATTTTTTTATTTGCAAATATGTACATTTTCTCTTTTCCATTTTTTGTTGTTTTTATCATTTCATTTTTTTGTTGCTAACGCCTGGCAAGCACCCAAATGGCACCTAACCTACGTGAGAACATGGGTTTCTTACTAACCTCCCAGGTATCCTAAGTGCACATCTAGGTTGATTTGGGCCTCTAGATCCCTCGAATGATGATCCCGCTGGCTAAGACTTACCCTGGTGACAATACCGTCATGCCATGCTTAGGCTCCCAGTCGCTTCCGACCACAGGGATTCACCCAAAAGGTGTTTGAGGTAAATGATTTGCCCGACCCGGGTCTGTTTCCTCACAACTCTAGATGGTATATGATGGAACACCCTGGAACCCTAATGACCAACCGCGCGACGTTGACCCGGAATCAGACGCCGTCGCACCCATAGGTGACGCGCTTGCATTGGCCTAAGCCCGAGGTTAAACAAGAAGATATCAAGGTGGTAAACAGGGGTCTTGACCAGCCAGAAACACAGAGACTCCTTCGCAGCGATAGCTTTTGCTTTTCAAAGTAGGTAACCATATGTGTATATTAAAATAAGGTCGCAGACCTTGGTGGGTTTCGCCCTTCAGAAACTCCATTGAGCCTTCATCTTTAGAGGGAGAAGGAAGAGTGTAGGGGATAAACCTCCTGAGAGGACCGGCAAAACCGTTAACCCGGCGAGCCAATAAGGGTCCATTTAATTCTTTCCTTTCGGACAACTTCGGACCAAATCTCGAGCATTTACATTCCACGGCCCCTTTTGTGGATTCAGACTTTTACTTTGAGGGGTTCCGTTTATCGCAACAGGCACGGTCACGACCATGCTTTTCTCTTGATTTTGATTTTGTATTTCTTTTTGTGAGGGAGATATAGTCGTTTGACGTTTGTGGGCTCCCTTTCGTATGCCTGCGGGGACACTACCCTCTTCTCGTGCTCTGATCGATGCTCGAGAAAATCGATCCTACTCTTGCCCTTGGGGTTTGAGTTTCGGTTTCCCATGCTCAGCATTTTAAGGGCGTCGACTGTCTCATTTGGTCGAAGAGAAAAGAATAAAGATTACAGCTTCCGGAGATCTTCTGGGTGGGGCCCCACCGTAGGTGATGCTACCGACTTTTTTGAATAAAATACATAAGTGAGCACATGTTAGCTTCCTTCGAGCGAGCATAGGCCGACGTGGCCGGACAGGGATCTCCGCGGTTCTGGCAAACCAAGACCCGGTGCCTATCAAGCCTTAATGGGCCCTATCCTAACATGAAGGTTAGATGTAGTGACTTGACTATATGGTGACCACCAGGCATTGGCATTTTGAATTTTCCATATTTTTAGTGGTTTTCAATATTTCTTTGTTTTTGATGTTTTTTATCTTTTCATCATTTTTTTTTGTTTTGTGCTAAGGGTAGTATTTCTTAAGATAAAGCCCATTCCAAGGGTGGGATAACTCGGTCCCTTCGGCGTTGACTAGCTTGTAGGCGTTGCCAGGGTACACGGCTTGAATTACAAATGGTCCTTCCCAATTGGGTTGGAGCTTAGAACGCGGCCCTCTAGGTTTGACAAAAATTCTTTTTACGACCATCTCACCGACTTTGAATTTTCTCTCAACGACTTTCTTTTGGTAAAAGCGAGCGAGTCTATTTTAATACACACGCGCGTGCTCGGCAGCGGCCAGCCGCTTCTCTTCCAAGAGTTCCAACTAGGTGAGTAGTGAATTACGATGATCGTCGAGGGGAAATTCCTCGTCCAATTGTACCCTGAGAGAAGGGATCAGAGTCTCGTATGGGACTACCGCTTCCATACCATAAGTAAGGGCAAATGGGGTCTGCCCGGTGGGGGTACAGATTGAAGTGCGATAGGCCCATAGGGCTTCGATAAGTTTTTCTGGCCAGTCTGAAAACTGACTAGACTCGCAGGTTTTTTTGATGATTTTGAGCAATGTTTTATTGGTGGCCTCCGCTTGGCCGTTACCTTGTGGGTAATAAGGCGATGAATGATGCAATGCAATTGCGTACCTTTTGCAGAGGTCCTGTAGGTCCTGAGAAATGAACTGTGGCCCATTGTCGGTGACGATTGTGCTTGGGACGCCGAATCTGGCGAGGATGTTCTTCATGATGAACTTGCAGACTGTTGACGCCTTGATTTCTGCGTAAGCTTCAGCTTCGGCCCATTTGGTGAAGTATTCCGTCGCAGTAAGGATGAAAGATTTCTGCTTGGTGAGGGAATTGAGATCACCTAGGGGACCAATGATGTCGAATGCCCACATGGAGAAAGGCCACGGGGAGGATATTGGATGAAGTGAGGAAGATGGTGAATAGATTTTATCGGCGTGAAGTTGACACTTGACACACCTACGGATATAGACAGCACAATCCTCTTCCATAGTGGGCCAGTAAAAGCCTTGCCGAATGATCTTCTTGGCGAGCATCTGACTATTCACGTGGCCACCGCACACACCCGAGTGCGTCTCCTCTACACATTTCCAAACCTCATCGTCACCAAGACATCTTAACAAAATACCAGTAAGGCTCCTCCTATAGAGTAGACCTCCAACCAAAGTATATTTCTGAGCCACCCTTCTTATGGCTTTCTTGTCCTCTGTGGTGGCCCCTTCAGGATAAGACTGATCTTGGCAGTATTTGACGATTTCATAGAACCATGGTTTCTCTTCATCAGCCAGTTCTTCTTCAGCCTCTGCCAACATGATTTCCCTCTTCTCAAGGATATCTTCCTGCAGATCTTCCTTGCTATCCTGTCTTTGATATTTACGTAGGAAGCATCATCGATTGCAGGGGCGTGAAGTTTGTAGATGGAAATGGACTCAAACCATCTTCCTAGAGGGAACCTTATGGATGATGCCAACGAGGCGAGGGCATCGGCGAGAATATTCTGATGACGAGGGACATGAACAAAGATCAGTTTGGTGAACAGTTTGGCAAAGGCAGCAGTGAGTTCTTGGTATGGCTTGAGTTTGGGATCGCGAGTGCGATATTTAGTGAGCACCTGGCGAAGGATGAGTTGACTATCACCTACGACTCACAACTCAGTGATACGAAAAGAATGAGCGAGTTCTAGGCGAGCTAGAAGAGCTTCATATTCGGCTATATTGTTGGTAACTGGAAATTTGAGCTGGTATGCCAATGGGAATGTGAGACCTTCAGGCGACAGGAGGGCGACGCCGATTCCTCTCCCTTGAGAATTCAGAGCTCCATCAAAATATAGCATCCACATTGGCTCATCTGATTGGTTGACGGACATTAGTTCCTCATCTGGAAACTCTGATTGGACGGGATCGAACTTGGGAAGAGGATGGTGAGCGAGATGCTCGGCTATGGCATAGCCTTTAATCACCTTTTGCTGGATGTAGGTGATGTCGAACTGAGAGAGAAAACTTTGCCAGCGTGCTAGCCTATCCGTAAGGATGGATTTCTCCAGAAGAAATTTGATAGGATTCATTCGAGCAATCAAGTGGACCTCATGAGCCAAAAAGTAGTGCTTCAATTTCTGCACTACCCAAACGAGGGTAGCACAGGTTTTCTCCATGACGGTGTACTTCTGCTCACAGGGATTGAGAAGTTTGGACAAGTAATAGGTTGCCCGTTCCTTGCCTTCTTCATCAGCTTGTGCGAGGACGGCTCCCACTGAGTCATCCAAGACTGAGACATAAAGGATCAGAGGTTTTTCTGGTTTGGGTGGAATGAGAACGGGTGGACTAGCCAGATATTCTTTCAACCCTTCAAAAGCTTTCTGACATTTAGAATTCCAGTGGAATTCTACTCCTGGCTTGGTCAACTCGTAGAGAGGTCTACACCTTTGTGAATGTTGGGACACAAACCGATGAATAAAGTGCAACCTCCCGATTAAACCTCAGACTTCCCTCAAATTCTTGGGAGGCGGCATATCCCTGATAGCCTTGGCTTTGTCGGGATCTATCTCGATCCCTCTTTTACTCACAATTAAACCCAGCAATTTACCCGATGACACACCAAACACACACTTTTTCGGGTTCATTTTCAATTGGAACTCCCTTGACCTCTGCAAGACCTTAGCCAAAACTTCTGGATGTTCCATCCTGGTCCTTGATTTCACCAATAAGTCATCCACATACACTTCCAGATATATGTGCATCATGTCATGAAATATGGCCATCATCGCTCTTTGGTAAGTAGCTCCAGCATTCTTTAATCCGAACGGCATGACCACGTAACAATATGTTCCCCAAGGGGTAGTGAATGACGTCTTTTCCTGATCCTCTTCTGCCAAACGAATTTGATTGTATCCTGAAAATCCATCCATGAATGAGAGGGTTTCGTAGCCTGCTCTGTTATCGATCAACACATCAATGTGAGGCAAGGGAAAATCATCCTTCGGACACGCGTGGTTAAGGTCCCGGAAGTCGATGCAAATCCTGACTTTCCCATCTTTCTTCATGACCGGAACAATGTTCGCCACCCATTGAGGATAAAGAACGACTCTAATGAACCTGGCTTTGTGGAGCTTATCGACCTCTTCTTTCATTTTCAAAGCCATCTGAGGGTGGAAACGCCTTAACCTTTGTTTTACCGAGACGGACCCTGGTTTTAGGGTTAAACGGTGTTCGACCAAGGTTGAATCTAGACCCGGCATATCCTCGTAGCTCCATGAAAAAGTGTCCTTATATTCCTTGAGAACTTCAATTAATGCCTTTTCTTCAGAGGGTGGTAGATTGTCGCTTATGAGGATGATCCTAGGGTCTTCCTCAGTTCCCAAGTTGACTTCTTTGGTGGATTCTTCTACGGCGGTTGACGGCTCGTCGAATCTCCTCATTCCACTAGCATATGCGCCAGCCGCGTCCTCATATTCCTCACCCTCATCTTCGGTAGGGTATTCTTCATCCGTGATCTCGTAGACTCCATACCCTTCATCAAATGCACAGTCGCCCTCACATTCTATTTCCGGTAGCCGGATGGGATTTTCTAACAACTGGGGGATGGCAAGAAGGGCCTGACACCTGGCGGCTAAATCCAGAAGGAATCGACGAGGGATCTGCCTACCCTTGGATCTCTTCCTAGGTACTACCCTTGACCTATCATTCCTAGATTGACTGACAATATTTACAGAAGAAGAGGAAGACGAAGAGGATGGTGTAGAATGTACAGGAGAAGACCCCTCAGAGGAGGGGTAGAAAAGGTCGCTCATCGGACCTTGGACGGGTGGTCCGCAGGGCGGTACGCACCCGTGGGAGATGTAGGAGGTTTCCTCAACGAAGATGTGTTGCTGGGGAGTTTAAAAATTGACGTTTTTTTTTCGTTTTCATTTTTAATGACAAAGCAGTGAAAAGAGATTGGAGGAGAGAGAAAAGTGGTTATGGCTAGAGAATTGTGAGGCTCATAGAGCAGATCATGGTTGAAGACCTGGCGCTGGTTGAGAAGCCCGCGTAGGTATGTAAGCAGAGAAGGGGATCTGGGAAGATCATCAGACAATTGTCTGGCCCAGGAAGAAGATATCAGCAAAGGCTGAGACGAGTGGATGGAGAAGATGGTGGCTAATGAGCCGTCGACGGCAATGTTGAGGACGGATGAAGATCCGTCGATGACAGGGTCCTTCTGGCGAGGACGAGGATAGTTTGGAACCTTGGCAAGAGTGGTAATATTCTCTGGTATTTCGGAGATCAATGGTGGTCCTTCAAGCTGCGGAGACGAGAACATCCTTTCCAGTGCAACGGAAATGTCCCGTATGTCGAACCATTTGTTCCACTCGCATTCCGGATCTTTGATCTTGCCTCTTTTGGTGATCCTCGGACATTTTTCAGCCAAATATACAGCATGTGATCTCCCATATGCTTCTCGTGGGTAATCTCCCATCTGAACAACGGGCCCTCTGTTGAAGTGGTTTGATAGAGTCCATGTGAGGGGCTTCCAATCCGCCTTAACGGTCCTTTGAAGCCTAGGCCAAACCTGCGGTTCGGCCTAATTTCCTTTGGCGGTTTGAGCCTACCCTGTAACTGTGCGCCCAGACCTTTACCCTGTTGGTAGCCGATGTTCCTCATAATCTCCCACCCTTTGGAGTGAAAAGGGAGATATGATGTTGCGGTTGTCCTGACCGGCTCCTTTGGTGCTAGTGGAACGTGAGATGAATCACGTACGTCCAGTAGTGACAATATGGGCCGATGAGACGGCCAAACAGAGGGCAGAGAGGTGTTGATAGCATCCACTGTGTGAAGGACAGGTGTACTGACCACTTTAATAATCCTCCCATTGTAAGGAAACTTCAGGCACTGATGGTTGGTGGAAGGCACAGCGTCCATGGCTTCGATGTAAGGGCGACCCAGTATAGCCTTGAATGTGGGGTCCATGTCGAGGATATGGAATTCCGTGGGAATTGACATGGGGCCTAGTTCTGCCTTCAGAATAATCATCCCCTGTGGCGGCCTTTTGCTATTGTCATAAGCCGTGACCGTGATCGAGGAAGGTCTTATTTGTTCCTCGTTGACCCCACACAACTGAAGGGTGTCCATGGAGATCACATTTATGGACGCACCCGTGTCCACAAGACACGGGTTTATGGATACCCCATTAATTTTTATTGAAATGCACAGTGCATATTTCGAGCTTCCTTGGGAGCGAGCTCGTAGTTGTGGAACATGATGGCCGGTTGTGTGTCCGTTGGGGTCAGGACGGTAGAGATCTTTTCTACAGGGAGGTCCTCATTCACCATGACCCTTTGAAGGTACTCCATTAAGGCTGCCTGGTGGGATGTGGATCTTTGAAGTAGCTCCAGGATGGAGATCCGAGCAGGCGTCTTGTCCAAGTGTTTCAATAGATCATACTGTGTTCCAGGGATAGCTCTTTCTGGTTGTTCTCCATCATCCTTCTCTGGCTGAGATTGCTCAGGATTCTGACTGTTGTGGGGGAAAACCCTGTGGAAAATCCTTCCACTCCGGAGCACCATTGCCTGCGGCTTTTGTACCTCTGTGGGGGTAGCAGTGGGTTTTAACAGGGATTTGAGGGGTAGTGGTGGAGGAATGGTTGATGAAGCAGGGGTGATGACGGGAGCAGGGATTCTGATGAGGGGTTTGTTAGGTGGAGGCATGGTGGAGGTAGAGGGGATATCGCGCGGATTATGAAGGATAAGGGGTCTGGAAGGTGGAGGTGGAGACGAAGTAGAAGTGGGTAGGGCTTGAAGCGGGCAATGATTTTGAGGTGGGTGATGGGTAATGAGTGGTTTTGAAGGCATTAGTGGTGATATGGTGAAGAAAGACGGGGTTATGTATGGTTGACGGATGATAAGGGGTTTAGAAGGCGTAGGGGTAAATGTGGTAGAGGTGGATGGTAAAGTGGGGGAGTGGTAGAAGATGAGAGGGTGTGAAGGCGTAGTGGAGAGTGTCAGTTGATAGGGGATCGGGGTACGGATGAGAGGGCGTAATGGTAGTGGAAATGGTGAAGGCGATACTGACGCGGGTTGATGAGAGAGAGGTGCTACCCGGGCAAGGCAAGGGTGTTGCGTGATGATAGGATTGGCGGTAGAAAGAATGGAGGTACTTTCCTGGTGCCACACCTGCTCTCTCCCGACTTCCGGGAAGGAGGAGATGGGGTTAACCTGATGATTGGGCTGTTGGTGCTCCGGTAATGGATTCTGGATTATGCCCATGTTGGGCTGTTGTTGTGGGGCCTGCTGAGGCTGTTGTTGTTGTTGTGGTTGCTGCTGCTGCTGCTGTTGTAACTGCTGCTGTGGCCTATGAGGAGGTCTCCTAGCCTTGAGAGCGGCGACGTATCGTCTCATTTCATCCCAATCTATTTGATGTTCATCATTCATATCGTGGATGTAATCTTTGAAATGGAAGCAGTAATCTACTGTGTGTCCTGGCTGCCTGTGGTAGACGCAGTATTTGGAGGTATCAACATTCGGGGGCCACACGGGCCTTTCTCTGGGTAGGGCGAGTTGGTTTGATGCCATGAGGGCATTAAAAATGTCTGCTAAGGTTTCTGGCAATGGTGGATAGTAGGCTCTCTTGGGACCGACCGGCCTCCTTTGTTGCTGTTGGGGACCATAGTTCCCCGGGGGTGGAACTTGGTTGTACTGAAGCGGTGGTTGTTGTTGCTGAGGTTGTGGTTGTTGTTGCTGGGGTTGACGTAATGGAGGCATATTATCCTGGGGTGGATTATTTTGGGGTGGAGGACGAAGAGGGAAAGGACCTGGTTGGAGGGGAAGTCGGGGCATTTGTGGAGGCCTTGAGTTGACTGCATAGTTGGCATTGTTGACCGCACCCACTTGCTCATTTGTCACGACCCCTTCTGTGGCTCTGCCCGGGACACCAGCGCATGTCTTTCTGACCACTTTGGGCTTCGGTGACTCAAACATGTTCATAATGAGGGAGTCTTTTAACTGGGTTTCGATGTACCGGGCCCTTTCATAGAGTTCCTCCATTGTAGTAAGTTTGTTCATGGCCAGAACGTGTCTGAACTGTGGGGTTGCATTAGACACAATCATCTTCACTTGTTCGGGCTCGGAGAGGGTATCCCTTATTCTTTCTGCCAGAGACCTCCATCTATCAGCATAGCGGACAAAATCTTCGTCGGGCTTCATCTTTTCGGCCACTAGGTCGGTAATGGAGAGTGAGGGGCCGACCCTATCCCTATATTTCTGCAAGAACCTTCTCTGGACTATTTCAAAATTCTCGACCTCGCGGGGCTCCAAGGAATAGAACCACTCAAGCGCGGGACCATCCAATGATCTCCGAAAGAGGTATGCCAGGGACCTCTAATCGTTTTGCCAATAGGAGGACTCATACATGAAATCCTTGAGGTGAATGAAGGGGTTGCCGGTACCATTGTATCTGCGGTACGTGGGCATTTCGGAGGGAGGAAGATGAATGACGGGAAGGATTGGCAAAGCAACCTCCGGGGTGGCTTTCACGTCCACCATCCTTCTCAGATTTTGAAACTGCTCGTCCATGCGATTGAACCTATTGAGGAGCGATTGGGCGAGCTCCTCTGGAGGTGAAGGTGGTACTTGCCACTGGGGGAGAAACTGTCTCCCGGAGACTTGAGGGGGGAACCCCGAATGAGAGGGAGCTGCCGGACCGCCGACAGTCGGCCCCGGTTGAAGCGGTATGTGGGGAACAACGGGAGTTTGAGATTGTGACGGGAACTGAATGAGGGTGGTTGTTAGCTCGCTTGTCCTTGAAGCGAGGGAGACTGGATGGCTTGCGCCAATGAAGGAGATGGAATGGCCTACACGGACTCTTGGAGAGGTGCGATGGCCGGAGTTGATTCCTAGGGCGTGGGGGAAACAGATTTCCCCTTCAGAATGGCCTGGAAGGCCCGGAGCTGTTCAGAGGTAAGCTCCGTGTTGGCGAGGACGCCCAGTAAGGAAGAGATATCCTGCGGTGGGGATGTGTCCCCGGCAATAACCTGCACCTCATGCGAGGGCTCATGAGAGGGACCCGAGTCCATAGCATAGACTCGCGGGTCGGCTGACAAACCACGACTAGGGTGGTTCTCCTCAAAAGACTCGTGAGCCATGCTCACAGTTTTCCCAGAACGTAAAAACATACACTAGCAAGCAGGTAGCAGAGATTATCAAACAAATGGATGCCTTTAGGCCTTTTTTGTGTTTTGATTTTGATGATTTTTTTTGTTTTTAGCGAGATCCAAAGTTCACACAAAATAGGGACCCTAGTTTATTTTTGTTTCACCGCCGTGTCAGCTAGGGTCTCTCGTCTCACCACGAATGGGATGACTAACTCCGGGGAACTTCAATGGTACAACCAGCCCAGTGAACGAAGAGGAGATTCTTCGATGTCGGGGACTTACGGAGGTCCCAGTGGAGGAGATTCTAGTCCGTTGAGAGGAATTCTCAAACGGAGAGTCCTTCCTTCACCGGGAAAGGGTGATCCTTAGAAAAAATGAAAAAGGATATAAAAGAGGGATGGATGTTTTCAATGGAATGCTGACAAAGATATAGAGTAAGAAAACAACAGAAATAACAAACATATAATAAACACCCAACCAATCAAATTGACAGTGCTGCCGTGAGCACAACGGGGGCGCGCGAGGGTGCCAAGGTGGAGAGGCACGGACGGTGCCGAACTTGCAAGGGTAGCCAAAAGGAAGCAGTAGAGGTCCCACCGTGATCGCCAATCTGTGAGCGACGTCACGCGGTTCGGAGAGCGAAGAAGACGCGGAGCGCGCGTGCTCCTCTTTTGTGTGCTGCAACACAGAAATAAGAGAAAAGAGAAGGGGCCACCACGGGAGATTGCTCCGGCGGGGCGAGCGGGACAAATGTGATATAGCAAGATATGGGGGTTAAACGGCCATAGCGGGAAGTGACTCGCCGCGGCATTGGGGGGACGGGAATGGTGCAGAAATTAAATAGCAAGAATTGAAACGGCCATTGGGGAAGTGACTCGCCGCGGCCTCGAGAATATGAGGAGATAAGAATATAACAGAATATAAGGAGAATATAAAGAGCGGGAATTTAAACGGCCATTGAGGAAGTGACACGCCGCGGCCTCGAGAATATGAATAGATAAGAATATAACAAAATATAAAGAGAATATAAGAGCGGGAATTTAAACGGCCATTGGGGAAGTGACTCGCAACGGCCTCGAGAATATGAATAGATACGAATATAACATACAAGAAGGGGAATTTAAACGGCCATTGGGGAAGTGACTCGCCGCGGCCTCGAGAATATGAGCAGAATATAACAGAATATAAAGAGAATATAAGAACGGGAATTTAAACGGCCATTGGGAAGTGACTCGCCGCGGCCTCGAGAACAAGATGTGATCGCCAGGGGCCAAAAGACCCCAAAATAAAGAAAGTGATCGCGCCTACCTCAAGAGCGGGAGATGGCGGGTTACTTCTTCCTCCCCCTTCCGCCGGCCGATGGAGAGGGCTTTCCTTGGGTACCCTTGTAAAAAAACGACAAACAAGTAACGAGTGGATTAGAAAGATGAAGGTGTAGTATTCAAATCCTTACGATAAAAATAACGAAATGATGGCAAGACATACACCTAGTTGGTGTTATCTTTTAAACCCCTCTCAGACTCGAGTAGGAGGAAAATGAGATGATGGATGCAAGAAGTATATAAGAAGAGGCGCCCTTATGAACGGGGATAGAGGATGCGAGATGATGAATATAAAAGAACTACGAAGAAAAGGAAAGGATTGGCTTATTGGATGTGCCGGTGGTGAAATCCGGCGGAGCTCCGACAGCGTAGGGACGATGTGGAAGAGCGGTGGATGAAGACGACCTTCCTCTCGCGAGCGTGGGCACCCGAGAAGTCGGCAGAACCTCCACCTACAAAAGACCCCACGGGTTAGAAATGACTCCGGTAGCCTCTGGGCTCCGGCAGCCTATCGGATCTCTTAGAAGCTCCCCCAGAAGTGAGGGGGTGGGCCTCTATTTATAGGGCTCCGGAGGGTGGAGGCGTCCAGGACCCTGGACACCTCCATCAGGGTAAAAAAGATATTTTATTCTATTTTTATTCATTTTTTTCAAATATTTTCATGGAGGCGTCCAGGGTACCGGACGCCTCCATAAGTCCCACCGAACTACACCGAAAGACGCACGCGGTTTAACACAATGGGTGGTTTTGGAGCGACGACCCGTGATTTGAAAATGGGCGCGTCCAGCCAGCTGGACGTCTCCACAATTTGGAATCTTTCACACACGACAAACCGTCATTCGGTGGGCGGTGCCCCGTGAGTGAGTTGATGGAGGCGTCCAGGGGCCTGGACGCCTCCAAGAAAATATATTATTATTTTTTTGTTTTGTTTTTTATGCCAACTGGCATTTTATATTTTATATTTTTGTTTTCATGGAGGCGTCCATGGGCCTGGACGCGTCCATTAATATATTTTTTTTTTCATTTTTTTTGGGTTTGAAAAAAAATAAAAATAATGGGGGCGTCCAGGAGCCTGGACGCCCCCATGAAGACCTGTCTGGGTCCTCAGACGAGGCGTTGGCAGCCGCCCGACAGATACCCTTCCTGGTTCTGATGCGTCTGACTGGTGTTGATGCCGTCCGAATGCTGCGACGAGACGGTTCCGGATGCTGACAAGGGCGGAAGAAGACTCAAGAAAAGGAAGCACTAGAGCGATTCAAAATGCGTAAGCTGTCGCGGGGCATCGTATAGTAATATGAGACTTTCTCAGGAGACGTCAGGAATGGCGTGTCTACACTCGGCAGCGGCAAAAGACCATATACTAAACTAGCAAATGAACGCCGAGAAGTTTAGACCATTACCTCCACGCACCCGGCGTGGCAAAGACAACCCCGGTCGAATTACGGACTCCTGGTTAAACAATGTTACAGCAATACAATAATTTGACCCACTCAACGTAGGGAGGTAAAAGGTCACATGTGGGGCCCGGGAATCACGCAAATCGGGTTGACGGGCAGCATCTTGATGTCGCCCGGCGGTGCCGAACTCCGCGTTTTCGTGCTTTCCGAACGGCGGGTTCTGCGGGCCCGTGGGGCCCACGGACGGCGCTGTCCTCGGGATCTATGGGGGTGGGACCCGCTGTGATAGGGACCCCTGGTGGCGCGCCTCCACGGACGGCGGTCGGCCGGAAACACCGATCGGGGGTCGATCGGCCCCGATTCCCAATTCTTGAACTAGCTTCCCACAGATTTCCGGTTCTATTTTCCGACGCGCGCTCCGGCGAGAATGGCCGCTGCGATCAATCCCGACGTCGGATCGGGGCGCATGAGCTATCGTTGGAAAGCTCTCATCAAATCCTTTAATCGAGACCTAGATAGATCTGTTGGATCTGAACTTTATTGAATTTACAAATTCCTGTTGTACTGTACCCGGAATCTCAGATCTGCAGGGAACTTGTCTGAGAACTACCATTTATCGCCTAGTAGACTTCCGATTCAGCTCCTGAGCTCTTCATCAAAGTTATAGGATATTGAACAAGGAAGATGGAAATATTTTGTGTGGACTGATTGAAGGTGGCTACGAATTGATATGATTTTTGCACTGGACAGAGGTTGGATCTGGAGACAGGTGGACATCACTGTAGCTAGCTCTGATAACGAATTTTTTAGAAATAGGTGAAGGGTTGATAAAAAATCAAAAAAATTCTTGGAAGGAGGGGTGGGTGGAAAAAACTCCCAATAAAATTGGGACCTCTAAAAAAAATCATAAAGAGGACCGAAACTTGGAAACACAGGGCGGGTGGAAATGGAAACAGACAGCAGACAGATCTGGAAATTAAAGTTGGGTGAAAATGAAAAATTATCAAAGGGGATATTTATGACCAACCAATTTTTGTGGGACGTGCTTGACACCTCTGGAACATCGCCTCAAAATCCAAAATCGATCTGAGCTCGTGGCTGATGGAAAGAATTCGGGGAAGTGGCGGCTATAGGTGGAAGGCAGAACTCCGACGGTTGCGATGGCGGTGCGGTGGCGGCTCGTAGCGGCGGTGGCGGCGACCGGAACTGACAGGGGTGGAGTCACACCACCAGAATACAGCCTTCCCAGCTGCAAGGAGGAGAGGGAGAGAGGGAGAGTGGGGGGTGCCGAAGGGCTGCTCCAAGGATTTTCCAAGTTTAAATGGCATTAATTCATCAAAAATGAAAATTACAAGCATATATAGGTTACATGTCTAATCAATCCTCAACCGTTGGATCTAGGGATGGGAGATGGAGGGCTGGGATTACATGTGACCATCCACAAAAATTAAAATTAAAAATACAAGGGGGGGGGGGCAGCCTATTGATTAGGGAGGCAAGGGGGGGACATGGTAGGTGGGGGTGGGTTAGAATTGTTGGCATTTTCATTCCAATGTCCCCCACTTGGCCCACCCTTCTAGAAGCCACCATTTGAATGGTTGACCGACCCCACATGGGGCCCTAGGGATGAGGTGGATCAATGGGAGGGGGCCTGGGGTCCCGTGGGGCCCAGGGGTCCCATTTTTACAAATAAGCCCCTCTTACAATCAAAATTACATACCGAATAAAATGAAGTAAACACACATTAAACATAAATAAAGTCTAACTAAATATGATAAATGTCGAGACTCATGGGGGAGTCTCCAGGCTGTCTCCGAGCCAGATGGATGCTGAGGTGGCTCGAGTCGTGCTCCGTGTGCAGTACCGGTGGCTCGACGTGTCGCGCCGCTCAACTGCTCGGGTGTCCGCACCAAATTTCTTTTTCCTTAGTTCATTGGTGTGGGTCCTTAATCCTTGGACTTAGCCTATAACATGACATTTTCCTAGGAATAAGTATGTCCTGAGACCTATGCTCTGATACCACTTTAACTGTCATGCCCCAAGACATAAGTACATCAAAAGATATTCAAGAACGTAAATAGCTGGCTAGTACGCCACAAAGCGGCAATATAATCACAACACTAACACATTCACACAAAAAGGGAATACACAAGATAATGTACTCAAACTTTCACTGCATTGAATAATATTTAAAGTACATTGATAATTGACTCTTTTACTAGACTCAAATAAATGGAAAATTACATAGACGCGACATGACTCTACTAGGTCTTCTCTCGATCTTTAATCACTCTCGAACTCGTCACTTGAGTAGTTCGAACCACGCTGGAATGTCCTGAAAAGATCAAAAAAGTAGGGAATGAGCACACTTGCCCAGTCGGTATCTTCGTATCAACATGAAGGCAATGTTTAAGTAATTAGCATTTTAGTTCTAGAAAGGTAGAATCAATGCATACGATGAACATTCGAACAAAACCATAGTAACATTGCAAGTAACAAGACATGACTATGAACATATGAAATTTTATATAGATATTGAGAGGATAATCATTCCGGAATGTATAGTGGCCTTTCATGTAACTAGAATGTACTAGCATGTATCGAGAATGTACTTTTCACAACTATGAAGGTCATACACTAGAATGTCATGTAATCAAGAATGTATATTTTATGCAGAGCCTCGTGGTTTTCACTCGTCTATAAAAAAAGTACTCCCGACACAATGCGACGCCAGTGTTTATCATACCCCATGGTTTATAGCATGTTTCCGGCAATCAGCCGAGGGGACTAGTGTCGAGCCCTTGGACACAATCATTACCCGAACTGCATCTTCAAGTTATAAATCAAGCTAGTTCCATGAGAAATATCAATAGTGTAGGCCAATAACATACAAGTTCAAACTATAGTTTCATGATACAAATATCAAGGTAAGAATGCACCAATTAAGAACATGGAAGTTCAAAGATGATTTAAAACAAGGTCATGCCACGGAAAGAATTCGGTAACATAACGGCATATTCTTTAACTTCCATAATTCATTAAATAACTTTGGAATAATTTTTTAGATTCTAGATAATCAATAGACCATCTAGGAACATAGGAAAGTCAACCGTTGGGTCAAACCTCATGTTAAGAACACTAAGAACAATTGCGGTCATGACTGGACCATTCAAGAGAAATAGCGATCGTTTACTGGACCATTTCTATACATTAGCAGTCAATACAGGACTGTTTAGTGACAGAGTTGACACAATGAGTGAACTGGAACCATGCGGTCATGGCAGGGCCGCTAGGCGTCTTTGGCGGTCAAGTAAATGGCCGCTACTATGCTCTTGCAGTTTCCAGAAGGCCGCTAAGGTCTAGAACACAGGAAACTCTGGTAAAGTGCTTTATAGAACATTGGGTTTTGAGGGTTCAACCAATTCGACATCCTAGTGGGAATCCCAGGCTCACAGAGACTTATGGAGGCCTTGAAACAAGATCACCTAGTTCGGTGGAAGGAATATCCAACGGAGAGGATCACAGGTCCAATATTGTTTACTTATAAGTGCAAAGTGTATCTAATGACCAGGCACCGAGGTACGCACCATGTACTTAAGAAAAGACTATAGATGAGAAAAGATGGTGATAAAATAGTGATCAAATCAAAACTTAAACAAGTCGATGACGTATGTAAAATATGATCATTAGTACAAGAATATTAGTTTTGGCATGAAATAGCATAAGTTTAAGATAGGTATTTAAAACATGAAAGCCATGAAACCTAACATGTTTAGTGCACTATATAACCAAGTTCATAAATGCATAGTCACAACCAGGAATAAGGCCTAATTATCTAGGCTTAACATATGTTTAATAGGGTCAATCTATAATCTGTTTGGAGTTAACAAGTTGCAGAGAACAAACAGAGCCTAGCGGTCAGGGGAGGACCGCATACCGGTGTTTAGCGATCTATTGCATGGCCGCTAAAGGACTATGGCGGTCTTAGGGAGACCGTTTATTCCCCGTAGCAGACAGCCGTAAAAACTGAGGTACATGGCTAATTTCTAGGAGAATTTATGCATGAAACTTATGAGGACTAGAAGGGTAAAGCATGATAACATGTTTTTAACGACTAGGATGCATGATTGGACATGAATTAAACAAGAATTATGATCTTTAGTTAAGGGGTATAAGGATAACATGTTGTAAGGATCATGCATGCGCAGTCATAGAAAAACATGAAATACTACTAGTAGAAAGTATGAAATGGAATGAAACCATAGGGATTTTATTCCTAACATGTTGATTTAGCCTTTTCATGAGATAACCTACCTTTGATTTAATCCCTAGACTTCGGATTTCTGACTAGAAGCAGACCCTAGTTCTTGTACGTCCTCTATCAGATTAGCAACTTCCCGTCCCTCATTCTCCTCAACCACTTGACCTAAAATTGTGAAAATTGGAGGGTATGTAGAAGATACGAAGGGGAACAAAAAGTTCTGAAGCCACTACGTGAACTAACCTCGTTTAGGGCTTCTAATCTCTTGTTCTTCACTGGACCGGTGTATTGGTTCCTGCACAGCCTGTAGCGAGCTAGCAACTTTGGGGGCTTCTATCTCCTCAAAGACTCGACCTCCACGCATGAAAATTTGAGAAAGTTAGACCATAGTAAGATAAACAAAATCCTTAAAAGGTCTAACCTGAGTCAGAGCCTCCTTACCTTCGAATTACGTGAGCCAACATTAGGGTTCGCATTGGTCGATGTTAGGGTCTATTTATAGGGTTTTGAGTTAGGGTTGGGGATTTGATCGAATTGAGACTCCTACATAGCGGTAGGATCAATCTCCAAGAGTCCTAGACATATTTACATGTCTACACACTTCGATCCATGAAGATTTGGATGCCAAAGATCCAAACTTTTCACATTTCTTCCATTTACGGAATCAAAGGGGTTTAGCGGTCATAGGGGGACCGCTAGCATCTCTTGGCGGTCTCGCGATAGAAGCCCAATTGGCCATTATTCCGATTTTTTTGGATTTTATTATTATTTTCTATTTATCCCCTAATTGATGTGTATATCCTATTTTTAAATCCGTAATTTACTCAATTTACGTTTCTATTAATGGGCTTTGGTCTAAAGGTCTTGGAATTGGGTCTTTGGGCCTATTTGAGTTGGGTTAACCCTTTGATGGATATAGGGCCTTTAAATGGATTAAAATAAATCCCTAATTCTTTCTTAATAGCTCATTAAGCCTTTTTAAATGCTTAATAATTATATTTAATTCTAGAAAATTCCTAGAAAACTATCGGGCGTTGCACCCCCCACCTTAGTCTTAGGGAGGGCTAGATATGTCTCTACCTCCTCTAGAAGAATTGTGGCCGCGAAAGATGGGAATACAAAAATATGAGTTTGGGGATGTCATAACTCCACCAAGGTTGTAATATTGTGCCAATCAAGTGAAATCTTTGGGTAAGCTTTGGCTAGGACCAACAAAGGGCGAAGGTACCAAGTATTCAAGATAGAAACCACTTCTATGGGCAATCCCTGTACCATGGGGGCCATCCACTTTAAGGTAGAATAACGGCGTGATCCCGGGAGAATTTGAGAATAAAAAGAGAAAGACGGATGAGAAGAGAAGAAGCATTAGGTTGAGATGAACATGAGAATTCCTTTGCATAACTCTCTAGCGGGGTTGGTGCCCAAGTGATGAGGGATGGTAGTCAGCCTCTTTAGCTCCCCATGATGCTTCCTTGCAGGCCTTGGCCCGTCATAGCCTCCCTTCATGCTTGAACTCTCTCCAATAGCCCTCTTCATGAAGGTCTTCTCTAAGGTTTCCCAGGCTTAAAAATAAGGGTTTGTGTGGCTTGCAGGTTTTAGCTTGATCTCTACTTATAGAACCTACAAAGTGCCTCTTTCCTATTGGGATTATAGTAGGGAGGTCAGATTTGCAGTTAGGATAAACTCTAACACGCTTTGGAGCACTCCCCACCCGAATTGGGACTCAAGAGCAAAGTCCCGATCAGACTCTCTGCATCCTGATGGGTGGCGATCTATCACACGACCGCCACAATCCTTTAACGGCCCGCATGAGACCGTTTCCAAGTTCTCAATCCAAGCATGTATGTGTCATATAGTGGTCCTAGGCTGACTATTTATTGATTTGGCGGACATCCGCTAGACCATCTTATGGTTCTCTTCTCCTCGCATCTCACGAAGTGCTCTTTCGCAAGACCGTTATCCCATTGAGCGGTCCGCTTAGAACCACATTTTTGCCCCACTTGTGCACAACTCCTATCTCTTGGTCCTGTTATCTCTCAGATTTTTGCCTATCAACTCTGTGTCCCTATGTCCGCCTCTTCGTTAGTCGGTCACCATACAAGCATCCATTTCATAAAGAGGGAAGTCAAAGCTTTTCTTTCATTGCATTTTAAGTCAAGACATGTACATGTGTCTCACACAAGAAAGGGTAAGAAGTCTCTTAGGCTGGTCCCTCTCCAGGGCCCCCACTGTCGCCGGTACCCTCATGTCTCTTCTCGGGCGGGCCCATGGCTATGCTGCCCTCCTCGTGGCGGCGTCGTTGCTCCTCCTCCTCATTCCCCCGATGGCTGGAGGAGCTAGTGAGGTAGTCTCTATGTGCACTACTGTGTGCGCCACTCAGGGATGCGCTCCGCTCAGGACCTCTGCCTATCATCCGAACTATCTGCTCAACTGCCCGTAGCTCGATCTTTAGGTCATGAGCCTATTGATGAGCCTGTCACTGAGCCTGCTCTGCCTCCACATGATAGCACTCTGCCTCCACTGCCCCAGCACTAAGTCGCTCCACCTCCGTGCCAAGATGGGTCACCTCTACTTCCTATGTTCGGAATCGCTCCCCCACCCCTCTCTGCCGGGTAGCCTCGCTCAGCGCCACCTCTAGCTGCCTCGTCTGCATATGCATTCATTTCATTAAGTCATTCGCACTCATGATCATAGAGTCAAGGAGGGGAAGTCAGGTGGCTTTGCTTACCCTCTCTGCGAGTATGGCCTCAACCTCTTCGGCCCGTGCGAGTGCTTGCGCGAAGTCCGCATCCCGCTGAACTCGGTCCATTGGTGGATAGGAAGAAGAGGAAGGAGCATCGAGTGTGGTCCGCTGGGAACCCTTAGGCCACTACATATAGGAATAGGTTAGTTGCATAAGCATTACACCTCATTTAGAGTCTGAAGTTGGATGTGGCTTACCAGGAGCTCCAGCGAGCACAGGAGGTCATCCCGTTGCTGCACAGTAGAATGGAGGAGCTAATGAAGCTCAGCAACTCTCCATTCGGGGTCGAACTGCATATAGAAGATTAGTCATTAGTACATCATGGTCATAAGCATTTTAAGAGTTATAGGTATTAGGAGTCCATACCGGTCGTCGCGTGTGCGAAAAACATGGTTCCTGTAGCGCCGCGCGTAGGCCGTCAGGTAGGCCTCGTCAGTCTCCGCCCGGGCCTGCATCACTCAGCCCCGTCATGCTCCTCCTCATCTCCCTCTCCTAGGAAGGGGATGACCGGCTATCTAATCCCATGTGTCCTCATCACCAGGTGGTGGTGGAGTGGCTCCATGATGTTTATGCAATGAGGCCAGATGTCGCGGCCTGAGTAAGCGAGCGCAGCCTCCACCCAAGGCTGGCCCTCGTGCACCTCACCCTAGTATGGTGTCCAACGGACCTGCATGGTAGTGTTGATGAAGGCATAAGTATCCAAGGAAGTCTGCATTTTGCATTTAAGTTAGAGTTTAGGTCTTACCGATGCGTAGGGCAGGGTGTCGAGGTCATCTTGAATGGCACGCACCTGGCGTCACAGCGAGCCCATGTCTCGCGCCGCTACATATCACCACGCAATAGGTATCCGATCAGGGTGCGCCTCTCTTCCTCGCCCAAGGCCGGGTAGGCTCACGTAAGCCCACACCTACATCACACGCATGTTAGTGCTATGGTACATGGAAAAGTCAAATAGAAATTGCATTGGCATAAGAAGTTAAGTTTACCTGAAGGAGTGGAGAGAATCCACCCAGCATCGTCTACCGGGTGGTAGTGCTGAGTGAGTCAAAAAGGAAGGCGAGTGCGGCTGTGCCCCATGCGTACGCTCCCACCACATCTAGGTCCTCTAGCAGAGGCAGTAGCTGGCAGCTCACCCCGTCCGCCCTCGTCGCGAATAGGAGCTTCCCGAACATCAGCATCAAGAACGTCCGGAGTACCGTGTCTGCCTCGGGCCCTGGTCCAGCTACTACATTCACTCGTACCTTGTCTATCAAGTGCTGGAGGTGCTGCTCTGGTAACTCTCCCACAGAGATCGTTGCTCCTCGCAATCCTAGGCTCTCTTGTAGTGCAGCCCTCGGTAAGATAGATGACCGATGTCCTGGCCTCACTAACTCAAGTCCGAGTAAGCATTGTGTTGGCTCCCAGTAGTCTGAGAAAGTGTGACTGCTGACTCACGCTCCGACGACTCGTAGCCTTGTAATCCTCGCCATGTCCTCTAGTGTGGGGGTCATGTGTCCCCATGGAAATAGGAATGTCTGGCTGGATGAGTCCCACCGGTCATGCAACGCCAACAGTAGTGTTGTGCCTAGTCTTATCACCTCTAGGCCGAGGAACTCTACAAAGCCCATCGCGGCCAATCTCTCCCTCTGAAAATCTCTCGCTCTAAAAATCTGGCAGTGCAAGGTACACGGCTTGAACCTGCAACCAAGGGATCTTGGTCTGATGCTTTCCCTGCACACATTGCATATATCACATTAGTCATACATCCATTCATTCATTCATAAAAAAAAATGCACTCTCTGGTCATATGGTGGTCTTCCTTTTGACCGTCTTACTGATTGACAGTCCATCATGGACCTGTTAGGGTGCTAGGTCCGGATACAGAGGGGGGGTGAATGTATCCCTCTATGAATAATGGCCAAATAAAAACTTGGATGCTAGAGATAGACACAGAATAGAACCAATTCGATTCAACTCAAATACAAACACTTGGAGCGCGCCTATTCAAGCATCTAGTGGAAGCAAAGCAAACAATCAGATCACTGCACAAGAGATTTTTAGGTGGTTCGGTCCACAGACCTACATCCACCCCTCACTCCCAACCGGAGTGAGGCTTCCACTAGCACAAGCTAGAACACTGCAGACTCAGTCTGCGAACAAGATGCTGCCACATAGCTTGACCAGGGGAACAACCTCCCCTCTTCCTCCCAACCGGAGGGACACCCCAAGTGGCTCCCAGCCACTTGGAAACTAGAGGTCGAAGACCTCTCTTCCTCCAGACCAGGAGGGACCCCTGGACTTGCAACCCACAAGCCCAGTACCGGAGATCAGATCTCCCTTCTCCTGAGTCCACAGGATGAACCCGACCTCAGTCCAGAGGATCGGAAGTACAAAGGTAATCAGAAAACAAAGGAAAATAATAAACGAAAATAACACAGCAATCAGAAGGCTGTAAAAGATGAAAACACAGATGTGGCTCTCAACGGAGCTGACTGGCCTGGATCTGATCCACGGTCCAGTAGGAACTAGTCTTCAGATGAAGCTTCTTCTTTCTCTTCCTTTTTCTTCATTACTTCCTTCTCTCACTCGCGAGCTCTCTCTCTTTCTCTTTTTACTTCTACTGCTTCTCTCACTCTGCCACTCTTCTTTTTCTTCTTCTTCTCTACTCACTGGATCGAGAGTACTCTACTGCTCTTAGACTGGATGTATAGACTTTTCTCCTTTTCTTTCGATCAGCCTTCTTTAGTGAAGAAGGCTCATATATATATAGCAGCAGCAGCAGCCCCTGGGCGCGTGGCTTCCACGTTTTCCTGCCCAAGGAATTCGCCAGATCCGAGGCAGCTTCATCCACGTGTCAGCATCTGCATACCTCGTTCTCCTGGAATCACGAGCCAGGTCATCAATCTCGGTAAGAATCCCTGTCAGACATAGCATTGAATAAGTCATCAGTTTGAGTCTGAACACCCTGTACAGACTCTGTGAATGCAAAGCATTGTATAGACTTCAGAAATCAATATAGCAAGTGTGTACAGAGTGAGGGAGTGTATAGACTTAGAAGACTTCATGCGTGCTCAGTGTATATACTTGCTGAAGAGTGCATTATCATAACAGGAGAGTGTGTAGACTAAGGCCTTCTGTTCAAGACAAAAGCCAATGTACAGACTTCATGCTGTACAGACTTGATGTTGATCAAGAGACCTTTGGACATCAGCCCAAGGCGTCAACGCTTCCAACGTGCAGCGTCGCCTCAGCTCCTCAAGCGAGATGCTCATGCCCTTGGCAACTGGCCAATGCGTCAACGCATCCAGTGTCAGCGTCGACGCAGTGAACAAGACAGGTGATGAACAATGCATGCACTAGCTTTACCAATGTGTAGACTTCATGAGATGCAATGCAAACTCTGTACAGACTTGGTCGTGTAAGGCGACGCAAGCAATGGTTGTATAGACTTTACTCAATGTATGGACTTCACATAAGAAGCCAACGGTTGTACAGACTTAGGCAACCTTCAACTCACTGCGATGTACAGACTCTGAAGAACAGCAGTCAATGTATGGACTTGCTCAGCCTGAGGCACTGTATAGACTTCAGCTCAAGGCTAGTGTATGGACTTGATGAGACACTCACGAGTGTGTAGACTTAGAGTGAGGCATATAGTGTAACACAGCAACAGACTGTATAGACTTTGGCAAAGGCATGAGACGTACCCTAAGACGATGAAGTCTGTATAGACTTTACAGTGAATGGATGCTCAGTGAGACGCAAGTTGAGACCATGCAGTGTACAAACTTCATGTAATGCATGCAGACGTTGAACAATAGAATGTGCAGACTTTGCCATGAGACGCTGAACAAGACACTCCAATGAATAGACTTGCTGGATGCACTGTAGACAGTGTATAGACTTTGAAGGCTAACAAGCGTCCTCAGTGTACAGACTTGGGCTGTACAGACTTTGACTCAAATGTGCATATGAGACGCTGAATGAGACAGTTCACTGTATAGACTTAGCCTAATACAATGCATGAGACGGACGATGTATAAACTTGCGTTACTGTAGCAATGTATAGACTTGAGATGCACTAAGACGATGACTGTTCAGACTTTGGCAATGTGCAGACTTAGGACGGTAGCTAAGCATGTGTGTATTATGTGAGAGTGTATACACTTGAAAGCAACATATAGCCAAGTATGAACAACGTGAGCCTAAATGCTTCAAGACCATGCACATCAAATGTCTAGACTTCACGAGGTGAACGGCTGACATACTTCCTATGTGAAGACAGTCGCTGTACAGACTTTGTTGAAGTGTGAAGGAGTTGAGTGTATAGACTTCGCGATGTGAAGACTTTGTCAAAGATAGCAGGCCGATGTACAGACTTGAGCGAGTGAAGGTCTGTATAGACTTGAAGATCATTCAGCGACCAATGTATAGACTTTCCAATGGAAAGGCTGTACAGACTTGAAACAATGGAAGACAGCGAGTGTATAGACTTTGAAGTGCAACGTAGGTAAAACTTCCAATGTTCAGACTTTCAAAGCTGAACGTAGGTAAAGAACCCAATGTGCAGACTTGGAAGTGCAACGTAGGAACAGATGCCAATGTACAAACTTGTAATAAAGCTTGCAGAAGGCGATGTATATACTTGGATGCCCAACGCCAATGTACTAACTTTGAAGAGAAGACAAATGTATGGACTTTGATGGAGTGAAACAATGTTCAGACTTTGAAGTTACACTGTGGATGTACATACTTGGAAGATCACTGATGGCAGTACAGACTTTGCTTTAATGTATATACTTGGAAGTTCAACGAAGGAGGCACAGTGCAATGTATGGACTTTGAAGTTCAGTTGGTGAGTGTACAGACTTCACCAATGAGACACTCACTGTACAGACTAGCTACCAACCAATGTATAGACTCTTCACAGTAGCTCTGACTGTACAGACTTGGTCACAAACTGAACAGACTAGTGTGCAGACTTGCTTCCATCGACCAGTGTATAGACTCTACTCATGCAAGTAATGCAGCAATATATATACTTAACAGATGTGAGCTGTAGTGTATGAACAACCGATGTATAGACTTGGCTATGCGAACAAGCTACACGATGTGTAGACTTAGAAGTGCCTACAACTGTGCAATGTGCAACCAATGTATGGACTTGTCGTGCCTACACAGGGCGTTGTACACACTTGCTGCCTGATGCAAATGTGCAGACTCTATAAATGCATATGAATGCTTTATGCAGCAGATAAACAGTCTGAACTTCAAATGCAATGACTCACAGTGTAAGCAGATAAACTGACTGAACATATGAAAGACTGAATAACATTTGAATGACAGACTGAATATAAGAATGACTGAGTTATGATATGATAAAATGACTGAATATAGAATGACTGAATAAAACCATGGTGACTCACAGTGATTAACTCACATTAAAACCAATCATCACAAACCCCTAAAGCCAATCATCAAAATCACAAGCCACAGGGGCCAGGGGCACAGCAATCTCTCCCTTTTTGATGATGGCAACAATACATAGTGAGTCATTCTAATGATGTAAGACATTCTTATGAAAGTCATTCTGATGACTCAAACTATTCTCCCCATTTGACTTCATCAAAAAGAAAATAGTTTGAGAAGTGAAAGCAAACCAGCACGCAATGAGTGAATAAAAGTCTCCCCTTTGGAAAAAAAATCTCCCCTTTGATACCAAAATGCAAGAGCTCCCCCTAAAGATATGAATGCAAGAACACAATGCTCCCTCTTTAAGAGTTTCTATACAGCATGATGCATATGACATGGAAGCTCCCCCTCAATAAGTGGAATCTTATGAGATGGATAACAGGGAGAGGTTCAGGTCAATGAATCAATGATATTGATCAGAAGAGTTTCAAGTAGCAAATTTTCAAAGAAGCTCCAATCACAAGAAATTTAGTCAGATTTTCAGAGAGAAAGCAATCTCATAAATCCAAAACATAAGTTTTCAAAGTCTTCCATTATAAGGGCTTATGAATGAGCTTTATTGTTCAGCATGGTTTAACCATAATGTATGCAGAGTTTATCAGTAAAATTCTGTATTGATATCTAAAACCATTGTTTAATAAAAATGAACCAAGCCCTCATATTTATCTTGATTAATCTCCCTTTCTCTTACACAATCAAATCTATTGACTTCTTCAGAATTACATGCACTAGTATTGAAATCAAGCAATTATGAAGTCATATGATTTTGTCTAGGGTTGTAGCAATTTGATTTTTGCATCAATATTCAGATATTTCAATTTGTTCAACAATTTTCTTGCTACAAATTTTACGAGCACTCTAGTTCAGTGCACACATTGTAACTAGAGGATATACCTTGATTAGAGGCCAATATCCCTAAGCCCTTAGTGTGACTAACTGTCATGCTTTATGTGAACAGAGTTAGCATTTACACATCATGACACACTACAAATCATTTTTTTAATGAGTGAGTTGTATTTCTCAGTGTGCATGCCATTGCTCTGCCTGATTTTCAATGAATTTTATGCAGAGTTAACTAAGGCACCTCATGACACAGTCCTTTGGACTTGTGTTTCTCAGTGACCAATGTCATTGCTCTGACAGATATAACCCTTTAGACATTTCAGAGACATTCATTTGCTTCAAATCAATAATAGTTTCATGTACTTAACCAATTAAAGTCATGTATTCAAAAGTGCAGATTTCAGAAATTTTTCACAAGACACAGCATGAAACAAATGGTTAAGGTTTATTAAACATGCTTCAGATATTTTAAAGAGATTTTAAAGTCAAACTCCATGAACATTAAACTTAAACCACATGAGTTATTTCAGACATTCATAAAACTGTATAATAGAAGATTTCTAGTTCAAAATTTTTAGATTTATGATCGAGATAGCCCATTAAAATCTTCATGAAGGACTGATGGAATTCTGAACCCAAATTATACAATTGATAGGAGAAATATCAATTGTTAAGAGAGATTGTGAAGCTCAAAGTTTTCAGACTATGATTAAGGTTTGTCAACCAAATGAATAAGAAAGGATATGCAATGAATTTTGACAAATGTATGCATTTGACAACCTATATGCAATGCATTAACTCCCCCTGACAACACGCAATGTTTTCCATGAGAAACTGAACATATGATTTTGATTCATGCACATTTAGATTGCCCTATCAAGCAAAATGACCCATGGTACTAGGCGGAGCACTTGGTCTAAAATACCACTTCACACATAGTAAGAACCTCCAGACAGACCTCCCTGCCTTTTGGTACCTTACCATTTATATACCATTGAGGTCATGCAAATTTATTCAACATGCAGTCCTATATGCAATTCAGAATTTCAGTGAGCTATTGCAACACACAAGTTTCAAGTCACACTCATAAGCAGTTCAGATTTTTCAGAAAATTCGAAATGCAATTTGTTTTCAGAGTTTATGCATAATAGAATTATCAAGCAATTGCAATTAGTCTATGTATGCATCAGATACAGACAACCCTTTTTAATCTGATATTTGCATAGAACTCTCAGCAATTGCATGATCAGAAAATAATGCACATGGCAGATGATGAATGAAAATGCAAAAACAGATTTAACTTGCTATGCATTAAAACTAAAAGCAAGAAGAGCAGGAAGTTTACCTAAAAAGTTCAGTATGGGGTTTTCTTCTTGAGTGCCTTGGATCATTACCCCTTTTTATTCCAGTCCCAAGGCACACCTGCATAGCAATGTTATTTTGCACAAACAGGTACCCAAGAAGTCTTGGGTCCTGACATGACAATATTACTCCTAGCAGGGTTTCTCAACAATTTTCGTGCATGAAGGTCATCAGATTTCATCAAATTGTAATTATACATTGAGTGACCAATTTGTCCACAACAATGGCATGAATTAGCAGATTTCAAATTCCTCTTATGCACATTCCTGTTGTCATGAAGTTCATTGGCAGAGAGAGAGTTCTATTTACTATAATGATAGTAAGATGCACCAGATTTCGGATTTAATCTATGCACATTCTTGTTCGCATGAAATCCATGTATATATGCATGAGATTTTCTGTTAACAGAATAAGACTTCTGTTTACCAAAACCAGTTTGGTTTTGATATCCTGCCAGCCAACAGGTTGCAGCCCTGTGACCTGGCTTCCCACAATGATAGCATGCAGGAGACTTTCCAATGGCAGGTTTAGAATTTAATTTTCTACCCTGAGCATGCCAACAGTGGGCTGCAATGTGGCCCATCTTGCCATAGTGAAAGCATGAATTAGAACTTTTCTTACCAATATTCAGCCAGCATTCAAATCTCTTATGGCCCAATTTTCCACAATTAAAGCATGTCATATGCTGGTTTATTGGAACAGACTTGTTCTTGTTATGAGCATGATCGTTTGCATGAAATTTATTCTTATCACTAACAAACCAGCATTGTGAAATTTTATGTCCTAGTTTACCATAATGAAAACACTCAATTCTCCTTTTCTGAGATGTAAGATTTTTATCATGATATCTCCTAGCATTCTTATCATCCTTCTCCATCAACTTACACTCATGCATCAGATGTCCAGCTTTATGACAGTAATGACAGATAATCTTCTTTTTAGATGCATGTGAGTGTGTGTGAGGACTGTGATCAGCAAACACTGATGAACCCTTTTCATTTATTTTCTGATTTACAGTCCTTTTCTGATTTTTATCCTCTTTTCCTATTTTCTTAGCCTTGTACTGAATTGGGGATGAAGTAGAAAGCTTTTCCTGTTCAGAGGTTTTAATGAAAACAGTTTTCAGCTTGGATCCATCAACCTTTTTCAACTTTTCAGTTTGTTTCTGATTTTTCTGAACATTTGGTTGTTTATTTTCTGAGGTGGTGGCTACATCTGATGCTTTGATAAAGGATGTCGTCAGCTTGTTTTCAAAAGCCTTTTTATTGACATTGTTGTAGCCTAACCCTTCCCTTTGAGTATTGACCTTAACTCCTAACAACCTGTCCAGATTTTCTTGTCCACTTACAAACTTTGACAGAGAGTTCTTTAAGTCTTGGATTTCATTTTCTAAAGAGGTGATTTGTAACTCATAACTGGCAATCTCTTGCTCACTGCAATTCATAGCTTCATTCAAAACTTTGTTAGCAGTTTTATATTTCTCAATTTCAGTTTCCAGATTGCTCAGTTTATCAGAATCTTCAAAGCAAACACTTTTACCTCTTTGTAAAGCTAGAAGTCTCTCAGACATAGTGGAGTTCAGCATTTTCAATTTCTCATTTTCTTGCTTAAGTTTGTCGTTCTGAACCAATTCATTTATTAGAAGCTGATCTTCTGAATTGACTTCATACTTTCTTCCATATTCAATTTCCTTCATATCTTTTTGCTATTTTTCAAGATCTTTCTATAATTCTATGTTTACAGATTTTATGGCATTAAGTTTTTCAATCAGCAACTTGTTCTCCTGTTTAAGTTTCTCTGATTCTTCTTCATCTCCTTTGGAGAGTTTTCTGAGAGATTCATCTTCAGATTTTAGCTTGTTTAGTTCAGAGTAAACACTTTCAAGTTCCTTCTTCAGTTTTGCATTCTGGTTTTTATACATATGATTATCAGACAGACATGCATCATGAAATTGCTTCGTACTAGAATAGTTTTCACATGGAGAGCTAGAACTATCTACCCGAGTACCCTTCTTCAACTTTTTATACTGTTTTCTTAAGGTCTCATGTGACTCTAACAGTTCAGCATATGCATTCTCCCAATCATCAAGAGAAAAGTTCTCGAAGAGATTTACCTCATCATCATCATCTTCTTCAGTTTGATTGATGCCTTGATCATTTCTGTCAGCCATCATGCAGCTGTCCACATCTCTCTTCTAAGTTTGCTTCAACATATCCAGAATATCTTTAGCAGAACTGGAATCAAAGAAGCATGAGTGAAAGGCTCTATCAGTAGCTGCCTTCATTAGATTTATAGCTATCTGATTCTCTTCATGCATAGACTTGTGACTGTCAGTCCATTTGGACCTTTTCTTTGGCAGTTCATGAGGACCATGTGAAATTACTTTCCACAGGTCTGGATTCACCGATTTGACATAATTCTTCAGACTAGTGAACCATGCATTAAAATGCGTACCACTGAAAATCGGTGGATGAGTCATGTGAACACAACAGATTAATACAACAGGAATATTGATGCACTAAATACAAATTAGCACCTAAGACTGCAAGATCGGATCTGCAGGTCGCTGGACCTTGTATGCAGACACCTGCTCTGATACCAACTGTTAGGGTGCTAGGCCCGGATACAGAGGGGGGGTGAATGTATCCCTCTATGAATAATGGCCAAATAAAAACTTGGATGCTAGAGATAGACACAGAATAGAACCAATTCGATTCAACTCAAATACAAACACTTGGAGCGCGCCTATTCAAGCATCTAGCGGAAGCAAAGCAAACAATCAGATCACTGCACAAGAGATTTTTAGGTGGTTCGGTCCACAGACCTACATCCACCCCTCACTCCCAACCGGAGTGAGGCTTCCACTAGTACAAGCTAGAACACTGCAGACTCAGTCTGCGAACAAGGTGTTGCCACACAGCTTGACCAGGGGAACAACCTCCCCTCTTCCTCCCAACCGGAGGGACACCCCAAGTGGCTCCCAGCCACTTGGAAACTAGAGGTCGAAGACCTCTCTTCCTCCAGACCAGGAGGGACCCCTGGACTTGCAACCCACAAGCCCAGTACTGGAGATCAGATCTCCCTTCTCCTGAGTCCACAGGAGAAACCCGACCTCAGTCCAGAGGATCAGAAGTACAAAGGTAATTAGAAAACAAAGGAAAACAATAAATGAAAATAACACAGCAATCAGAAGGTTGTAAAAGATGAAAACACAGATGTGGCTCTCAACGGAGCTGACTGGCCTGGATCTGATCCACGGTCCAGTAGGAACTAGTCTTCAGATGAAGCTTCTTCTTTCTCTTCCTTTTTCTTCTCCACTTCCTTCTCTCACTGGCGAGCTCTCTCTCTTTCTCTTTTTACTTCTACTGCTTCTCTCACTCTGCCACTCTTCTTTTTCTTCTTCTTCTCTACTCACTGGATCGAGAATACTCTGTTGCTCTTAGACTGGATGTATAGACTTTTCTCCTTTTCTTTCGATCAGCCTTCTTTAGTGGAAGAAGGCTCATATATATAGCAGCAGCAGCAGCCCCCTGGGCGCGTGGCTTCCACGTTTTCCCGCCCACGGAATTCGCCAGATCCGAGGCAGCTTCATCCACGTGTCAGCATCTGCATACCTCGTTCTCCTGGAATCACGAGCCAGGTCATCAATCTCGGTAAGAATCCCTGTCAGACATAGCATTGAATAAGTCATCAGTTTGAGTCTGAACACCCTGTACAGACTCTGTGAATGCAAAGCATTGTATAGACTTCAGAAATCAATATAGCAAGTGTGTACAGAGTGAGGGAGTGTATAGACTTAGAAGACTTCATGCGTGCTCTGTGTATATACTTGCTGAAGAGTGCATTATCATAACAGGAGAGTGTGTAGACTAAGGCCTTCTGTTCAAGACAAAAGCCAATGTACAGACTTCATACTGTACATACTTGATGTTGATCAAGAGACCTTTGGACATCACCCCAAGGCGTCAACGCTTCCAACGTGCAGCGTCGCTTTAGCTCCTCAAGCGAGATGCTCACGCCCTTGGCAACTGGCCAATGCGTCAACGCAGTGAACAAGACAGGTGATGAACAATGCATGCACTAGCTTTACCAATGTGTAGCCTTCATGAGATGTAATGCAAACTCTGTACAGACTTGGTCGTGTAAGGCGACGCAAGCAATGGCTGTATAGACTTTACTCAATGTATGGACTTCACATAAGAAGCCAACGGCTGTACAGACTTAGGCAACCTTCAACTCACTGCGATGTACAGACTCTGAAGAACAGCAGTCAATGTATGGACTTGCTCAGCCTGAGGCACTGTATAGACTTCAGCTCAAGGCCAGTGTATGGACTTGATGAGACACTCACGAGTGTGTAGACTTAGAGTGAGGCATATAGTGTAACATAGCAACAGACTGTATAGACTTTGGCAAAGGCATGAGACATACCCTAAGACGATGAAGTATGTATAGACTTTACAGTGAATGGATGCTCAGTGAGACGCAAGTTGAGACGATGCAGTGTACAAACTTCATGTAATGCATGCAGACGTTGAACAATAGAATGTGCAGACTTTGCCATGAGACGCTGAACAAGACACTCCAATGAATAGACTTGCTGGATGCACTGTAGATAGTGTATAGACTTTGAAGGCTAACATGCATCCTCAGTGTACAGACTTGGGCTATACAGACTTTGACTCAAATGTGCATATGAGACGCTGAATGAGACAGTTCAGTGTATAGACTTAGCCTAATACAATGCATGAGATTGACGATGTATAAACTTGCATTACTGTAGCAATGTACAGACTTGAGATGCACTAAGACGATGACTGTTCAGACTTTGGCAATGTGCAGACTTAGGACAGCAGCTAAGCATGTGTGTATTATGTGAGGGTGTATACACTTGAAAGCAACATATAGCCAAGTATGAACAACGTGAGAGTGTATACACTTCAAACTATTGAACACAAGTACAATGTATATACTTTATGAACAGACGATGTACCTACTTGGAATTGATGCATGCTGTGCAATGTACATACTTTGTGCAATGCAAAGCAGACCAAAGTACAGACTTCCAAAATGCTTCAAGACCATGCACATCAAATGTCTAGACTTCACGAGGTGAACGGCTGTACATACTTCCTATGTGAAGACAGCCGCTGTACAGACTTTGTTGAAGTGTGAAGGAGTTGAGTGTATAGACTTCGCGATGTGAAGACTTTGTCAAAGATAGCAGGCCGATGTACAGACTTGAGCGAGTCAAGGTCTGTATAGACTTGAAGATCATTCAGCGACCAATGTATAGACTTTCCAATGGAAAGGCTGTACAGACTTGAAACAATGGAACACAGCGAGTGTATAGACATTGAAGTGCAACGTAGGTAAAACTTCCAATGTTCAGACTTTCAAAGCTAAACATTGGTAAAGAACCCAATGTGCAGACTTGGAAGTGCAACGTAGGAACAGATGCCAATGTACAAACTTGTAATAAAGCTTGCAGAAGGCGATGTATATACTTGGATGCCCACCGCCAATGTACTGACTTTGAAGAGAAAACAAATGTATGGACTTTGACGGAGTGAAACAATGTTCAGACTTTGAAGTTACACTGTGGATGTACATACTTGGAAGATCACTGATGGCAGTACAGACTTTGCTTTAATGTATATACTTGGAAGTTCAACAAAGGAGGCATAGTGCAATGTATGGACTTTGAAGTTCAGTTGGTGAGTGTACAGACTTCACCAATGAGACACTCACTGTACAGACTAGCTGCCAACCAATGTATAGACTCTGCACAGTAGCTTTGACTGTACAGACTTGGTCACAAACTGAACAGACGAGTGTGCAGACTTGCTTCCATCGACCAGTGTATAGACTCTACTCATGCAAGCAATGCAGCAGTGTATATACTTAATAGATGTGAGCTGTAGTGTATGAACAACCGATGTATAGACTTGGCTATGCGAACAAGCTACATGATGTGTAGACTTAGAAGTGCCTACAGCTGTGCAATGTGCAACCAGTGTATGGACTTGTCGTGCCTACACAAGGCGTTGTACACACTTGCTGCCTGATGCAAATGTGCAGACTCTATAAATGCATATGAATGCTTTAAGCAGCAGATAAACAGTCTGAACTTCAAATGCAATGACTCACAGTGTAAGCAGATAAACTGACTGAACATATGAAAGACTGAATGAACATTTGAATGACAGACTGAATATAAGAATGACTGAGTTATGATCTGATAAAATGACTGAATATAGAATGACTGAATAAAACCATGGTGACTCACAGTGATTAACTCACATTAAAACCAATCATCACAAACCCCTAAAGCCAATCATCAAAACCACAAGCCACAGGGGCCAGGGGCACAATAGGACTGTCTGGTCATTTATCGGTCTTGGTCAGACCGTCTTTCTGTTTGACGGTTCCTGGTAGGGCAGCCAATCTCCCCGTTGCCTCCGACGACGTGTCCCCTCTTCCCGTTCATGCAAATGGCCCCTAGAGCCTTACAAACATCTCCTGGGGTTCGTATGACCCCTATCATCACCATCCCATGCTCATGCATTGTCTTAAAATAAGGAAAAATGGGGTTTTTGGGTCTCATGGCCTACCTCGGATGACGGTGCTTCTCCCGCCGCTTTCTTGGACGCTGCCTCCATCTCTCCGACTTCCCCAGGTATCTCTACCTCCTCATGCACACCAGAAGCCGCGGAAGGACCTTCCCCTTCTATTACGACCGTACCTCTTCTGGTCGACTCGCCGGCGGCGGTTCGGCTTCCTCCTTCACCATTCAACGTATGAAATGCTTCATAGCCCTTTTCTTCACCATCCCTTTGCGTTTGAATGAGCCTAACGGCGAACTTGGCGAACTTAACAAGCACGGTGGTCGCTGGTGGCTGAGTATGAGTGGGAATGAATGAGTGAATGAGAGAGGAGATGAACGGTCGGCCCCTTTGGTTTTTTGAAATCACCCAGAGTCTAGCGGTCATGCGATGGACCGTTAGGAGCCGTTGGCAGTCCTTACAGGACTGTTAGCGTCAAGGCATCGCCTATTTTAAAATTTAAACCGCCTTATGGGTGGCAGTCAGGCGGTGGACCGCTATACCCCCTTTGCGGTCTTTACCAGGGCCACTAAATTCTTGAATCCTACTATGCTTCAATTGCTATATTTACATCATTCATATGTGTCTTTTTGCCTTATTTTGTGCATCATGCCTATTTCTTTATTGATGGGTGATCTGTTAATTACAAACTTCATTCAACGTCGCATTGCGTCACTTCTCTTCAAGCAGGTAAGCAAGGTATGGCTCTCTATCCCTGCTCATTGTTGCATTACTCTATGGTATCTACATTATTATAGTCTCTCGAGAACCGGCTGGTCATTCATGTGTTATGGGATCTGATGTTCTCCTTTATCAAAAATGATGAAGATCTAGGTGCACATGTTTAATCGCCGGATAGGCCGTTAGGTTGGAAGAATTGGGGGACGATAGTTCTATCTTGCACGCCATAGTTGCAGATGGTATGCTGACCCTGATTGATCTGGTCTAGCAATACTATTCTCGAGTATTTTTTATTTTATGCTTTCTTTACATTCGTTTTAATGATTTCTTTTATTTTAGCCCAACATGCATCATGCGCATCTTTGAGCATTCATGTCCCCTGATCTGTCCAAAGTATCTCAGTAACGGTGGATAATTGTGCGTCCATGGTCTTGGGTAGGGAAAAGTATTCCATTATGAGTTGGAAGGTGGCCTTTGGTCTATTTACTCGGTTTGGTTAGCTAAGGGTTCTTGTCAGGAGTTTAGTTTGCTCGTCTCTTTACCTTTTGCTTACTCCGATTGCCTATCAGCTGTATGTTCCACTGATGAGGTTGATCGTGTTTTTATTCCTTTAGTTTATTTGTTGCTCCAGGCATGCATCATTCGGTTTGACCGTTCCCTATGATTAGTTTAGAGGTTTTCGGAAGATTCCTATTACTCATTGGTTAAGAATAGGTGTCATTTACCTTAACGCCCATTTTTTAGTCCGCTTCGCTACGTTTTTGCTTCACCTTCATGTTCCATTTCGCTTTCGCTTCGCCTCCGCTCGCTCCCCTGCAAAGATGGCATTAAGGAGGGGCATATGTTGACACCCGTTTTATGTTGATAAGTTGTGTCATTTCCCTATCCTTATTTATGATGTCCCAGGTCATTCACTGCGTATTGGGTCATTTTTGGCCAATTTTGGGCTTTTTTTGGGGTTTATCTCCTTGGTTGGGCTCATTTTCTGGCACATGTCGTGATTTGGGCTCAATGGACTTGGATAAGGCCTAGTCTCAGGATAAATGTTCATATTTATCCGATCTTTATTTTTTTTCTTCCAGCGCCCACCTGAATGGCGATCACGTGATAGACCGTTATTTTATGGTGGCGGTCTATCGCGAGACCGCCATTTGGACTAAGAGTCCTACTCCGCCTGGGTTTTTCTCTCTCTATTCGTGGTCGAACAAAGTCCTTGATTCGACATTTTCTCTCTGAATTTCGATCCTCAGAAGCTTCTAATCGATTCTATGGACAGAGGGGAGTATTATCTCCAAGATTTATCAAGTTCCAGATCTATTTTCTTGCTATTATCCCTCTAACTCGGGCTAGGGTTTTGGAAGTCTATAAATAGAACCCTTGACTTCATGGCTTGAAGAGGAGATTTTTGGAGCTCGCGACAAGGTTGTTATGTTAGATGGACGCAGTCTATCTCCACGAAGTGTGGATCTAGAGGGGGGTGAATAGATCTAATGCCAAATTAAAAACTAGTATAAGCTCTAATGCGGAATATAGGCAAACAGCAGTTAAGCCAAATGAAGAACCACTATGTAAAGGGTCGACACATGCAGCCACACAATAGAACAAAAGCAATCTCACTAAGGTGCACAATGAAAACACAAGACCCACAAGCAAACACACAGTAGGCAGCAATTTTAAGGTGGTTTGATCTCAATCCAGAGATCTATGTCCACCCCACACTCCAACTAGAGTGTGGATTCCGTTGACAAACAGCTTGAACAGCTGGGCAACACAGCTTGCCATACAACCGCTGATACACAGCTTCGCTGGGCTTTACAGCTTGCCGACCAGAGGAACAGATCCTCTGCAACAGCTGGGCAATACAGCTTAGCCGTCCGAGACGAAGTCTCGCCTGCTGAGGATTACAGCTTCACCTGTCCAGTGGAGACCTCCACTGCAATGCTGCCTCACAACTTGAAGAAACAAGAGTTCGAAAGCAGTAAAATAGAAGCAAATGAAAATAAGAAAACCGAAGGGAAATAGCTCTCAATGAGCAAACATATCAGCTCTGGTATCTGAACCAAGAGACTGATTTACAACCTCTCGAACAAGCTCTCTCAATCTCACTCTCTCAACTCATCTCTTCTCTCTTTCTCTTCTTCTCTGTTTTTCTTTCTTCTTTCTTTTCTTCTCCTCTGTGGATCGGTGGCTCTCTGCTACTTTTCGCTCACTGTATAGACTTTGCCCACTTCATCGATCAACCTTCATCTGAAGACGAAGACTTGTATATATACCAGCAGCAGGTGGATAAGGGCGTGTGGCTTCCACATTTCCCGCCCAGTGAATTCACCAGAACAGAGGCAATTCCATCCACATGGCAGCATCATGTGATGGGCTACTTCCACGAGTCACCATCACAGCACCTCGTCCTCCTTGGATCACGAGCCAAGTCACCAATCTCTGTAAAGAATCCCTGTCAGATAGTCGAATTAGACTTATCAGGTTAAGTATAAACCCTGTACAGACTTGTAAGACTAAATGCATTGTATAGACTTCACTGTATGGACTTGTGAACTCGAATGCAATGTATAGACTTCATATAAGAAGGCAACCACTGTACATACTTGCTGAAGCATAAAACAATCTGTAGACTTTGAAGAACATCAGCCAGTGTATGGACTTAGGCAGGCTTTAGCTCGTGCAATGTATAGACTTCATGCAATGCAATGCAGATGAATGTATAGACTTCATGCAATGCAATGCAGACCAATGTACAGACTTTGGTGAAGCAAAGGCTGTACAGACTTCAACTAAAAGATGCACGATGTACAGACTTGGAGATCATTCAACAGCCAATGTGTAAACTTCACGATGTATAGACTTTCCAAAGGAAAGGCTGTACAAACTTGAACAAAGCAAGGCAGCGAATGTATAGACTTCCAATGTATAGACTTGCCAACTGAGCGATGTATAGACTTGAACAAGGAAACTCTATACAGACTTGATCAAGGCAAGGCAGTCGAGTGTATAGACTTCCAATGTATAGACTTGCCAAGGGAAACGACGGTAAAGCTATCAGTGTATAGACTTCGAGTGCAACGTCGGTAAAACTTCCAATGTAAAGACTTCGAAGTTGAATAGGTGGATGTACAGACTTGGAAGTTCACTGATGGATGTACAGACTTCACCTCGATATATAGACTTGGAAGTTCAATGAAGGATATAAAGACTTCACCTCGATGTATAGACTTGAAAGTTCAATGAAGGATGTACAGACTTCACCTCGAGCATCTACAGTGCAGTGTATGGACTTGAAGAATGATGCACAATGCAATGTATAGACTTCATGACTATGCTCATGCAATGTATGGACTTTGAAAAGCTAAGGCCAATGTATAGACTTCAATGATGCGTGCTACAGTCCAATGTTTGGACTTATGAAGAACAATGCATGACGCTGTACAAACTTCACTGATGCATGCTACAGTCCAATGTATGGACTTAGCTTCGTGCATGCTACAGTCCAATGTATGGACTTCGAATGTTGATGCATGAACAGTCTGTTGTACATACTTCCAATGTATAGACTTCTAGTGAGACGGACGATGTACACACTTTAGCCAATGCAATGCAGTGTATGGACTTCAACTAAGACGGATGATGTACACACTTAGCCTACTTCAGCTAAGACAGACGATGCACACACTTAGCCTGAACAACTGTATAGACTTTCATGAGACGCTCAATGAGACGCTCAATATACACACTTCAAGTCCAGTGTATAGACATTGCCTTAGACTCTAAATGAGACGGACGTTGTGCAGACTTTAGCCAATGCAATGTATAGACTTTGGGCTCGCGATGCAGTGTATAGACTTAGAGCACAAACGCCACGATGCAATGTATAGACATGTTGCGTTGACGCTGCAGACATAGCCAATACAATGTACACACTTACTGCGTTTACGCTGCATGAGACACTAAGAAGATGGACAGTGTATAGACTTGAATGTTCTGAGGGAGTCGACCCACTACTGTCCAGACTGTGCATGGATGTATTGACTTACGTTCTCAACAATGCACAAACACAACACAAGGCAGTGTATAGACTCTGCGTGCAATATGTGGACTTTGAGTGTGTGTGCAGTGTGTAAACCTGTGAAGTGCATAGAACACACATACAATCTGATAAGAACAATTTCATCAAGGCATAAACAGTTGCCAATCAATCAAAATAAGGTGTTGCCAATGAAGTAAAGCATATGTCGACATCATCAACACAGAGGAGTCACAACAATCTCCCCCTGTTTGATGATGGCAACCCCTTATCATATAGAATAGTAATTACCTGTCATACAGATGATGAGAGACATGATTTGTTATTCAGATTGTCATGCAGATGCTATGCATGCATACTACGAAATGTAAGTAACTCCCTGCTAATAAAATCTCCCCCTTTGCCATAACATAATGCATACACTTCCCCTGGAATGAATTCATAATTCATACAATATTCTCCCCCTTTGCCATCAACAAAGAGGAGGGAAAGTGAGTACAAGGGAAAGATCAAGAAATCATCTGACTGGCATTCTGAACAAGTAGTTCAGGAATAAGCATTCTAAAGCACAGAGTCTTCAGTCATATGAATTTAGAAACTACTTTCAGATAGAATTCTGGTTTAAAGACTATAAAATTTTGAGTTCATGCACTACAATCATTGGATAAGAGTTTTGTGCATGATAAAATAATAAATCAGAAACACTTTTGCATGAGAGATTCAGTTTCAAAATATCTTACTTTCATAGACTTAGGGAAAATGATTAAGAGATACCAGGTCATGTATTGAAAATAAACAAATTGACATCCAAGAAATTTCTTGTGAAGGAACAGCATTTTCAATATGAGTTCATTTTGGGCATTCAGGTACCATTTGCCTTTTTGCGTAAGGGTATACGTTTATCAGACGCCAATACCCCTAGATACTCAACATCATGGACCATTCTGCCTATGATCAAACACAATAAAACTGATTTACACCTTTTTGTGTGAGGGTACACGTTTATCAGACGCCAGTTACCCCAGGTACTCAGTGAAACCAACCTACTGTTTTGATCATTTTATACAGAGATAGCTGATACACCTCATGACATGAGTGTTGTCCACTTCTTTGATGGATCACTCAGTTTCTCAGTGATTTACCAGTCATTGCTCTGCCAATGTTATTTTTCAATTGATTTTCAATGTTTTCAACATTATCTTAGCTGTCCTTTATTTGTTTCAGAATGACTTGTTTAAGAACAATACACATGCTAGGCTTCTCTAACATGATTTCAGATGAGTTTTCAGATTTCAGATATAAGTAGCTTTGTCTGACATGAAATAAGAAAAGGGTTGAGAGTTTTATCAATTTTTAGCATTCTTATTTACTGATTGCAATCTTTAAACTCCAAAAATTATAAAATTTAAACCATTAAGTCTGTCTTTAAGCAATTGAAATTCTTATAACTGAAGAAGTCCATTTTTTATTGCTTAGGAATCAGAACTGACTAACAGATTGCCATATGTCAGATTCAACTCATTCAGGGCCAAAGAATGAATGAATTCAAGAAAGTTGATGACCCCTCTGAATTTCTAATAATACTCCCCCTGTCTATATACATGCAGTTTTGCGAATGAATGGCAATAATTGGATTCCAACTGTTATGATATGCAATGAATAATATGTCATGATAAAAATATATCATGCATGTATGGTCTAGTCTAACATTCAACAATCACAGAGTTTTATTCAAGCTATCAGATGCAAGTCCAAATCAGAAATTTTATTCAAAGCAGCTGAAAAAATTATTCATCGTGCTGAAATTTACACAAGCCAAGTTCTCTTCTAAGAAATTTGAACCTTTCATTCCCAAGAGGCTTAGTAAAAATATCAGCAATTTGTATTTCAGTTTCAATGAAGTTCATTTCAATTTCATTTTTATTTACAACATCTCTCAGAAAATAGTGTTTTATCTGTATATGCTTAGTCCTAGAATGATGAACATGATTTTTAGCAAGGCATATAGCACTAGTATTATCACACAAGATTGGAATGCATTCCAATTTTATCTGATAATCATCTAGTTGGTGCTTGATCCATAGTACTTGGGCAGCACAATTACCTGCAGCAACATATTCAGCTTCAGCTGTAGACAAGGCTACAGTGTGTTGCTTCTTAGATTCCCAAAATACTAGACAGCCACCAAGGAATTGACAATAGCCACTAGTGCTTTTTCTATCTACTCGACACCCAGCATAGTCTGCATCAATGTAATCTAGAAGCTCTAACTCACACCTAGCAGGATACCATAGACCTAGCTGTTGGGTGCCTAGTAAATACCTAAAAATCCTTTTCACAGCCTTAAGATGAGTTTCTTTAGGACTAGCCTGAAATCTAGAGCATAAACACACTGCAAATTGAATATCAGGCCTAGATGCTGTAAGATAAAGAAGATATCCGATCATACCTCTGTATAGCCTTTGGTCCACTGGTTTACCTTAAGGATCTTCATCCAAACTGGTTGAGGTACCCATTGGAGCATCTATTTCCTTGAGATTATCCATCTTGTACTTCTTCAATAGATTCTTTACGTACTTGGACTGAGAGATGAAAGTGCCATCCTTTGATTGTGTAACCTGCAGTCTAAGAAATAGTTTGAGCTCACCCATTGAGCTCATTTCAAACTCATCAGTCATAATTTGAGAGAATTCCTCACACAATTTGGGGTTAGTTGACCCAAACACAATGTCATCCACATAAATCTGAATAATAAGAATATCTGAATGACTCACCTTGGTAAACAATGTTTGATCAACTATACCTCTTGTGAAATTCTTATCGGTGAGGAATTTGCTCAACCTGTCATACCAAGCTCTAGGAGCTTGCTTTAAACCATAGAGAGCTTTATTGAGTTTGTAAACATGATTAGGGAAATCTAAACATTCAAACCCAGGAGGCTGTCTCACATAGACATCCTCACTAATTTCCCCATTTAGAAAAGTAGATTTAACATCCATCTGCTGAAGATTTATTCCTAGGGAACATGCATAAGCCAATAATATTCTGATTGCTTCTAACCTAGCTACAGGGGCAAAAGACTCTTCAAAGTCTATACCAAATTCCTGATTGTACCCCTGAGCTACAAGTCTGGCTTTATTTTTAATGACATTCCCTGATTCATCAGTTTTATTTCTGAACACCCATTTAGTCCCTATGACTGTTTCATGATCAGGAGGTGGAACCAAATGCCACACCTTATTCCTGTCAAATTGATTGAGCTCTTCATGCATGGCATTAATCCAATGCACATCTTTGAGAGCACAGTCAATGGACTTGGGTTCAACATTTGAAACAAAAGCATAAGCATTCAATTCATTTTGAATTCTCAAGTTCCTAGGGGGATCATGCAGATTTCCAATTACATTATCTACTGGATGATCTTTAAGATATCTAATGTTAACAATTTCATCACCATGAGTTTCATTTACCTCCCCCTGAGCTGTAGGCTCTTCTTCATTAAGCTCTTCATGTCCTTCCTCATCCTCGGATTTGTCTGCAGGATCTCCTTCCTTCAAAATATCACCATTGTCTTCATTCCTGCATTGACCAATATTAGTCTTCAATAAAGATTCATCAAAAACTAAGTGTGGAGATTCTTCAACAGTTTTAGAATTCAGATTGTACACTCTATATGCTCGGGTGTTTTCAGAATAACCAAGAAAGATTCCTGGTTCACCTTTAGGTTCAAATTTATCAAGGTCTCTTTTATCATTTATATGAATGAAACATTTACATCCAAAAACCTTGAAATGAGCAATAGAAGGTTTCTTACCCTTTAAGATCTCATATGGTGTTTGCTGGGTAGAAGGTCTTACCATGGCTCTGTTAATTACATAACAGCAGTGTTCACTGCTTCAGCCCAAAACTTCCTTGGTAGACCACCTTCAACCAGGAGTGTACGACCCATCTCCACTAGGGTTCTGTTCCTTCTCTCCACAACTCCATTCTGCTCAGGTGTCCTTGGTGAAGAATACCTATGGTTAATTCCATTTGACCTGCAGAATTCATCAAACTGTGAGTTTTCAAACTCACCTCCATGATCAGTCAAAATATTTTCAATTTTCTGATTTATTCTAACATAGAACTCCTGAAATTCTGAGAAAGCATCACTCTTATGAGATAAGAAATAAACCCAAGTATACCTAGAAAAGTCATCTACCATGACAAACCCATACTTCCTCCTGATAAGCTGACAGATCTGGTTGGCCCAAAAAGGTCCATGTGTATCAGCTCATAGGGTTTAGAAGACAGATTTTCAGTTCTAGACTTAAATGACTTTCTAGTTATCTTTGATTGAGTGCATGCATCACAGATTTTATTTTCTTTCTTGAAGGAAACTTCAAGAAGTCCTCTAACCATGCCATGCTTATTCAGTTTATGCAAAACAGTATAACTAGCATGACCTAACCTACGATGCCATAAAAATGCTAAGTCTTCTCTACTAGCAGTAAGGCATATGTTAGAATGTTGAATATCATCTAAATCTATCATGTATGTATTATTTATTCTTTTTTCAGAAAATTTGACAATTTCAGAATCAGGTTCAAAAACCTTGCAGCATTGAGAATCAAATAAAACCTTATATCCTTTATCACACAACTGGCTGATACTAAGTAAATTATAAGCTAACCCTTCAACCAGCATAACATCATCAATGCAGCAGGTAGAACACTTACCTACCTTACCTGATCCAATAATCCTACCCTTTGTGTTGCTTCCAAAGGTGACAAGGCCTCCTAGTTTCTCAGTCAGCATGCAGAACTTGGCCTTATCTCTTGTCATATGCCTGGAGCAGCCACTGTCCAGGTACCACAAGTTATTCTTGGCTGCCAGGCATACCTGCATACACAATTAGGGAGAGAGGTTTGGAACCCAAGACTGGTTGGGCTCCAGAACAGATGAAATAGAAGCAAAGCAAGAAAGCAGACTTTGCGGAATCCACATTTGTTTAAAAGAACTTTGTTCGGTGGATTTTGCAGTTTTCCTTCTGTTATTCGTTCTCTTATTTTTGTTGTTTTTCTTCTTATTAGCACCAACAGAGTTATTCACAAAATTGTTGTTGTTATGCCACTGCTTCGGCTAGGTTGCATTCATAAGGTTTTGGTCAAAGTGATATTTGGGCTGGCTGAAAGATTGGAAATTCCTAGGTATCCGACTACCATACCCATTATCCCAATTTCTGACATAGGGTCTGTAAAATTGTGTAGGTTGATGAACATACCCTGTATGCATCCCTTGAGTTCTAGTCCACCCAAACCCATTAGGATAGGTTGACTGTGTGGGGTAGTAGGACTGAACTCTAGGTGGATTAAATTTGTTGGGCTGACTCCTGAAAGCATTTTGTCTTCCCTGCACCCTTGACCCTGCTGACCTGTTCACAGGTTTTTGTTGGGTCTTTTTTTGTGATGGTGGTGGTGAGGACTTTTTGGCATTGACATGAGGTTTGTTTGTCTGAGCAGGCTGACCCCTAACCTTGGGTTGAGCACTAGAGTTAGGTTTGGAAGTGCCAATTCTACTACTCTCACCAATTTTCTGTTTGCCCTTCTCCTCTGCAGTGGGCTGTTTCAGATTCACATTTGTGTTCACAGCATTATTAGAATTCATGTTAATCAGAGGTCCTCTCTCCTTTTGTGCAACAAAGGAAATAGTTTTCATTCCAAAGCTCTTAGTTGCACTAGAGTTAAATCCTAGGACCTCTCTCCTGAAATTAACTTTCGACCCCAATAAAGCATTTAAGTTTTCAGATCCTTGGGTCATTTTCTCAATGGTTCTCAACTTATCCTCATTGTCTTTTTGAATTTCATCAATAAACTTTTTCAATTCATTATTTACAATGAGGACATATTCATATTTTTCAGAAACAAATTTTATCTCACTTTCATATTTTTGAATTTTCAGTTTCCATGCATCAGCTTCTTTATCTAACCTCTCATTGTCTTCTTTAGAGGCTTTTAACTCATTTCTTATTTCATCTAATTCAGAACATGTGAGTTTCAAATTTTTATTCTCAGATTCTATACATGCAATTATATCAGTTTGAGTTTTATCATTTTGCATGGAATTGATCTTTCTTCTTAGATGCCTGTTCTCTTTTCTAATATCATCAGCTCTATCAGCTATGTCATGGTAGGCATCTACCCAATCAGCAATAGTGAAAATTTCAAATCTAGTGATTACCTCATCTGAGTCCTCTTCTCTGTCTTCTGACCTTGTTGCCATAAGGCAAATGGGCTTCTCAGATTCGGCTTCACTTTCTGAGCTGCTACTGAAGGAACCTTCACCTTCATCACTCCAGGTACTCACCATTGCTTTCCCTTTCGTGTTCCTTTTCTTTGACTTGTCCTTGTATTTCTGATTATCTGGACAGTCAGCTTTCGGATGGCCCGGTTTCCTGCATTGATAACAAGTGTTAGTTTCAATTTTCTTAGCAGGGTTATGCTTATACCTTTTATCCCTTCGACCGCCACTGTATTTCTTCTAGCTGTATCGTCCTGCTCCTTTCCTGAGAAATCGCCTAAACTCTCTGGTCATCATGGCCATCTCAGAACGAGTTATATCTTCTTCATTCAGGCTCTCATCTGATGATGAACTGCTGGAGCTGGATTTGCTAGATTTGCTGGAACTAGCCTTCAGCGCTATCGGCTTCTTCTTCCTCTCAGCTTCTTCCATCTTTGGCATATTAATCTCATATGCCATCAGCGAACCAATTAGTTCATCAGCTCTTGTATTTCACAAGTCCCTTGACTCCTCCATCACTGTAGCTTTAGTATGCCAGGCATGAGTCAGGGAGCACAGTATCTTCCTCACCACATCATATTCTATCTGAGGTTTCCCGAGACCTCTGAGACCATTGGTAATAATAGTCAACCGAGCATACATTTCACTGATGGTCTCGTTCTGCTTCATCTTGAAGGCTTCGTATTCTGACACAAGGAGATTGGCCTTCTGCTCTCTAACCTGAGAGGTCCCTTCATGAATTACTTCTAGTGCATCCCACATCTCCTTAGCTGATTTGCAGGCTGATATGCGGGAGAATTCTGTAGGGTGCAGAGAGCACTGAATGGCGTTTATGGCACTCCAATTCAGTGTGGACCTCCTGATCTCCTCCTTGGTCCAGACCTCCTCATTAGGGGACAGCTCATAAGGTCCCTTGCTGACTACCTTCCAGATCTCGTAATCTTTAGCCCTCAAAAATACCTGCATACGATTCTTCCAGTATGCGTAGTTAGATCCATCGAAGAATGGGGGCTTTGTAGTTGAGTGTCCTTCAGCTATCATCCCTCGAGCATCCATCTCTGCCTTCCTCTTCGGGCGATGAGTCCCTGTAGAAGAGTATGGCTCTAATACCAAGTGTTATGTTAGATGGACGCAGTCTATATCCACGAAGTGTGGATCTAGAGGGGGGTGAATAGATCTAATGCCAAATTAAAAACTAGTATAAGCTCTAATGCGGAATATAGGCAAACAACAGTTAAGCCAAATGAAGAACCACTATGTAAAGGGTCAACACATGCATCCACACAATAGAACACAAGCAATCTCACTAAGGTGCATAATGAAAACACAAGACCCACAAGCAAACACACAGTAGGCAGTAATTTTAAGGTGGTTCGATCTCAATCCAGAGATCTACGTCCACCCCACACTCCAACTAGAGTGTGGATTCCGCTGACTAACAGCTTGAACAGCTAGGCAACACAGCTTGCCATACAACCGCTGATACATAGCTTCGCTGGGCTTTACATCTTGCCGACGAGAGGAACATATCCTCTGCAATAGCTGGGCAATACAGCTTAGCCGTCCGAGACGAAGTCTCGCCTGCTGAGGATTACAGCTTCACCTGTCCAGTGGAGACCTCCACTGCAATGCTGCCTCACAACTTGAAGAAACAAGAGTTCGAAAGCAGTAAAATAGAAGCAAATGAAAATAAGAAAACCCGGAAGGGAAATAGCTCTCAATGAGCAAACATATCAGCTCTAGTATCTGAACCAAGAGACTGACTTACAACCTCTCGAACAAGCTCTCTCAATCTCACTCTCTCAACTCATCTCTTCTCTCTTTCTCTTCTTCTCTGTTTTTCTTTCTTCTTTCTTTTTCTTCTCCTCTGTGGATCGGTGGCTCTCTACTGCTTTTCGCTCACTGTATAGACTTTGCCCACTTCATCGATCAACCTTCATCTGAAGACGAAGACTTGTATATATACCAGCAGCAGGTGGATACCCGCCCAGTGAATTCGCCAGGACCGAGGCAATTCCATCCACATGCCAGCATCCTGTGATGGGCTACTTCCACGTGTCACCATCACAACACCTCGTCCTCCTTGGATCATGAGCCAAGTCACCAATCTCTGTAAAGAATCCCTGTCAGACAGTCGAAATAGACTTATCAGGTTAAGTATAAACCCTGTACAGACTTGTAAGACTAAATGCATTGTATAGACTTCACTGTATGGACTTGTGAACTCGAATGCAATGTACAGACTTCACATAAGAAGGCAACCGATGTACATACTTGCTGAAGCATAAAACAATCTACAGACTTTAAAGAACAGCAGCCAGTGTATGGACTTAGGTAGGCTTCAGCTTGTGCAATGTATAGACTTCATGCAATGCAATGCAGATGAATGTATAGACTTCATGCAATGCAATGCAGACCAATGCACAGACTTTGGCAAAGTAAAGGCTGTACAGACTTCAACTAAAAGATGCACGATGTACAGACTTGGAGATCATTCAACAGCCAATGTGTAAACTTCACGATGTATAGACTTTACAAAGGAAAGGCTGTACAGACCTGAACAAAGCAAGGCAGCGAATGTATAGACTTCCAATGTATAGACTTGCCAACTGAGCGATGTACAGACTTGAACAAGGAAACTCTGTACAGACTTGATCAAGGCAAGGCAGTCCAGTGTATAGACTTCCAATGTATAGACTTGCCAAGGGAAACGACGGTAAAGCTATCAGTGTATAGACTTCGAGTGCAACGTCGGTAAAACTTCCAATGTACAGACTTCGAAGTTGAATAGGTGGATGTACATACTTGGAAGTTCACTGATGGATGTACAGACTTCACCTCGATGTATAGACTTGGAAGTTCAATGAAGGATGTACAGACTTCACCTCGATGTATAGACTTGAAAGTTCAATGAAGGATGTACAGACTTCACCTCGAGCATCTACAGTGCAGTGTATGGACTTGAAGAATGATGCACAGTGCAATGTATAGACTTCATGACTATGCTCATGCAATGTATGGACTTTGGAAAGCTAAGGCCAATGTATAGACTTCAATGATGCGTGCTACAGTCCAATGTATGGACTTATGAAGAACAATGCATGACGCTGTACAGACTTCACTGATGCATGCTACAGTCCAATGTATGGACTTAGCTTCGTGCATGCTACAGTCCAATGTATGGACTTTGAATGTTGATGCATGAACAGTCCGTTGTACATACTTCACCTAACACAGTCTGATGTACAGACTTAGCCTGAACCACTGTATAGACTTGCTGAATGTGCGAGCTACAATGTATGGACTTCCCTCAATGCACAAGACGCTAAGTCAGACGGACAATGTACATACTTAGCCAATGCAATGTAATGTATGGACTTCAAACAAGACGGACGATGTACACACTTAGCCTATGCAATGCAATGAATGGACTTCAGCTAAGACGGATGATGTACACACTTAGCCTGAACAACTGTATAGACTTTCATGAGACGCTCAATGAGATGCTCAATGTACACACTTCAAGTCCAGTGTATAGACATTGCCTTAGACTCTAAATGAGATGGACGTTGTGTAGACTTTAGCCAATGCAATGTATAGACTTTGGGCTCGCGATGCAGTGTATAGACTTAGAGCACAAACGCCACGATGCAATGTATAGACATGCTGCGTTGACACTGCAGACATAGCCAACGCAATGTACACACTTAGTGTGTTTACGCTGCATGAGACACTAAGAAGATGGACAGTGTATAGACTTGAATGTTCTGAGGGAGTCGACCCATCTAGAAAGGGGGTCGACCCACTACTGTCCAGACTGTGCATGGATGTATTGACTTACGTTCTCAACAATGCACAAACACAACACAAGGCAGTGTATAGACTCTGCGTGCAATGTGTGGACTTTGAGTGTGTGTGTAGTGTGTAAACCTGTGAAGTGCATAGAACACACATACAATCTGATAAGAACAATTTCATCAAGGCATAAACAGTTGCCAATAAATCAAAACAAGGTGTTGCCAATGAAGTAAAGCATATGTCGACATCATCATCACAGAGGAGTCACAACAGAGGTGCTGCCAGATTTTGGAGCGAGTCTCAACCAGGGAGAGCCAGTTTTTTGCGTCCTTAAGTCCTCTGGTTTAGGGAGTAGCTGGTTCTATTTGTGTTTTGTGTCTTCTTTCATCTTGATTTTGTTCAGTTTTTCAGTCATCATAGCATCAATTTCGTTCTCCCACATTCTTTTTCATTTATAGCACATTCACACACATCCTCCTATTATTTCTAGGCCCCACAGGGGTTAAAAAATCACCAACCGCTAGGTATTCGCCCTTCCTTTTATGCATATTGATCCTAGTAGTTTTATGGATATTGCACTTTCACGGGGCTAATTGGGTTGTTATTTTCGTGTGCTACACTCTTTTGCAGGTTCACAGTACTGACCACACGAGGCCCTTCCCCTCTGGCTGGTCAGAAGGGAGGGAGGATCAAGTTATCACACTTGCTGTCTGGGTGTCAATTGTGGTCATACGCGGACCGTTTCTGGGTTTAGCGGCCGTCCTTGAGACCGTTTCTGTTCACGTGTGGGGCTTCTTCTCTCCTTGCAGTAGCAACCACCCAGAGGCCATCTTATTCGTTTAGCGGCCTAGCGAGGACCGTCTTTATCTCTACACCTGGGTTTTTTCTCCCACTTGCGAGTGTGCCATCACTCGGCTCTTTTCCAAGGTACGTAGTGTAGTTCTTTTTCTGCATTGCATACTTTGGTGGTGATCATGATCTTGGCTTTTGGGTATTCCTCACCTCTTATTAGTTATTTATCACTTTTCCTTTTCATTGCTCCACGCCCACGGCGTGTGTTTTCTTTCTATCATTGCTCCACGCCCACGGCATGTGTTAGTTTAGTTTTCTTACTGCTCTGTTGTTCATATCTGAGGTGATATATCCACGTGCTTTAGATTTTATTCCATTGTTCATCTTGAGAGTGGCACAATCATCCATATACAACTGTGATCAATATAGCTTCCATGGGTACAAGTACTTTCGGGTGCTCCTCCCAGGACCAGATCGGGCCCTATATGCACTAGCATTGAGTCATTTATATATTTTTAGACATCCACTATAGTTTTATAGCCAATATAGAGTTCCAAAGGAATAAGCCATTGTAGGATGATAAGGTAGATTTTATAGAATGATGGAGTTTAAGGTCAGAACTTGAACAAGGATGACATATTGATAAATTGCATGAAAAGATCATGACATATCATGAAACTAGGTAATTGGCGTCCACTCAGACAACCATCAATTGTAGAAATAGCATCCCCTGTGGTGGTCGCTCATTCCTGTGAACAATACAGGCACGAGGAATTAGCATCCATCTCACGGTCGCTAAATCAGTAATCTGCGCCCTCTGACTGGACGCCAATTCCTTTTGGCGTCCAAGTCACGGTCGCAATTTCCAGACAGAAATAGACTCTCAAAAGATGTCAGAAACGGCACTCTATGAGGGCTAAGCATCGCGTTTCTTCAGAGTGACGTGACAAGTAAGGGTTCCAGGGTTTTTATGGTACAACCTGCTCGGCTGCCTTGAGAGAATCCAAGGCTAGCGTAGACTTACGGAGGTCTCAATGAAGAAAGTACCAGTTCGAAAGAAGGACTATCCCACGGAGGGTCCAATCATCACCAAGAGTTGAGTGTGTAAGCGATAGAAACAAAACATGGACTCCATGTACGAATGTGAGATGAGAGTGCCAATAGACCCGCAGTATGGGCCAGAAACCCTATAAAAACTGAGAGAAGAATTAGCGTCCATTCAGACAGGTGTTCAATCTTAATTGGGCGTCTGTGTGAAATGTCGCTCAATCAATATTTTACAAAATTCCAGGAAAAACACTAAGAATTAGCGACACTGTGCACATGCGCTAATTCTAGAAATTTCCAGAAATCAATGAAAATACTTATAATTAATGACTTTTTAAAAAAGCGCTCAATCTTTAAATAGCGTCCATGATATTGTCACAGATTCTTGATTTTTTATATATTTTCTAATTTTTCCTTGTTTTAAAGAAATAACACCTTTCTACAAGGGCGCTCTTTTATGTAATAGCGACTGTGTGAGTAGTCGCCCATTCTTTTAGGCATGCAACAACGCACGCATCGGCCAGGTACGTTTCTACACACATACTACTATTCAATTAAACGTATTACTATTCATTAGGGATGAACAGTGAAACTTTGACTTTTATGGGGAATTTTAGGAAACTAATATCATGAATAGGTAGAGAAAAATCAGGGGACTCCAGAAATATGCATAACACATTTTTCAGATACATGGTTCCATATTTATTAAAATTTTAAGCATGGGTTAATTATTAATTACACTAAAAGAAATAGCGACAGGGGTAAGGTCGCCCATTAAATGGTGCCCAGAAGACTGTCGCCAAATCAGGATTTGGCGGCAATCTACACGGTCGTTCATTAATAAGCGGCCACAACTCTGGTCGCTATTTCCATCATGAAATAGCAAGTGATAAAACTACGTGAAACTTGAAACAGAGAGTATGGAATCAAGATATTTACAAGCTATAGAAACGCTATCATGATCGTATGCACATACAATCTCTATTACTATGATCTTAGGCTTCGTTTCTTGAGAAAACCTACCTTGTATAGGTTGCTGAATGACAACGAACAAAGAGGTATGAGAAATAATAAGAACAGCAGCAGCAACTACAACCGTAGTAGCAGCATACGAACGTAGAATAAAGAAGAACAACCTTTCTATTTCACGCACCACAGCAAGAGAACAGAAACGAAGTAGCTGTAGTAGCAAGAACAGCGGTGGAAGACAGAGGTAGAAGAAGAAGGAGCCCTCTTCTTTACGTATGGGATGAAGCAATAGTAGCACGCAGGAAGCCTTCACGTCTCCTACGCCCAGCCACCTACAATGGAGAGGATGACTACGGCAGTAACACAACTCTTTCACGAACGCAGCAGCATGATGCTCTGCCGTTCGCAGGGCTTCGTATATTTATAGATATTAAACCCTTTTCCTAATGGGAATTAAGTTCCCACGTAAAGAATCCTTTTGGGTTTGAAATTTCCCATGCATATCTTTACTGCAAAAACACCAGCTGTCACCTACTTTTCCAACAAAAACCCTAAGGCCAACACATGTTCGAACGTGATAAAGTTGTGTGTGTGGAAGCCCTTACGTATTTATGTATTTAAGTTTATATCCCCCCAGCCCATTGGTTCTTAGGCTGAGTAGGTACACGAGAAGCCCATTTATGTTTAGGTTTTATTAATTTTGAGTTGGGCCCACACACACACACACATATATATATATATATATATATATATATATATGTATATGTGTGTGTGTTAAGTGAGAGGGTTGAGGCCCATTAGGGAAAACCCATGGTTTGGGCCATATGCGCTTTGGTCATTGACCAAGGCCCTTTTTATATGTATATGGGTTAAGGCCTTCCATGAATTAAGGTTTAGACTTTACATTTTGTTTTATTTGAAGGATTTATTGGTTCTTAGGCTGAGTAGGTACACGGGAAGCCCATTTATGTTTAGGTTTTATTGATTTTGAGTTGGGCCCACATATATATATATATATATATATATATATATATATATATATATATATATATATATATATGTATATGTTAAGTGAGAGGGTTGAGGCGCATTAGGGAAAACCCATGGTTTGGGCCATATGCGCTTTGGTCATTGACCAAGGCCCTTTTTATATGTATATGGGTTAAGGCCTTCCATGAATTGGGGTTTGAACTTTACATTTTGTTTTATTTGAAGGATTTTTTGGTTCTTAGGCTGAGTAGGTACACGGGAAGCCCATTTATGTTTAGGTTTTATTGATTTTGAGTTGGGCCCATATATATATATATATATATATACATGGGCCCATTTATGTTTAGGTTTTATTGATTTTGAGTTGGGCCCATATATATATATATATATATATATATATATATACATGGGCCCATTTATGTTTAGGTTTTATTGATTTTGAGTTGGGCCCATATATATATATATATATATATATATATATATATTTATATATATAAATATATATATATATATCTATATATATATATATATATATATATTAAGTGAGAGGGTTGATGCCCATTAGGGAAAACCCATGGTTTGGGCCATATGCGCTTTGGTCAATGACCAAGGCCCTTTTTATATGTATATGGGTTGAGGCCTTCCATGAATTGAGGTTTGGACTTTACATTTTGTTTTATTTGAAGGATTTATTTATTTTAGGAAATTTTATTCCCATAATTTATCTGGGTTGCTACACCTCCCCCACTTAAAAGAATTTAGTCCCCAAATTCATTTGCATATAAATATGGAGGGTGCAGAGTACTTACAATTTCGAAATAAGTCGGGGAACCTTTTCTTCATCGCTTCTTCTGTCTCCCATGTGGCTTCACGTTCGAGATTCTTGTTCCATTGAATCTTCACCATAGGGATCGTCTTGTTCCTTAGCATGTGAACCTCGCGAGCCAGGATCCTTAAAGGTCTTTGTTCATAAGTAAGATCCTTTTGTATTACTAGATCATCATGTTCTATGATGTGGGATGGATCATGAACATATTTCTTGAGCATAGACACATGGAACATGTTATGGACTTCGGATAACTGTGGTGCAAGGCAATCCGATGGGTAACCTCGACAACTCTTTCCAACAGCTCAAAGGGTCTGATATATCTTGGTGTAAGCTTGCCCTTAACACCAAATCTTGTAATGCCTCGTCTTGGGAAAACTTTAAGAAAGATAAGATCTCCAACTTCGAACTCGAGGTCTCTCCTTCTAGTATTGGCGTAAGTCATTTGTCTAGACTAAGCCATCTGAAGTCTTTCTCTAATTATTTGAATCTTATCAGTAGTGTAGGGGCGTGATCTCGTGCTTGTCCTGAGCTAGGAGGATAATCACCTAGTAGTGAACTGCAAAGAAAGGGAAACGAATCAGGAGGCCCCGGGATGGTTCCCTGGGGAAAATCCTCCAATGCTTAAGTCAGTAGAGCAATGGTGGAAGGTATTGAGGGAGGTAGAAAGAGGTGCGCGAGATCCCCCAACACCAAGGTGGTGAAGTGGTTCCTGTTCAGGGAGTTTTTAGGCGTGTGTTGGCCCTTTTTCACTGGAGGGAATCCCTGGTTTATATAGTGTGCTCACCTTATGAGTCCCGTAAGCTGAGGAGTTTCAGACGGGAGTTACGTCCTCATCATGGGATCGTTACGTCCTCATCGTGGGCTCTTCATGGCCTTGAGGGATCATGGCTCCTTTATCCTCGTAAACTCCTGTTCATAAAGGGCTCCCAACGGCTGCGCGGATAAGCACTTGTTAGTCGGTCCGAGCATAAAAGGTGCTAGCCCTGTCCGGGTGATAGGCATAGCTCGGATGGAGTCAGGTCAGAGTGGGCGCAGGGTGCTTGCCTCTACCCTGATGAAGGGATAACTCGGGCATGGGTCTTCCTCCGTTCTGACGCTCGGGCCTTCCGAGCCTAAGGGCCGCCGAGGAAGGGTGTAATCCCGAGTGATCTTTATTGGGATTTTTTGCCTAAGTGGGCCCTAGGGGGCTGTCACTTGGCTGAGCTGAGCCTCGTTCGGCCCTGATGGGCCTAGTTCGGCTGCTCTTAGATGGGCTACAGAAATCCCCCTCTCCACTTGTCCCCCTCCTACACCCAAGCTTTAGTAAGCTCGGAAGAGTAGTTGTTTGAGGTTTCGGACCAGCGTGGCTCAGGTGGGTGGAGATCTGGCGGTGTCAGTAAGCCACGTGTCGTGGTCACCTGGGCCCATGTTAATGATGATCTTGATGGATTTGAACTGAAGGGGCCCCCTTTTCTCGGAGGTCGGAACGACGCGCCGCGTCCCGCGTGGGTTCATAGGCGTTGGGCACTTGTTGTCGTTCCAGACTCCCTCCGTCTTTAAGGTTTTGGCACTCCTTTGTTCTTGCTTTTGGGGCTCTTCGATGCACCGTGAGGACGCGATGGAAGAGCAGAGGCTTGCAGCGGCGTTCGAAGAGTTGGCGGAGATAACTACGGAGGCAGTCCGACAGCTTCCTCCTCCCTCGGAATCTTCAAGGTCTCGAGATCGCCTTTTCTCAGAGTCTTCTCCTGATTTCATGGCGGACCAGCATTCGGAGGCCGAGGAGTGGGAGGACGAGCAGGTGGCGAGGGCGTCGGTCCCAAACTGCAGTGAACTGGGGGAGGCAGATGTGAGGAGGCTGGAGCACCAGTATCGCCTGCCCCACAAGTTCAGCTTTGCCGCAGCTTCTCCATATGAGACGAGCCTGGACTCTCGTACATGCCATATCTGTATGTTTCTTCTGTCATGGAAGGGTGGATTCTGCCTTCCTTTCGAACCTTTTATCCTTCAACTTCTCAATTTCTTCCTGTTGGCGCCCATTCAACTGATAGCCAACTCTTATCTCCTTCTTTCTGCCTTCCGCATTCTCTGCCGCCGGTGTGGGGTTCCTCCTTCCATGGACCTCTTTCACTATTTTTTTGAGTTGAAAGCACATCCTTCGGCTGGGAAGGGCTTCTATTTCATCCAGGCGAGGCGGAATAGGAGTTGTATCTCTTTGGCGGCGAAGGATTCTTTGCATAAGGGGTGGAAGAACCAATTCTTCTGGGTGGGGATTTGTTCAGTGGAGGAGATGTGGAGGTGTCCAGTAATCCCCAATTTCCACCCGAATATCCCTCCCAGGCAAGATGAGTTCCCTCCTCATGTGGAGAGGTAGGCAACCATCTTGCTGAAGCACCGCCAATCCACCGAAGAGCTGGTCACACTGGAGAATATCGAGCGGTGTCTTCTTACGCGGCTGCATCCGTCGGGCTCAGGTGTCACAAACTAGATTCTCCTTTCAATGTGGGGGTCATCTTTCTTTTCCTGAATATGTCTTCTTCTTCGTGCAGACACCAGGCGGGAACCTCTGAAGGAGGCCGCAGAAGTGATCGAGCTTGGAGATGACTCGGCTGCTGACGAACCGGCTGCTCCCGTGGGTCACTCCCGAACCAGAGATAAGGGTAAGGGAGTGGCCCAGAGTGAATTTTCCAGGTCGAAGGGATCCAAGGGCAAGGACCCTATGGAGGGTATGATCCGGGCAGCCGCGAGGGCCAGGAAGCGGGCCAAGAAGGTCGGGGTCGAACCCGCGGTTGAAGGCGGCCTTGCCGTGGCTCGCCCCTCCGCCGAGCATGATGGGGCCGAGCCTACCGGGCGAGCTCTCCCACCAGTCGAGCTAGAGGGGGCCGAGGAGGTCGGGGCTGCCCCTGCGGGTGGCGACGATGCGGGCTCAGTTCTTCCTTCGGCCGAAACCGAGGGGACCGAGGGTGCTCCTGTGACTGGCAGCGGGGTTGACCCGGCTCTCCCCTCAGCAGGAGCCGAGGGGGCCGTGGCCAAAGTGGGGGATGCTGGGACCGCGGCTGAGGCGGGCGCTTCGGGCGGTGGTGCAGATGGCGAGCCGGTCCAAGTTGAGAGGCCGAAAGAGAATCTGGTCGAGGCGCGAGGGGCGACCGAGGCCAGGGCTCGATCCGAGCCGCACGGCGGGGTGCCGGGCGATGGGGGGTTCTCCATTTCGGCAGCCTTGGAGAGGCTGGGTATCTCGGGCCCCCTTCACCAGGTATGCCGCGGTATATCCGCGAAGGTGAGGGGGGGAGGTAGGCAGCACTCCCCATCCACGGCTCTCACCGGGGTTATGCAGGGCGGCCTGGCCCTGGTCCAGATGGGGGCTGCTCTGGCGGAAGCGTACGCTCGGTCGGTATGGGAGCGAGCGAATCTGGCCTGGTCCCTTGGTGGGTAGGACAAGTGGTTGGCTCGGCTCACCGAGGAGCGCGATGGGCTTTGGCAGGAGCTCTCCTCCATCAAGGGACTGATGCAGTCGAGCCAGGTGGAGACCCGGGCGCTAGCCGAGCAGCTAGCTAAGGCTCGTGAATCGCTTGAGAGGAAGAACAAGCTTCTCAAAGAGGAGCACCATGCACGCGCTGAGCTAGATCGCCAGTGGGAGGAAGCTGGTGGACAGTGGGGAGGAAGCCGAGCGCCTCCGACGGGAGGCCGAGGCTGATCGGGCCGAGGCAGAGAAGTAGGTGGCGGCGGTCGAAGAGTGGACTGCTGAGGCCGAGCAGAAGTCAGACGAGGAAGAGCGGAGGGAGGTCGAGCTCACTGGTAGGGTGGGATTGGTCGGGGCGGAAGCTCTCGAGCAGTACAATAGCTCAGAGGCCTACCGGGTCGACCTTAAGGAGGCTGCCCTCCCCTACTATGAGCTAGGACTTCGTCGGGGCATCCGCAAGGAGTTCCAACAGGGCTACGACTGGGCCATCTCTTATGCCGAGGAACAGGCGTCCGGAGCAGTTGACTTCCCATCCGGGCAATGTTATGACTCGGACTTGTCATCCTCTAGTTCCTCTACTTCGGCGCGGATGAAGAGGATCATGAGGGCTCATCGTCCGGGGGGTCGCCAACTCCGTATGCCTTGGGAGGGCACGCAACCGAGGCAGTTCCTACACCGGTGGGGTCAGTGCCAGGGTCGACCGTCGCCGAAGCTGCCATGGGCAGACCGCTCGAGCCCTCTACTTTCGGGCTTAAGGTGGGCCAGAGGCCTGATGTATCTGCTTTGCTTCTTCTTTTTGTATGTCTTTTTCCTTTTTGAAGGAAAAAACTTCCTTTTTTATGTAGAAATAAATAAGGCAGTAGCGTTATGATGAAGACTTATCTGTTCGGTATCGCCATTGCCGTATTTTGTTTAGCGTATCTGCGGTGGTTGGAAAGGGCCGATACTTTTTGCGTGGATCTCGCATGATGGTTGGGTCGGCGTCTGACAGGGTGCCTTTCCGTTTTCCCATGCTTTGAATGCCTAGCCACTTCGTGTATCCCGCTGGGGCAGAAGATGAGAAGTTTGAGGTGACCGTTCGTAGGGAGAAATCCTTCTAGCATGTTTTCGAGGAGGGAAATCATTTAAGGCAAGTAGCCTCCCTTCGCCTATAAAAGGTCTGAAGGGCATCCCTTCCTCTCCATCGCTTAGGGTTTTCCCTGACAGTCTTTCCTCATTCCTTCTTCACGTAGCGTTGTGTCGTTGTATTCGGAGCATGGAGGACGTTCTGGAAGATGAGGCTGTCGACGACGGGGGGTAGAAAGTTCTTGCTACTTCGGATTTGAAGAGGGTTCGATGACCGTCGAATGGAATTGAAGAGGGTTCGACGTGCGAAGGCACGTCGTCTTCCCTCTATCAGTTCTGGCGGCGCTTGCAAGGGGGCGAGATGGAGGACGGATGGGGGCATCAGACGTCCCTGCCACTCGTTCCTTCCTGCTCGCTTCATGGATGGGAGGAGGAAGCCAACTAAGCTCCATTTCTTCCGAGCTTTCCCCTACCTCCTCGTCCAGCTCTGCTGGTTTCTTTTTCTTTCTGGCAGCCTCTTTTTCCCTCTTTTGCTCTACTCCTCATTTCTTTCACTCTTCGGAGGGTGCCTGCGCCCTCTTTCTTCCAAAGAGTTGGTAGGTTGGTGGGGAAGATGCTTTCATATGCATTCCCTCTCCTCCTTCTCTTCCAAGTTCAACTTGGAAGGTAGCATTCTCTTTCCTAATCCCTCTGTCACCTTTGTCTCGAGCTACCCGCGCCAACGGGGTCGACTGTCCTTTATCCAAGCCAGTTTCTACACGAGACAGAGTCAGTGGCTGGACGCGGGAAGGTCATCCGAGTCAGCCGAGCGATGGGCTCATATGACGGCGCCAAATGGCTTTTTTTCTTTTTTGACATGTATTTTCTTGGCTTCGGCCTTCCTGATGTACAAGTGGGTTGTTTGAATAAAAGAAAGGAGCCTTTTGTTTTATCTCATGTCATTTGTAAAATACTCAGTACTCAGAAGTAGAACTTACGTAATGTAGTTGCGTTCCAGGTCCGAGGGATGAGCTCTCCTTCCATCGTAGGTAGACGATATGCTCCTTTTCCAAGCAAGCGTCTCGACCACTCGGTAGGGGTCTTCCCAATTAGGGGATAACTTGCCCGCCGCCTCAAGTGGTGGAGAGGCTTCGGCTTTTCTGAGGACGAAGTCACCCGGCTGAAAGTGTCTATCTCAGACTTTGGCGTTGTAGGATCGAGTGAGGCGGCGTCGATATTCCGTTGCTTTGATGCTGGCAATCTCTCGGACTTCATCTTCTAGGTCGAGGTTTTTGAGCAGTTTCTGGTCGTTTACCTCGGACGAGAAGCAGATGACTCGGAGGGAGGGGTTGCCAATCTCCAACGGGATCACGGCCTCAGTGCCGTATACCAGCTGAAAGGGGCTTTCACCAGTTACCGTTCTGGGAGTCGTTCTGTGTGACCAAAGTACGTTTGGCAATTCCTCAAGCCAGCTGCCCTTGGCTTTGTCGAGCCTAGTCTTAATGCCTTTTAAGATAGTCTTATTGGCATTTTCGACCATCCCATTAGCTTGAGGGTGGGGGACCGAAGTGAAGTGATTGCGGATGTTGAGGTCGGCGCATCTGTCTCAGAAATATCGAGAATCAAATTGCCGACCATTATCGCTCACTATCACCCGGGGGATGCCGTAGCGACAGATGATCGACTTCCAGACAAAATTCCAGATGACTGTCTCGGTGATCCTTGCAGTGGCTTCGGCCTCGATCCACTTAGTGAAGTAGTCGATGGCGATGATAATGAACTTCTTCTGGGCCTGGGCCGTGGGGAATGGCCTGAGGATGTCGATTCCCCAGCGAGCGAAAGGATAAGGCTCGGCTAGGGTGATAAGCTCCGTTGCCGGTCGATGGACCAAGTGCTCGAATCGCTGGCAGCGGTCACAACGTTGCGTGTAGGCCGAGCAGTCGCGCTGCAGGGTGGGCCACCAATAACCTTGCCATAGCAAGATCCTGGCGAGCGACCTTCCCCCTAAATGCGCTCCGCACAGACCTTCGTGAACTTCTTCGATCGCTCGGTTGGCTTCGTTGGTGCTGAGGCACTTCAAGAGAGGGCCGGAGAAGGATCTCTGGTAGAGAGTGCCATCCAGAGTGACGAATCACCGAGCTTGGTACTTCAATCTTCGGGCTTCCTGAGGGTCAAGAGGCTCTCTAGAGTCTTGAAGCCACGACAGGTAGGGGGTGCGCCAGTCGCTTGGGGAGGCCGAGTCAACAGCTAGGAGCTCCGAATCGATGCTCGGCCACTCTAGCTCTTCGAGAAGGACCGATCGAGAGCCCTCGGGGTCAAGAGAGGAGGCTAGCCGAGAGAGGGCATCCGCTCGGGAGTTTTCCTCCCGAGCTATTCGGACTACCTCAAAACTCTCGAACTGTTGGGCCACAGTCTTGACCAGTTAGAGGTATTTGATCATTGGTGCTTTTCGAGCTTCGTAATCGCCGTTGACCTGGCTAGCGACCAGTTGGGAGTCAGTGTGAATCCTGACTCGCTCAGCCCCTAACCGCCGGGCCATGCGGGCTCCCGATATGAGGGCCTTATACTCAAAAGCGTTGTTGGAGGCTTGGAAGTTGAACTTCAGGGCGTACTGTAGCTTTGCTCCTTCGGGGGACTTCAGGAGGATGCCGGCACCACTTCCGGCTGAGTTGGAAGATCCGTTGATGAATAGTTCCCAGGTCAGCCCGGGCGCGGACGGAGATCTTTCCTCAGTCGGGATGGTGCTCTCGGCGATGAAGTCAGCGAGCGCCTGGCCTTTGATAGCCGAGCGAGGCCGATACGATATATCGTAGGCCCCAAGCATGATGGCCCACTTGACGCGGCGTCTTGAGGCTTCAGGGTGAGCGAGGATCTTCTTCAATGGTTCACCGGTCAGCATGGTGATGGAGTGCCCTTGGAAATAGGGTCGGAGGCACTTGGCCGAGGTAACCAATGCTAGCACGAGTTTCTTGGTTGCGGGGTACCTTTTCTATGCCTCATTGAGCACCTTGCTGGTGTAGTAGACCGATCTCTCGGTTCCCGAGTCATTCCTGACAAGGACCGAGCTACCTGTAGATGGGGTCGCCGAGAGATAGAGATGCAAGGCTTCACCTGGGATGGGCTTGGAAAGCACTGGGGGTGAAGCCAGGAACTCCTTAAGCTTGGCGAATGCTCTTTGGCATTCCTCGTCCCACGCGAATGTAGCAGATGCCATTTTAGGCCCCCTCAACAGTTTGAAGAAGGGTAGGCATCATTCAGCCGCGTGGGACAGGAATCTGCTGAGCGCCGCAATGCGCCTGGTAAGGCGTTGAACATCTTTGATGCAGGTGGGTGGACGCATGTCGAGGATGGACTGGACCTTTTTGGGGTTGGCCTCGACCCCACGCTAGGTGACTAGGAAGCCCAATAACTTCCCTGACCTCACTCCGAAGGCGCATTTGGTAGGATTGAGCTTCATGTTGTACTTCAGGAGGGTGTCGAAGGTCTCTGCTAGGTCGGCAAAATGGTCCTCGTCCTTGGGGGTCTTCACGAGCATGTCGTCAATATAGGCCTTGACGTTTCGACCGAGCTGTCCCTCGAACATATGGTTGACTAGCCTCTGGTACGTGGCTCCAGCGTTCTTCAACCTGAAAGGCATCCGGGTGTAGCAGTGTACGCTGAAGTTGGTGATAAAGGCGGTCTTCTCGATGTCTTCAGGGTGCATTCTAATCTGGTGGTAATCTGAATAGGCATCCAGGAAGCTGAGTATCTCATTGCCCGAGGTTGAATCAACAAGTTGGTCGATGCTCGATAAGGGATAGAAGTCCTTTGGAGTAGCCTTGTTCAAGTCAGTGAAGTCCACGCACATCCGCCACTTTCCCGAAGCTTTTGGCACCAAGATGACGTTAGCCAGCCACGTTGGGTACAGGACCGGTCAAAAAAGGCTAGTCTTTTGCCCCTTGGTGACTTGCTCCTTGATAATCTCCTGCTTCTCTAGTGCGTGCTTTCTTCTACGTTGTTGTATGGGCTTCACGGTTGGGTCGAGGTTGAGCTTATGCACCAACGTCTCTTCCGGTATCTCGGGGAGTTGATCATCAGACCATGCAAAGACCCGGATGTACGTGGAAAAAACTTCTTGTATTGTTGTTGCACGTCAGATGTTAGGTCGGCTCCGATCTTTACTCCTAGGGTCGGGTCGTCGTTTAGGAAAACCGCTTGCAATTCGCCTCCAGGTTCGGCGGTTGCGGATTTTTCCTCAACTTCCCGGGGGCCCTTGTTCTTCCCGTCCGGCCTTGTGGCTTCAACCGAGATATTGTAGCACCTTCCGGCCATGGCCTGGTTGCCTCGGACTTCCCCCAACCCATTTTTGGTGGGGAACTTCATCTTTTGGTGAAAGGTAGAAGGCACCGCTTTCGTTCGGCTGAGGATTCCCTGGCCGAAGATCGCGTTGTATGCTATCATACCTTTGATCACTATGAAGTCCACCATGACCGTAACGGTTTTGGGTGGGGTGCCAAGAGTAACCGGCAGGCTTAGGGCTCCCTCGGGATAAGTGGCCTGGCCACTGAACCCGCACAGGGGGGTTCGGATCGGGCGGAGTTTAGACGGATCCTCCCCCATCTTAAGGAAACATTCGTAGGATAATACATTATGGGCACTTCCATTGTCAACTAGAATTCTGTCTACGTTACAATGGTTTATCGTGGTCGATATGACCAGGGCGTCATCATGCGGGGTGCTCAGCCCCTCCAGGTCTTGGTCAGATAAGACTATGGCCTGGGGCTCACTCGGCGGGGCCCTGGGAGGCTCGATGGCTCGGCTCGCCCGCTCAGCATGACGCTTCCTTCCTCGGCTGCTATCTCCTCCTGATGCAACTCCTCCGGTGATGACGTTGATGTGGACCCCTCGGGAGGCGTTGTCGATCTCCTCTGGGGCGCCTCGGTCATCCTGGTGCCCGGCCACGAAGCGGGAGAGGTGTCCCTGACGAACGAGATGCTCGATCTCGTCCTGGAGCTAATGGCAGTCGCCGATGTGATGCCTGTGGTCGCTGTGGAACAGGTAGTGCTTGCTGCAACTGCGGTTCTTCGACTTCATTGCCTCGGGTTGGCGGAGGAGGCCCGAGCGTTTGATGTCTTCATATATCTCGTACACTGGAGCGGTTAGGGGAGTGTACCGCTCCTACTTCCGTGACGGTTCCTTACGTTCCCCGTCTTGGTTCCGCCTTTTTCCTTGGCCCGAGCTTGGCTCGGGTGCCCACTTCTTGTCCCCCTCCGGACCCGAGCCAGTTGCGTCTCGGCATGCGCTGAGCACTTCTTCGCACTCGGCGTGGCGCAATGCCAGAGTCACTAGCGCAGCAAGGGTCGAGGGAGGGTGGAGGACAAGCTCGCGGCGGAGGTTCTCATCGCGGGTGCCCCCTGTTAGTGCGGTTATGGCCGAGGTGACGTCCAAGTGGGGGATCCTCAGGGCTTTCGATTTGAATCGGAGAATGTAGGCCCGATGTTTCTCCCCTTGCACCTGTTTGAGGGTTAAAAGCCCTGCTACCGACCTCGGGGGACCACTGCCGACGAAACTCTCCTTGAATACTCTTCCGAATTACTTGAAGTCTCAGATGGATCCGGGGGCGAGGGCCCGGAACCATGCTTGGGGGCCTTGGACTAAGGAGGTCGCAAAGGCTCGGCACTTGATGGCGTCGGACGCTCCGTGAAGGGTCATCAAGGCGTCGAAGCTGTCGAAGTGATCGGCCGGGTCACCCTGGCCGTCGTAGGGCTTGAAGGTCGGGATGGAGGCTCTGGGAGATACCTTTGCCTTCAAGATATGGTCGGGGAATGGGGATCTCTCTTTGTCCTCGGGTGGAGAGGTCTTCTGCAGGGCTCGTAGGGCGTGCTCCTGCTCCGTGAAACGCCTCTCGAATTCTCGCAGTCAGAGGGATAACTTCGGCTGCTGCTGTGCCGTAGGGCTGAGGGGGCGCGATGGCAGGCTGTCCTGGCGCTCCCTGGGAATTCGATCTCTGGGAGGGGACGGCGTGCCCCATGCCTACCCCGTTTCGGCGTGGAGGAAGCCTCTTGCTCCGGAGGGGGGGGCTTGCGAGGGTCCTCCTGCTTTATTGCGGATGAGCTGCTGCCCTCAGAGGGTGAAGCGGCCTCTGGTGGTGTGCTAGGACATGTTCTTGTGGGGAGGGCTCTCCGGAGGGGCGCGTGACCTTCCATCCTTGGCCGCCTGAGTCCTTATGAGTTCCAAGAGGACGTCTAGTTTCGCGTTGAGGTCTTGGAAGGCGTCAGCGCCGCCGTTGAGCGGTGGCCCTACCGCCGTGGGAGGAGGGGGTGGCAGCCCTACCTCAGAGGGAGGGGGCGGTCCGTTGGCGGGAGTGTTGGCACCGGAGGGGGGGTTTTGGGAGGCTTGAGAGGGGCCTTCCCCCACCACCACCGTGGCCTTTCCCCTATCGCCGGTGGACCTCCTCCCTGAACTTCTTCTCACCATACTGGCTCTTTGGTCGTTGCCCACAGACGGCGCCAGATGAAGGGGCGTGATCTCATGCTTGTCCTGAGCTGGGAGGATGATCACCTAGTAGTGAACTGCAGAGAAAGGGAAACGAATCAGGAGGCTCAGGGATGGTTCCCTGGGGAAAACCCTCCGATGCATAAGTCAGTAGAGCAATGTTGGAAGGTATTGAGGGAGGTAGAAAGAGGTGTGCGAGATCCCCCAACACCAAGGTGGTGAAGTGGTTCCTACTCAGGGAGTTTTAGGCGTGTGTTGGCCCTTTTTCACTGGAGGGAATCCTTGGTTTATATAGTGTGCTCACCTTATGAGTCCCGTAAGCTGAGGAGTTTCAGGCGGGAGTTACGTCCTCATCGTGGGATCATTACGTCCTCATCATGGGCTCTTCATGGACTTGAGGGATCATGGCTCCTTTATCCTCGTAAACTCCTATTCATAAAGGGCTCTCAACGGCTGCACGGATAAGCACTTGTTAGTCGGTCCGAGCATAAAAGGTGCAAGCCCTGTCTGGGCGATAGGCATAGCTCGGATGGAGTCAGGTCGGAGTGGGCGCAGGGCGCTTGCCTCTACCCCAATGAAGGGATAACTCGGGCATGGGTCTTCCTCCGTTCTGACGCTCGGGCCTTCCGAGACTAAGGGCCGTCGAGAAAGGGTGGAATCCCGAGTTATCTTTATTGGGCTTTTTTGCCTAAGTGGGCCCTAGGGGGCTGTCACTTGGCTGAGCTGAGCCTCGTTCGGCCCTGATGGGCCTAGTTCTGCTCCTCTTAGATGGGCTACAGAAATCCCCCTCTCCAAGTAGTATTCCTTACAATGTCTAGGCCTAGTAGTTGCCTTTCCCCAACTTCGTCCCAGCATATTGGTGAGCGGCAACTCCTTCCATATAGTGCCTCAAAGGGTGCCATTTGGATACTTGCCTGATAACTATTATTATAAGCAAACTTGACCAGAGGCAAGTGATCATGCCAGCTTCCACCGAAATCAATAATATAGGCTCTTAGCATGTCTTCTACGACCTAATTAGTCCTCTTAGTCTGACCATCGATTTGGGGATGAAAAGCAGTACTAAAGTTGAGTCGTGTCCCCATTGAATGTTGTAGATCCTTCCAAAAATGAGAAGTGAAGCGCGGGCCTCGGTAAGACACGATTAAAATGGGAACTACATGCAGTCTAACAACTTCTTTGATGTACAAGGCGGCTAGAACATCAACCGACCATCGGCTCTTTATAGGCAAGAAGTGTGCCGACTTGGTCAATCGATCTATGATAACCCATATTCCATCATGTTCGCTTTTAGATTTAGACAAACCCATGATAAAATCCATGCCGATATCTTCCCACTTTCACTTTGGAATGTCTAGAGGATGTAACTTACCAACAGGCTTTTGGTGTTCCGCCTTGACTTGTTGTCATGTGAGACAGCGAGAAACGAAGTCTGCTACCTCCCTATTCATGTTGGGCCACCAAAAGGTCCGTTTCAAGTCATGGTAAATCTTGGTAGATCCGGGATGAATTGTATACATTGATCGGTGAGCTTCGTCTAAGATTTTCTTCTTCAACTCCGGGCAGTCCGGTACACAAGTCCTTTCTCGGAATAATAATCTTTCGTCTGATGCTAGTTTGAAATCAGGTTGTTCTTCTAGCTTTCCCTTTATTTTTACTAGCACCGGGTCTTCATCTTGTAGCCCTTTGATTTTGGAAAGTAGATCCGGTTGTGTCCTCATGTGTGATAGAGTAATACACTTTTTCTCCTTATCTGTGCTTATATCAAGCTTGGAAAATTATTCTAGCATCTTCCACTCTTGGATCATATAGTTGGCCAATAATGCTCTCGGCTTTCGACTAAGGGCATCTGCTACGGGATTACCATTTCCAGGATGGTATTGTATTGTAAAGTCGAAGTCTTTGATGTTGTCCCTAAGGTTCTCATATGGACAAGAAGGGGGGTTGAATTGTCCCCGCCAAGCACGATGGTAGTTTTTAAAATTAACGCAGCAAATTAATTAACTACCAACCCAAATGATGATTGGACGAAACACACGCTATGAAGAGATTAATTCTCTCGAGCTTACCGTTCTCACACGATCAATAAAAACAATATACTCAAGCAAACCACAATCAACCACAATGCGAGAAGGATTTTTAGGTGGTTCAAGACCACAACGGGCTCCCTACATCCACCCCACACCTAACTTGTGAGGATCCACTCGGTTCAAATGAAGAGCACGGAGCTTCCACTCCAATAAACACGGAGACGTAGTCTCCTACACGATCCTACCACGGATCAACAAACACACACACTCATCGCAACACCCGCGGCACAAGAACACCACAACTGTTCGCAGACGGTCAATAGACTCACAGAGGTGAAGTTACAAAAATAAATATATGTTCAATACAAGCATGGAAACATGAAGCAAATTACTCCACTAGACACAAACAAGATCTAGACAGAATTCTCCAATGAAAGAAAGGGCTATAGAAATTCTTCTCTAAGCCTCGGGTTGGAAGGAAGCCGGATGTTCACGATGTGAATGTCCTCGCGTTCCCCTTCTCGTTCCACTCCTTTTCTTCTTCAACCACGAACTCCAAAAATGATCGGAAGTAGATGAAAACCTTGGATCTTTGCTCAGCTTCTCTCCTTCTCCCTTTTTTCTCCTACAAGATAGATAGACAACATTAGAAACCCTTAAGTTCTCCCAAATTCGTAACTCATATATATGTCCACAAGAGATGTATGAAAAGATCAAGAAACCCATGTTTAAACCTCTCCGAATATAGTCTAATATGTGTATGTATGCCCTAGGGGTATTGGGGTCAAGTTTGGCCCCAAATGGATTGGGTTTAGTGGGTTTTCGGATGCATTTCGTGAAGCCCGAATTCATAGCAGAGAATTTCCGGTCGACCGAATTCATTGGGGCGGTCGACCGGACCAACAAGAATTCTGTTTTGGGTGTAGCAAAGAATAACCGGTCGACCGATTACATTGGGCCGGTCCACCGGACAGAACTTGGTTCTGTCTGGATTTAACCGGTCGACCGGTTCAAGGGGGCGATCGACCGATTCTGGTTCTGCACAAGGCAGACCAGAACAACTTTGACAGATCCGGTCGATCGATTTAAGGGGGCAGTCGACCGGTTCTGGTTCTGCACAAGGTAGACCAAAACAAACATTGACGGATCCAAGGGGTTAATCCAAGGGTTTAAAAACAAGATGTATATACATAATACCCCAATGTGAAAACAACTAAAAGAACACTTTGAAACCAATTCACATCTACAATATGCCAATTAAACCAAGCATCAACCAATCCTAATGCATATTCAACATGAATGCTCAATGGTGATGCTAAGTTTCAACAAATGATATGCACTCCAACCCAAGAACTAATTTCACCTTTTGAAAACTCGAAAGGAATATGCAAGGATGCACTTTGAAGACCAATGAGACACACCTAACATGAGTGACCTATCACCATGAATGTGAGCAAGGTGTGAAACCCAAAAGAACTATTTTCAACCAATCTTCACAACCCATGATTACTCAATATGGAAGTTCCATCCAAAGCCTTCCAAAATTACATAAGAGTGAACATTTGTTACCTTCACAATCCCAATGACTGTTTTGCAATATTGGATCTTACCATTTCCTTTTAGTGGTAATTGCATGGGATTTTCAACCTGTTTGGTCTTGTTGATGACGCGGTACATGTTCATCCAATCCTTTGACTTCAAAAGGATATTCACCATCAATTTCAGTCCTGCAAAGCAAGGTTATCATATTTTGCATTAGATCCTTGATAATCATTCAAGCATCAATTGATGTTTTACATACCACATGCACACAAGCATGCACACAAGTTTTGTCAACATTAAAACTAAATCATCAAACTCACCAAGGGGTCCAACACTTGAGATACTCTAGCCAACGTCTTTGTCTCATGTTCAATTCCTTTTTGGAAAATAAGTACTTGAGACTCTTGTGACCAGAGTACACGGTGAATGGTTCTCCATAGAGATAGTGCCTCCAGATCTTTAAAGCAAATACTACCGCGGCCAGCTCTAGGTCGTGCACCGGGTAGTTCTCCTCATGCTTCTTTAATTGTCGGGAAGAATAAGTAATGACTTTCTCTTGTTGCATTAGCACACATCCGAGGCCAATACCAGATGCATTGGTATATACATCGAACTTCTCTCCTTCAGTTGGTAATGCCAAGACTGGGACAGTCGTCAGATGATCCTTCAAGGCTTGAAAACTTTTCTTACAATCTTCATCCTGCTTATAAGGTGTTATGACCACCAATTGGGCACTAGCCCAATTGTGTAAAATTCGGGCCCATGAACTCAATGAGCTAGAGATCTAGATAGATTATTGAAGAACCCTTAGAAAATTCATAACTTAACATAGGAAGATCAGAATTAGGTGAAACCAAAGCCCATGAGATGAACATTGGGTAAGGAACAATTTTGGTGAAGAGTATAACATCTGAATAATAGGTCTAATAGAAGATAATAAGTAGTTTATGATAATGGGTCGAAATAGTTGTAGAAAAATACTCACCCGTTGAAATAAGGATATCTTGATCCACAGCCAACCAAATAGGATGAAACCAGGCTCATTAGAAATCTTGGGCCCTTAACCCAAACTATTTTGTTGCGGTAGAATCCCAATCCGCATCAGAACCCAAGGTTCTAAGCCCTTTTGCTGCCAGCTATCACAAAGAGGTGTGACTGTTAGGAGAATTCAAACGTAACTAATGAGAAATTCATAACTTCATCTGTGGTTAATGAAATGACCTGAAACCAAGGTCATAATTCTGAATTGGATGTCAGATACAACTTCTATGTCGAGGTCGAGGCGAACTACTGCTTGGATGCTAGAGTTATACCCGGATCACCTCGGGCTTCCGAAAGGTCACAACTGGAATGAAGGAGAATAAATGATAATATTAAGAAAATCATAAGTCGGGCTAGGAATGAGGAAATTCAATAAAACCCTGACCTAGGGTTAGATCAAGAAGTCCTCTTTATTTTATCTGAAGACATCCCAATTCAAATCCCAATGGAAGAATGCGCCCACTCACATTTATGACCAGGTAGACGAAGGGTCGCGATTGGAACAGAGGAGGAATAATGGTTAATATTGAGAAAAACATAACTCACGCTAGAGTTTATGAAATTCAATGAAACTATGACTGACAGTTAGACAAAGAAGTCCTCTTCATTTCATATGAAGATATCCTAACTTAATTCCCAACATAAAAGGGCGCCCACTAGCATTTATGATCAACGGTCGAAGGGTCACACATGTTCAAACCCGAAGGGATGCTTAGCATTAACCCCTCTTTAAGCCAGCGACCTTGGGGCTGGGCTGAACCATGATAGATGTGGGAAAGGCCTTGGGAGGCTTGAAACCTATATAAAGAAGTGGGTTCTAAGGGTGATCAACCTTTAGCAACACCTATCCTCAACACCCACCACCTACGGATTCTCTTGGCTAAGGAAGAGAAGTGAGGAACCTTGGCATCTCGTAAAGGGTGAACCTCTAGTGAAGTCTTGGGTGGATCTGGGGTGTGGAACTCATCCCCGGATTGGAAGGAAAAGATTTAGGTGGATCTGGGGTGTGGATTTCATCCCTGAATCATCGGGTAACATCTCAAAGGTAGGCACCTAACCTCAAACTTTAGGGGTCAATGATGCATTAGAACGATTGTAAATATATTTTATAGACCTTAAAGAGGGATTAAGGGCACGTGGGGACCACCACCTTGTTCATTTTGGTTTCATCAACTTTTGGGCTTCCACGAGTTACCTATGTGTCTCTAAGGATTTGCACAGTCCCTGAGAAGGTTAGCCTTTGAGGCAAGGTCTGTACATATTTCATATGGGTCATAGCAAGGTCTGTGCATATTCCATGTTGATCATGGCAAGGCCTGTACATATTTCATATGGTTCATGGCAAGGTCTGTGCATATTTCATGTTGATCATGACAAGGTCTGTGCATAGTTCCTAATATTCAAAGTGAGGTCGGTGCATGTTTTTCCCTGGCCATAGTAAGGTTGGTGCATGTTTTGCCCAATACAAAGTGAGGTCGGTGCATGTTTTCCCTAGGCCAAAGTGAGGTCGGTGCATGTTTTCCCCAGGCCATAGTGAGGTCGGTGCATGTTTTTCCTAGGCCAAAGTGAGGTCAGTGCATGTTTTCCCTAGGCCATAGCAAGGTCGGTGCATGTTTTGCCCAAGCCAAAGTGAGGTCGGTGCATGTTTTCCCCAGGCCAAAGTGAGGTCAGAGCATATTTTCCCCAGGCCATAGTAAGGTCGGTGCATGTTTTTTTCAGGCCATAGTAAGGTCGGTGCATGTTTTGCCCAGGCCAAAGAGAGGTCAGTGCATGTTTATGTTAGCCATAGGAAGGTTTGTGCATGTTTGTATTAGCCATGGGATGCTCTGTGCATGTTTTGGGATGGCCATAGTACGGTCCGTGCATGTTTGTGTTAATCATGGTAAGGTCTATGCACATTTTGGTTGGGCCGTATAAGGTCGATGCACATTTGGATATGGTCTTCAATATAGGTCAATGCGCATCTGGTTCAGGTCGGTGCACCTGTAGGTCTATCCCAATTTCAGAAACTGAGAAAAAGGGTATCTTGAGGGGGCATATTAATATCTAAAAATCTGAAAAATTAGAAAATGATAGAAAACTAAGTCAAAACCTCCCTGGAAAGATTTTATGCACCAAAAAATTCTGTACTTTCAGATATAAATCATTTTCTATGCATGTGTAGCCTAGAAGGATAAATAAGTTCTCTTCATACAGTAACTTGAACATGACTGTGAAGTATGTTTAGCCCTCTTTAACTATCAGAGACATACTTGTGAGCATGTTAAACCTATTACAAGCATGTATGTGTGTATGTTTAGCCCCTTAAATTCATGAAAAACATGTTTGTTGTGATAAGTATCATGCTAGTAAAGATAAAGTAAGAATGTGTATGCCTTGAAGAGAAAACTGCAGCATTCTGTGAGGTAGGACTTCGGTCCCTTCTGCGGGACGGCGATACGTAACGCCGTGAAAGTAAAACAACCCAGGGGATGGCAGTGTGTAACGCCTTGGTCAAAACCTATCGATTCGGCTGGTTCGTTCTATGGGACGGCGATATGTAATGCCGCAGAACCCGGGGGACGGTGGTGTGTAACGCCCTGTGTAGCAAGAGTCTAGGTGGGAGTTCACTCCCGGGTCTGCGCAGTACTCTTTCGTTCGTTTGTGTGTGTGGGCCTCCTGTGTTTGCGACAGCTGTCCGGTTCCCTGCATGGCGAAAATACGAACACTCATGGGAATGTGATAACGTTTAATTGCTCATTTACTGGGTTCTTACTGCATGGTTGGGTACCTTATACATTAGTCAAAGAATGTGTATTCTCCTTAAATGAGTTATCTTAAGAGATAATGATGAAATGGTTTATGCTAGTATTAACATCTGAACTCTACATATAATCGATTATATAGATGCAAGTTAACCCCAGCTTGAGCTAGGTTGCCTACTGAGTGTCACACTCACCCCTTGTGACACACATTTTCAGGGGACATCGAGAAAGATGTTGAGGAGGAGGCAGCAGTTGAAGAGTAGAGTTACCCACCGTTCGTTTTGGTATGCTATGGTCGAATGTTCTATTTAATGTAGGGTTGGGAAGTGGTAAGCCCATGTGGGCTCATGTGTAATCTGGAACATGAACATGTACTCTTTTAGAGATTATGAATGTTTGAGATGCTTACCTATATTTCTTGTAACCCGTGGTTTCTCTCTCATGTGAATGTATGCATGTTACATCATATTTGTGCTTCCGCGATACGTACGAAGTGATTGCTTCGGGATTCGATAAAAAGAAATCTGAAAAATAAATAAATACCCAAAAATTTAGGGATCAGATCTCGGGGCATTACAACATGGTATCAGAGCACGAGAGACAAACCATGGTTACAACCATTCCAGATATTCCATAGTGAAGAAAGTGATAGGTTAGAGTGGGGAAAGAGTAGAGTATATTTGAAACCATTTAAACCCTCTCACTCAAACAATTGTGTGTTTTTCAGAACCATGCCGCCAAGAAGGCAAAGAGATCTTCCTCAAGTGGATGAGAGGGGATCGGGCGTAGATGACCCAAATGGGGCGCATGACGGGGCTGCCCATGCCCCTGCAGTTGGTAGTGGGCAAGTGCCCAGCGCGGGAGTCAACCTGGAAGGGATCATGTAGAGCTTCCAAGGGTTGATGTAGGCCATGCAGCAACAAATGCTGTAGTAGCCCGCAGCCGCACCACGTCACGACATGTTGGCACTTTATCAGTTCCTAAGGTTGGCGCCTCCTATCTTTAAGGGGGAGAGACGTCCAGAGGTGGCTGAGTCATGGCTCAACGAAATGAAAAAGAAGTTCCGCACAATGCGGTGTCCCGAAGAGGACAAGGTGAACCTAGCGGCCTATGTTTTGCAAGACCAGCCCGACTTGTGTTGGAAGGCCAAGATGCGGACCACCTTCGCGGACTACCACGACGGTGACATATTGTGGGAGGAGTTCTTGACTATCTTTCGAGAGAAGTATTTTCCAGATCATGTGCGAGACGTGAAGGAGTAAGAATTTTTAAGTCTCGAGCAAGGGAGCATGTCGGTGGTCGACTACGAGGCCAAGTTTTCAGCTCTGGGCCAATATGCTCCGCAGATATTTGATGACGCACGACGGAAGGTGAAGAAATTTATCAATGGGCTGCGCAGCAATGTCCGACGCTATGTCGCAACCCAAGACCCTGGCTCCTACCCAACGGCATTGAGGCTTGCTCATCTAGCAGAGCAAGAAAATACAAGGTAATGGCTGAAGCCATAAAAGTTAAGAGATATATAAGGGTAAGTCCTAACAAATGTCCATTTATAAGTTCGCCGAGGAGCAAAAGTCATAGGGCAAGAGGCCTATGCAGGTGATGCGGGACGGGACCACGGACACGGCAAGCTCGCGATCGTCCCTTAACGAGGGAAGCGTCGGATGTGCGCGGTTGAGAAACCGGCAATGAGCTAGGGTGGTCGGCTCTCTTTTGCGCCCGGATCGGGTCACAGGACGGCTTCGCTCTCTCTCGCAGCAGTGATATTATAAATTGAAGGCGAGCTAGGTATCCCTACGCATGCTCTCTAGCAGCGGCATATAAAGCATATAAAGAATTAAGCTAATGCCAAGTGTAAGGGTGAAGGCGATACCTCCACGCTCTCGGCGTGGCGAAGACGGCACCCGGCCAAAGCTCGTACTCCCGGGAACTTAGTACATTATGTTTATAGCAGTACAAATAAGCCCACTCCACGCAGGGAGGTAAAGGGCGACACAAGTGGGCCCGGGAGGACCAAGTTCGGGTTGACGGGCGGGTTCGGGCAATGCTTCGGCTTCACGCGTACTCGTGCTAGTGGGGGCCCACGTATTGACCGGAGGGGTCGTGTGGGGCCTGATGACTCCTCTGTTGTGGAGACACCTGGAAAGTGTTCCCCTGGGATGGCGAGCTGCTGGAACGACCGCCGGACGCCGGGCGGCCCTCGGACGACGCTCGCCGGGAACTCGGCCACGAATCTAAAAATTCTGTTTGCAGGCACGCGACTCGGAGAAAATTGCTGCTGCGATCAGCCCCGTCGTCGGAATGCGACGAGGTTAGCGCCGTTGGAAAGCTGACTCAGAATACTTCGATGTAGGGGTCTTCAAAAAAAATAATCAGATCTGTATTTCTGATCATGTATTTTACAAGCTTGTTAGAATCTGGCCAGAACTGCAGGGGCAGGTTGTGGCTTCTCTGAAGATCGACGTTGACCGGAAAGAAGACCTCCGAATCTGGAAATAATCTCTTCAGAAAAGTGGAAGATCTCTGAGAGAGGAATCCGAGACTATTTTTGGTTTTCTGAGTGGAGACGAAATGGATTTTCTGAGATTTCTTTACTAGACCTGGGTCGGATCTGGGAAACTGTGGGCAGACTGTTCTTGGGAACTTGGACGAAATTTGAAAAATACTTGGAGGGTGAACGAAAAATTAATAAAATTTCTGGTTGTAGAGAGATGTGGACAGAGATCCCAGTAAATTTGGCCGACCCAAAAAAAATCAAAAGGTGGTTCGAATGGGGTAAACTCAGAGCTGATGAATAGTAAACAGAACCAGGACAGATCTGGAACTTGGACTTGGATGAAAATCAAAAAATACCTAAGGATGAATTTTGAAGTGATTTTTTTTTTGGGGATAAGGGTTCTAGAGGGGAACCAACCCTGAAATTTTGAGCTTCAGAAGATCAAGGGAGTGATAGCAGGAATTCGGAGAAGAAGGGTCTGTCCTGAGTGGATAGAACACCGAAACCGTTGGCAATGACGCGTCGGCGGCGAGAGGATGGCGGCGGCGATCACCGGAGTTGCTTCAGATGCTGGAGGGGATCAAGGGGGAAGGGATTACACTCTAGAAAGGGGAGAGGGGGTGGAGGAACCAGGTAGAGAGAGAGGAGGGGTGCAAATCTCACTTGGGGGCAAATGCCTATTTTCTCTTCATTAATTCATTCAATATGAAAAATACAACCTTATATAGGATGCCAACCAAACTCAACCTCAACCCTTGGATCTAGGGGTTAGGATTGAAGGGCTGGGATACAATGTGAATCACACTTTTAATACATTAGTTTAATCTAATTTGATCATGCTTATTCAACCTTGGACTAGATCCAATCAAACACCACCTAATACACAACTACCTTGCCTAATAAGACAAGGAACCTTGCGCCCCCTTCCATGGGCCAAGGCCATTCATGGGCCAAGAGCCTCCCATTAGATCATGCTAGACTTGGGCCTTCCAAGTCTTGGTGGCCCATGAGAGGGAGTGGCCCAATTGGGCCATAAATGACTAATATGGTCCATAAGGGTAGCATTTAGTCCAATATGAAATAGGCTTCCTAATGGACTCTACTAATGGCAATCTAACCTTGGACTTGACATAAAAAATGGCCCATTGGCTTGATATAAGCCTTACAAGGAGCCCAAAAGAAAGAAATTACACAATTACAACTTCATACAAGCCATAACACACAAATACACTTCACCCGTGTATGGAAATCGCCTTTGATGCCCCATCAATTCTCCCCGGGTGGGAGGAACTCGACCCCGTCGAGTAGGGGTATGGCTGCTCCGGTCCTCCGGCGGATCCGTCACCATGCTAAGTAGCGCGGGTATGCTCCACTCCAAGTGATCGGCACCTGCTCATTCCATATATACTCGATATGCGCACTGCTATGGCTAAAGGTGGTCACTCCGAAGGGGCACTCTCAAAGGAAGGAAACAGCTCGAAGACTCACTAGGAATCACCGCTGAGTCCCTATAGGTGACTGATCCGGATATAGAAGTAAAACCGATCCCATACTCATCAAGTGAGTCCACTCGCCTCTTACTCGTAAGAGACCGACAACGAGCTTGCACAAGACACATGCAGACTCACCATACACAGACACATGAATGAAAATCACACAAACAATCGACTCAAAATCACCACACAAACAAACCACACAAAGAAAACACACCGACTCATGCACGACTCTAGACTAAGGTGGTAGCATCAAACCCACTAGGTGGCGACATCCTGGGCGGCCGAAGGGTCACCCAGCTCTTCCCCCATGGCATAGTATTCATCGGCCAGTGCCTCATCGGCCTCGTAATCGACATGCTCAAGCTCGGGAGGTGCGGATCCGCCAACACCTAAGGCGAGGGTGGTGCGAGCGGGACACTCACTAGCAATGTGGCCATACCCGTGACAGTGGAAACATTGTATTCGCGATCGACTACTCTCCCCGACAAGAGGGGACTTACCCTTATCATCCCGTCGGGTAGGGGGTGTAGGCAACAATGGGGGAGGTGTAGGTGCCTTGGACAAGAGTGGAGGGGGTGCCGGTACGAGAGGACGGGCTATAGGAGCTGGGGGACGGGCAAAGGGTGCCGGTGGTTGGGATGGAAATAGATCCCGGGGTGGAGGAGGGCGAGGCCGTGGAGCGAAGTGCTCCTGATGGGTGGGCTCCTGAGGTCGAGCCATGGGAGGCCGCTGATGTGGGCCTATAGAGTGACGGGGCTCGGTACTACGGAGAGGGGTGGGGCCCAACCGATGGCTAGACTTGAACTCTCCCTCAAATTACTCCATCTCGAGAGCAACCTGGTATGCCTCTTCCAATGTCTTGGCATTGCGGCGGAGAAGCTCATACTGGTAGTGTGGCCGCAAATCACGTCGAAAGCGGGACACGGGCATGGTACTCTCCTCCGTGACACCACATCGTAGAAAGTACTCATCAAACTCCGCGATGTATTCGGAGACGGACCGGTCTCCCTGGCTAAGACTTTGCCATCTATCGATGAGTCGCTGGCGGTATGTGGGAGGAAGGTACTTTTGCCGAAGTTTATTCTTCATCTCGGCCCATGTGTCGATCGGGGGTTCTAGCCGCTGAAGTAGCATGCTCTCCACATTCTTCCAATAGGTTTGTGCCTGCCCCATGAGTTTCATGGTGGCAAATCGGACCCTTCGACGCTCCGACATATCATACCATTCAAAATAACGGTCCATGCCAAACTCCCAATCTAGGTAGACTTTCGGATCCAAAGACCCGTAAAAAGCGGGAGGATCCGCTCGCACGGTCTTAAGGACCCGATCATCATCCTCATCTCGTTGTGGCTGAAAACCACGACGGCGTTGACCATACCCCTCGTAGGCATTGTCGGACCCATAGTCCTCGAGACCAAGGTCACGGTGTGGTAGTTGGGGAACCCGAGGAGGGGCGGGTGGAGGAACCAGTGGTGGCTGGTTTTGGGCCGAGGGAGCGGCCTGGACTTGGGCCATGGGAGCGGGTGGGACTTGGGCCCCCGCGGGAGGAGGTGCGGGTGGACCTTGGGCTGCCCCAGGTGGGTCCCCGTGTGACATCCTATCTAACCGCCCAACGAGGTCTTGGACCGACCTATCGGAGTTTTCCATGCGTCCCTCCATGGCCCTAAGGCGACCATCCATATTCTCGGAGAAGGTCCGAAAGTTAGCATCGGATTGGTCCAACCTAGCCATAATGGCCATCATCGCCTCTTGTAGGGAGTGGAAGTCTCCCGAGGTATCCCGTGGGTTGGCCATAGGTGGGGGTGGGGGTGAGTACTGAGTACCCCGACGAGTGGGCATGCAAACACACCGACTAGAAGACACCGACTAAAGCAAAACACACTAATGCAAAATGATGCGCCTAGACTTAACCAAAACTTGGTACGCGGCGGAGATAATCGACCCGAAGGTCACTCGCACAAGTGTGCGGCCTTTCCGATAGGCGTAACCTAACGGTCGGACAACACCTTTCTATATACCGAGTAAAGGGATGTATGCGAAAAGACACTCTTTTTGTGTTTTAAAACAATGATGACCCTAAACATGACTTAGACCGACTAATGACTAGACGTAAATGACACTCTTTTTTTTTTTTTGACACCCTAGACTCAACTCGCTCTGATACCATATTGATGCGGGACGGGACCACGGACACGACAAGCTCGCGATCGTCCCTTAACGAGGGAAGCGTCGGATGTGCGCGGTTGAGAAACCGGCAATGAGCTAGGGTGGTCGGCTCTCTTTTGTGCCCGGATCGGGTCACGGGACGGCTTCGCTCTCTCTCGCAGCAGTGATATTATAAATTGAAGGCGAGCTAGGTATCCCTACGCATGCTCTCTAGCAGCGGCATATAAAGCATATAAAGAATTAAGCTAATGCCAAGTGTAAGGGTGAAGGCGATACCTCCACGCTCTCGGCGTGGCGAAGACGGCACCCGGCCAAAGCTCGTACTCCCGGGAACTTAGTACATTATGTTTACAGCAGTACAAATAAGCCCACTCCACGCAGGGAGGTAAAGGGCGACACAAGTGGGCCCGGGAGGACCAAGTTCGGGTTGACGGGCGGGTTCGGGCAATGCTTCGGCTTCACGCGTACTCGTGCTAGTGGGGGCCCACGTATTGACCGGAGGGGTCGTGTGGGGCCTGATGACTCCTCTATTGTGGAGACACCTGGAAAGCGTTCCCCTGGGATGGCGAGCTGCTGGAACGACCGCCGGACGCCGGGCGGCCCTCGGACGACGCTCGTCGGGAACTCGGCCACGAATCTGAAAATTCTGTTTGCAGGCGCGCGACTCGGAGAAAACTGCTGCTGCGATCAGCCCCTTCGTCGGAATGCGATGAGGTTAGCGCCGTTGGAAAGCTGACTCATAATACTTCGATGTAGGGGTCTTCAAAAAAAATAATCAGATCTGTATTTCTGATCATGTATTTTACAAGCTTGCTGGAATCTGGCCAGAACTGCAGGGGCAGGTTCTGACTTCTCTGAAGATCGACGTTGACCGAAAAGAAGACCTCCGAATATGGAAATAATCTCTTCAGAAAAGTGGAAGATCTCTGAGAGAGGAATCTGAGACTATTTTTGGTTTTCTGAGTGGAGACGAAATGGGTTTTCTGGGATTTCTTTACTAGACCTGGGTCGGATCTGGGAAACTGTGGGCAGACTATTCTTGGGAACTTGGACGAAATTTGAAAAATTATTGGAGGGTGAACCAAAAATTAATAAAATTCCTGGTGGTAGAGGGATGTGGACAGAGATCCCAGTAAATTTTGGCTACCCAAAAAAAAATCAAAAGGTGGTTCGAATGGGGTAAACTCAGAGCTGATGAATAGTAAATAGAACCAGGATAGATATGGAACTTGGACTTGGACGAAAATCAAAAAATAGCTAAAGGATGAATTTTGATGTCATTTTTTTTGTGGGGATAAGGGTTCTAGAGGGGAACCAACCCTGAAATTTTGAGCTTCAGAAGATGAAGGGAGTGATAGCAGGAATTCGGAGAAGAAGAGTATGTCCTGAGTGGACAGAACACCGAAACCGTTGGCAACGACGCGTCGGCGGCGAGACGATGGCGGCGGCGATCACCGGAGTTGCTTCAGATGCTGGAGGGGATCAAGGGGGAAGGGATTACACTCTAGAAAGGGGAGAGGGGGTGGAGGAACCAGGTAGAGAGAGGGGAGGGGCACAAATCTCACTTGGGGGCAAATGCCTATTTTCTCTTCATTAATTCATTCAATATGAAAAATACAACCTTATATAGGATGCCAACCAAACTCAACCTCAACCCTTGGATCTAGGGGTTAGGATTGAAGGGCTGGGATACAATGTGAATCACACTTTTAATACATTAGTTTAATCTAATTTGACCATGCTTATTCAACCTTGGACTAGATCCATTCAAACACCACCTAATACACAACTACCTTGCCTAATAAGACAAGGAACCTTACGCCCCCTTCCATGGGCCAAGGCCATTCATGGGCCAAGAGCCTCCCATTAGATCATGCTAGACTTGGGCCTTCCAAGTCTTGGTGGCCCATGAGAGGGAGTGGCCCAATTGGGCCATAAATGACTAATATGGTCCATAAGGGTAGCATTTAGTCCAATATGAAATAGGCTTCCTAATGGACTCTACTAATGGCAATCTAACCTTGGACTTGACATAAAAAATGGCCCATTGGCTTGATATAAGCCTTACAAGGAGCCCAAAAGAAAGAAATTACACAATTACAACTTCATACAAGCCATAACACACAAATACACTTCACCCGTGTATGGAAATCGCCTTTGATGCCCCATCAGCAGGCCAGAGGGAGGCGTGACAAGTAAAAGGTGGCATGCCAAGGACCGGTTCCGAAGGGCAGGCTGGGGATTCCGTTTTGTATCCAGTGTGGGCACAACCATCGGGGACAGGAATGCTGGAGGGCTGAAGGCAAGTGTTATGAATGCGGCAAGGCCGGACACTTAGCGAAGAACTGCCCCAAGAAGGCTCAGCAAAAGTCATTTTCTCCACAAGAGAAGATTCAATGCAAAGGGCGAGTCTATGCGCTAATGCAAGAAGTGGCAGACAATACCCCGACCGTGGCTGAAAGTACGCTCCTTGTGGATAATGTTTATGCAATGGTCTTGTTTGACCTGGGGGCTACACACACATTCATATCCACTAGTTTTTCCAACCAACTAAAGATCCGAGCCCAAGCCACATTGATGCGGGACGGACCACGGACTCGACTTGAATTAGGAATGCGATCCTCAGACTCTAAACAAGCTCATGATTGTCCCTTTTCAAGGGAAGCGTCGGACGTGCGCGGTTGAGAAACCGGCAAGAGCTAGGGTGGTCAACTCACGTTTTCGTGCCCGGATCGGGTCACGGGACGGTCTCGCTCTCTCTCGCAGCAGCGGTGATATAAAATATAGCAAGCTAGATTATCCTAACATGCTCTCTAGCAGCGGCATAAATAAGCATATATGAAATAAAGTAATGTGCCAAGCAAGGAGCGAATACGATACCTCCACGCTCTCGGCGTGGGGAAGACGATCCCAGCCGAATTCAGTAACTCCCGGTAACAACAATGAGTTAATTTACAGCAATGAAATATCACACACTCCACGCAAGGAGGTAAAGGGCTACACAAGTGGGTCCAGGAGGACCGATCTCGGGTTGACGGCCTGCACTTGATCACCCCGTCGGCACGGTTCGGACGGCGTATGTTGCTGGTTGTGGGGCCCACGCGCTGGTCGGTGGGGCCGTGTGAGACCGGGGTGGCACCACTATGGTGGGGACGCCTGGGGAAGCGCTTCTTGGGATGGCGGCGCGCTGGTTCGCCGGTCGGAGGCCGGGCGGCTCCGATCGGCACCGGTCGGAAAGTGTGCCCACGGATCTGCTACTTCTATTTTTAGGCGCGCGCTCCGGCGAGATCGGCTGCTGCGATCAATCCTGATGTCAGATCGAAGTACAAGAGGTACCATTGGAAAGCTCTTTCGAAGTACTTCAACATAAGACTAGAGAGAGGAACTGGATCTGCACGGATCTGGCCTTCGTTGATTTTTTAAGTTGATGTTGGACAGTTCCCGAAATCTCAGGGCAGCAGGGAAGTTTCCTAAGAACTACCTTTGACCATGGGGTAGACCTCAGATTCACGCTTTGAGCTCTTCATGAAAGTTATAGAGGGGGGAGAGAGGAAAACGGAAATATTTTTTGTGAATGGTTTTGTTCAGGTTTGGATGGGGAAAGGTATTTTAGACTGGCGGGTGGTCGGATCTGGACTGAGGCAGATAGAACTATAGATGGATCTGAAAGTGAATTTTAGAAAATAGATGGAGGTCTGTGAAAATTTCACAAAAAATTGGGGATGGAGAGGATGGTGGAAAGAACTTCTAGTAAATTTGGAAGGTCCTGAAAAAATCAAAGATTGGACCAAGAAGGTGAAACTCAGGGTGGCTTTGACTGGATCTGAACAAAAGGCAGAACTGGTGGCTGGAGATGCACGAAAATGGAAAATTATAAGACGGGGCTATAAATTTTTATCAATTTTTTTGGAGGGTTATGATGAACCCTAGAATATACCCTTAAAATATCAGCTCTAGAAGATGAGAGGATTGGGAGGTAAAATTCTCGGAGTGGCCTTCTATCCAGTTGGATAGAACCTAGACAGAACTTCCGATGGTGGCTCGATGGCGGCACGAATGCCGGCGGCGGCGGCACCGGATGAAACCAGAGGTGCGGGGGGGGCAAGGTAGAAGGGTTATAAACCCTGAGATGCAAAGGGAGGAAGGAGAAACACCAGGGGAGAGGGGGAGGGGCGCAACTAGCTCCAATCATTCACAAGATTTCTTCTCTTCATTAATTCCATCAAATGTAAAATTACAAGTATATATGATAAATGATAAATGACAAATGACAAATGACCTTGGTTACCCATAGATCTAGGGTTTGGAAGGGCAAACTAGGGAGTTCACAAAGATTTCTCCCATGTGGTCAAAACACTTAACAATTATTTTAATCAAACTTGGACCATTTCCATTCAAACTCACCTAAATTTCACCAACCAAGCCTAATAAGGCCAAAATAAGGGGCACCCCCTACTTGGGCCTTTCATGGGCCAAGGTTGGTCCAAGGCCATCCATAACCCATGTCTAGACTTGGACCTTCCAAATCTTGGTGGTCCATGAGAGGGGGAAAGCCCACTTGGGCCTTAAGTGGCTATTAAGGTTCATAATGATGGCCTTAAGGTCCAATATGAAATAAGCTCCTAATGGACTCTACTAAAGGCAACCTAGTCATGGACTCCACATTACAAGTGGCCCAATGGCTTATTATAAGCCTTACAAGGAGCCCAAATGAAAGAAATCAAACAAATACATAATTACAATCCCATACAAGCCATAACACACAAATACGTTCCACCCGTATAAGGAAATAGCCTTTGATGCCCCCATCACACATTCTTCGGTGAAATGATATTTAGCACACCAACCGGGAAACAAGTCCACACCAAGCTTGTGATCCCTACTATAGAAGTCAACATCAATGGGAGGATATTGTTGGGGGAAGCATACATCCTAGATATGAATGACTTTGACCTCATTTCTGGGGATGGACTGGTTAGACAAACACTGCGCTCTCTTGGACTGCCATCGGAAGAGATTGGTTTTTCAAAAATCGGGGAAGGAGACATTCTTCTTTCAATGCCGTAAGGACAAGTCGAGAAGAATGATGGTATCAGCCATCCGGGCCTCCAAGCTGATCAGCAGAGGATGCAACTATTTCTTTGCCAGTGTGGTGCTTGAAGAAGGCTCCGTCAAGATTTTGAAAGACTTGGACATAGTCCGAGAATTTCCTGATGTGTTTCCCGAGGATCTACCAGGACTACCACCAGCTCGAGAGACAGAGTTCTCTATTGAGCTAGTACCAGGCACTGCACCCATCTTTGTTCCACCATACCGAATGGCTTCGGTAGAACTAGCTGAACTCAGGAAGCAATTGCAAGAGTTGCTAGACAAAGGCTTCATCCGGTCCGGTGTGTCCCCGTGGGGAGTGCCAGTCTTGTTCGTACGGAAGAAGGATGGGACCATGCGGCTGTGCATTGATTACTGCAAGCTCAACCAGGTCACCATAAAGAACAAGTACCCTCTGCCGAGGATTGAGGAGTTGTTTGACCAATTATCATCTGCCTAAGTCTTGTCTAAGATTGATCTAAGGACAGGTTATCACAAGATCAGAATCAAGCCCGCGAATGTGCCGAAGTCAGCTTTTAGGACTCGGTATGGTCACTACGAGTTCTTAGTAGTACCATTCGGGTTGACTAATGCACTGGCTGTATTCATGGAACAGATGAATCAGATTTTCCGCCCCTATCTAGATTAGTTTATCGTGGTCTTTATAGACGACATCCTGATATATTCTGCCAGTCAAGAGGAGCATCGACAGCACTTGAGAGTGGTTCTGCAGACCCTCAGGGAGAACAAATTCTTTGCCAAATTCAGCAAATGTGAATTCTGGCTAGATCGGGTTATGTTTCTCGGGCATGTTATATCCGGGAATGGCATATCGGTGGACCCTAGCAAGGTGGAAGTAGTGACAAAATGGGAAGCACCGAAGACAGTCATGGAGATTAGGAGCTTCCTTGGATAGGCTGAGTGTTATCGCCGGTTCATCGAAGGTTTTGTTGGGTCCCGTGAGGTGTAAACGGATCTAGAAGGGGGGGTTGAATAGATCCTATCAGAAACTTTGGCCTATTTAAAAACTCTTAGCTAGCGGAAGCTTAAACCACTCTTATAAAGTGAATGAATCACTTAGGCACAATGCACAGCGGAATTAAGTAGAGTGGCTCAAATGAAAAGACTTGAATTACAAGCTATGAAACGTCCACACTTCTTTAAGTGAATTACAAAGCATAACACATAGATGAACATGCAATAGCTTGCAACAACCGTGTGTGTGTGTGTATGCTATGTTGATCACTCAAAGTGCATATGTGTGTGAGCAATATAACCAAGTGTGGAAGCACACGAACCTGCGAATGGGGTTAGAAGATATAGATCAATCACACACAGTAAACAACCCACAACACAGGGATTTTTAAGGTGGTTCAGTTGCAACCCCGCAACCTACGTCCACCCCTCACCAAAACCCGGTGAGGCTTCCTTGCTGACTCACAGCTTGACCCGGGGACACGCCCCAAACCACAGAACAGAGAAAACCCTCTTTCTGTCTTCCTACACACAAAGCCGGCAGGGACGGCTACACGACAGATCGGAGAACTCCCGATTGCCTTCCTACTAACCACCTGGTAGGGACGTCAACCGCAAATTGGAACACCCTCCAATTGCCTTCCTACTAACCACCTGGTAGGGACGAATCACAACTTCAATGTGTTTAACAATATTGAAAGTAAAACATATGTGAAGGAATTAAAACAAGAGATTGAGTAAGAAGGAATTGGCCCTTGTATCGATATGCTTTGTTGATCAGCAGCAGGGATCTCTTCTTCTTGCAAATCAATCTTCTTGTAATCACCCTTGAATGAATGCTTGTTCTTCACGGAGTACTGTTCATGTGAACAGTAACTGTTCTTCCAATCTCCTCTCTTGATCTTCTTTTTGATCTCTTTGAATGGATGAAGAAGTGAATAGATGCTACCTTGATCCTTGCTTCCTTCTTCACAGATCTTGGAAGATGATCTCTTTGATATGAGCTTGAATATCTTGGATTGGATGAAGATGTTCTTCACGGAGTACTGTTCATGTGAATAGTAACTCTTCCTTCAATCTCCTCTTTTGATCTTCTCTTTGTATCTTCTTGAAGTGGATGAAGAGAATAATGATTCTACCTTGAATCTTGTTTCTTCAACAGCTTCTAGGAGTTTGAATGCTTCAGAAATCACCTTGGATGAATCGGAATGATGTAGATGATTTCTCTTGAAGATCTTGAATGAAACTAGCTTCCTTAGATCACCTTGATAGCCTAGCTTGCATCTGATCTTCCTTGAAGGTTGTTTGCCTTGATTTGAGCTTGAATCAACCTTGCTTGGGTGAAGAACTTCTTCACGAAGTACTGTTCACGTGAACAGTACTTCATCCCCTTTAGATCTTCAATTAAGCATATGGAAGCCCCCTTGAAGCATTAGGTTTTCCATCCCCTCAAATGTTGGTTTTATAACCCTTGAATGGTCCATAGATGCCCCCTAGACCAGATCCACAAATCATGGAAGATTAGGTAAGATATGATTAAACAAATCCATGGAAAGGGGCTAGCCACGAGGTGGATTTCGAGGTCAAACAAGGCTGCTTCGGGGCTGGCGGTCGACCTAAGGTTCCTGGCGGTCGACCGCTACTGTAAAACTTGAAAACGGGCGAACCCTGGGATTTCCGGTCGACCGCCACTGGCTGGCGGTCGACCGCTACTGAAAAAGCCTGTAGATGGTGAGGCTCTGGCTGGGGCGGTCGACCGCCCCTGTGCTGGCGGTCGACCGCCAGCTGGGCAGACCCCCAATTCAGCCGTGTCAGTCCATTAACCTTTTTAGCTCCGTTGCTTGACTCCTTTAGCAGCCCATTCATGTCTATAGCATCAACCTTGACTATCTTGTAGATTTGATTATAGAGTATTCAATCAAATTTTTGTTCCGGGGGCTCCGCCCCCGGAAACCCCCGCAAGGGGCGCTGCCCCCTTGACCCCCGTGACCTGACCGGGTAGGTCGATCCCCGCGACCTGACCGCGCAGGTCGATCCGCGTGCGAGGGCGCAACATTGAGTTTTCATATTTGCATTGAGTTTTCACATTTGCATTGAGCTTTGACATTTGCATTGAGCTTTCACGTTTGCATTGAGCTTTCACATTTGCATTGAGCTTTCACATTTGCATTGAGCTTTCACGTTTGCCTTGAGCTTTCACATTTGCCAATTCCACTTCATTCCTTGGATTATCTTGTAGCATGCTATCGAGAAGTTGCACCGACCTTGAATCATCCATAAGGTAGGACATGCACTGACCATATGAAGAATATGCAATGACCTTATGTGTGATGCTATTCAGCTTGATTTCTGTGCTTGAAACATGCTATATTTTCATGTATCCAATATTGTCATATGCCTTGATATCTATCAATTCAGTTGTCTAGATTGGTGTGCCATTCTTGAGCTTTTACACTGGAAGTATAATGACCTGAAATGTATGAATATTAACATTATCAAATGCAGGTATAGTTCATTGATGACTAAAGAGGCAGACATCATCAAAACCAACTAAAGAGGCAGACAGCATCAAAACCATAAAGGATGTAATCATGTTGCACACATGTTCAACATTCTCTCCTTTGTTCAACAGGTTTCTCCACCATTGCAGCCCCAATGACTAAGCTGACCAAGAAAGGAGCAAAGTTTATCTGGTCAAGGGTGTGTGAAGATAGCTTTCAGATGATCAAGGAAAAATTGACTACGGCCCCGGTGTTGGCACTCCCTCGAGGGGGCGACGGCTTCACTATTTACATAGATGCCTCTAGAACCGGCCTCGGTTGCATAATGATGTAAAATAGCCAGGTCATCGCCTATGCCTTAAGACAACTGAAGGACCATGAAATGAACTACTCCACTCATGACCTGGAAATGGTAGCAATGGTCCACGCCTGCGTATCTGGAGGCACTATTTATATGGGGTTCGATTTGAGGTCCTCACCGACCATCAGAGTCTCAAGTACATATTCACCCAAAAGGAACTCAATTTGAGGCAAAGGTGATGGGTCGAACTATTAAAGGACTATGACTTCGCCTTATAATACCATCTGTACAAGGCGAATGTGGTGGCGGATGCTCTCAGCCAAAAGTTTATGGCGCTGAGTTTACATCGAGAGTGGGACATAATGGAGGGAGTGATCGAATCACGACCCGAGAAAAGGAAGCAGTTCGGTCTCCTAGCTGGGTTATCGACAAGACCTGCATACTTAGATAGAATTGCTGAGGCACAAAGGCAGGACATGGCATTGCAGAGACAACTGAACAATGAGGACTTTCAAATAGGAATTGATGGATTGATTGTATTCTGAGGAAGGATTTGTGTACCGGACGATGTGGATATGAAGAAGGACTTGATGCGAGAGACTCATAGGTCAAAATTTTCCATCCACCCTGGAAGCACCAAAATGTTCCAAGATATGAAAAGGATGTATTGGTGGCTGGGAATGAAGCGAGACATTGTGAAGTTCATATCCAAATGCCTCACTTGTCAGTAGGTAAAATTTGAGCACCAAAGACCTGGCGTTCCTCTCCAAACCATTGAAATAGCCCAATGAAAAGGAGAACAAATCACCATGGACTTTGTGTCTGGCTTACCCATGACCAGGAGAAGGCATGAGACAATTTTGGTAATTGCGGACAGGTTCACAAAGACTGCACACTTCTTGCCTGTCAACAACCAAACTCCAATCAAATCCTTAGCGAAACTATTCATCGCTGAGATTATTCGGTTGCATGGGGCACCCTTGTCCTTCATTTCTGATCGGGACCCTCGATTCACCGCGAGGTTCTGGAAAAGTTTGCAGCAGGCTATGGGGATAGAGTTGCAGCTTAGCTCAGCCTTTCATCCTCAGATCGATGGGCAATCCGAGCATACCATCCACACTTTAGAAGATATGCTGAGGGCGTGCAGTATTGAATGGAGAGGAAACTGGGACGATCACTTACCCCTGATAGAGTTTGCATATAACAATAGCTACCACTCCGCCATCGGAATGGCACCATATGAGGCACTATATGGGTGGCCATGTAGGTCACCGGTATGCTGGTATGAAGCTAGCGAGAAGCAGATATTCGGGCCATAATTGGTGCAAGATTGGACAGATAAGATATCCATGATCCGACAACGACTCCTCACAGCCAAGAGCAGTCAGAAAAGTTATGCAGACCAGCGGCGGAGAGAGTTGACATTTACGGAAGGAGACTATGTATTCCAAAAGGTGTCTCCTACCAAGGGAGTCATGCGATTTGGGAAGAAGGGCAAGCTCAGTCCCAGGTATATCGGGTCTTTTGAGATTCTACAAAGGGTCGGCGAGGTGGCTTATCAACTTACACTCCCGCCCGCTCCGGCACATGTGCATCCGGTCTTCCACGTCTCCAAGCTCAGGGGATATCTCCGAGATGCCTTGCATGTGATAGAATACGAGCCCCTGGAAGTTTGAGCAGATCTGTCTTATGTGGAGCAGGCCATCAAGATCATAGACTGGAAGGAATGGGTATTGAAGAATAAGACCATCCGGCTGGTGAAAGTCTTATGGAGGAATTCTCATTCCTAGGAAGCAACTTGAGAGCTAGAGGATAAAATCTGCCAGGAATACCCTTAACTATTCGGTGAGTGATTTTTCTTAAAAAGAAATTTCTTGAGTTAATTTCAAGGATGAAATAATTTTTAAGGGGGAGAGGATGTTATGACCACCAATTGGGCACTGACCCAATTGTGTAAAATTCGGGCCCATGAACTCAATGAGCTAGAGATCTAGATAGATTATTGAAGAACCCTTAGAAAATTCATAACTTAACATAGGAAGATCAGAATTAGGTGAAACTAAAGCCCATGAGATAAACATTGGGTAAGGAACAATTTTTGTGAAGAGTATAACTTCTGAATAATAGGCCAAATAGGAGATAATAAGGAGTTTATGATAATGGGTAAAAATAGTTACACAAAAATACTCACCAGTTGAAATAAGGATATCTTGGTGCACAGTCAACCAAATAGGACAAAACTAGGCTCATTAGAAAGCTTGGGCCCTTACCCCAAACTCTCATGTTGGGGTGGAAGCCCAATTCGGATCAAAACCCAAGGTTCTGAGCCCTTTTGCTACAAGCTGTCACGAACAGGTGTGACTATTAGGAGAATTCAAACGTAACTAATGAGAAATTCATAACTTCGTCTGTGGTTAATGAAATGACCTGAAACTAATGCCATAGTTCCAAATGGGATGTTAGCTGCAACTTCTTTGTCAAGGTTGAGGCCAACTACTACTTGGATGCTAGATTTATACCCGGATCACCTCGGGCTACCGAAAGGTCACAACTGGAATGAAGGAGAATAAATGATAATATTGCAAAAATCATAACTCGAGCTAGGAATGAGGAAATTCAATGAAACCATGACCCAGGGTTAGATCAAGAAGTCCTCTTTATTTTATCTGAAGGCATCCCAATTCAAATCCCAATGGAAGAATGCTCCCACTCAAATTTATGACCAGGTAGACGAAGGGTCATGATTGGAAAAGAGGAGGAATAATGGTTAATATTGCGAAAAACATAACTCACGCTAGAGTTGATAAAATTCGATGAAACTATGACTGACAGTTATACCTAGAAGTCCTCTTCATTTCATATGAAGACATCTCAACCTAATTCCCAACAGAAAAGGGCGCCCACTAGTATTTATGATCAGCGGTCGAAGGGTCACACCTGTTCAAACCCGAAGGGATGCTTAGCATTAACCCCTCTTTAAGCCAGCGACCTTGGGGCTGGGCTGAACCTTGCTAGACGTGGGAAAGACCTTGGGAGGCTTGAAACCTATATAAAGAAGTGAGTTCCAAGGGTGATCAGCCTTTAGCAACACCTATCCTCAACACGCACCACCTATGGTTTCTCTTGGCTAAGGAAGAGAAGTGAGGAACCTTGGCATCTCATAAAGGGTGAACCTGTAGCGAACTCTTGGGTGGATCTGGGGTGTGGAACCCATCCCCGGATCGGAAGGAAAAGCTTTCGGTGGATCTGGGGTGTGGATTTCATCCCTGGATCGTCGGATAACATCTCAAAGGTATGGACCTAACCTCAAACTTTAGGGGTCAATGATGCATTAGAACGATTTTAAATATATTTTATACACCTTAAAGAGGGATTAAGGGCACGTGGGGACCACCGCCATGTTCATTTTGGTTTTTGGTTTCATCAACTTTTGGGCTTCCACGAGTTACCTCTGTATCTCTAAGGATTTGCACAGTCCCTAGGAAGGTCAGCCTTTGAGGCAAGGTCTGTACATATTTCGTATTGGCCATAGCATGGTTTGTACATATTCCATGTTGATCATGGCAAGGCTTGTACATATTTCATATGGTTCATGGCAAGGTCTGTGCTTATTTCATGTTGATCATGGCAAGGTCTGTGCATAGTTCCTAATATTCAAAGTGAGGTCGGTGCATGTTTTCCCCAGGCCATAGTAAGGTCGGTGTATGTTTTGCCCAAGCCAAAGTGAGGTCGGTACATGTTTTTCCCAGGCCAAAGTGAGGTCGGTGCATATTTTCCCCAGGCCATAGTGAGGTCGGTGCATGTTTTCCCCAGGCCAAAGTGAGGTCGGTGCATGTTTTCCCCAGGCCATAGTGAGGTCGGTGCATGTTTTGCCCCAGCCAAAGTGAGGTCAGTGCATGTTTTCCCCTAGCCATAGTAAGGTCGGTGCATGTTTTGCCCAAGCCAAAGTGAGGTTGGTGAATGTTTTCCCCAGGCCAAAGTGAGGTCGATGCATGTTTTCCCCAAGCCATAGTATGGTCGGTGCATGTTTTCCTTAGGCCATAGTAAGGTCGGTGCATGTTTTGCCCTGGCCAAAGTGAGGTCGGTGCATGTTTGTGTTAGCCATAGGAAGGTCTGTGCGTGTTTGTATTAGCTATGGGAAGGTCTGTACATGTTTTGGGATGGCCATAGTAAGGTTCGTGCATGTTTGTGTTAATCATGGTAAGGTCTATGCACAATTTGGTTGGGCCGTATAAGGTCGATGCACATTTGGATATGGTCTTCAATATAGGTCGATGCACATCTGGTTCAGGTCAGTGCACCTGTGGGTCTGTGCCAATTCCAGAAATTGAGAAAAAGGGAATTTCAAGGGGCATATTAATTCGTAAAAATCTAAAAAATTAGAAGATGACAGAAAACTAAGTCAGAACCTCCCCGTAAAGATTTTATGCACCCAGAAATTCTGTACTTTCAGATATATATCATTTTCTATGCATGTGTAGCCTAGAAGGATAAACATGTTCTCTTCATACAGTAACCTGAACATGACTGTGAAGTATGTTTAGCCTTCTTTAACTATCAGAGACATACCTGTGAGCATGTTTAACCTATTACAAGCATGTCTATGTGTATGTTTAGCCCCTTAAACCCATGAAAACCATGTTTGTTATGATAAGTATCATGGTAGTAAAGATAACGTAAGAATGTGTATGCCATAAAGGGAAAACATCAGCATTCTGTGAGGTAGGACTTCAGTCCCTTCTGCGGGACGACGATACGTAACGTCGCAGAAGTAAAAAAAGCAAGGGGACGGTGGTGCATAACGCCCTGGTCAAAACCTATCGATTCGGCTGGTTCGTTCTGTGGGACGGTGATACGTAACACCACAGAATCCGAGAGACGGCGGTGCGTAACGCCCCATGCAGCAAGAGTCTAGGTTGGAGTTCGCTCCCGAGTCTACGCAGTACTCTTTCGTTCGTTTGTGTGTGTGGACCTCCTGTGTTTGCCGCAGCTGTCCGGTTCCATGGCAAAAATACGAACACTCATGGGAATGCGATAATGTTTAATTGCTTATTTACTGGGTTCTTACTGCATGCTTCGGTACCTTATACATTAGTCAAAGAATATGTATTCTCCTTATGTGAGTTATCTTAAGAGATAGTGATGAAATGGTTTATGCTAGTGTTAACATTTGAACTCTACATATAATCGATTATATAGATGCAAGTTAACCCCGGCTTGAGCTAGGTTGCCTACTGAGCGTCACACTCACCCCTTATGACACACGTTTTCACGGGACATCGAGAAAGAGGTTGAGGAAGAGGCAGCAGCTGAAGAGTAGAGTTAGCCACCATTCATCTGGGTATGCTATGGTCGAATGTTCTATTTAATGTAGGGTTGGGAAGTGGTAAGCCCATGTGGGCTCATATGTAATCTGGAACATGAACATGTACTCTTTTGGAGATTATGAATGGTTGAGATGCTTACCTATATTTATTGGAACCTGTGGTTTCTCTCTCATGTGAATGTATGCATGTTACATCATATTTGTGCTTCCGCGATACGTACGAAGTGATTTTTTCAGGGTCTGATAAAAAGAAAAGAAAAAATAAATAAATACCCAAAAATATGGTTATCGGATCTCAGGGCGTTACATAAGGAATCTTCTTGCGAGTTAGCCTAGTAAGAGGAACGGCGATCTTGGAGAAGTCCTTTATAAAACGTCGATAATTGCCAACCAGACCCAAGAAACTTTGGATCTCGATTGCATTTGTTGGCCTTTCCCAATTCTTTACAGCATCGACTTTCGACGGATCAACAGAAATCCCATCCTTTAAGAACACATGTCCTAAAAAAGATACATCATCAAGCTAGAATTCACATTTACGAAGCTTGGCATAAAGTTGATTCATCCTTAGTATTTGCAATGTAGTCCTCAAATGTTCTTCATGATCTCCCTCGGACTTTGAATATATCAATATATCATCAATGAAAACTACTAAAAATTGTTCTAGATGAGGCCTAAATATGTTTTTCATCAACTGCATAAAGGCTGCAGGGGCATTTGTTAGTCCAAAAGGCTTAACAGTAAATTCGTAATGCCCATACCTGCTCTGAAATACCGTTTTGTCAATATCCTCAGCCTTGATCCTTAAGTGGTGATGTCCCTACCTGAGATCAATCTTCGAGAAATATTTGGCTCCAGATATTTGATCAAATAATTCATCGATCTTCGGTAGTGGATACTTGTTCTTGATGGTAAGGTGGTTCAACTCTCGATAGTCGATGTAAAGTCTCATCGATCCATCCGTCTTCTTTAAAAATAGTACATGCGCTCCCCACGGGGAAGTACTCGGCCTGACGAATCCCTTCTTCAAGAGCTCCATCAATTGTTCCTTCAATTCCTTGAGCTCGACGGGGGACATTCTATAAGGTGCCTTAGAAACCGGCCCAGCACCCGGGACAAGGTCGATGGTGAAAGCCACTTCTCTTTGTGGGGGTAATCTAGGCAAATCTTCCGAAAACACATCGGGAAACTCCCGAACCATGCGGATGTCTTCTATCTTGGACTCCTTAACTTCCGTGGCAGACACAAATGCTATGAAAGCCACACACCCCATTCTTAAGAGCTTACTAGCCCGGAGGGCCGAAATAAGGGGTGACTTGTTTTGACTCCGGGGACTAGTGTAAACAAGTTCTAGAAATTCTTTAAAAGTTACTTTGCCGTTTTGGCAATCTATAACTACGTTGTGTGTGGATAGCCGATCGGCTCCTAGTATGACATCATACCCGTCCATATCTAGGCATATCAGGTCGGCTAGTAGATTTTTTCCTTTTACTATAACTTCACAATTTGGGTAATGGTATGAAATCTCAGATTCGTTTCCGAGAGGAGTGGAAATAACTAAATCTATCCATTCTGGTTCCATAGGTAATTGATCAGCAAATCTTTTGGAAACAAAAGAATGAGTTGCGCCAGTATCAAACAAGACACGAGCAGACTTAGAATAAAATTTTAATGTACCTTTCACAAGTCCACCTTAATCTTCCTCCACCTCTTGAAGAGCTTGGAGACGGCCTTGCTTCCTTACTGGGCGCTTCTCATCGTGGACTTGATCATTGAGTAAGGGACAATCGGGAATCCGATGATCGCAGCTCCCGCATCAGAGACATGCTCCCAATTGTCTCCAGCACTCCTCAGCCTTATGGCCGGCCTTGTCACAATGTTTGCACACCTCTTTGGAAGTTGTGGTCGTAATAGAAAACGGCTTGTTACCCTTCTTGATCTTCTTCTATTGGGAGGAATCTCCTCCATTGCTAGACCTCTTCTTATTGAAGGTTGGCTTGAATGACCTGGAGCTTGTAACGTGCTCCTTCTTGTATTTCCCACGGATCCGGTCGGACAACTTCGTGGCATCTTCTAGCAGCTGGGCTCTCCACACCATCTCCGAATAGACTTGAATGTCCATCGGCGCCAGTTGAGTTACATATTGCGGCCGAAGCCCATTGAGAAATCTCTGAGCCTTCATCTTCTCGGTACACACTGGATGTGGTGCATACCTTGATAGACGAGAGAATTGGGTCTCATACTCGGCCACTAATAGAGTCCTTTGCTTAAGTGCGGCGAATTTCGCAGCCTTCTTCTCTTGTATCCTGTCATGAAAATACTTGCTATTGAAGTATTTCACGAACTCGCCCCACATGATATGATCATGAGGCAATGTAGCTTCTACCGATTCCCCCCAGAATCGGGCATCTCATTCTAATTATAAAGTTGCAAACATAACCTTCTCATCGTCCGTGCATTGCATCACACGGAATATTCTTTCAATCTCCTTAATCCAATTCTCGGCATCGCCGGGGTCGGACGAGATGGTGAACTTTGGTGGATTCATTTTGCGAAAGCCTTGGTGGAGATCTCCAGCTCCACGATTCGCTATGCCCTGTGCCACTTGTTGTAGCGCCTGGGTAAGACCATGAACGGTGCGTTGCATATCGTGCCATTGAGCACATTCGACAACCATAGTCCTACAAGATTTAAATACCTATATTAATATACGATTAACCAAAGGTCTTAATCCCTAAGTTAGCTTAACCCATGGCTCTACCCATCTCATCGGGTAAGAGGTATAAACCTATCCTTAGACTTGGTTTCCTAGGAATTGAAAATCCTAGGCTCTAATACCACAAAAACTATCACGTCCCGAGCGCGGAAGGAACATGCGTGATGAGTTTATATCGATCATGTCAATCAGAGCATAAGAAATTCAACACATAGATAGACTGCGCAAAAGTAGAGAAAATAAACCAAATCCTTTACTTCATTAATAACTCCAAAGATAATTCAATTACATACTCTTCATTGCCAAAGTATAGACACTAGACTCAATAAAAAGAAAATACAATAATTGACTCAAGAAATAGAAAACACACATCGTAGGTAATCTTGGATGGCTTCTAATCTCTTCACTTGTGCCCACCCCCATCTGAATGATCCTCGTCATCGGAATTACATGAAAAATAGGGGAAAACTAGGGCGAGCGAACACTTAGCAGGAATTATATCTTAAGATCAAGCTTGCTTTAAGTAAATTACATGTTTCATGAACTATGCAAGTATAGTGACGCATGTATGCAAGAATAATGATGAGAGTAGAGTATCAAGAAATAATATAGATTAACTAGCAAGATTTTAAGATAATCATGTGAAGTATATCAAGGTTGTCAAGCATGTAAATATCAAGTCATGTCATGTGAATTGACTATTATAAATTCAAGCAAGTAAATACCCATTCTGGGCCACGTAAGTCATGTCAAGTCAAGTCAAGCACGAGATTTGTGGAATGTCATAATTAAGTAAGTCATGCACTTCGGTGCAACACCACACCGTGATCAATATAGCTCCCATGGGCATAAGTACTTTCGGGTGCTCCTCACAAGACCAGATCGGGCCCTATATGCACTAGCATTGAGTCATGTATATATTTTTAGACATCCACTATAGTTTTGTAGCCAATATAGAGTTCCAAAGTAATAAGCCATTGCAGGATGATAAGGTAGATTTCACAAAATGATGGGGTTCAAGGTCAGAACTTGAACAAGGATGACATACCGATAAATCGCATGAAAAAAACCATGACATAGCATGAAACTAGGTAATTAGTGTCCACTCAGACAACCATCAATTATAGAAATAGTGTCCACTATGGTGGTCGCTCATTACTGTGAATAGTACAGGCACGAGGAATTAGCGTCCATCTCACGGCCGCTAAATCAATAATTTACACCCTCTAGCTGGTCGCTGATTCCTTTTGGCATCCAAGTCATGGTCATATTTTCTAGACAGAAATAGACTCTTAAAAGAGGCCAGAAATAGCACTCTATGAGGGCTAAGCATCACGTTTCTTCAGAGTGACGTGACAAGTAAGGGTTCCAGGATTTTTAGGGTACAACCTGCTCGGCTGTCTTAAGGGAATCCAAGACTAGCGTAGACTTACGGAGGTCTCAATGAAGAAAGTACCAGTCCAAAGGAAGGAATATCCCGCGAAGGGTCCAATCATTACCAAGAGTTGAGTGTGTAAGTGATAGAAACAAAACAGGGACTCCATCTACGGATGTGAGATGAGAGTGCCAATAGACCCGCAGTATGGGCCAGAAAACCTGATAAAAACTGAGAGAGAAGAATTAGAATCCATTTAGACGGGTGCTCAATCTTAATTGGGCGTCTGTGTGAAATGTCGCTCAGTCAATATTTTACAAAATTTCATGAAACACACTAAGAATTAGCGACACTATGCACGGTCGCTAATTCCAAAAATTTCTAGAAATAAATATAATTACTTATAATTAACGACATTTTTATAAAGGCGCTCAATTTTTAAACAACGTCCTTGATATTTTCACAGATTCTTGATTTTTCATATATTTTCTAATTTCTCTATGTTTTAAAGAAATAACGCCTTTCTACAGGACGCTCTTTTATGTAATAGCGACTATGTGAGTAGTCACCCATTCTTTTAGACATGCAACGACACACGCATCGTCCAGGTACATTTCTACACGCATACTACTATTCAATTAAACGTATTACTATTCATTAGGGATGAACAGTGCAACTTTGACTTTTATGGGGAATTTCAAGAAACTAATATCATGAACAGGTAGAGAAAAATCAGAGGACTACAGAAATATGCATAACACGTTTTTCAGATACATGGTTCCATATTTATTAAAATTTTAAGCACAGGTTAATTATTAATTACACTAAAAGAAATAGCGACAAGGGTAAGGTCACTTATTAAATGGCGCCCAAAAGACTGTCGCCAAATCAGGATTTGGTGGCCATCTACACGGTCGTTCATTAATAAGCTGCCACAACTCTGGTCGCTATTTCCATTATGAAATAGCAAGTGATAAAACTACGTGAAACTTGAAACAGAGAGTATGGAATCAAGATTTTTACAAGCTATAGAGATGCTATCATGATCGTATGCGCATGCAATCTCTATTACTATGATCTTAGGCTTCGTTTCTTGAGAAAACATACCTTGTATAGGTTGTTGAACGACAACGAACAGAGAGGTATGAGAAATAATAAGAATAGCAACAGTAACTGCAGCTGCAGTAGCAGCAAACGAACATAGAAGAAAGAAGAACAGCCTTTCTCTTTCACACACCACAGTAAGAGAACAGAAACGATGTAGCTGTAGTAGCACGAACAGCGGAGGAAGACAGAGGTAGAAGAAGAAAGAGCCATCTGCTTTACGTATGGGATGAAGCAATAGCAGCACACAGGCAGCCTTCATGTCTCCTACGCACAGTCGCCTAGGAAGGAGAGGACAACGGCGGCAGCAACATAGCTCTTTCACGAACGCAGCAGCATGATGCTCCGTCATTCGTAGGGCTTCATATATTTATAGAGATTAAACCCTTTTCCTAATGGGAATTAAGCTCCCACGTAAAAGAACCTATTAGGTTTAAAGTTTCCCATGCATATCGTTACTACTAAACACCAGCCGCCACCCACTTTTCCAACGAAAACCCCAAGGCCAACACATGTTCGAACGTGATAAAGTTGTGTGTGTTTGTGAGAAGCCCTTACATATTTGTGTATTTAAGTTTATATCCCCCAGCCCATTGGTTCTTAGGCTAAGTAGGTACACGGGAAGCCCATTTATGTTTAGGTTTTATTGATTTTGACTTGGGCCAATATATATATATATATATATATATGTTAAGTGAGAGGGTTGAGGCCCATTGGGGAAAACCCATGGTTTGGGCCATATGCACTTTGGTCATTGACCAAGGCCGTTTTTATATATATATGGGTTAAGGCTTTCTATGAATTGAGGTTTGGACTTTGCATTTTGTTTTATTTGAAGGATTTATTTATTTTAGGAAATTTTATTCCCATAATTTATCTGGGTTACTACACATGTTCATATGCACCAACCATGTTTTTCGCAGGCAACGGCAGCACACGAATGGACCTGCACCCACGTGCTTGCCAGCACGTTCGCCAGCTCGCTCCATGCGAACAATAGCTCCAGCCTACAAACGCGAACGTAATGCAGGCTGAGCCACTACCATCGCCATCATGGCCTCATGGGGGCCCACTCGCATAAAGACTCTACTGCTACATGCATGGATGGGCCACGTTGAAGAATTGGCTTGCGTGAAGGGGGCGCTTGGATGTGAGCATGGGGGGCCCTTTTGCCAAGTGAAGAAGTACCGCATGCATGGAAGCGGCTTGGCCTCATTGAAGAGGGCTTTGGCCTAGTTGAAGAATGCCAAGGGGCGACTCGCGCCTGCGTTGAAGACTTGCATGGGGGGCTCTCGCGTGAAGAACGTGTATGCATGGGGACCCTTTGCGTGAGGAACGGTCGCCTGTGTTGAAAATGTGCATGCATGCATGGTGAAGAAGATGCAAGCATGGGGAGCGCGCTGCCCATGTTGAATCCTCCAGGGAGAGGTTCCATGTGAGGGGGCCCGCGTTGCATGGGTGCACTACGTGAGGGGGGCCTGCCGACGTTGACGCCGCACTTGCTCTTCTTCTCTTTCACGCCGACCGCGTCACCGTGGGCTCATGCAACTCGCCGCCGTGCTTTTCTCGCCATGCTAATGCAGCCATCAGAGGAGCCTGTAGTTCGGCGCCGTGACCTCCTACCATGTTCTTTCTCCATGCCGATCGTCCACACCCGGCCAACTCCGGCGTTCTTCTCTTCCTATCCACGAACCCACTGTCGTGAGAAGCCCACCGTCGGGAGCCCTTCCTTTCCCTCCTCCATGCGTAGCCGCCGCAGAGCCCTACTGGTGCTGTTGAGCCCCTCCACGGGAAGCCCGTCGTGGGAGGAGATCACTGTTCATGAAACAAAACCTTTGGTCAAGTTTGTGCATGTAATTATAATTTGACCCCTAAACACAAGATAATTAATCATGTAATATTTGTCCTCCTTATATCTCAAGTTTCACTAATTAAATTATGTTTCAAAATTTTGATTAATTTCATAAAAATCTAAACTAAGTGTAAGACCGAGTTGAACGGTAAAAATTGCACAATTATCTATGTTAAAGCCCCAAAGATAACATGTGTGACATAAATAAATATGTGAAAATTGATGTGACACAACCTAGGACTTACCAAGCAAGCACAATTGGCATTCAAAATGGACTGATAACGGCAACCGCTCACCCGATGCTCACCAAGACCCGGGGTAACTTGGCAATGCCAAGTGGAGGATGTGAGGGCTGGGCCCTTGCTGGTAGAGGGCCAGCAAGGCCAAGGATTGTTTCCCCAAGGGTATGGCTACCTAATTCAAAGGAGCCGACGTTGTGCCAAGGGCACGGGTACACTTCTCTCCCCACGGTGATCGCTTGAAGCAATGGAGCTTAAGGATCGAGCTCTCACTCTCACGGCCAGCGGAACTATGAACTAATATTGAAAGAACAAGCACAAAATTAGAGCTAGGTTGGAGCACTAACTTGACCGATTTGAAGAAATCGGTCCCGCTCGGAGATAAGGGCGAGCGGGGAGGCGTGGGTTCCCCACACGCCGCGCCGGAGAAGCTTGACATGTTTAAAGTGTTACAACACTACACCTCTCACAGGAGGGGGGATCTTGGGGTAGGGACAAATTGTTATTACATTCAAAACTACCTCCACACAGGGAGGGGCCTTCAGCCGGCCAAGCGGGGAGGGGCAAAACCAAGCTAGAAGCTAACAAGGGAGCCGATACCGATTCTGTCCGCTTTCTGCACTTTAGGACAGACAGTTGGATATCTTGACGCTGCGACCACTCCCGATTTTTGTTGATGACGACACCAGTTGGAATTTTTTCGTAGCTGGGTCGGAATGACGCCTGAATTTTTTTGATTTCACTGGTCACAGGTGCTGGTCGGGGTAGAGGCTCGAACAGGGTGGCAGGTCTTCGGTTCTGACTGCTTCAGGTTCACAACAGTAGGAAGAAGAGGTTTCCACAAGCACTCCCGAGCTCAGAATCAGGCATCGCTGAAGTCGATGGAACCGTAGATGCGTTCTCTTCGAAGCGAGACCAACGGCGATGCCAAAAGTTGTCGGAGTCGATCGATAGAACTCGAACAATGAGGGGGGGTCGGAGTAGACTGACAGGAAGCAGAACCGCACACCCGGAAAAAGAAAATGAGAACTCTTGATTCCGGGCGCAAAATAGAGCTCCGCTTCTTGATTCTGGAAGTAGACTTGTCTAAGAAGCTGCCGGCCAAACCTCGCCTTCAGATCTTCCAGAGAGTAGTTGTGGTAGCTTCAGGAGTCAGCTTCAGGTTGCTCTTCAGGGTGGAAATGCGCAGTCGTAGAAGAGCAACTCCACCGGACGACCACGAACTCAGAAAGAGATGAGGCCACCATCATGGTGAAGACGACTTGAAGACGCTTCTAACGGTACCTTTTGGGCCTTCAGATTCGCTAGGAAGTGGACGGGGTTGACTCTGCAAACTGCTGCTCCTCCTGCACTTCAGGGCTGCGAGCTGCTCCTTCGGTGTGGCTTCCAAGGACCAAGATAGAGGAAGAAGAAGTGGTTGAGTTGTGAAGGGGAGGTGAAGAATGGTGGAAGGGCAGTGTGGGGAGGTGTTGAGGGAGGCTAGGGGTGGTGGGGAAGCTGTAGAAGGGGGAGGGAGCAGGTGCTTGTGGGTCTCTCAAAGGTGGAGGGAGAGTGAGGGATGGGGGAGATGCTCAAGGTAGATGGAATGGAGGGAAGGGGAGAGGGGGGCGACCTGCTCTAAGGGGGAGGGGAGTTGGGCGCCCTTGGGCTGGGGAGGGAAGGGAAATTTCAAATTCAAATGGGCTAGGAAGGTGAAGGGTTGCATGGGGGAGAGGGAAAAGTCTTTGGGAAAGGAATGGGGTGGTTGGTGGTTGGAGGGTGGAGTGGGGATTGGGGGGTTCTCCCTTGGAACTAGGGGGGGTGGAGTAAAGAGGGTTGTGGGGAAGGGAAGTGGTCTTAATGGGGTAGGTGGGAGAGAGGTGGTTGGGAAGAGGAGGAGAGAGAGTAGGGGGCGAACCCCTTTGAGAGAGAGAGAGAGAGAGAGAAGGTTGGGTGGGGATTCTCTCCCCTAGGGTTTCTCACCCACTATTGGATTCACTCCACTAAAACTAAATAATTTGAACTCTCAAATGGAAATTTGGCATTCATTCATTAATTCAAAATGAGGGGAATGGGGTCCTATATATAGGTAACCCACATTTTACAAAAAGACCTGGACATTTGACTCAATGACAAATAACCAAGGAAGGGGGGGGCGCCCATGGGCCTAGCCCAATGGATTGGGCCCAAAACTAATCTAATGAGCCTAATGACACACAAACTTAGGGAAATAGCAAAAGACCTAGGGACATGACTCAAATAAAATGGAAAATACATCAAATGACTCAAATAGAAAGCACAAAATGGATAATTGGGCCTTTATAGAGAGAGGCCCAAGCTCAAATGACACCGGAGTGTGAAGAAGACCCGAGCCAAAGGGAGTCATGGGTGATGCCTCCATCAAATCCCCTGGGCTGCGAAGAGCTCGACTCCGTCGAGTAGGGGTCCATCTGGCTGTGATACTGCTCGAGAAGGTCGGGTTCCAGCTGCTGGAGATCCTCCCGACTCACCCACGAATCCTTCGAAGGAGGCCGATTCTTCCAGCTTACGAGATAGCGCTCGTATACCTTGCTCCGGGTGGTAGTGACATGTTCATCAAATATTCGTTCAATGTGCTCACGCTGGGCTCTCTTGGCTGGTGGTCTCTCCTCACGGGTGGGTGCTCTCTCAACAGAAGGAATAGGCTCAATATCCTCACTGGGTACCACCGTGGGTCCCTTATATGGCACTATGTCGGCTACATTGAATGTAGGACTTACTCCATACTCCTCGGGGAGATCTAACTCATAGGCCTTAGCGCCAATGCGCCTCAGGACCTGGAAGGGACCAGCCCCACGTGGCCTCAATTTGAAGATGGCTCCCAGGGAGAGCCTCTCTGTCCTTACCATCACAAAGTCACCCATATGAAATTCTTGGTGACGCCGATGAGAGTCGGCCAGCCTTTTATAAGTCTCATTCTTTTTGCTGATGTGCTTGCAGATCTCTTCATGCAGTTCTCTAATATGTTTTGCAAAAGACTCAGCTGAAATGGACACTCTAGCATGCGGGGGAAGGGGAATGAGATCAGAAGGTTTCCTTGGCTTGTACCCATGCACAGCCTCAAATGGACTCATTCCTATGAACTTATTGACAGAGTTGTTATATGCAAACTCAACCTGAGGTAGGATGTGGTCCCAACTCCCTGGACGATCCTCAACAAGACACCTAAGGAGGTTCCCTAGACTCCTATTGACAACTTCGATTTGGCCATCAGTTTGAGGGTGGTAGGTTGTGGAGAATTTGAGGAGGGTACCCATCAAGTGCCAAAGAGTCTTCCAGAAATAGCTAGTGAACTTGACATCCCTATCAGAGACTATGGTCTTGGGTAGGCCATAGAGACGAACAACCTCGTCAAAGAACAATCGGGCCACATGGGAGGCATCGGAAGTTTTGGAGCATGGGATGAAGTGGGCCATCTTTGAAAATATGTCAACGACCACATAGATTGAGTCATGCTTTCTTTGAGTCTTGGGTAGGCCTAGCACAAAATCCATGCTTAAGTCTTGCCATGGACGATCGGGGATGGGGAGAGGGGTATAAAGGTTGGTGTTTTGCTTCACCTGTTTGGCCGAAGCACATGTGCGGCATTGACCCGCTATCTTGCCTACGTCTCTCTTGAGACTTGGCCAATAGAACTGACCCTCCACTAGAGCAATGGTCTTGTGAACCCCAAAATGGCCAGCTAGTCCTCCTGCATGTAATTCTCAAACCAAGAAATCACGGAGTGAGGTCCGTGGAATGCAAAGCTTTGGTCCTTTGAAGAGGAACCCATCCTCTAAGACAAATCCCTCATGTTCCTTGCTAGAATGGGTGGTCAAGATGGTATAGATGTGCCCAAAGTCGGGGCAGCCAGGGTACTCATCCTTGAGCCTATCAAATCCAGTTACTTCCACTTGGATAGTGGATAACAAAGAGACTCTCCTACTAAGGGAATCCGCCGGTCGATTCTCACTTCTCGCTTTGTGTTTGATAACAAAAGTGTAGGATTGGATGAACTCAATCCATCGGGCATGGCGGGCATTCAGCTTTTGTTGGGAGTTGAGGTATTTGAGGGCCTCATGGTCAGAAAAGATGACAAACTCTTTGGGCAACAAGTAGTGCCTCCAATGTCGGAGGGACTGAACCACGGCATAGAACTCTTTGTCATAAGTGGAGTATCTTGTCCTAGCATCACATAACTTCTCACTGAAGAAGGCCACCGGGTGTCCCTCTTGGCTAAGAATCCCTCCTTTTCCTATCCCGGATGCGTCACATGTGACTTCAAAGACCTTCGAGAAATCAGGTAGGCATAGGACCGGGGCTTGGGTCATCTTCTCCTTAAGTTCTTGGAAGGCTTTAGAGGCTGATTTGATCCACAGAAAAGTCCCCTTCTTGAGACAGTCGGTGATAGGGGCAGTGATAGTGCTAAATCCCCGAATAAACCTTCTATAGAAGGTGGCTAACCCATGAAAACTTCGGACCTCATGAAGAGTGTGGGGTTCCGGCCAATCTAGAATAGCTTGGATCTTATCGGGGTCTATGGAGACACCTTTGGTGGATACCACAAATCCTAGGAAAGTGATGGATGTGGTCAAGAAGTGACACTTTCCCCGGTTCGTAAATAGGCTCTCATGTCGTAGGACGGTGCAAACTTGCCTAAGGTGATCAAGGTGGGCCTCTTGGGATTGACTATATATGAGGATGTCATCAAAGTAGATCACTAGAAAGACCCCAATGAAAGGCCTAAGAACCTCCGTCATGAGACGCATGAAAGTACTTGGGGCATTTGAAAGCCCAAAAGGCATGACCAACCATTCATACAAACCATCCTTGGTCTTGAAGGCTGTTTTCAACTCATCTCCGGGCCTAATTCTAACTTGGTGGTAGCCACTTTTAAGATCAATCTTGGAGGAGATAGTGGCTCCCGCTAGCATGTCTAGCATGTCATCAAGCCTAGGGATGGGGAACCTATACTTGACGGTGATCTTATTAATGGCCCGACTATCCACACACATCCGTCATGATCCATCCTTCTTGGGAGTGAGAAGGGCCGGTACGGCACCAGGGCTTTTGATAATGCGGATGAAACCCTTCCTAATGAGTTCCTCTATTTGCCTCCGAAGTTCGGCATGTTCCGTGGGGTTGAGGCGGTAATGAGGAAGGTTGGGAAGGGTGGCTTTCGGAACTAAATCAATTGCGTGTTGCACATCATGCATGGGAGGGAGTTGGTCCGGGAGTTCTTCCGGAAACACATCATGGAATTCTTCTAGGAGATGCCAGACTTCTATGGGATGGCGATTGTAGGGGGTGGGCTCTCCAAGACAAATGACTACCGCACATAGAGGTGTCCCTTGAGCTATCTCCTCCTCAAGCTCTCTTTTGGTGAGGAGGTGAAGACCCTTAGTCATTCCCAAAGTCTTATCTTGTTTGGTGTTTTGGGAGAGAGGTTGGGTTGGTGGAGTGGAGTTCCCCATGACTTGAGATTTGGTGGAGTGTTGACCTTGAGGGGGTGGGCTTTTCTTAGGCAAGGGAAGTGGTGGGGAGGGATTAAGACGGATGCTCTTTCCCTCATGCTCAAAGGTGCATGTGTTGGTCTTACCCAAAATAGTGGCATCTACATCATAAAGTCACGGTCTCCCTAGTAGGATGCTACCTACTTCCATGGGGATAACATCACACCATATTTGGCCATGGTAGGAAGAAAAGGTGAGGGGCACAAGGCAACGAGTGTTGACCGGGATGGAATTGTTGTTGATCCAAGAGGCCCGGTAGGGGCTAGGGTGAGGAGTAATGGTAAGCCCAAGGAGCTTAACGGTGTCGGGAGACACGACATTGACACAACTCCCATTATCTAAGATCACTTTTCTCACATGGCCCCCTATCTTAACAAAGGTGTGGAAGATTGAAGTTCGTCGCCAGTCCTCCTCTTGGGGCTTGGTGAGGGTGCATCTAATTACTCACAGATGGGAGTCGGTAGATGGGGTGGTGTAGTCTATACCCGACTCATGGTATTAGGCCTCATACTATTCTTCCCAATCTAATGAAGCCTCATGGACCTCAACCATACTTTCAAGTTCCTCTTGGGGTGGGGGAGCTTCTTCCTCAATAAGTAAGCTAGACAACCCTTTGGATGGGCATTGCCCCGCAAAGTGGCCAAACCCTTGACATCTATAGCATTGTTGGCGCCCACTACCAGGGGTAGTTCCTCCTACATTTGGGCCCTTGGGATTCTCTTCCCTCCGTGGAGGAGGATGGCTTGGGGCAGGCTTGGTTGGAGTGACGGTGGGAGGGGGGTTGTAAGGCCGTAATGGGTTATTTCCACTTGGGCTAGGGGCCTTCATGGGGGTGGTCGGAATGGTTCGTGACCCCATGCTTTTAGGATCGGCCGATCGAGGAGTAGCAAACCGAGGGATCCAAGAGAATCTCTCAACATTCCTAGCTATTTGGTAGGCTAGCTCAAGGTTGTCAACATCTCTCATGAAAAGTTCTCTCTTGATGTGACTTTGGAGGCCATTTCTAATCGGGACAAGGTGACGGCCGGGTCCTCATGAACTCTACACTTTAGAAGATAGGAGTCGAATTTCTCAATATATTCAACCACGGTCTTCCCTTCTTGGGTGAGGCTTTGTCATTCATCTAAGAGCATTTGGTGGTAGGATTGGGGTAGGTATTTATTTCTAAGTTGGTTCTTCATACCCTCCCAAGTGTCAATAGGCTCTTCCCGCCTAATCCTTCTTAATCCTTCTTGGTTTAGCCAATAAGTTTTGGCTAATTTGGTGAGATGCATTTTGGCCAATCTTACCCTCCTTTGATCGGGCATAGGGTACTATTTGAAATATTGGTCCATGGCAGTTTCCCACTCTAAGTAGACACTTGGTTCATGGGAACCATCAAAGTTTGGGGCCTCTACCTTAATAATCCTTAAGAGAGGGTCATCCGGGTCGTCCCGTGGACGCCTTTCATGATTTTGATGGTGGCGAGGCCTCTCATAGTCATGGTATGGGTCAACATTCAAGTCCTCCCTATTAATTTCAGCATGTGGAGGGTGGGCTCTTGGTCCATTGTTCCTTGGGTGGAACTCATCCCTATGAGGTTCAACATGTGGAGGGTGGGCTCTTGGTTCATTGTTCCTTAGGTAGAACTCATTCCTATGAAATTCAACATGTGGAGGGTGGATTCTTGGTTTATTGTTCCTTGGGTGGAACTCATCCCTATGAGGGTCAACATGTGGAGGGTGGGCTCTTGGTTCATTGTTCCTTGGGGGGAACTCATGTTCTTCTAGCCGAGCAAGCCGAGTGGAAAGGGACTCAAGTTGGGCAAGTATGTTTGTAAGGGCGGCATCCACCCAGTTCATTTGGCCTTGGGGTTCCTCCCTAGGGGTATCTTGGTTGAGTTGGGGATTGGGATCCATAGGGGGAACCGAAGATGATGGGTCGGGTTGGTAAATGGTGCCACTACGGGTGGACATGCAAGGGAATGAAATGAAGGATGGACACACAATGCAAAAAGGCCCTAGGACTTAGACTTGATAGAGACAAGTCAATGACTTACTCTGATACCAATTGATGTGACACAACCTTGGACTTACCAAGCAAGCACAATTGGCAATCAAAACGGACCGATAACGGCGATCGCTCACCCGATGCTCACCAAGACTCGGGATAACTTGGCAATGCCAAGTGGAGGATGTGAGGGCTGGGCCCTTGCTAGTAGAGGGTCAGCAAAGCCAAGGATTGTTTCCCCAAGGGTATGGCTGCCCAATTCAAAGGAGCCGACGTTGTGCCAAGGGCACGGGTACACTTCTCTCCCCACGGTGATCGCTTGAAGCAATGGAGCTTAAGGATCAAGCTCTCACTCTCACGGCCAGCGGAACTATGAACTAATATTGAAAGAACAAGCACAAAATTAGAGCTAGGTTGGAGCACTTACTCGACCGGTTTGAAGAAATCGGTCCCGCTCGGAGACGAGGGCGAGCGGGGAGGCGCGAGCGGGGAGGCGTGGGTTCCCCACACGCCGCGCCGGAGAAGCTTGACCTGTTTAAAGTGTTACAACACTACACCTCTCGCATGAGGGGAGATCTTGGGGTGGGGACGAATTGTTATTACATCCAAAAATACCTCCACACAGGGAGGGGCCTTCAGCCAGCCAAGCGGGGAGGGGCGAAACCAAGCTAGAAGCTAACAAGGGAGCCGATGCTGATTCTGTCCGCTTTCTGCGCTTCAGGACAGACAGTTGGGTATCTTGACGCTGCGACCACTCCTGATTTTTGTTCTTGACGAAGCCAGTTGGAATTTCTTTGTAGCTGGGTCGGGATGACGCCTGAATTTTGTTGATTTCTCTGGTCATAGGTGCTGGTCGGGGTAGAGGCTCGAACAGGGTTGCAGGTCTTCAGTTCTGACTGCTTCAGGATCACAACAGCAGGAAGAAGAGGTTGCCACAAGCACTCCCGAGCTCAGAATCAGGCACCACTGGAGTCATTGGAACCGTCGATGAGTCCTCTTAGAAGCGAGACCAACGGGGATGACAAACGTTGTCGGAGTCGACTGGTAGAACTCGAACAATGAGGGGGGGTCGGAGCCGACTGACAAGAAGCATAACCGCACACCCGGAGGAAGAAAATGAGAACTCTTGATTCCGGGTGCAAAACAGAGCTCCGCTTATTGATTCTGGAAGTAGACTTGTCTAAGAAGCTCTCGGCCAAGCCTCGCCTCCAGATCTTCCAGAGAGTGGTCATGGTAGCTTCAGGAGTCAGCTTCAAGTAGCTTTTCAGGGTAGAAATGCGCAGTCGTAGAAGAGCAGCTCCACCGGACGACCACGAACTCAGAAAGAGATGAGGCCACCACCGTGGTGAAGACGACTTGAAGACGCTTCCAACGATAGCTCTTGGGCCTTCAGATTCGTTGGGAAGTTGATGGGGTCGACTCTGCAAACTGCTGCTCCTCCTGCACTTTAGGGCTGCGAGCTGCTCCTTCGGTGTTGCTTCCAAGGACCAAGATAGAGGAAGAAGAAGTGGTTGAGTAGTGAAGGGGAGGTGAAGAATGGTGGAAGGGAAGTGTGGGGGAGGTGTTGAGGGAGGCTAGGGGTGGTGGGGAATCTGTAGAAGGGGGAGGGAGCAGGTGCTTGTGGGTTTCTCAAAGGTGGAGGGAGAGTGAGGGATAGGGGAGATGCTCAAGGTAGATGGAATGGAGGGAAGGGGAGAGGGGGGCGACCTGCTCTAAGGGGGAGGGGAGTTGGGCGCCCTTGGGCTGGGGAGGGAAGGGAAATTTCAAATTCAAATGGCCTAGGGAGGTGAAGGGTTGCATGGGGGAGAGGGAAAAGTCTTTAGGAAAGGAATGGGGTGGTTGGTGGTTGGAGGGTGGAGTGGGGATTGGGGGGTTCTCCCTTGGAACTAGGGGGGTGGTGTAAAGAGGGTTGTGGGGAAGGGAAGTGGTCTTAATGGGGTAGGTGGGAGAGAGGTGGTTGGGAAGAGGAGGAGAGAGAGTAGGGGGCGAACCCCTTAGAGAGAGAGAGAGAAAGAGAGAGAGAGAGAGAAGGTTGGGTGGGGATTCTCTCCCCTAGGGTTTCTCACCCACTATTGGATTCACTCCACTAGAACTAAATAATTTGAACTCTCAAATGGAAATTTGGCACTCATTCATTAATTCAAAATGAGGGGAATGGGGTACTATATATAGGCAACCCACATTTTACAAAAAGACCCGTACATTGGACTCAATGACAAATAACCAAGGAAGGGGGGGCGCCCATGGGCCTAGCCCAATGGATTGGGCCCAAAACTAATCTAATGAGCCTAATGACACACAAACTTAGGGGAATAGCAAAAGACCTAGGGACATGACTCAAATAAAATGGAAAATACATCAAATGACTCAAATAGAAAGCACAAAATGGGTAATTGGGCTTTTATAGAGAGAGGCCCGAGCTCAAATGACACCGGAGTGTGAAGAAGACCTGAGCCAATGGGTGTCACGGGTGATGCCTCCATCAAAAATACATGTTTATCACACCCCCAACTTACTCATTGCTAGTCCCATAGTAATGTAAACAATGAAAAATTAAGGACCAACAAGAGTTTAAAATTCTCATGCCACATTTCAAGAGTATCCTTCACTGAATTAACTTAGGATTAGGACTTGGGAAATAATATGCTCACTTGCCTTAAAATTGGAAATCAATACACACAACTTTAGAATACATGCCTAAAGTTCAATAGAACTTGTGCTCCTAAAATCTAACTTCACAACTGGGCAATTGCATCCCTCATATTACTATTCAGATAGTGTCTTTCATCTCTACGCCTCCCAGATCAGAACTTTAAGTGTTGGCCCAGACTTGATGGCGGACAAGAAGGGGGGTTGAATTGTCCCCTTGACCTTGATGGCGGATTTAAAAAATTCTCTTAACTGACCACGGTGGAATTAAAATCAACTGTTTGATTAGCCTAAACAAACATGAGAATTAACAGGTTCTCTCGATCTTTCCAATCTCACTCGTAATCACAATGCAACCGTTAGATAAAATTATGCCTAACACAGAAAATAGAAGTAGCAGTGTGCAGTGGTGTAGTGAGTAAAAATCTATTAAATTAACCTGTGAAGGGAGATAGAAGAAAAAGACAATCGCACAGGCATTCACAAAGGACACGGAGATTTTTAGGTGGTTCGGGACCACGAGGGCTCCCTACGTCCACCCCTCACCCAACCGGGTGAGGCTTCACTACACGCTACTTTCGTAGCAACACGGGGACGAACCCCAACCACACACACACGCTGCTTCTGCAGCAATATCCACACACGGGGAAAATCCCCAACACGCTGCCACCGCAGCACACACACCCACACACCGAATCGGGGAGCACGCCCCGGACACTAAATCCACAAGGAGACGCAGCTCCGTCAACACACAACAATCCACGGGGAAACTTTCCCCACAATAAGCCCACACATGCGGAGATACAACTCCGCCCACACACTATGACTTTCCGAGTTTGATAAAATAAAAGGATATACAATGAACACCCAAAATATTTATCTATGCTCAGCTAAAAGGATAGAAACCCTTGAAAATCGAAAATAGATGACTCAAGAAGATGTAAACAAGATGTGGAAGTAGTTCTCCATGAGTAGAGAGAGGTTGTAGAAGATCTTCTCTTATCCCCAAGTCGGAGGGTAGCCGGATGTCGACGATGAGAACGTCCACGCGTTCGTCTTTTCGTTCCGCTCCTTTCTTCCTTCTATCACAATTGCAAACTCCTCCTGGATGTAGATGATATCCACGTTTTTCTTCAGCTCCACTCCTTTCTCTCTTTCTTTTCCTACAAGACAACAAGGAAATATTAGCACGTAAGAGTTTTTCTCCTCTTTTCTTCCAAATTCGCATGTTATATATATCATAAGGATAAGTTGAGCAAAAGACCACAATACCCTTGCAAAACCCTAACAAAACCACCCTAATATGTTTATTAGTAACCCAAGGGTATTAGGGTAAAATTTCACCCCAATCGGAGTCCATTTGGATGGGCTACGGTGGCCCACGACTTTCACGCACGTACGCGTGAACAGTAGATGGGACGTCCCATCTGGCAAAGTGGGACGTCCCACTTTGCTCCTGAATCATTTTTGCAAACTGGTTTACAGGGGTCGACCCACTTTGTGAGGGGGGTCGACCCACTTTGTTCTAGAAGCCTATTTGGCCATTTTCTGCACAGGGGTCGACCCATCTAGTGAGGGGGGTCGACCCACTTGCCTTGAGACATGAAAAAGAGATTTCAAAAGGTCATCTAATGACCTAAACATGCAAGCCAATGAATTCAACCATTCAACATGAAATTAAATGATTAAGAGCAAGTTAAATAAATTGGTTTGCATGTAACTAAATCGTCATGATGATTTTGTAAGAGAACTCATTCTAAACCCGAATGACATCAATTTATGTCCAACCAAAAATCATTCCTCCTCATTCAACATGTAAATCAAATGACTATGCATTGAAAACAAGATGTTAGCATTTTTAGACCTCGTTCAACAAATGTAAGCATTAAACACATCATTTTCACAATAAGAGCAAACTTCCCACTTGAAATGCAGTCAATATAAGTCAAGTGCATGAAAAAGGGATTTTGACCCCAATCAAAACACTATGAATATGATCCACCTGAAGGCTCCAAAAACTCATGCACAGCACGCATGAGTCAATATGTAAAAACTCATGCACAGCACGCATGAGTCAACATGAGTTATAAAAGTAGTTCAAACCAAACATAAAGATATCTCCATGAAATCAATCCAAATCTTTTGCCAAAGTTTGAATCACCAATTCATACATGTTTTCAACAAATGCATGCATCAAACAAACTTGTTTACACAAGATTTAGAGAAAGCATGTTCATCTAGAAGCCACTTCAAAAACCTCAGTTAAAACATGGGGAAATAAATGTTTAGATGTTACCAAAGTCCCATGATGATCAACCATGATATTTTAACCTGAAACAATGAATAAACACATGGTTAGATCGAGATCAAAATATTTGGGTCATGCATTAGCATAATGAGCTAGTTTTGCGACCAAAACCCAAATGACATGAAATATGAAAATGACAGCATAAGCATGAGGCACATAAATGCTTTGAACACATTTTCATCTTTAACACCTCCTCAAGACATGCATAAAGAACTTTGAAAACATTAACTCCTCAATTAGCAACTTAACTCAATTAAGAGAATAAGCAATGAATCATTTCCAATCTAAGCACAATCAAAACCAGTTTGAACTTAACTCATTCTCAAGAGGAATATACATGTTTGAACCATGGTAAAGTCATATGAAACACATGTGAAAAATCTACTTAGGAACATGATTTCCTCATCCAATTATCAAATGCAATATGCTATCTATCAAGCACCATAATAATGTCTTTCACTCAAAGACCATGTATTTGCTATGCATGAAACTTATTCAAACCAAATACATCAATATCCATGAGAGGCATGTAAAACAGAAATCAGTTGTGGATAGCAAGAAGCTTGTCCATTAGCCATTTGACTCCCAAAATGATATTCATCATTTGATTCCAATCCTGCAATGCAAAAGATCATCGTGTTAGTTTGTTTGAGTTTGTTTGTCATCGAAATGCCATTAAGCATAAAACACACAATATGTTAGAATCATCAAAACCATTGTCAAAGACCAGGAGGGGTGCACGTAACCCAACAATCTCCCCCTTTTTGATGATGACAATATATTGTGGCCACCAAACTCTCTCTCCCCCTTTAACATTATCAAAAAGTGGGGGACGCAAGGGTAAGTATGAATTGAAAAAAAAATGAGCACACGAACCCAGCAATTAACTTCCCGTGAAGGGAAGAGTATGAACTATGAACCACGCAAAGGTTTGGAATTTGACATACAATCAACAGGTATGTGAATTCAATGCAAAATGGTCAATTTTTTTTGAATTTTGAATTTTTCATTATATGTAAAACTAATTTTTCACAAGTGTGTGATTTAACTAACCTATATGCAGAAATAAAACCTAGCTATGCACACAGTGTATAATGCTAAAAAGCACATTATTCTCCCCCAATTGTCAAGAACAAAAGCCAACAGACAATGGGATTATGTAACCTAAAGATGCATCTATGCAAACTTAAATGTGAAATGAAGTATGCAAGCAAGCAAACAAGCAAGCATGCATTGGAGTTAAGCACACATACAGTACTATAGCTCCCCCTTAATGGGGTAAGGGGATAGCAAAAGAACAGTTCATTCAAAATCAAAATGTGAGATATGAACCATAATCAAAAAAGGTAGTGCATTCATATATGCAAGGTACTACATAAGCCATGATAAGAACAAATTCAAGATATACAATCATCACAAAAATACCCAATTGAAATTTATGTAAATGAGCAATGAACTTCAAGTTTATATGGATATTAGCAGAGTTTCTAGAAAACACTAGAGGGTTATTTCCTTCCTACACTTCCATTTTGATCCTCGACTATTGGTAGCTTCGCTCAACCCCTTTTTATTTTTCTTTTATTGGATTTCACTGTTCGGCGCGAGTCACCTCATGTGTCTCAATGGGGTTTCCCGGCTTACTAGGATTCATCACAAAATGTGGATTTTGTTTCACCTTTCGACGCGAGTTTCCTCATTTATTTCAGTGGGGATTCCCGGCTACTCAGTTAGACATACCACTTATTTAAGCATGCGGGGTAGGCAGCTTTTTCCTCACGATTCTCTCAATTTTCATGTAGAAATTTGTTTCCCATGAAGTGTTAAAAAGAATTTCTGAAATCCTTATCAATCAAAGTCATATGCATCATTTTGGAATAATGTATGGGTAATTGCTTTGGATGTAGAAGATGAATTTGCCTATACACAGTTATGACTCCCCCTAAATGTATGCACAGTTGAAATGAATCATCCTCCTTTGTATATGTCACTTTTCACAAATGATTAAAATCACTGCATTTTATATAGCAAGGAGGTGAGGTCTTAGAAGATTTGCAAGGAATTGTGTTCTAAAATTATATACATGCATTCAAGCAAGGATATAGCAAACTATTCAAACAAAGTGATTTTCGGTACGCGGCGGGAACATAGGTCCGAAGACCACCATCACGCATAGTGAAAGCTTCCGGCTAGACATAATCAACCTTCCACAAACACCATTTTATATACCGAAAAATCATAGCAATCAAGCACACGAATATGAGGAATATGCAAATGTATGCAAGCAAGTGCAAATGTATGCAAGTGAGGATGTATATGATATGTGCAGCATGTTTTATGCAACTTAAGCATGTGATCTATGTATGCACAAGTGAGTGATTATTTACAAAAGTAAGTAAGAGTTTGAAAACTCTATGCACAATGAGAAGCATTCAAACCAAATTTTATTTACAAGAGTTGATTATAAGTGTGAAAACACTTTATGAGAAGAGTAAAGCATTTGAAGATAGAATTTATTCACATGGAGTGAAAATAGAAGTGATCAAGTCATTCTGACATGGAACTCAAAAATTCTCAAGATTTCCAAAAGATACCATAACCAGTGAACCAAGTTGGAAGCATTTTTCTCAAAACATAAATTTTACCTTTTTCAGATTTTTTAAAGAGAACCAAGTGAGACAAAGTTTCAAAACAAATCATTTTTGTTCCTCACCTTGAGATCCCAATATTTATTAATTTCTTCGACCTCAAGGTACCCCTGCAAAACAGATTCTCAAGTTGGATGTTTGGGTACCCAAACCATCTTGGGTCCCGAGGGGTTAGTCCTAGCATGAACAAATATATTTTTCTTGTTTTTCCTTTCATACAACTCATCATCAATTTTCATTGTGGAACAATCATCCATAGAATGACCATTCTCACCACAATAATAGCAGTAGAAAGATATTCTTTTCATGGATAATTTCTCATCATTTTTCATTAAGAAACAATTATTTCATCATGTGTCCTTGTTCACCACAATAATAACATGAAAAATTCTTGTTGGCAAACCATTCATCATCATCTTTCTTCATGAAATAGTCCTCCATAACATGGCCATGTAGACCACAGTAATAGCAATGAACATGGAGGTTTTTCTTCTTTGGTTTTTCAGGAATTTTAAAATCATCAACAACTTTTAGTTGTGACTTTATTGCCTCATTATCATCAGATTGCATTAGAGAGCATTCGTACATATCATGGCCAAAATTGCCGCAATAGCAACATGAGACATTCCTTCTTTTTCTTGATGCATAAGCATGTTCAACAGATGGATGTTTTTCATGCATATAAGAGTGATGATCAACAATTTTCTGATTTTGATTTTCTTTATCATGCACGGACAATGATTCAGTCAAAACTTTGATTTCATTTTGCAAAGACATAATATGGATTTCAGAACTAGCAATTCTTCTTCACAAGATGCAATTTTCTCATTCAACAAGGAATTGATAACTTTGTGACTTTCAATTTCTTGTTCAAGACCATGCGAATTGTCACAATCATCAGAAATCACACATTTACCTTTTTCAACTTTTTCAAGACTTTTCAATTTACTTTCAAGCAATGAAATTTGAAACAATAAAGCACTATTTTCATTTTGGAGTTTTTCAAATGAATTTGTGTTCATAGAGGTGTGTTCAAGTTCACTCATTTGAAAACTCACATTTTCACCAACAATTTTGTTCAAGGCTTTATCACATTCAAATTTATCATTTATGTTCTTGAGGCTTTCAATTTCCTTTCTTAGTTCTTTCAACTTTTCAGATTCAGCATTCAAAGTAGCTTTTCCATTTTCCAAAAGAAGCAGTTTTTCAGATATAGCGGAATTCAATATTTTCAGCTTTTCATTGTCTTCTTTTATTTGTTGAAGTTCAAAATTTCAGTCTTTAAAGATTTGTTTTCAGTTGTTAAACATGAAATGGTTTCTTTATGATTGTCCACCTCATAGACAAGTGACTCAACTAGCTTTTCAAACTCAATGCATTTTTCACATGAAGAATTATCAACGTGACAGCTTTCAATTTTCTTTTTCAAATTCTTATTTTCAGATTTCAATCTCTTGTACTTACTCGATAGTTCATCATATGCTTCCAAGAATTCTTCAAATGAGATTTCATCAAGTTCAGAGTCAGAGCTTACCTCCTTAGACTCTAAGCTTGAATGATCCTCCTTGCTATTAGCCATCATGCAAGCATTCTCTAGCCCTCCTTCATGAACCTTGATCAGTTGATCCATGATTTCTTTGGCAGATCTGCAATCAGAAACAAATGAAAATTTGTCAATGCATACTGCAGCTTTAAGAGCATTCAGAACAAAAAGATTATCAGAATTCATCTTCCTATGTTCATCGGTCCATCTTGACTCATTTTTTGGTAAAACATGAGGACCATGACTTATTAATTTCATAAGCTTAGGATCAATCCCAGAAATCCAAACACACAATTTTCCAAGCCATGATGTAAAATCAAAACCATCAAAGACAGGAACTGCATTCAGACTAGCCATCATAAAAGGATCTTTTCTCCTAGACCGTGAGATCCGCTGAATAAAAATCAGAGACTGGGCTCTGATACCAATTGTTGGCCCAGACTTGATGGCGGACAAGAAGGGGGGGTTGAATTGTCCCCTTGACCTTGATGGCGGATTTAAAAAATTCTCTTAACTGACCACGGTGGAATTAAAATCAACTGTTTGATTAGCCTAAACAAACATGAGAATTAACAGGTTCTCTCGATCTTTCCGATCTCACTCGTAATCACAATGCAACCGTTAGATAAAATTATGCCTAACACAGAAAATAGAAGTAGCAGTGTGCAGTGGTGTAGTGAGTAAAAATCTATTAAATTAACCTGTGAAGGGAGATAGAAGAAAAAGACAATCGCACAGGCATTCACAAAGGACACGGAGATTTTTAGGTGGTTCGGGACCACGAGGGCTCCCTACGTCCACCCCTCACCCAACCGGGTGAGGCTTCACTACACGCTACTTTCGTAGCAACACGGGGACGAACCCCAACTGCACACATACACACTACTTCTGCAGCAATATCCACACACGGGGAAAATCCCCAACACGCTGCCACCGCAGCACACACCCACACACCGAATCGGGGAGCATGCCCCGGACACTAAATCCACAAGGAGACGCAGCTCTGTCAACACACAACAATCCACGGGGAAACTTTCCCCACAATAAGCCCACACATGCGGAGATACAACTCCGCCCACACACTATGACTTTCCGAGTTTGATAAAATAAAAGGATATACAATGAACACCCAAAATATTTATCTATGCTCAGCTAAAAGGATAGAAACCCTTGAAAATCGAAAATAGATGACTCAAGTAGATGTAAACAAGATGTGGAAGTAGTTCTCCATGAGTAGAGAGAGGTTGTAGAAGATCTTCTCTTATCCCCAAGTCGGAGGGTAGCCGGATGTCGACGATGAGAACGTCCACGCGTTCATCTTTTCATTCTGCTCCATTCTTCCTTCTATCACAATTGCAAACTCCTCTTGGATGTAGATGATATCCATGTTTTTCTTCAGCTCCACTCCTTTCCCTCTTTCTTTTCCTGCAAGACAACAAGGAAATATTAGCACGTTAGAGTTTTTCTCCTCTTTTCTTCCAAATTCGCATGTTATATATATCATAAGGATAAGTTGAGCAAAAGACCACAATACCCTTGCAAAACCCTAACAAAACCACCCTAATATGTTTATTAGTAACCCAAGGGTATTAGGGTAAAATTTCACCCCAATCGGAGTCCATTTGGGTGGGCTACGGTGACCCACGACTTTCATGCACGGACGAGTGAACAGTAGATGGGACGTCCCATCTAGCAAAGTGGGGCGTCCCACTTTGCTCCAGAATCAATTTTTGCAAACTGGTTTACAGGGGTCGACCCACTTTGTGAGGGGGGTCGACCCACTTTGTTCCAGAAGCCTATTTGGCCATTTTCTGCACAGGGGTCGACCCATCTAGTGAGGGGGGTCGACCCACTTGCCTTGAGACATGAAAAAGAGATTTCAAAAGGTCATCTAATGACCTAAACATGCAAGCCAATGAATTCAACCATTCAACATGAAATTAAATGATTAAGAGCAAGTTAAATAAATTGGTTTGCATGTAACTAAATCGTCATGATGATTTTGTAAGAGAACTCATTCTAAACCCGAATGACATCAATTTATGTCCAACCAAAAATCATTCCTCCTCATTCAACATGTAAATCAAATGACTATGCATTGAAAACAAGATGTTAGCATTTTTAGACCTCGTTCAACAAATGTAAGCATTAAACACATCATTTTCACAATAAGAGCAAACTTCCCACTTGAAATGCAGTCAATATAAGTCAAGTGCATGAAAAAGGGATTTTGACCCCAATCAAAACACTATGAATATGATCCACCTGAAGGCTCCAAAAACTCATGCACAGCACGCATGAGTCAATATGTAAAAACTCATGCACAGCACGCATGAGTCAACATGAGTTATAAAAGTAGTTCAAACCAAACATAAAGATATCTCCATGAAATCAATCCAAATCTTTTGCCAAAGTTTGAATCACCAATTCATACATGTTTTCAACAAATGCATGCATCAAACAAACTTGTTTACACAAGATTTAGAGAAAGCATGTTCATCTAGAAGCCACTTCAAAAACCTCAGTTAAAACATGGGGAAATAAATGTTTAGATGTTACCAAAGTCCCATGATGATCAACCATGATATTTTAACCTGAAACAATGAATAAACACATGGTTAGATCGAGATCAAAATATTTGGGTCATGCATTAGCATAATGAGCTAGTTTTGCGACCAAAACCCAAATGACATGAAATATGAAAATGACAGCATAAGCATGAGGCACATAAATGCTTTGAACACATTTTCATCTTTAACACCTCCTCAAGACATGCATAAAGAACTTTGAAAACATTAACTCCTCAATTAGCAACTTAACTCAATTAAGAGAATAAGCAATGAATCATTTCCAATCTAAGCACAATCAAAACCAGTTTGAACTTAACTCATTCTCAAGAGGAATATACATGTTTGAACCATGGTAAAGTCATATGAAACACATGTGAAAAATCTACTTAGGAACATGATTTCCTCATCCAATTATCAAATGCACTATGCTATATATCAAGCACCATAATAATGTCTTTCACTCAAAGACCATGTATTTGCTATGCATGAAACTTATTCAAACCAAATACATCAATATCCATGAGAGGCATGTAAAACAGAAATCAGTTGTGGATAGCAAGAAGTTTGTCCATTAGCCATTTGACTCCCAAAATGATATTCATCATTTGATTCCAATCCTGCAATGCAAAAGATCATCGTGTTAGTTTGTTTGAGTTTGTTTGTCATCGAAATGCCATTAAGCATAAAACACACAATATGTTAGAATCATCAAAACCATTGTCAAAGACAAGGAGGGGTGCACGTAACCCAACATTAAGCATGGTAGCTTTCACTCTGTCGTATTTTCTTTTTTTTTGTTTCTTTTTTTCTTCTTCTTCTTCTTTTTTTCAATACACACTTGATGCTACAAAACCATTCACTGTTTGACGCGAACCTCAACTCTTGCCTTAGGAGAAGCAGGCCCCGTTACTAGGATCAGGAGCATTTTTCATGATATTTTTTTTATTTTTTTTCAACAATATGCTTTTGCACTTATTTGATGGATAAGTTTGGTAGATAACTTTATTAAAAAGATCTCATCTCCAAGAAATGCAGAGTATCAGGCACCACTCTAAAATAACAGAAGACTTGTCCTATTTCTTTCATTAGCTTGCAAAGTGTTTGTTTTCTTTTTCTTTTCTAAAGTGCTAATGAACTTTAAAGAGATTCTTAAATCAGTTTTCTATCGCTAGGTCGAATAAAATTTTCATCATCCTTCTCCCTAGTCTTTTCTATTCCAGAATTAATTTCAATAAGAGCATGAATCAAGAAAACTTTGTTGGAGATTTTATCTTTCCACTTTCATGTAGATTGCAAGATAGAATGATATGTAGGACATAATGCAAGTACTCCTATCAGGTTGTACTATATGTATCATGAAATTTTTCTCTCCCCTCCCAACTTAAATGACATTGTCCTCAATTGCATATGTAAGCAAGAGAAATAACCAAACAATGTAACAATAAATATTGCTAAGGAGGAAGGATACAACCTGATATTCGGGGTGAGTTTCCATCGTTGATATGGACAGTGATAGCTTCATCTCTTGAACTTGACCTGTCTACTAAAACACACACTAAAACAAAGCATCAAATAACAAAAATATTTGGTTGCCTCCTAGAAGCGCTACGTTTTCCGTCTTCAGCCAAACGTATGAAAGCTCAATAATAGTTATTTCGGATCACACAAGGTAATGGATTTTTTTGGCATTAACTGAATGTTTTCCAAGTAAGGTTTTAGTCTTTGACCGTTAACAGTGAAAATTTGACCATTATTAGGATTTAAAATCTTAATCATGCCATGGTCAAATGCCTTAACAACAATGAATAGTCCATCCCATCTGGACTTCAATTTGCCGAAAAATAAGTGCAGCCTAGAGTTGAAAAGTCAGACTTTTTGATTAGGTTGGAAACTTTTTATGTGAATGTCTTTATCATGGAAAGCTTTTGTCTTGGCTTTGTAATTTAAAACTTTCGTAGGCTTCATTGCGTAATTATTCAAGTTCATTTAATTGTAGAGCTCTTTTGGACCCAACTTGAATGAGATCAAAGTTGACTTGTTTAATGGCCCAATATGCTCTATGTTCAAGTTCAACTAGGAGATGGCAGGCTTTTCCGAAGATGAGATGATAAGGTGACATACCAAAGGGAGTCTTAAATGCAGTCCTATAGGCCCACAATGCATCTTTTAATATATCAGACCAGTCTTTTCTATCAAGCCGAATTGTCTTATGCAAGATGTTCTTTATCTCCCTATTGGAAACCTCCACCTGGCCACTCGTTTGGAGATGATAGGGGGTGGAGAGATTATAAGTGATGCCATATTTGCGGAGTAAAGATCAGAATTAAGAATGTGTGAAATGAGAACCGCCATCACTTATAATAGCCCTCGGACAGCCAAATCCAGAAAACTTATTTTTCTTCACAAACTTCATCACAACTTTATGATCATTGGTCCTCGTGGCTATTGCTTCAATCAACTTTGAGATATAGTCAACCGCCACGAAGATATATTCATTCCCAAAAGATGGTGGAAATGGTCCCATGAAATCTATACCCCAAACGTAAACAATTTCTACAACCAGAATGGGATTCAGCGGCATCATATCTTTCTTTGAATTGTTGCCCATAGCTTGGCACCTCAAACAAGTTTTGGCAAATTCATAACCATCCTTAAACAATGTGGGCCAGTAGAATTCGCTCTGTAATACCTTCGTCGCAGTTTTCTTTCCCAAAAAGTGGGCTCCATAGGCCAGGGTGTGACAAAAGTTCAACACAGATTGTTGCTCCTCTTCAGGGACACACCTTCTTATTATATGATCAATACCCATGTGAAATAGCTCCGGGTCCTCCCAAAAATAATGCTTGACCTTTGAAAAGAAGTGATCCTTTTCCTGCTTAGTCCACCCACCCTAAATTTGACCGACAGCCAGATAATTGACAATACGAGCATACCGGGGGGTTGAAGTGTGAGAAATGGCAAGAAGTTTCTCATCTGGAAAGGAATCAGACATTGGAGTGCTAGCATGAATCACAATCCTAGATAAATGGTCAGCAACAACATTTTCTAACCCCTTCTTGTCCTTGATTTTAAGATCAAATTCTTGCTGCAAGAGAATCCAACGAATAAGACAGGGTTTAGCGTCCTTCTTGGAAAGTAGATATTTAAGAGCTGCGTGATCAGAATAGACAATGACTTTGGCCCCCAAAAGATATGAGCAAAATTTCTCTAGGGCAAAAATGATAACAAGTAATTCTTTCTCCATGGTGGTGTAGTGCATCTGAGCGTCGGCGAGGGTGCGGCTTGCATAGTAAATCACCACGGGTTTCTTATCAACTCTTAGACCCAAGAAAGCTCTTATAGCATAATCTGAGGCATCACACATTATTTCAAAGGGCAGCGATTAATCTGGAGATTGTAGAATCGGGGCTTGAGTAAGTGTTGCCTTCAAGGAATGGAAAGCCTCTAGAAAAGATTCATCTAATTGAAACGGAGTGTCTTTTGCCAATAACTGGGTGAGAGGACGGGCAATGGCAGAGAAGTTCTTGATGAATCTACGATAAAATCCAGCATGGCCAAGGAAAGACCGAATTTGTTTGATAGAAGTAGGGGGAGGAAAATTGTAAACTAAATCCACCTTGCCTTTGTCGACCTCTATTCCCCTTTCCGAAACAATATGGCCTAACACTATCCCTTCTCTGACCATGAAGTGACTCTTCTCCTAGCTAAGCACCAAATTCGACTCTATGCATCTTTTCAACACCTTTTTTAGCTTTTCCAAGCATCCTTCAAATGTGTCACCAAACACTGAGAAGTCATCCATAAAGATTTCCAAAAATTCACCCACCATTTCTGAGAATATTGCCATCATACACCTTTGAAAGGTAACGGGGGCATTACAGAGCCCGAATGGCATTCTCCTAAAAGTGAACGTGCCATAAGGAAACGTAAAGGAGATTTTCTATTGATCATCAAGGTATATAGCAACCTGATTGTACCCAGAATATCTGTCCAAAAGTAAAAATACTTTTGCCCAACCAATTTCTCCAAAATCTGATCTACAAAGGGGAGAGGGAAATGATCTTTCTTTGTCACTGGGTTTAATTTTCTATAATCAATATAGACTCTCCACCCCGTCTGTAGTTTTATAGGAAAATCTTCTCCTTTCTCATTTTTATTCACCGTCAGTCCTGACTTCTTCGGAACCACCTGCGTTAGACTGACCCACTTGCTATCCGATATGGGATAAATAATCCTAGCATCCAGCCACTTCACCACTTCTTTCTTCACCACCTCCTTCATGTTGGGATTTAACCGTCGCTGCATCTCCCTGTTTGGTTTAGCATTTTCCTCCAAATAAATGTAGTGCATGCAAACATCCAGACTAATTCCTTTTAAGTCTACCACTGACCAACCTATTGCCCCTCTATGCTCCTTAAGAACATTTAAGAGTTTGCATTCTTGAGCTGAGGTAAGATTAAAGGCAATGATAATAGGAAGAGTGTGATCAGGGCCCATATACGCATATTTCAGGGAGTCTGGGAGAGGTTTGAGTTCAAAAGTAGGAGGATGTTCAAGAGATGGCAGGACAGGTTCGGACTGTAATGTAAAAAGTGGCTCTACCCTAGACCAGGGTGCAGAAGAGAGAGATGAGTCTTGAAGCATGCTACCTTCTTCTATGGTGTCCTTCGCATCATCCAGACTCTCATCCATTAAGTCTTCAATTATATCAACAGCATGACATTCCTGCTCTTGGTCTAGGTATTGTGATGCCCTAAAAATATTCAGAGATACTTTCTCTCCTCCAAAAGATATATCCATCATTCCCGTGGCACAATTAATGTTGGCCCTAGCTGTGGCAAGAAAGGGCCGTCCCAAAATAATTGGTGTATGTCTAAGCTCCTGGGACGAGGCCATGTCCAAAATCAAAAAATCCACTGGGAAATAACATTCATGAACTTTCACAATAACATCCTCAAGTAAACCCCTTGGTGTTTTCACATATCAATCTGTCAATTGAAGGATTATAGATGTTGGCTTCAACTCCCCAAGATCAAATTGCTCATAAATGAAGGTGGACAACAAATTTACACTGGCTCCCAAATCTAACAATGCCCGATAAAAAGTAACTCCACCTATATCACAAGAGATCAACGGGGCATCGGGGTCCTTCAATTTTTTTGGAAGGTGGTTCATTACCACCGCATTGACATCCTCAGACAAACGGATCTTTTGGGTAGTTACCTTAGGTTCCCTTTTTGGTGTGCAAAACTCCTTTGAAAATTTAGCATATTCCGGCACATGCTTAATCGCATGGGTGTTTTGTATCCATTAGGTAAAGATGGGTTGTAATTGTATAGCGGTATCTGAAAACATATCTTGAGGATGCCCTAAAGCGCTCTAGGAGCGGGATATCGATATTCACTTGCTTGAACAACTCTGTCAGCTCCTCTTGTTAGGCCGGTAGTTTCTTGTTACCCTTAGACTTCAATGCATGTGGGAAAGGCACCTTTGGCACATAATCATGGGGTTCTTCCTCAAGCTTTCCTTTTCCTTTATCCCTTTTCATCTTGTTTTCCTCATCTTCTGGCTTCCCTTCTCTTATGATCATGGGCTCCTCATCCTCACTATCAATTAATTCATGTTGGGCCCCTTGAGCCGAACTACTGTCCACTTCCTTAGCCTTATATGGATCTTCCAAAATCTTTCCACTCCTAAGGGTTGATATGGCCTTAGCATTCTCGAATTGAGGACATACATGCAGGGGAGGCTGAGGTGGACCAGGTTGAGGAAGGAGAGGAGCTCTTTGAGGGAAGCCAGGAGGTTGATTCTTTGGATTCACTACAGGTTGACATGGAAGCTGGCCTACCTCTCTCCTCATGCTAGCAACAGTGAGTTGCCCAATTTGAGTTTCCAACTTAGAGATCGATTGTTGTTGGGTAAGAATCAGTTGTTACAGTTGTTTAAATTTGTCATCAAAATTGGGCTGAGGAGGGGGATGAGATGGAACTTGAGCTTGATTAGATCAGAATGGAGGATATTGATGATATTGGCCCTGAACAAACTGAGCTTGAGGGTATGGGGCCTGTGAAAGCTGAACTTGAGGTTGATGAAATTGATTTTGAGGTGTATAAATTTTTTGATGAGACTGGAACGGAACTTGGAATGGTTGTTTTTGAACTGGATGATTAGAGGGATTGGGTGGCTGAGATGGTCCTTGCTGATTTTTTCAAGAAAAGTTTTGGTGATTCCTCCAACCTAGATTATAGGTGTTAGAATATGGATCGCATGCAGGTTTGGAGACACCTTGAGCAGCAAACCTTGTTCTTGGATAAATGGAGGGAGCTGGGCCGCCGTGGGGCATTTAGAGACAATATGATTTGAGCTTGCCCAAAGAACATAGGCTTCTTGATTGGTGGGTTTGGAGAAAGACTGTGAAGTAGATGGAAAGGTGGGCTGCTGTCTATTCAATGCTAAAAGTTGATCTAACTTTTGATCCATCAAATCAACCTTCTCCATCTTTTGAGCTAACATATCCACTTTATTCAACATTTGTGTGAGGGCATTGACATCCATTCTATTCTCCGACTCACCTTGATTCTTTACTTCATAAAGCCCTGCCCGCTTGGATGGTCCAATCATTCTTTCATATGATGAGAGTGAGGCATGACCAATAGAGTTCTCACTAAGCATATCAAATAGGTCGTATGCCTTATCTTCACTGTTACTCATGAAGGTCCCTTCACGTGATGCATCCACCATTTGCCTATAGTTGTTCGTTAATCCCTCATAGAAAGCTTGAACAATTTACCACCTTGATAATCCATGATGGGGGCATGTCCTAAGTAAATCCTTTAATCTCTCCCATGCCTCATGAATTTGTTCTCCAGGATTTTGTGTAAACCCTGTGATGGCCCTCCTCATTGTATTGGTTCTACCTATGGATAAAACTTCTTAAGAAATTCTTTTTCCATTTCTGCCCAAGTTTCTATAGGTTTACCCAAGTCTCCTAACCAATACTTGGCTTTGTTCTTCAAAGAGAATGGAAATAGAGTCAATCGAAGGGCATCATCAGAGAAGTTTTGGATTTTGACAGTTGAACAAATTTGGAGAAACTCATCAAGGTGTTTGTAAGGATCTTCATTTGTATTGCCATAGAGTGGTGGTAACATTTGGATGGTGCTTGATTTGATTTTATATTGATGACTTATTTTTGTGGTGCTTGAACATAGAAGGATGGTTGATATTGATTTGGCATGAAATAATCCTTCATCTGCTTGGGAGCTTCTTGTTGATTATGATCTGCCATGAGGTTAAGTTGATGGTGGTTTCTAAGATGAACAAACCTCTCAATTTCACCTATAAGTCCTAGCAAGGTTGGATGTAGGGATCTCCTACCGTGCATACAACGCAATAGGACCCAAAGAATGTATGTTGTTTTTTTATTTGTGACAATCAATAAATCAACAACTATGTGGATGATGCATGCAAAATGATGGTTTTTTTAACTTTTAAGGGTAAACAAACTCCGGGGTGCTTCTTGGTACAACCTGTCTGACGTCCGTGAGAGAATCCACGGGTGTAGAGACTTATGGAGGTCTTGGAAAATGAGATTTTGGTCTAATGAGACGGAGTGCTCAATTAGAGGGTCCTTCCAATTCCAAGAGGTGTGTGCCTAATTCCCCTTAAGAAGGGGAAAGAGAGAAGAAGAGAAAGATTTTTATTATTATTTTTGAATGATGCAAATAAATGACAAGAGAATTAACTAAATGCAACAATGCATGTAAGAGATGCAATTAATGTGAAAGCATGGTATCATGATGATGATTTTTTTTTACAAAATTTTAATTTTTTGATTTTTTTTCAGGAATTTTTTTGATTTTCTCAGATTTTTTAGGATTTATTCAAGTTTTTTATAGAATTCTTAAAACATAACATTTTCCTACGCTTACTGACCTTTGGCGATGTTTAAATTTTCAAGATTTTTATATTTTCAGATTTTTTGCTCCCATCGGTGACAGATTCAGCCCCTTCAGCGACGCTTTCTGTAATAGTTGATTTTCTCAGATTTTGTGTTGCATTTTGTGTTTTGTTGATGTCAAACCAATATGAGTTATTCGATCAATTTCAACCACAAAGAAAAAGTTGCGTATCTTATACTATGATTGAATAAAATTGCACATGATTACATTGAAAAGTTTAAACTGATTTACATATTGTTTAAATGCAAGGATGTCAAGTGTTTCTCGTGGAAATTAATTGGATGAATAGATGTTGCTGAGGACAGCCTTGAAGCTCCTGTGATTTTAGAATGGAGTATGAAGGACACTGCCTCGATGCAGGAAGCAGCTGCCTTGACGCAGTATTGTCAAAAGATAGCGGGCGAAGCACATAAGGTTGATGCAGTCAGCCACTGCATCGATGCGGCACGATCAAGAGCCAGGTTGCGCAGAGTGACAAGTCGGAGCAGTTAGCCACTGCATCGACGCACTCAAAGAGTGATGCATCGAGGTACTAAGCAAGATGCCTCGACGTAGAATGAAGCAAGCCAAGAAAATGCCAACGCTTTCAAAGGACTCAAGGTTGATGCATCAAGGCACCAAGTGAGATGCATCGATGCAATAGTAAATCAGCGAAGTGAAATGCATGCTGCACTGGCCTATCAGAACTAAGGAAGCTGATGTCTTAGAAGCTACCTCGACCTGGAAGCCTGTTGACGCGAGACAATGACACTCCTTCTCAGGCACGTGATCATTTATTCAGTCACGCACATTGAGGTTTTAGTTCTACCTAATTCTGGACCAATCTTATCAAGAGAGTCCTTTTGGCGTGAAAAGAGATGTCCACGTGGCAAAAGACTACAGAGCTCAATGATTGGGGAATATTCGATTTACACATGGATTAAACTGATTCGCTGTCTTCTTCTCCTCTACGATACTTTGATCTATAAATAGAGGGCACCCCCGATTGAAAGAGAGCAGTTGAGACAGCCGAAAGCTGCTAGAGCTCCTGTTGTGTAAAGATCCCATCCGAAAAGATAGCAGCGTTAGAAAAAGAGATAGAGAGTGAAAAGCTCAGTTCGAAGGAAGAGAGTGAGGAGAGGATTTAAGAGTGCAGTCAACCGCTGAGTTCTTCAAAGCACTTCTACAAAGCTACATTCAGTTTTATTTTAGTTCCATTTGTTTTTCTTTTATTCTTGGTTCTATTTTTAGTTTGATTCTTCGACCTGTTCCCTCCGAGTGTTTTGGAGGAAGGGAGACATTGTCTCTACTTGCGAGCGACTGGGGGCCACTCGTGGATTCCCTCTGAGATTCAGAGGAAGGGAGGTTTAACCTCCGATCCTAGCTCTGTGGACAAAGGGTTAGTGAGTTCGATTCTGTGGGTTGCAGAATCGGGGAAGAGTGATTTGTCTCCCTTTGGATTCAAGCTGTGAGGCAACTCCCTGTTGCAGACTGAGTTTGCTTATCGTTATTACATAGTGCAAGGAATCCTCGCTCAAGTTGAGCGAGGGGTGAACGTAGATTGCGGTTGGCAATCGAACCACCTAAAAATCTTTGTGCCGTTCTTGTGGTTTGTCTTGTAGAATTGCCTCTTGCTTGTGATTTCTCTATTGCCAAATAGTATATCAAAAGACTCAGCTAGAAGGGTAGGTTAGGCCTACCTAGACTGTTGCTTTCTTGCGTGAGAAGACCTTTGAGTCCAACCTCCGCCTCTTACTTCTCTGGCTGCATGATGAAATTACTTTGGTCTCTACATCTAATTGAGTAAAAAGTGCTTGCTATTTACTTCTGGTTGTCTTCCCTTCACCTATTCAATTGATTGTCTACGTTTAGTTCTTGAGTTGTTCTTGCTCATTTCTCCAGTTAAATTGTTTTGGTTGTGTGTGCCATTGTGTTTTGCCACTGCTCAAAAATCGGATTGAAAATTTTTTAATACGTTGTTTGCAGTAGGCGATCTATTCAATCCCCCCCTTTCTAGATCACCTTCTTCTTTTCAATCAATTGGTATCAGAGTAGGATTCCCATCATGTGGTCCAGTGACCAGGGAACACCTGGATCTAGCGCCCCTTGTAGCTTCATCGGTGAGGGACATTCTATTAATCGTCCACCATTCTTTAATGGTACTAACTATCTCTATTGGAAAAATAGGATGGAGGTGTTTCTAATGGATCAGAGCCATGAACTGTGGAGGGTCATCACCACCGGATCATTCGAGCTTCCTGAAGATTAAGATACTTGGTCCCGGGAGCAGATCCGTGTATCAACTATAAATTGGACGGCAATGAGCATCATGCAGTGCGATGTACATCCCGAGGAGTATTCTAGAATTTCTGCATGCAAAACAGCCAAGAAAAAGTGGGATGAACTTAAATTAGAATCTAATTTGCGCCGAAAATTCTCAGTTGATCTATGAGGGATCATCACAGGTACGAGCCACCAAGGTAAGTATTTTAACCTGTGATTATGAATTATTTAGAATGAAGCCTGATGAGACAATATCAGAAATGTTTGCTAGGCTATCACAAGTCACCAACAGTCTGAAAGCTCTGGGTAAACCCATCCAGGAATGTGAATTGGTTAGGAAAATACTAACGTCCCTAACCCCAGTGTGGCACACAAAAGCCACTGTCTTAGAAGAGTCTAAGGACCTATCCACTATGACTGTCACTGAGCTGATAGGATTCCTGATGGCTTACGAGATCAACCTTAAGAGGAATACAGAAGAGAAAAAGAAAGGAAAAAACATAGCTCTTAAGGTATCCAGAAGCAGTGGTGAGAGTAGTGAGGAATATGAGAATCTCTCAGGTCTCGATGATGAGCAGTAGGCTATGCTAACCCGGCAATTCCATAAATTTCTAAGGACTAGAGGTAAGAGCTTCAGGAGAAGAGGGCCGCAATAGGATGGTAAGAACTCCAATTTTAAATTTGACAAGAATAGAGGTTCTGACGAGTTTACATGTTTTCACTGTAAAAAACCAGGACACATGAAAAGTGAATGCCCGGAGCTCATGAAGAAGAACCCAAAAGTGCAGAAAAAGAGGCCTCAAGCTATGGTTTGCACATGGAGTGACGAGGAAAAGGATGTTGAAGAGGATTCTTCAGAAGAGGAGGAGCAAGGACTGTGTCTCATGGCCGACACAAACAATGAGGTAAGCATTCCTTTTGAAAAATACACAATAGATGATTGGGAGGATGCTTACGCTGACTTGTTAGAAAATTTTAACTTTCAAACCAAAGACTATAAAATCCTAAAAAGAAAACTGAGCAATGTTGTTGAGGAACAAACAAATATGAAAAAGGAAAATGATGATCTGAAGAAACTGTTGGGTTCGGTGTAGTATTCAGAGGGGGGGGTGAATGAATATAGCCCTTTAGAATCTTTCGCCCAATTAAAATATTCGGCTCACTAACTATCTAGAATGCTAACTAGACAGATTTAACAAATCTGAAAGACTGATTAGCAGTTGCGGAATAAAACAACCAGACAGTAAGCACTCTAACAAGACAAGTTAGACGAACTATAGTTCAATTAGAATTTCGATCACTTAACAGATTAAGACACTCTAAGCAATTAGACAGTTCAAGCAACACACAATCCCAGTATCAAACAGATAGCGTGCGCAGCTAATCAACTTCGTTGAACTTGAAGCAAACACTTGAAGCGCCCTTATGCAGGCATCTAGCAGAAGCAATAAGACAGATGAAGAAATCAAACCACTGCACAATGGGTTTTAGGTGGTTCAGTCCAGCAGACCTACATCCACCCCACACTCAAACCGAGTGTGGCTTCCGCTGACTCACAGCTTGAACAGCTGGGCATCACAGCTTGCCTTACATCCGCTGGGCAACACAGCTTGCCGTCCGAGGAATCCTCCTCGCCCCGCTGAGCAACACAACTTGCTGTCCAGTGGAATCCTCCACTGCAAACCGCTGGGCAATACAGCTTAGCCGTCCAGAGGCAGCACCTCTGCAATCCGCTGACTAACAGCTTGAAGAAGATGTGAAATAGAAAATAGAAAATGGAAATAAACAGCGATCTGGACGCTGTAAACAATGAAGCACAATGTGGCTCTTAAAGAGCTGGATGGCCTGGATTTGATCCACAGTCCATCAAGAACAGATCTCCCTCGATCTCACTCTCTTTCTTCACTCTCTCTCTTTCTCTTTCTTCTCTGCTCCACTTCTCTTCCTCTCTCGATTTCTGTTCTCCTTTTCTCTCTTTCTTTTCTTCTGCTGGATCGTGGAAGCTCTCTCTTCTTTTTCCCTTTTTCTTCTCTCAGCTTCTGCTCTCTGGCTTCGATCACAATCAGCCTCCATTTGAAGACGAAGGCTGTAATATATATACCAACAGCAGTAGGGAGATAGGGCGTGTGCTTCCCACGCCTTCCGTCCAGAAGATTCCTCCTCGGATCACATGCTCAGCACCCACCTCGGATCACGTGTCAGGTGCCAGCTTCAGGTCACGTGCCCATTCATCAGTACGCTCAGCAACTGGAGTTAGATAGCGTCAACCCACTTGCTCCAAGGAGTTGACGCAGCCTTCAGAGATCTTCAACCTATGAAACCCAAGTCTGCTGCGTTGACTCCATCAGTTTGCTGTGTTGACGCATTGATACGTTCCAGTGAACAAACAGCCTAGCCTTGTTAACTGCTGCATCGACGCTTCCAACCCGTGGCATTGACGCATTGATGCGTCCAGTGAGCAACTAGCCTAGCCTTTTTAATTGTTGCGTCGACGCTGCTCCACTGCTACGTTGACGCATGAAGCTGCAGCGTCGATGCTGCCAATGTACTCCAGAGGCTGCAATAAGGGATACTTGAACTGCTGCGTCCACGCTAGTTGATTAATGCGTTGACGCACCAGAGTAATCCACAAGCTTCTTTCTTGATTGTTTGAACTACTGCGTTCACGCAACTTGATCAAGACGTTGACGCATTGGTGTGTTCCAGCAGCTGAAATTGGATGTCTTCAGCCCTCTTGCATTAAGAGGTTCATTAGGCTTTTCAGTCCCTGTCAGACAGATGAAAAGAAGTCATCAGTTATAAGCTTATGCATTGCATTGTATAGACTTTGCTGTGAAGGCAAAAGCAATGTAAAGTATGCACAACGCAGTGTATAGACTTAATGAATACAACGGCTTCATAAGCCTCAGATGAAGGCAGGCGCTGTGTAGACTTCATGATGATCAGATGAAGACAAGCGATGTATAGACTTCATGAAAATCAGATGAACACATGCGGTGTATAGACTTGATGTGTTCACTGGTGGATGTACACACTTGCCCACTGTACAGACTTTGAACTATAGGGACTTGTGAACAGCCAATATATAGACTCTTTAATCGACAGGCTTTGAAGCACAAAGGCAATGTACAGACTTTGCCTTAAAACGAATGTAAAGACTTAGAATCAAGGAGGCGTTTTGTAGACTTTGAACCAGTGTACAGACTTGGAAGTTCCACTGTGGATGTACAGACTTGATGGAGCGAAGCGATGTGTAGACATGAAGCTCCACGATGGATGTATAGACTTCAAATATCAAGACGCTAAAGAAGACGGACAATGTACAGACTTGCTGTAATAGTCTGATGTACAGAGTTCATGAAGCTCTAGACATTTAATGCTGTACAGACTTAGCCCAATGCCTGAGACGCTAACAAAGACGGACAATGTTCAGACTTGCTGACAGACCGATGTACAGACTTTGCTCAAATCCATGAGACGCTAACTGAGACGCTGGACTCTGTACAGACTTTGAGCGATGTATGGGCTTCAAAGAAGTTGGCGATTCAATGTACAGACTTGATGAAGCGAAGCCATTGTACAGACTTGAGTGTAGCTAAAGCCTTGATCATAGGACTAGGCTGGACTGTATAGACTTTAAGCTTCAGAACCGAATGTACAGACTTCACTTAAGAAACGTAGGAGAAGACCCCAGTGTATAGACTTTGCCTTGAGCGAAAGGTAAGTGATGAATGTATAGACTTTCACGATGTGTAGACTTGAATATGTGAAAGCTACAGTGAAAGAGTGTATACACTTGACCAGATCAAGGGCAATTCGGATGTACAGACTCTGAGGTTCAAAGCCAATGGCTGTACAGACTTGGAATATTAAGACTGATGTACAGACTTCATGCGTTGACGCTGTACACACTTCCAATAAAGTGCGTTGACGCTGTAACATGAGCCAGTGAGATGCGTTGACGTTGTACAGACTTTGCCTAAGTCATGCATGAACTGACATTGTATATACTTAGCCAATGCAATGCACTATGAATGTATGGACTTACATGAGATGCTCATTGAGACGCTCAATGTATACACTTAAAGCCAAGTGTATAGACTCTCAGCCATGAACAAAGCGTGAAGCACACTAATGTAGGAATGTATAGACTTGGAAGTCTATGTGCATGACAAAACCAATGTATAGACTCTGAAATGCAAGCGATGCAGCAATGCCTAGACATTGGGCTTTACCCTGCAGTGTATAGACTTTGCTTCCCAAACAATCAATGTTCTGATGGGTCGACGCATCAGCAAGGGTGGGTCGACCCACTAATGTTCAGATTGTAGATACATGCAGAGACATGACATCTGACAGAATGCCAATGGATATATATAAAGAACAAATGCCATCAATGCTAAACATCATCATTCATGTTGCTATCATATGCAGAATGCTCAAGGATAAGAATGCACAGAAATGCACTTTGGTTGTTGCAATCATCAAAACACAATAGCATTGCAATCATCAAAATACAATATCAAATGCACTCACTGTCTTGCTATCATCAAAACCAAATAGCATTTCTATCATCAAAGCAACATAGCACATGCTTGTGCCTAAGAGGCACAACATTCTCCCCCTTTTTGATGATGCATTTCTGTGCATTCTTATCCTTGAGCATTCTGCATATGATAGCAACATGAATGATGATGTTTAGCATTGATGGCATTTGTTCTTTATATATATGCATTGGCATTCTGTCAGATGTCATGTCTCTGCATGTATCTACAGTCTGAACATTAGTGGGTCGACCCACCCTTGCTGATGCGTCGACCCATCAGAACATTGATTGTTTGGGAAGCAAAGTCTATACACTGCAGGGTAAAGCACAATGTCTAGGCATTGCTGCATCGCCTGCATTTCAGAGTCTATACATTGGTTTTGTCATGCACATAGACTTCCAAGTCTATACATTCCTGCATTAGTGTGCTTCACGCTTTGTTCATGGCTGAGAGTCTATACACTGGGCTTGAAGTGTATACATTGAGCGTCTCATGTAAGTCCATACATTCATAGTGCATTGCATTGGCTAAGTATATACAACGTCAGTTCATGCATGACTTAGGCAAAGTCTGTACAGCGTCAACGCATCTCACTGGCTCATGTTACAGCGTCAACGCACTTCATTGGAAGTGTGTACAGTGTCAACGCATGAAGTCTGTACATCAGTCTTAATATTCCAAGTCTGTACAGCCATTGGCTTTGAACCTCAGAGTCTGTACATCCGAATTGCCCTTGATCTGGTCAAGTGTATACACTCTTTCACTGTAGCTTTCACATATTCAAGTCTACACATCGTGAAAGTCTATACATTCATCACTTACCTTTCGCTCAAGGCAAAGTCTATACACTGGGGTCTTCTCCTACGTTTCTTAAGTGAAGTCTGTACATTCGGTTCTGAAGCTTAAAGTCTATACAGTCCAGCCTAGTCCTACGATCATGGCTTTAGCTACACTCAAGTCTGTACAATGGCTTCGCTTCATCAAGTCTGTACATTGAATCACCAACTTCTTTGAAGCCCATACATCGCTCAAAGTCTGTACAGAGTCCAGCGTCTCAGTTAGCGTCTCATGGATTTGAGCAAAGTCTGTACATCGGTCTGTCAGCAAGTCTGAATATCGTCCGTCTTTGTTAGCGTCTCAGGCATTGGGCTAAGTCTGTACAGCATTAAATGTCTAGAGCTTCATGAAGTCTGTACATCAGACTGTTACAGCAAGTCTATACATTGTCCGTCTTCCTTAGCGTCTTGATATTTGAAGTCTATACATCCATCGTGGAGCTTCATGTCTACACATCGCTTCGCTCCATCAAGTCTGTACATCCACAGTGGAACTTCCATGTCTGTACACTGGTTCAAAGTCTACACAACGCCTCCTTGATTCTAAGTCTTTACATTCGTTTTAAGGCAAAGTCTGTACATTGTCTTTGTGCTTCAATGCCTGTCGATTGAAGAGTCTATACATTGGCTGTTCACAAGTCCCTATAGTTCAAAGTCTATACAGTGGGCAAGTGTGTACATCCACCAGTGAACACATCAAGTCTATACACCGCATGTGTTCATCTGATTTTCATGAAGTCTATACATCGCTTGTCTTCATCTGATCATCATGAAGTCTACACAGCGCCTGCCTTCATCTGAGGCTTATGAATCCGTTGTATTCATTAAGTCTATACACTGCGTTGTGCATACTTTACATTGCTTTTGCCTTCACAGCAAAGTCTATACAATGCAATGCATAAGCTTAGAACTGATGACTTCATTTCATCTGTCTGACAGGGACTGAAGAGGCTAATGAACCCCTTAACGCAAGAGGGCTGAAGACATCCAATTTCAGCTGCTGGAACACACCAATGCGTCAACGTCTTGATCAAGTTGCGTGAACACAGTAGTTCAAACAATCAAGAAAGAAGCTTGTGGATTACTCTGGTGCGTCAACGCATTGATCAAGTAGCGTGGACGCAGCAGTTCAAGTATCCCTTATTGCAGCCTCTGGAGTACATTGGCAGCATCGACGCTGCAGCTTCATGCGTCAACGCAGCAGTGGAGCAGCGTCAACGCAATAATTAAAAAGGCTATATTGGTTGCTCACTGGACGCATCAATGCGTCAACGCCATGGGTTGGAAGCGTCGATGCAGCAGTTAACAAGGCTAGGCTGTTTGTTCACTGGAACGTATCAATGCGTCAACGCAGCAAACTGATGGAGTCAACGCAGCAGACTTGGGTTTCATAGGTTTAAGATCTCTGAAGGCTGCGTCAACTCCTTGGAGCAAGTGGGTTGATGCCATCTAACTCCAGTTGCTGAGCGTACTGATGAATGGGCACGTGACCTGAAGCTGGCACCTGACACGTGATCCGAGGTGGGTGCTGAGCACGTGATCCGAGGAGGAATCTTCTGGACGGAAGGCGTGGGAAGCACACGCCCTATCTCCCTACTGCTGCTGGTATATATATTGGAGCCTTCGTCTTCAGATGGAGGCTGATTGTGATCGAAGCCAGAGAGCAGAAGCTGAGAGAAGAAAAAGGGAAAAAGAAGAGAGAGCTTCCACGATCAAGCAGAAGAAAAGAAAGAGAGAAAAGGAGAACAGAAATCGAGAGAGGAAGAGAAGTGGAGCAGAGAAGAAAGAGAAAGAGAGTGAGTGAAGAAAGAGAGTGAGATCGAGGGAGATCTGTTCTTGATGGACCGTGGATCAAATCCAGGCCATCCAGCTCTTTAAGAGCCACATTGTGCTTCATTGTTTACAGCTTCCAGATCGCTGTTTATTTCCATTTTCTGTTTTCTATTTCACATCTTCTTCAAGCTGTTAGTCAATGGATTGCAGAGGTGCTGCCTCTGGATGGCTAAGCTGTATTGCCCAGTGGTTTGCAGTGGAGGATTCCACTGGACAGCAAGTTGTGTTGCTCAGCGGGGCGAGGAGGATTCCTCGGACGGCAAGCTGTGTTGCCCAGCGGATGTAAGGCAAGCTGTGATGCCCAGCTATTCAAGCTGTGAGTCAGCGGAAGCCACACTCGGTTTGAGTGTGGGGTGGATGTAGGTCTGCTGGACCGAACCACCTAAAACCCATTGTGCAGTGGTTTGATTTCTTCATCTGTCTTATTGCTTCCGCTAGATGCCTGCATAAGGGCGCTTCAAGTGTTTGCTTCAAGTTCAACGAAGTTGATTAGCTGCGCACGCTATCTGTTTGATACTGGGATTGTGTGTTGCTTGAACTGTCTAATTGCTTAGAGTGTCTTAATCTGTTAAGTCATCGAAATTCTAATTGAACTATAGTTCGTCTAACTTGTCTTGTTAGAGTGCTTACTGTCTGGTTGTTTTATTCCGCAACTGCTAATCAGTCTTTCAGATTTGATAAATCTGTCTAGTTAGCATTCTAGATAGTTAGTGAGCCGAATATTTTAATTGGGCGAAAGATTCTAAAGGGCTATATTCATTCACCCCCCCTCTGAATACTGCACTGAACCCAACAATTGGTATCAGAGCGGTCTCTGACTTAACAGATCTAACAATCTGCAGAGGATCCTGCTAACTGTTTAGTGCATTTCAGAGTGGGTCATTTGGAATCATATTTTGATTTACTGTCTTAGTGCTTTACGTTGACCATCTGGTTTACTACATTTCTGCTTGGTGCATTTCAGAGTGTGCTTTCTGTGTTCGTTGCTTTGATTCTCTGACTTAGTGCTTTGTCTTGCTTATTTGGTTTAGGTGCTTCAGTTTTTCTGTGTCTTCAGATTATTTGTAATGGAACCAATCGTGTTGAAGGCTAGCTCCAGCAAAGCAATTAGATCCAGCCACGGTGGATCATCAAGCGAGAAAATCAACCTGTCGCGGTCTGAAATTGATGAAGACCACATTGGAATGGTGATTAATGATTTCAGGAAATTTTTGAGAAAAAGAGAAGGAAAGCTTGATGGTGGCAAAAAGCAAACAAGGTATAACACTAATCCTGCCAAGATTGCTGACACTAATGTTTGCTACAAATGCAGGAAGGCTGGCCACACGAAGGATGATTGTCCAGAACTATCGAAACTCAAAGGGAACACCTCGGACATTGATAAAGAAGGAGGAAAGTCAATATGTTTAATGGCCAACCGGGATGATGAGGAATCCTCATCCAAGGTAAATTATGAATCCGAATCAGAAGGATACTCTTTTGATGAATTGATAGTGATGTATGAAGAATTGTTCAAAGTATCCAAGAAATTAAAATCTGAAAACAAAAAATTGAGAAAAGAAGTGAAAATTTTGAAATCTGAAAAGGAGCACATTAGAGAAGATAATTCTTGTAAAGCTTGTGTTATCTTGGAAGAAATGATAAATGAGTTTCATTCTGATCACAATTTGCAAAAGGAACAAATCAAATCTCTAAAAGAAGAAAATGCTTATCTGAAGGAACAAAATAAAAAACTAATGGTTCTTAACACTGTTTTCTCTGAAAGATGGATGACAATTGAAAAGGAGAAATCAGTATTGAAAGAGTGTATCAATTGCAGTGACGAAGAAATTGCTAGTTTTTTAATACACACTGCTGATTTGGAAAAAGAAATTGGTTTGTTAAAAGAAAAACTGGCCGGTTATGAGAAGGAGAAAGTTGATTCAGAAAATCTTATAATCTCCTTGGAAAGTAAAATTACTGAGTTGAATAGTACTTCATCTAAGGTTGATAAGGATAAAGGCAAAATGAAAATATCCTCTAAAGATGAAGTAAGTGATCAATGTGAAGGGATTGATAACATTTCTGAAATTAAGCAAGCTAAGAAGAAAGAGCTGTACACCACTTTTATTCGTAGCTCTGGCTTAGCTAGCACTTCAACTTCTTCTTCATATGTGTATGTTGTTCAGGAAATTCAAAAACGAAATAAAAATCAGAAAACCCCAAAAACTCAAAGGAACTATCTACATGCTAAAAACTCATCTGATAAGTGCCATGTTTTAAAGAAATTTAATGGTTCTTGTTCTTGTCATTATTGTGGTAAGCATGGACACTGTATGAGTGAGTGTTTTGTGATGAAACAAGATGATAGAAAGCATGCTAGAAAAGTTCTGTCTGATCAGAAAAAGGGGAATCTGAATGTTAAAGAATTTCATGCTCGAAACCATGATTCAAGGAAAAAGAATCTAAACTATTTTTGTTGTGGGAAGTTTGGCCACATTGCTGCAGATTGCTGGCATGCTCAGGGAAAGAAAGTCATTTTAAAACCTGTAAATCTCCCTGCAAATAAAATTGCTTCTGGTAGAAGAACTTCAGCATGCCTTAAGTGTGGGAAGTATGGCCATACAGTCAAGGACTGTTGGCATGTTCAGAAGAATCATGTTAACTCCCATGTTTTTAAATTCCCTGCAAAACATTTTGAAAAACTTGCATGTTTTAACTGTGGGAAGCCAGGTCATAGAGCGGCTGATTGCTGGCTGGATGATTCTAGTAAACAGAATTTTAATTCTGGTAATAAACATGTTCATGCATATGCACTTAGAACTCCTGCTCATAGGAATGTGCATAAAATAAACTTCAGAACTGCTACATCATGCCACTACTGTGGTCAGCTTGGTCATTCCATAAATAATTACTATCTGATGGAATTTGATGATAAACATGCGAAAAATCTATTGAGAAAACATGCTAGGAGTGTCAGGGTAAATGCAGGACCCAAGACTGCTTGGGTCCCTGCAGGTGTGCCTTGAAGGGAGAAATAAAAGGGGTTAACCAAGGCACTCAAAAAGAAAACCCCAGTACTCAATTCAGGTCAGTTCTGAAATCTGTTTTAAATTCCATTATCTGAAATTGTGAGCATGAAAATTGTGAGTTTCATGTTGATTTGCTTGATTGATCGTTGATGATCTCTTCATGTACTGAGTTTTACTTTGCATATATCTGATGCTCTTCTCTCACTGATTATTGCACTGAATAAATGGACTGCATGCTTATTGTTGAATGCATAACCTGCTGATTGTGAATAGTTCTTCAGTGTATAGAGTCATTGCATGTGTCTAATGTCTGCACACATTATTTGCATGACTGACTTTGAAGTTGTTCAATGCATATAGAACTGATTTGCATGATTGTCATTTGCCTATTGTCGTAGATTGCATGTTTTTCAATGCATAATAGGGCTGATTTGCACTGCATCATATGTTGAAAAATCTAAAAAAGGATGAAAATGCTTATAACTTGGATGCATAAATCTGAATTGATTGCATTCTTGTCTCATGTATCCTTGGTGCATAATCTGTATGTAGGACAGTATGTTGCATAGCATATCTCTTGCATCATGATGTCAAGGGGAGCTGAGAGTTCTATTCAATTCATTGAATCCTATTCACTTCTCAGTGTTCTCATTCAAATGATTCATGTTGCCAATTGCCATCCTTTCCCCATCATTTTCACTAAACAACAGCTTTACATCTGGTTTAGTACATTGAATGGTGATTATTGCAATTGTTCACTTATAAGAATCACACTTACAAATTGAAAGGAACTAAAGGTTTAACATTTATAAATTGGAGAGTTAAGTGTCTGCACTTCAGAATTTGATATAAAAGAAAACTTTTATAGCTCTTAATCTTTGTCTCATGGCTAAAATAGAAAAAGGTTTTGTAATGCCCAAATGTGTTGAACTGGATATGTCTAGAACAGGTTAACAAGAGTGTGTACTGATTTTTTAAACAATCACTCTAAAAGAATTAAGGGCAGCAGTAAATAAGATCATAAATGCTATGAACTGAACATAGTGACAGAGCAATGGCTGAATTGCACTGAGAAATTGTGATCTCCTCCAATGAAGCAGGAGAACTCATAGTCATGAAGTGCTTCAGAATATCTCTGTTCAAAGGGTCAAATCTATAGGGGGAGTTCTCACCACGTAACTGGGGGTACTGGCCTCTAATCAAGGTGTACCCTTAATGTCAAAAGTGAAGACTATTCTTTGTGGGTTTTGATCTGAAATAGGTCTAGTAGTTTATGCCTAGTAACTGGGGGTACCTACTTCTGATCAAGGTGTACACCTAATGTCAACAGCATAAATGCCACTGATCTATTTACTTAGTTCAGGTTCTGAAAAATTCAAAAGTGAAAATCAAACTGCTGTAACCCTTCGGAAAATCAAAAGTCAATGAGTGAAAATTGTTTTTATTAATACATATTCAAGTTGCCATTCTTGATCTTCCATGTTTAATCACAAAAAGGGTATTATTTCTGACTTATCTATTAATACCATGTGCGCTAGATTCATTGCTATAAATGGAATCTATAAACTCTTTTTCAGGGGTCAGATGTTTTACTCTAGATTTATCACTGTTAAACTTGAATTTTTTTTGTCAAAATTGTATGTTGCTGATTCTTATACTTTAACAGTTGTTTATAATCATGCTTCCTTTCTGAACCTATGATTCAGTTGTTGTCAAGTGACCCTCCTACCTTCTCTACCTTTGTTTATCTGTTCATATTCCTTCTCAAAGGGGGAGCTATTATTTAGGGGGAGAAATAATTCAGGGGAGTCTTACATTCAGGGGGAGAATGTTCTAGAGGAATTTGCATGCATAATGCACTTTGCACTCTTGTTTTTATTATTTTTCTCTTTTTGATCATGTCAAAGGGGGAGAAAATCTTGTGTGTGACTCACTGTCACATTGTGTTGCCATCATCAAAACACAATAGCATTGCAATCATCAAAATACAATATCAAATGCACTCAAATACACTCACTGTCTTGCTATCATCAAAACCAAATAGCATTGCTATCATCAAAGCAACATAGCACATGCTTGTGCCTAAGAGGCACAACAGAAACAACTTGAAGAATTAGGCTCACTGAGAATTGAAAATAAGAATCTCCAAGATGAAAATGAAGAAGCTAATAAGAATCTGGATGAGTTTATGGTGAAATTTCAGGAGATCCAGATAGAAAATGTACTTGTTTCTGAAAAATATGAAGCTGTAAAAATTTCCAACATTAAGATTCAGAAACATAGTGAGAAGCTTCAAAAAGATCTTGAAGACAAACAAAACATCTTGGAAAAATTTGTGGAAGGAAAAGCAAATTTGGACACCATGCTGGGTATGAAAATAAATTGTAACAGAGAAGGTTTGGGCTTTGATCCATCTAATAAGAGACCCTTTGAATTCAAGACTACCAGATTCTGTCAAGAAAAGGGTAAAGAAAAGCTCGACACCTCATCCAGCTCAACTAGTGATAGCAATACCCAACCAACCATGAAAACCAATCACATTAAATTCAAAAGTTAAGGTAAAATTATCCACAAGCCCGCACTGCATAAGAGCAGCCATACTGTTGCTTCGAGGCATGCAGATATCAATAGAGCAAATCTTGGATTTCAAAATGGGATGCATCGAGGAAACAACTCTTACGCATCAACGCAGTGGACTCATAACAGATGGCCCAACCAAAACAAAAATAGGAATCAATACACACCACATTGGGTTCAGATTCATTTCAATGAACAAATCTTTAGGAATCTGAAAAGGTCTAGGAGGCATCCATAGAATTATTACCAAAATGATTGGAATAGAACATTCAACAATATGAAGCAAACAAAACATTTCTCAATGCCTGTTGCCCCTAAATTTGTTCATGCTGAAAATAAATGTTTTGTTCACGAAAAGGGTACCAGACAGACTGGATCCCTAATATTCTGTTGGAAGGATTGAGTGACATGTTTGGACCCAATTTCTCTGGGTTCCCAAAGCATTCTACTTAATTTGATTGCAGGTGAGCATAGCAGCTGAGGACAACAGGTGGTACCTAGACAGCGGCTGCTCCAGGCACATGATAGGTGATCAGACCAAATTCAGTGAATTGGAAATGAAGGTAGGAGGTCTTGTCAAATTTGGAGGGAAGAACAGAGGTAAGATCATTGGTGCAAGTACAATTGGTAAGTTTCCCTCAAATATCATTGAAAGAGTGTTGCTTGTAGAAGATCTTCAGCACAACTTACTTAGCATCAGTCAGTTATGTGACAAGGGTCACAGAGTGGTTTTTGACAATTATGTATGCAAAATCCTTGAAATAAATTCTGACAAGGTTAAGTTTGTAGGACATAGAGTTAATAATGTCTACATTGTAGACTTAAATGAAAACTCTGAATCAAATCTTTGTTTGTCTGCTGATTTGGATAACAATGCATTTAATTGGCATAGACGATTAGGCCATGCAAGCTATACTACACTGAATAAGTTAGTCAAACATGATTTAGTTAGAGGCATGCCTAAGATCAAGTTCAATTCAATCTCAAAAATTTGTGATGCTTGTGCTCTGGGTAAACAAACTCGGAAGTCCTTCCAGCTTAGATCTAAGCCATTGTCCTCCAGGCCAATGAAGTTTTTGCATATGGATCTATTCGGTCCAACCAGAACTCACAGTCTGAATGGTGAAAGGTTTCGGTTTGTGACTGTAGATGATCATACTAGGTTTTCTTAGATATTTTTCTTAGCAAATAAAAATGATGCATTTCAGAAGTTTAAATTGTTTTTCAATAAAATCAAACAAGAAGGAAATCACAGAATTTGCACCATCCAATCTGATCATGGAGGAGAGTTTGAAAACTCCATGTTTTCTAAATTTTATGATAATGAGGGATTAACTCACATATTTTCTTCTCACAGGACTCCAGAGCAGAATGGCATAGTGGAAATAAGAAACCAGAGCATTATCGAAATGGCCAGAACCATGCTCATAGAGAGTCAGCTACCTCGAAGGTTTTGGGCAGAAGCAACCAATACTGCTTGCTATACTATCAACAGGGCCATGGTAAGACCTATCCATAAGAAAACCCCCTATGAGCTCATGAAAGGTAAGAAGCCAAAATGTGGCTTACTTTAGGATTTTTGGTTCTAAATGTTTCATTCACAACAACTATAAAAAGGACCTTGATAAATTTGAAGCAAAGAGTAGCCCAAGAATTTTTCTAGGATACTCTAAAACATCAAGGGCATATAGGGTTTTCAATATCTCAGATCAAACTGTAGAAGAATCTCCTCATGTTATATTTGATGAAACAAACAATGTTATTAACATGGATGATGATGACAGGAACTCAAAGCATGATGGAGAGTTTTTGGAGGACAAGCTGAACGAAGAAACTTAGTTACCTATAGTAACAAACGCTCCAAACCAGGTAGAGTCAACCGAAACAGGTGAGTCCTCAATAAATGTCAGATTTTTGAAAGATCACCCTACACATAATATCATAGGCAACTTAATTGACCTCCTAGAACAAGGTCTTTTCTCAGGAATGTAAATAATGAAGACCTAGTTGCATTAGTGTCACAAATTGAACCCAAGTCAATGGAAGAATCCTTAAAAGATGAATCATGGGTAAATACAATGAATGGGGAACTAGGTCAATTTGAAAGTAATAATGTCCGTGTACTAGTTTCGAGACCTAAAACTACAAATGTTATAAGAACTAAATGAGTTTTTAGAAATAAAATGAATGAAGATGGAATAATCTCAAGGAATAAAGCCAGATTAGTAGCCAAGGGTTACTGTCAAGAGTTTGGGGTTGATTTTGATGAATCCTATGCACTAGTTGCTAGGATGGAGGCAATAAGAATCTTATTGGCTTTTGCATGTTCTAAAAACATAAAACTTCATCAAATGGATGTTAAAAGTGCATTCCTAAATGGTTTCTTTAAAGAAGAATTCTTTGTAGGACAACCCCCTGGATTTCAATTATCTTCACACCCTAACAAAGTTTTCAGGTTAAATAAAGCCCTGTACGGTCTGAAACAGGCTCCTAGGGCCTGATATGATAGGCTGACAGAATTTCTGATCTGCATGGGCTACAACAGAGGTAAGGTGGATCAAACTTTGTTTACTAAAATTCTAAATAAGGACCTCATCATAGTTCAGGTATATGTAGATGACATAGTCTTTGGCTCAACATGCACTGAACTATGCAATGAGTTTGCTCAGTTGATCTCTAATGAGTTCGAAATGAGCTTGGTTGGTGAATTGAAATACTTTCTTGGTTTGCAGGTTCAACAATTAGAGGATGGGTGTTTTATAAGCCAGACCAAGTACACTCTGAAAATTCTCAAGAGGTTTGGGATGGACAACTTGAAGCATATCTCAACTATGATAGGTACCAATACTTCATTAGATGCAGATGAATCAGGTAAAGAAGTTGATGCGAAGCTGTACTGAGGTATGATCGGATCCCTGCTATACTTAACTATCTCGAGACCTGATATACAATTTAGTGTACGTATGTGTGCTAGATATCAAACTAGGCCTACTGAACTTCATCTTGCAGCTCTGAAAAGGATCTTTAGATATATACCTGCCACACACAACATAGGATTATGGTTCCCTGCATCACACAATCCAACTCTAAAATCTTACACTGATGCAGATTATGCTGGGTGCAAATTAGATAGGAAGAGTGTTGGGTTCCACGGAGTGCAATCAGATCTAGAAGGGGGGGTTGAATAGATCATGTTGATAACTATGGCCTATTTAAATCTTGACCCCTCAACATATGAATCACTCCTATAAACCAGTAAAACACTTAGACACACAGTGCAGTGGAATAGATAGGAATGGAGCGAGTAATAATGTTAAAGCACGATGCTCAGTTGAAACAGGTCGACACACCCAGTGGGTAGGTCGACACACCTTCTACGAATCTTGGGTATATGAACAACACAGATCGACACTCCTAGCGGGCAGGTCGACACACCTTCTCTGGATCTGAACCACAGAGATCTTAGATCAGAGTAGCTGAGTGTGAAATGACTTGCTTAGTGTGTAAGAATTGAGGTGATCACTAAGGTGCATGAGTGTCAAACGAGGTGAATTCCCTTGGCAAAGCTTTCACCTTGATACATGTGTGCAATGATGCAGTAGGCAACCCAAGGAGCTAATGCGTTTAAAGACACATGAGAGAAAGCTGCTCACCCATCGTGATACCTTCCTCTGCTAGGGAGATGCTTCAAAGTATCTGTGAGCAAGACTGCAGCAGACACCTGAGACGATGTACGTTAGCAACGATAGTAGGAGGATCTAGATGAGACTGTTGTGCAAGCAGAACGCTTGAGTGTGTAGAGAAAATAAATAGCGTAAGTAGCACACGAACCTGTGAAATGGGGATAGAAGTTATAGAACAATCTCACAATGTATTCAACCCACAGCACAAGGATTTTGAGGTGGTTCGGTTGTTAGCCCACAACCTACATCCACCCTACACCAAACTCGGTGTGGCTTTCCGGCTGACACACAACTTGATCCGCTGAGCAGCACAGCTTGCTTTCTGCTGACTAACAGCTTGAATCACCTAGACGATCTGATCCTCTCTTCCTCTGAAACTAGAGAGGGAACCCGTTCCCTAAAATAGGAGATCAGAAAAGCTAGATGTTTTGGTGATAGGCTAACCGTAACAAATAGAAATTGAATACTGCAAGTGCAGTGGAGAAGGAGTAGAGATTGTGTAGACACCAGCTAAGAGAATGGATCAAGACACGGGAGCTGGTCGGTGCAGCTACAAGATTGGATCCAGGGATCCTTTTCTTCAAACACCGATAAACTGTAGGGTTTGTCTTCGCCCTCAAGGCTACTCTCTCTTCTTTTTCTCTACTCACAGCACTGGACTATGTCAGCCAAGTGCTGGGGCTGCTCTCACGCTTTCTAAGGAATATCTTTGGTGGATGGTCCAGAGCGTGGCACTGTGTGGACGGTAGCTGCAGTAACAGCTTCTTCAGTTGAGGAAGCTTGTTATAAATAGGTAAAAACTAGTTGTAAAGCCAGGGAAAAATGCGCCAAGAAGTCTCAGATGGACCATTGTACTGGCTGTATTTTTCACTCCATAAATTCCCTTGAAGCATGTGCCAGGGTGAAGTGAGAGCTTGGAGTCTTCCAGGCAAGTTCCATGTTTGACGGTGGTAGCACCTGGAAGAAGTGACTCAGTCTTCTCATTTGGATGCTTGGAGATCTGTTCATTAAATGCTCTTACAGGCCTGCTAGCTTCAATTGGCTGAGCCCTTCTTTTAGTACAAGAAAGGTACATTGGCAGACAGTGGGAAGAAGCAGACCAGATCTCCCTTTAGACGGCATCCGATATTCACAATAAATCTCTCTCAGATAAGTAGTCTTCTCATTCTGCACAGGTGTACTCTTCTGCGTATAGTGGCTGGTTGGACAGCCCATTGATCGACAACGAGATAGTGACTGACTGCGAAGTGTCCTATTCCCAGCATCAGATAGTCTGGACAGGCAGATAGATAAGACTGTCATCGCGACAAACTGAAGTGGCTCTTCCAGCTGGATTTCTGATAAAACCATCTCCAAAAGGTAGAAAAATAAGTGATATGATGGTAGAGCAAGGGTCATACCATGGGACGTGATCCAGACCCCAAAATCCTTTTTTTTTAAAGATTTGCTGTTCCTTTTTCTCTCTCGGGATGGCCCACTGATTTGATAGTTTATTGGCTTGAGGATTTCTGGAAGAACAAGGGTGTGTCGACACTTTCCTTGCAGTGTGTTGAGACATCCCATTGAAGGCCTTGAATAGTCGTTCTGGTTGAACTTGGATGTGTCGAGACTTCCCTGTCAGTGTGTCGATGCATCCCTTTGAAAGCCTTGAAGATAGTTTCTGTCGGTTTCAAATGCGTTCTGGTTGAACGTTGATGTGTCGACGCTTTACACTCAGTGTGTCGGGACATTTAGTGAGTGTCTTGAAGATCCATGGCTGATGTGTCGAGACAACACCAAAAGGTGTCAGAACATGTGAACCATGAGCAGAGTTCTCGCATGAGGGTGTCGAGACAGAAGTGCCTATGTGCAGAGATTTTCACACGAGTGTGTCGACACTTTTCTGTCAATGTGTCGAGACATTCCTTTGAACGGTCTTGAGGACGGCTTCTACTTCAGATGATTTCTTCTTGAAGTGTCGAGACATTTGTCAGATGTGTCGACACATGCTTTATGTGCAGAGTTGTCATCCGAAGGTGTCGAGATATTTTCTTTCTAATTCAGCCCTTCATTGGAGTATGCTCAGACCTTGATGTTTGGACCTTGAGCAACATGCATAGACTTTGTCTTCCCATAAGGTAAACATGCACATGCCTGATATGTGTTGGCCAGGGGTTGAACGGACCTTGATCTTCTTATGTGCTCAGACCTTAGTTCATTGTAACAGAAACTTGCACCGACCTGATACTTATTAGCCTTGGATGTGCACCGATCATCCTTTGCTGTATCGCAATAAAGACATGCACGGACCTTAGTCATTTTCCTTGGCCTTCTTGCATCGACCTTGGTCCTTCTTTCTTGTGTAGCCTAATGCCTCATCTGTGTGACTTACTTGATTTCTTTCTATCTTGGCAGACACACTTTGTTGCTGGTGTGGGCTTGACCTGAAATGCATGAGTGTTTGTCTCTATCAAATGCAGGTCAAACTATATTAATGAATCATAGTCAGACATCATTGAAATAAAAGAATATTATGCATAAGCCCAACATTCATAGTCAGCCATTATCAAAACAATGGAGTTACACATGTTATACGCTTTTCCAACATTCTCCCCCTTTTTGATGATGGCAACTATGAGCTATGAGTCATTATGATGTCCAGCTTTGAGTCATTATGAGTATATTGAAAGTCAGAGATTAAAAGAGTGTAATCGTGAATAAAAGCACAAAGTCCTTCAATGATTATCTCTCCATACAATTTCCTCCCCACGTAATCTTATGCAAGTATTCAAGACTCTCTCTCCTATGCATTCCTTAACTAATGACACATACAATTCTCTCCCCCTTTGACATCATCAAAATATCATATTAGAGGGAATATATGGCATAATTAGAAAGGTAGGAGTGAAGGAAACTGCAGCACATCAATTGTTGGAAATTATTAGCACATGATGTACAGTGTAAAAGAGATTAGATACCTGGAGGGAGAAACTTGAAGTGCAGCAACCTGAGATACCTTCCTAAAAGTGCATGAATCTCTCCTCCTTTCGTAGGCAAATTGTGGATAGGTCTGATCACAAGTAATGCAGGCATTTTTCCAGAATTCCAAAAAAATGATGTGAAAATATATGCCAATGGTTGTACACTTATTAAAGTTGACAAGATAACCGTTGTGAACAACCAAACTTGGAAAGGTAGTTTTTGGACAAACACCAAAGAGTGATATGTATTTATCGAACATGGCCAAATGTTAGAATCAATGGTATTGACCTGTTGGCTTGCCAAAGATAGTTGAAATTTGAAGGCATGGTTGCAGCAGCATGATGCAATATAGCAGCCAAAGAGCACATTTTTGATTTCAGATTTTTCAAGATTTTTAGTGGTTTTCTATTTTTCAGACCTTTTGGGTTTTCTATGCAATGCATAGGACTTTTTGGGTTTTCTATGCAAGATATATGTGTACACAGTTGAAGAATGCAGACCACCTAATTGCATGAAAGACTGAAACCAGTTGTGTTGTAACCACAATGTCAATGATGCTGGGACTTATGGCAGATGGGCATGAATGATGATTCCAATTGTTATGTCCAATGGATGATTGCAAGGTTATACACATGCAACAATGCTAGCAATGACTGATGCAAGTATGTTTCATGCAAGTTAAACACCATCAAGAAGGGATGGCATGCTTTGACCATAATTGATGGGCGTGTAATGATTTCTAATGTTTGAAGTCATCAAAGAGCATTGATGCCATTTGTCTAGAGAGGGCAAGGATCAGGGGATATAGAAAGACAGCTTGTCTTTATAGAAGATGAGGGTTCTTTAACCTGAGACCAAGTTCATAAATTAGAGTTATGGAATTTTCAGAATTTTCAGTTATAGAACCCGAATGAACTAGCCCTTACACTTCGATTGGTTTAATGTTAATGAATTCTGGCCAACTCAGTAGAAACACATGAAAACATTTGTATTCAAGTTTGATAGAGATGAACCAAAAATTCATATCAACATCAGATTAACCTCCTCTTATCTTACTCATTCAATTCCATTGGCTCCTTTGAAAGAAACTCTGAAAAAGTATTGAAATTAAACAAGCATGAGGACTAAATGGAATTTAATAATTTCGATGGATGTGCATTTAGCTTTTGCCATGTCAACCATAATATTCATTGAGTACAAGAGAAGATATTATGAGCAAATGAGTCTAGTGCATGCCTCATATCCGTAAGGACACACATTGTTTAGATGCAAGTATCCCTAGGTAATTGGTAAGGCTGACTGTCATCCTACAAATAGAACAGAGATAGCATTGTCACCTCATGACATATCGTTCCACATATTCTTGATGAGGGGACATGTTTCTTAGTAACTAGCCATTGCTCTGCCTCTTGATATACCTTCAAACATAGTAGAGTTAACAAGGGCACTTCATGACATGCCTTATCTCAATTCATTTATGAGAAGACATATTTCTCAATGAGCCAATGTCATTGCTCTGACTATTTTTCCCATTAGAAATCCCACAAAAATAGATTGTTTAAAAACAATACTTGGACAGAAGTTTCTCAATCATAATTGCCTTTGTACTTAAAGTAAACTTTAAGATTTCAGAAGCCATAACTGGACAACAACATGAGAAATTAGTTTAAGTCTATTAAGCCCGATCACAAACATTTTCAAGATAGTTAGACTTCAAGACACATGAAATCATTAATGTTAAACTAGAATCATTTATGTTCGAGGCAGTCACTGATATGTGTGGCGGAAAGTGAGATAGAAGGGGGGGATGAATAGATCACTCCCAAAAACAATACAACACAGACCCGATTACTCAACCCCTCAAATTGCAATGAAAAGGATTTCGGAGATAGGCAACAAAGATGACCGGTGTAAGAAATGAGATCGAGAAAGCCGCCCACAATGAAGCAATGTGACAAGTAGATGGAGAGCAACACAACGTAAACCGGCAAACCACAGAAGAGACTGGAAATTTTTTAGGTGGTTCGATTGCTGTCCGCAATCTACGTCCACCCTTACTCAAGATAGTAAGGTTTCCTTGCAATATAGAGTCGCACATAGCAGACTCAGTCTGCAACAACCGCTGCCAAACAACTTGCCCTGAGGAACAGCCTCCTTAGTCTTCTGATCAACCAGAAGAGAACATTGGAGAACCAATCTCCCTTCCTTTGCACGTAGCAAAGGGGACCCTGTGCAGTTACTCCCAAGCAACTTACACAACCAGAGGATCAAACCTCTCTTCCTCCAAGACAATGGAGGGAACTGGAGAACCTCTCCCTTTCGCCGAACAGTGGAGGGTAACAATATGGAATGAAGATAAAAAAAACTTGAAAACAAAACAATCGATGAACGATAATCTTCTCTAGAAACCAAAAGCAATATAGCTTCCGTAGAAGCAGATCTTCACTATAACAAACACTTCTCTCTCTCATAAATTTTTCCTCTCATAAATTTTTCCTCTCAGCTCTGGATGGAGTAGGCTATCTCTGGTTTTCTCTCCTCTCACTCTGCTCTTCTTTTTCACTGTTCCATCCTCTTTCGAACCCTTTTCTACAGCATATATATATATTTGATCTAGAACCTTAGGCGTATGGATACCACGTTTCCCGCCTAAAGACGTGTGAGAATGTTCTGGACGTCTATCTACCTCGGATCACGTGCCATATTTCTGGTGAATGCACAGACAAATTGCCAGAGAAGAAATGAATATTTTTCATACATTTAGCACAATTCGTATTGGTGTATAGAGTAAAGAGCCAGAAACTGCACTGAATCAAAAGAGTAAGCATCGGCTAAGACGGGCATGACAAGCACCGACCTGGAATGAATCAGAAGATGCACAAATCTACGTTATCTGTCTACAGGACTTGCACAGAGTCTAATAAGACATGAAACAGGAACTGCACTGACTTAGTTGCTACAGAGAAGTGTATAGGCCTGACTATGCACCGAACATGAATTTGTTTTAAGCAAGGCATGCACCGTGTGGTGTTCCAATACCTTTGACTAACCACAAGATGCACAGACTTCATGTTATTCAGAAGATAAAAGTATGCACTGAGTCGGGATATGCAGTCCAGGCAGGAGCTGCACCAAGGTGGCAAGAGGAAGTACAAGACAAGGCTTGCACTGAGACGGGATATGCACTGAGATGAAGGAATGAGCAGCCCGACCAATACATTCAGGTCAAGAATTGCACCGATTCAAAAAAAAAAATCAGCGACCTCAAGAGGTGAGATGCAGAGACAGAGTATGCACGGACCTTAATGCTCATGACCTAGAGAAATGCACAAGGACAACATATGAATAGCAAAACCTATGCATGACCAAGGACTTGCACCGAGGCAAGTACTTTATGTGAAAGATGCAGAACTAGCACTGACTCAATATGCATTAAGCAAAAGAGCGAATAATATGTAATGCACGGACCTAAATGATACTATTAGCACATACCCCCTCCATGCTTAGAAACAAATAAATGCACCGTAAAAGAACAAATTGATCTAGAGATAAAAATAAATTGATTTATAGTGTGAGACATCATCAAAACCGTAGGGATGCAACAATCTCCCCCTTTTTGATGATGGTAACACTATGAATCAAGCAATATTAGGGCATTAAAAATAGACAAGAGCAAGCGAATCATGCAGACAAGCCAAACACAACTTCTGAGACTCTTCTCTCTCCAAAACCACTCCCCCACAACTCCCTCTCAGAAGACCTGTTCACAGTAGCAAGACCTCTCTCAGATATTGCATGACCTCTCTCCCCCTTTGACATCATCAAAAGGAAATGAAAGATATATGAAATTGCTGGAGACATGAGGAAGAATTACAGTGACTTCTTAGTGTAGAAAGACTCATGAGCATATCTTAAGAGAATAAGTGAGGTGTTAAACTCAAGTGAAGATTCTTGAACTCCGGTAAACAATAGAGAATTAGAATGAGAGGAAAGTTTATCCATATACATGGTGTATGATGTAAAGCAGGAATGAGCAAGTATGGCAAGACATTGCTGAACAAACAACAATCCTCAGTAGACAACAAGAGACAAAATCAGAGAAGGTGTTCTCATGGTTGTAGATATATTTTCTCCCTCCCGTACGTTCCTTCCAAGTGCCTTCCCAATTATCTATTCTACCACCTCCACATGGGGAACAAATGAAGGCAGAGGAAAAGGGGAAGTGTAACAAACCGTGATCGCCACCAAAGCGCCGAACGTGATGAACACGCCGTGCTTTGGAAAGAAGGCGGAGACACTCGCCTGGTTGCAGCGCTGGTTAGATAAGCGGTTGATGGAGAACCGCCTATTGGTTGCACGGTCTTACGATAAATCACCTAAGGGCGCGGCAGAAGGTGCGGGATGAAAGACTCCTGGCTGTTGAACGGCTCTTCCTCAACCGCAGGAAGAAGATGGACGGTCCAATCTGCACCGCACGTCCTCCTGAACGGACTGTGTAGAATCGCGCAAGACCACCAAGCCAGAAGTCGCAAAGGGGTCCAACCTCCACCCTCTCCAACTGGCCAGAGGGGATGGGCCTCGTGCTAGGGATTACTGACCTGTAAAAACAACGTGAAAACACACAGAAAGAAACTAGATTAGAACTGAATGGTGTAGTATATGTCAAAATAATAAGGAATGAACGTGACTAAATGGAAAGGGGGATACCTGGGGGATTTTAAACCCCTAGGGTGTCAAAAATGTGGGTGGATGTGTGCATGGTGATGAGAATGAAGAAGAACGTGGGGAGAAAGTAATGCATGCAATGAAAAAGTGACGAAACGTATCAAACACAAAAGACTCAAAACTCGACTACTCCCTGAACCGGAGGCTTGTATGGACATAGAAAGCCTCCCTCCTTGGTGGTAGGTCGCTCAAGAATGCGGCAGGGCTTCGCCGTCGACCAAAAATCTCCCCCCCCCTTTTCAAGCCCATCCTTTAGGGTCTATTTATAGAGCCTAGAAAGCCAGCCCCGAAGTTAGGGTTTCCAGTGGATATTAATCCGAGATATCAAAAGATAAAGTGAAGATAATATCCTCAACTTTCGTTAGGATCAAATATCATCCGATTTGGTTGAGAATCCATGGAGAAAATCGAGGACAAAGTTGAGGGTTTAACCACGGATAAAAGGGATAAAATCTGTTAAAATTCAACAATCGACGTGATGAACGGTCTTACGATAGACTGCTCAACAGGATGGGCGGCCATATTCTGGTCGTCCAACCCCGTCGGTGGAAGTTCAAAATAAATTATTACTAATCCAAATTATCCGTTGAACTGACCGAAACCTTCGCCATTGGACTCTCAGAGATGAACGGCTCAGATGAGACCGTTCAAACGAAGAGCGGCCAAAGACAAACCGTTCTAGTCTTGTCGATGGAAAATCAAAATAGATAAGATAATTAGATATTTATCTGAAAACCAGGGACGTTAGGACTCTGGTGGGATAGACGGCTCAAAAAATATCGCACAATAATCTTATGCGGCTACGTCTAGGCCGTATATATGCATGTCGGTGATAATTCAAAAAATTAGCTAAATATCCCATAAATATATGAACGGTCCACAAGCAACCGCCCATGGATTGAGCGGCTAGGGATGAACCGTGCATGCACTTGGGCGCTTGAAACTTATAAGAAAAGCCCAATCAACCAGAACCAAGGCCCATTAAGCCCTGACTCTACTTGGACCTAACTAAGGAGGGAGGTGACCCAAAAAACTGGCCCAAAATATGCCTGAAGATAGCCCCAACAAGCGATGGACAACTCGAGGCATCAACAAATGGGAGTACGAGGAACGACTCAACTTATCGATAAAAAATGGGTGTCAACAGATGCCCCTCCTTAACGTCCTCTTTGCAGGGGAGCGAGCGGAGGCGAAACGAAAGTGACATGGAACATGGAGATGAAGCGAAAATGCAGCGGAGTGGACTGGAAAAGCGGGCATTAAGGTAAAATGATACCCATTTTTACCAACAAGCGATAAGAATCTTCCGAAAAACTCTGAACTAAACGTAAGGAATGACTAAACCAAAAGTGACACCAGTCTGGAGGAACTAAACTAAAATAAATCGACAAGACCAACCTCATGGGGGACACAATCCCGCGGTCCAATGAGGAGGCCACAAAAGTAGGTAGTAAAAGTAAAAGAAATAGGCTAAAGCTCCAGACGGGGACCTTTCAATCAACCAAACCAAGTGAATCGACAAAAGAGAACCTTCCAACTCAGAGTGGAATTAGTTCCTCTAACTCAGACAATAAATGCACAGCCAACCATCACTGATGGGACATTCTTCAAGCAAACCATGGGGCATGAAAGCTCAAAAAGATGCGCATGATGCGTGCTGGGCTAAAATAAAAGAAAGCGTTAAAATAAATGCAAAGAAAGATTAAAATATAAAATACTCGAGAATAATACTGCTAAGCTGGGAAAATCATAGTCAAGATACCATCCGCAACCACGGCGTGCAGGATAGAACCATCCTCCCCATGATATCCCAACCTAACGGCCTACCCGAAGATTAAACACGTGAACCTGGATCATCATTGTTTTTGTTAAAGGAGAACATCAGATCCTGGAACACGTATATAACCAACTGGTTCTCGAGATAATATATTATAATACCATATAATAATGCAATAAAGGGATGTAGAGACAGAAGGCCATACCTGACTTACCTGTGCAGGTGGAACAGCGAGTGAAAGTTTGGATTTTCTTTTTCTGATTTTTTTTTATGAATTTTCATGTATAAGACAAACAAGATAAGCATAGCGATTAACATAACGACAACCAACATGACATAACATGACGAATGAAAACAACACAACAAGACCAACAAGCACATAAGCAAAGGCACAAATAGACAATACGCATGCATGAACATGGAGTGACAAGACAACAATCGGCGGGACAACATATGGTTGAGATAAGAACATGACAGATCACATGGTTGGGACAACACATGGAACATGGAAAAATGACCGTCAACATGTGTAAGATAACTAACAACATGTGGTGAGGAACAAAATAACATGTGTGGGATAACACAGTGGGACATGGACATGAGCAAAGGATATTGCGGGACAAAAGACATAAACAAAGCGCGATCTTCAATCAAAATCCAAGATCAAAATGATGCAGAACTGCTAGGTTCATAATCGTAAGGCAAAACCCTCTCATAAAGATATGATCATTGCAGACAAAAGCTGAGAAAGACATGAGCTTCAGAACAGATCAAGAGATAAGATTGAAGAAGGAAAGAACAGATCAAAAATGTGGATAGGAGGTAGAGCAAAAAAAGATATAGCAAGGAATGCCTGAGTATTTACAACATGCACACTTAGCAAACGGATTACGTATCTGTCCTCAAGATAAAATATAAAAGATAAATATTTTTAGATTTTTCAATTTTCTTGCTTTTTTTGTTTTTGTTTTTTTAGATTTTGAAAATATTTAATTTTTTTCTTTTGATTTTCGACAATATCTCATTTTTTTGGATTTTGATATATCTCACTTTTTTTTCAATTTTTGATAATATCTCATTTTTTTAGATTTTTTGAAATAGTAATCTGCAGCACCTAAGATGGGCTTAAACTACTGGCTAGGGACTGTCATTCCTACCCCTCTCATTAAAGGCTTCCCTTAAGCAGGGCGTGCATGTGATGGTAGCTCACCACAACCAACTATCTCTAAAGAACGGTGCCCCTACTAAGGCCATACCCGGGATACAACCCAACCTAAGAGGGAGGGGTAGAAGAAAAATTAGAGACAAGCTTTATGCAGGATGGGAGACATCAGGACTTGACTACCTTCCAGGGCACCACCCCTCAAAGAGTAGGTCTGTCGCGCCGGGGCTTTGTGTCTTTGATTTTGAGATCCATATTTATCAGGCATGTATGCGACCGGGCTCATGGCATCCCGCGGGGAACTGTATTGCCACTCTTGCCATGCCTTTGATTCATAATTTTGCATTGATCTTCTCATGTATGATTTTCATTTGACAGCCCTTATTGGCTAGATAAAGCATGAACACTCATTTTTTAGGGTCAAGACTGCCCCTATTTGAGACCTCTCTCGTATTAGGGAGCGCATAGGTTGGTCATCTTATCCATCAATCTCTTGCCCCTACACTTGGCCGAGCAGAGAAGAAAAAAAGACCTTTGTGCATATCCAAAGTATGGCCAAAGTAGCAACGATGTGCCTTAGAGAAATCGGTTATGGCTTGCCGTGAAGTGTGTGAAAAGATCCATACTCAAAGGTCACCCTCAACAATCGGGGAAAGAAACTAGACTCCCAGCGTGGAGCTATCACCAGCCTAAGGGATGCTGCAGAAGCGAACTCATTTGACTAAGCAAACTAACTAAAGCCTAAGGCTGCTCAACAATGTTTTAAGGAACCAACATTATAAGCGTGTGCAGAAATAACAGAGTAATAGCAATGATCACATGTTCTGGCATAAAATCAAAGACACCTTTGCAGATCCAAGGTGTGGAAATCGGCCTCCTCAAGCGATCTCGATCATCGAGCTTTGAGGAGCGCGAACTTTGTATTCCTTGCTTGCCAGGATAAAAGGGTGAAAAAGGATAGCAATGTGTAGATATTCCTTAACATGGAGGAGCAGCAGACATCAAACTGGACGAAGAAGAAATAAAAGGTAGAGAGACGAGGGCTAGAACTCCCTCGTTAAGGCACAGAGGCCCTGATAACAAGGAACCAAATACAGAATGAACAGAGATTAACTAAGATCAAGGCAGACTAAAGCCTCGAAAATAGTAAGAAAAAGGGTAAGAAGCCTGAAAGGGTGGGGAGGAACGAATTGAAAGACGATGAAAAGATAGCCGTGAGGGTAAGGGAGAAAGAGAAAGATCATCCGACGTGGTCGGAGAAGAAAAGTAGCGATCACCCGCCAGAGGCGGGGAAGAAAATGCATGAACACCCGACAATGTCGGGGAAAAGAAATGGAAACCACCCGACGAAGTCGGGGAATGATCAGAAAAACCACCCGATAAGGTCAGGGAACGAGCACAAGGAATCCCTAACAGGGTTGGGGGAAAGAGATGAGAAGTGAAATCTGGGCGTATCCGGGGAGGAAAATTACCAGAGGATGCCCCTGGCTCAGGGGAAGAGGAGGACATAGGCCGATGCCTAGAATGGTAAGGATAAGAAAAAATGGTAGAAATATGGTCAAGTGGTGGAAGGTACACCACCCAAGGATAAGAACTGAGCAACAGGAAAGACGAATGGACGGAAGAAGGAGAGGAGGAAGTGGGCCCCCAAGTGCGCAACTGACGGCGCTTGAACTTATGTCGCCGCCTCTTTTTCTTCTTAGCAAAAACTACCTTGTGATGGACCCGCCTGGCAAGGACTTGGCTTCTCGGGCTCCTCAATCTATAATGTCTTCTCAAATAGCGGGCCCACCTGGCAGATGGCCTGGCCTGATAGCGAATATGCAGCTTCCTCGGGGCAGTTGCCCCTAGACTCCCGGTGCTAACCATAGGTGGACATTCTTGAGCAAACAACTTCCCAACTGAATGAATATCATGAAGCCACGGAGTTTTGTCTTTTGGCACTAGAACATAGAGGTTCGGCAGTGCCACTCAGCAATCAGCCTTGAAGCATAACTCCCATACTAGAAGAGCAGGACAAAGCTGAGGGAGATCAATGCGCGGCATTGACGTGGCCGGCATGCTAATAAATTGAGGGAAATTGCATAGCAAGTACAGAATGTCTTTGGAAAATGTAGAAGATACGGCCAATTGCCCCTTGAATAGGGAATCCATCAGGCTCCGGGCTGCCGTATGTGTTAGCATAATCCGAGTAGAGAACCCCTCTCGGCCAGTGAACTGAACAGCAATCGAGCGCGAGGTAATAACATCATTAATGGTGAACTTCCCGACGAGCAGAGAGATTGCTACCGACCTCGCCTTTGAAGAAACTGGCACCAACGTAAGGGAACTCTATTTTGCAACCGCCTTCATAGTAAATGTAGGCTTCTTATTCCCAAAACAGCCAAGGGCTAGGACTCGTATTGGGATGCGGGAAATAACATCCTGGATCTTGAAATGCATAATTGAAACCCGGCTTGGCTCTTTATCTCCCTGGGGACTAGACCCAAGGGGCACCAAAGGTAGCGTGTACCTGCTCCGCGAAGTGGGAAGTGGTAGAGGGATATTAGAAGGAGGAGGTTTGAAGGGCGCGGGTGGCGTTAGTGCAAGTGATGGAGAAATACTGATGATGATGGGCATGGGTGGAGGTAAAGGCAAAAGTGGAGGCATGGGTTTAGGGTCGGCCAGCTCGGGCTCAGAGGACGATGGCGAAAGAAGTGGCATCGGTCGCGGGGATGGTTGTGAAGGTGACGGTGGTAGCAAAGGTGATGAGGGTGGTAAAGGGGGTGATGGGGTTGATGGGGATGGTGAAGGTAATGGAGATGACGGTAGGGGTGGGGAACAAGGAGGAGAGGAAGGTAGTGGCGTATTGGGGGAAGTGGAGGGTGATGGCGCTCTTTGGCGTATCTTTACAACATGTCGAGAGGCGTTGGGAACAGGTGTGGTGGTGGAAACGGAGGGTGAAAGAGAGGTTGTCCGAGCGGAAGCTAGGGTAGGTATAGGTGGTGGAGGAGATGGGATAGAAGAGGAAGTGGGTAATGGAGCAGGTGTCTTATCAACTGAAGAAACACTAGGGTGCCCCTGGTCTTGACGTGGAGACGGTTGCCTAGGCGGCACGGCTTGCTGCTGCTGCTGCTGCTTGCTGCTGAGATCTGAAATAACTTGGCGCATGGTAGCCCAATCAATCATCTTCTTGTCTTCCAAGCTGTAAACAAGTTCCCGAAACTCGGGGCAATTCTCGACCACATGCCCCTGTTGACGATGGAACTCACAGAACTAGAGCAAATTCCCAACCGCGGGTCGGCAAGGCATAACCGGAGGGAGCGACCATGCATGGGTGGCCATTAGAGCCCTGAAAACATCTGTAAGGGATTCCGGCAACGAAGAGTGAGAAGCCTGCTTTGGGCAAGGTGGATGCCGAGGGGTATGAAAAGGTAATGGAGATGGTAGTGGGGGTTGCGTAGGCAAAGGGGATTGCGTAGGTGAAGGCGGAGGGCTAAAAGGACGTGGAGGCATGGAGGGAGTGGGGATGTAATGGACGGCATCTACCCGCTCTGGGTGTAGTGTTTCCTTGACCGGAAGTGGAGATGTGTGGTGAAATAAAATAGTAGAGGGCTGACTCGTGGAGGGATGTAAGGTGAAGCACATGGAGGTATAGGGGTGTGTGGGAGTGAGAGGCCGACTCGTGGAGGGATATGTAGTGGAGGGTTGACCCATGGTGGATGGGGAAGGGAAAGTGTATGTAGAAGGTGACGGTGGAGAAGGCTCATGGCCAAAGGAAACTAGGAGTTGTTGGCTAACGAAGTGGGCTCCATTGTAAAGCTGTTGCCAGGATGTGATATCGTTCAAGGATAAGATACATATGAGCTCGGGTGTTGCATTAGAAATAACCATCTTGATCTGCTCACCCTCCGGAATATGCCCCGGGACTTGCACGACTAGGTGACGCCAGTGGTCGTCAAACGTGGAGAATTCCTCACCGGGCTTCATCTTCTCTTGGGCCAGATCAACCAAAGAATATCTGGGCCCAACCTGATCCTGGTACTGCTGAATAAATCATGCTTGAATGGCTTAAAAATTCATTATCTGCTCTTGCGGTAATGTGAAGAACCAATCCTTGGCCGAGCCCTCTAAAGATAGGCCAAACAAATAGGCCATCAAGCGTGGATCATGCTGGAACTGGACCGACTCATAGAGAAAATCCTTCAAATTGACATAGGGGTCACCGACTCCACCATAGCGACGATAAGCCGAAATCTATGAACGTGGTGGAAGCTGAAGACCTTGGAGGGCGAGTGGGATATCCGAAGAAGTTTGAGGATTGATTCGTCGTTGCAATTCATCAAGCTGGCGTTGGGCTCGAGTGAACATCTCCTCGATAGGAAGAGTCCGAGAAGGATATGAGCCAGCCTGAGCAAGAGATGATGAATGTGGACCAGGATAGTGATGATGGGCCGGATAAGGGGATCCGACCTGAGAAGAAGGAAAACCCATTCCAAGAATGAAGGAATGCATGGGCCTAGAAGAATCATGCATGTAAGAATGAGGATTGATTGGGCTAACAGCAGCACGGGCGGGATAAGATAGCCCATTTGGAGAATAGGGTCCAACGGAGGAATAAGGAGATGGGCCTGTATGTGAAGAGGAATCCATACGGGGGTAAGAAGATGGAGAAGTATAGGAATAAGGTACGGGGGAGAAGTGCTCCATGGGGAGAATGGAGACTCTATACAGTGAATTTCAAATGAATATAAGGAGGGGAATGAACTTAAGACAAATGCAGCTAAATGGAGACACACGAAGATGAGCTAGACCTAATGAGCCTAATCTGACAAACAAGATGAAAATGATGACACTATGCAACATACAATGAAGGAGAGAGATGAGAAAAGAATCAACCAATTATCCAAACAAATTCCAAGTGATGCGCGAATATTTTTATAAGTTCTCTTTTAGGACCTTAGTGGATTAATTAAAATGTGAATTCCGTCAACCACAAGGTACCTAAATAGGGTGAGAATGGAGAACTGGGAGACTCTAAAGGACTCTCTCTCTCACGAATGCAGACCCTAGACTGGGGGGTGGTACGGTACAACCTGCCCGGTGTCCGTGTGGGAATCCATGGCTCACGGGGGCTTACGGAGGTCCTCGGCAAGGTCCCCTAGTCGGCTCTAAGGAATATGGAGACGAGAGGAAACCCTACCTCGGTAGGAATGCAACTAGATGTGAATGAAATGCATGAGTCCTATGTGCACCGGAGTGCATGCAAGATCTAGCATAGAAACTAGCAACCAATGACCAAAATAAACATGCGAGGATGAGAGCAAATAGGCAGCAACAACATATAACCAGGGGAAGATCAGTAAATGTCACCAAGGAGAACAATGATAATATAGATATGGCAATTAAAACAACCTTGGGTGCACTGTGGCATCAAAAGGACGGTCTGTAGGGGACCGCACAATAAGATAGACGGTCTGGGGTGGACTGTTTAATCCAGGGAGTGACGACAAAGTAACAGGAGAACCAGAAAGTGATAGAATGAAAGAGATGGAAATGAGAAGCGTACCAGGATGGACGATTTGTTGACTGCTGCATAAGCACTAAAACGGACCTGAAGCAACCGCGTTACAGTAATCCAGCCAACAGTATAAAGGCAGAGGCATACCTGAGCCAGCAAGATGAACGGCCAAGCACAGGCCGTATGGAAGATGAACGGGTGGTGAGAGACCGCTCACGACAGCAGGCTTGAAGAAGAGATGGAACTGTTCGCAGAGAAGAACGGTTGCTTTACCGTCGCACATCATTTGGACGGTTCATGGAGAGCCGCGCAAGTTCCAGAGGACGGACACCGCCGACAGCCATGATCAACCTAAAACCACTTCAAGAAAAGGACAAACAAAGCAAAAAAGAAGGTCAGCAAGTCACTAACACGATGGGCACTAGGTGTCCCACCGTGATCACCACAAAAGAAGGGTGTAGATATATTTTCTCCCTCCCGTACGTTCCTTCCAAGTGCCTTCCCAATTATCTATTCTACCACCTCCACGTGGGGAACAAATGAAGGCAGAGGAAAAGGGGAAGTGTAACAAACCGTGATCGCCACCAAAGCGCCGAACGTGATGAACACGCCGTGCTTTGGAAAGAAGGGGGCGACACTCGCCTAGTTGCAGCGCTGGTTAGATGAGCGGTTGATGAAGAACCGCATGTTGGTTGCACGGTATTACGATAAACCGCCTAAGGGCACATTCGAAGGTGCGGGATGAAAGACTCCTGGCTGTTGAAGGGCTCTTCCTCGACCGCAGGAAGAAGATGGACGGTCCAATCTGCACCGCACGTCCTCCTGAACGGACTGTGTAGAACCGCGCAAGACCACCAAGCCAGAAGTCGCAAAGGGGTCCAATCTCCACCCTCTCCGGCCGGCCAGAGGGGATGGGCCTCGTGCTAGGGATTGCTGACCTGAAAAAATAACGTGAAAACACACAGAAACAAACTAGATTAGAACTGAATGGTGTAGTATATGTCAACATAATAAGGAATGAACGTGACTAAATGGAAAGGGGGATACCTGGGGGATTTTAAACCCCTAGGGTGTCAAAAACGTGGGTGGATGTGTGCATGGTGATGAGAATGAAGAAGAACATGGGGAGAAAGTAATGCATGCAATGAAAAAGTGACGAAACCTATCAAACACAAAAGACTCAAAACTTGACTACTCCCTGAACCGGAGGCTTGTATGGACGTAGAAAGTCTCCCTCCTTGGTGCTAGGTCGCTCAAGAACGCGGAAGGGCTTCACCGTCGATCAAAAATCCCCCCCCCCCTTTTCAAGCCCGGCCTTTAGGGTCTATTTATAGAGCCTAGAAAGCCAGTCCCGAAGTTAGTGTTTCCAGTGGATATTAATCCGAGATATCAAAAGATAAAGCGAAGATAATATCCTCAGCTTTTGTGAGGATCAAATCTCATCTGATTTGGTTGAGAATCCATGGAGAAAATTGAGGACAAAGTTGAGGGTTTAACCACGGATAAAAGGGATAAAATCTGTTAAAATTCAACAATCGACGTGATGAACGGTCTTACGATAGACCGCTCAACAGGATGGGCGGCCATATTCTGGCCATCCAACCCTGTCGGTGGAAATTGAAAATAAATTATTACTAATCCAAATTATCCATTGAACTGACCAAAACCTTCGCCGTTGGACTCTCAGAGATGAACGGCTCAGATGAGACCGTTCAAACAAAGAACGGCCAAAGATAAACCGTTCTAGTCCTATCGGTGGAAAATCAAAATAGATAAGATAATTAGATATTTATCTGAAAACCAGCGACGTTAGGACTCTGGTGGGATAGACGGCTCAGAAAATACCGTACAATAATCTTATGCGGCTACGTCTAGGCCGTATATATGCCTGTCGGTGATAATTCAGAAGATTAGCTAAATATCCCATAAATATATGAACGGTCCACAAGCAACAGCCCATGGATTGAGCGGCCAGGGATGAACCGTGCATGCACTTGGGCGCTTGAAACTTATAGAAAAGCCCAATCAACTAGAACCAAGGCCCGTTAAGCCCTGAATCTACTTGGACCTAACCAAGGAGGGAGGCGACCCATAAAACTGGCCCAAAACATGCCTGAAGATAGCCCCAACAAGCGATGGACAACTCGAGGCATCAACAAATGGGAGTACGAGGAATGACTCAACTTATCGGCAAAAAATGGGTGTCAACAATGGTATTGAGGACAAGCAATCCAGTAAATTGCATAAAGAGTAGGGATTTTATGATGATTTTCAATAAGACCAATGAGTAAGTTGGTAAATCACACTTTTGACATTAGGGAGACACCTTGATCAGAGGCCTGAATCCCCAGTTACTCAATGTGAGTACCTTATTACCTCTCCTTTTTGAAGAACAGAGTTAGTAACTGTGGCTTTTGACATGAGGAAACACCTTGATCAGAGGCCAGAGTCTCTAGTTACTCACCACCTTGTCATAATTGCTTTGTGATGATCAGAAATATTAAGGTCAGTTTGCAAAAAAAAAAATTAAACATTTGACACCTCATGACATAGGATCTACTTCACTTCATTGATGAAGCTCCCAGTTTCTCAGTGGTCAAACCATAGACCTTTGTTCATTTAGTTGATCCCTTATGTTGTGGAGATGGAATGATTGAAGACAATACCGGAAGGACTATTTCTTTGAAGTGAGTCTTGAAGTCTAGATTTCAAGTTGTTCTGGACAGATATCAAGACATACAGGTTTTAGCCTGAACCGGAATCATTGACAATGTTGGAAGATATACTTTGAACACTTAATCCAAATCTCTGATGGACTACCAGAGGGAAGATTCTAGCTGGACTTTAGTAACACAAACTTATAGACTTAAGAGATGAGTGAGATTCTACTGTCTGAGAGAGAACTGCACTCATTTAGTCATGAGAACTAGCAATGACACACATCTGGTCAGTCTTTTGAATCAGTCAAAATCACTACCTATCCAGCTCCCCCTTAAACGAAACACTAAAGAAAACTAACCATCAGACACACAGAACTCCCCCTCACAATAAAGATAGACTTCTCACACAGCCTCTTGCCAACATAGAACAATTGAATATCAAGAGATTAACAATTAAGATAATTTGAATAAGCCTAATTCTCTCTTTAATGTGGTGAATTTGTCATTGTCTAGAGGCTTGGTGAAGATATCAGCAATTTGATTAGTAGTGCCTACGTGAATCAGTTCAAAGTTGCTCTTAGAAATCTCATCTCTTATGAAATGATGCCTTATTTCTATGTGTTTGGTGCGGGAATGCAAAATAGGATTCTTGGCTAGGTTGATGGCACTGGTATTATGACAATAAATAGGTGTGCACCCCAGGTCTACTTGATAGTCCCGAAGCTGGTGTTTAATCCAAATTACTTGTGTACCACAACTCCCTGCAGCCACATATTCAGCCTCTACAGTGGAGAGGACCACAGAATGTTGTTTCTTGGAACCCCAAGACACTAAACACCCACCTAGAAATTCACAGTGACCACTAGTGCTTTTCCTATCTAGTTTACACCCGGCATAATCTGCATCTGTGTATGCAACTAAATCAAGTGTGTGTGATGCAGGAAACCATAAACCAAGAGTGTGTGTAGCAGACAGATATCTAAAAATTCTTTTCACTGCAGCTAAATGCGATTCAGTGGGTCTACATTGATACCTTGCACACATTCCTACACTGAAATGTATATCAGGTCTTGAGGCTATCAAATAAAGTAGAGATCCAATCATACCTCGATAGAGCTTGGCATCTACTTCTTTACCTGTATCATCTGCATCCAGTGAGGTATTGGTACCCATTGGTGTTGTAATGTACTTCAAGTTGTTCATGCCAAACCTCTTGAGAAGTTCCAATGTGTACTTGGTCTGGTTGATGAAGCATCCATCCTCTAACTATTGTACCTGCAAGCCAAGGAAATACTTTAGTTCACCTACCAAACTCATTTCAAATTCAACAGACATCATTTTAGAAAATTCATTACATAGTTCAGAGCTAGTTGACCCAAACACAATATCATCTACATCTACCTAAACTATGATGAGGTCTTTATTTGTACCCTTGGAAAATAAAGTTTGATCTACCTTACCTCTATGGTAGCCCTTGCTGATCAAAAATTCTGTCAGTCTTTCATAACATGCTCGAGGAGCCTGCTTTAGACCATACATGGCTTTGTTTAACTTGAAAACTTGGTTAGGTTGGGGAGAAAACTGAAATCCGGGGGGTTGTTCAGCAAAAACCTCTTCCTTGATAACTCCATTTAAAAAGGCACTTTTCACATCCATTTGTTGGAGTTTTATATTCTTGGAACATGCAAATGCTAACAATATTTTTATTGCTTCCATCCTAGCAACAGGTGCATAGGACTCATCGAAATCAACTCCGAATTCCTGACAGTAGCCCTTGGCTGCAAGTCTGGCTTTATTTCTAGAAATGATTCCATCTTCATTCATTTTATTCTTAAACACCCACTTAGTTCCTATGACATTAGAATTTTCTGGTCTTGGGACTAACTCCCAGACATTATTTCTTTCGAACTGTCCTAACTCCTCACACATAGCATTAACCCAAGATTAATCGGCTAAGGCCTCTTCTACTGATTTGGGTTCAATTTGTGAGACCAAAGCAATTAGGTCTTGGTTATTAACATTCCTAAAGTAAGACCTCGTTCTAAGAGGATCTTCAAGGTTGCCTAGGATGTTATCTATTGGGTGATCTTTAAGATATCTAACATTTATTGAAGACTCACCTGTTTCAGCTAGCCCTTCCTGGTTGGAAGGATTTGATGTTTCATTCGACTGAGCCTTCTCTTCTTCTTTGTCTTCCAGGAATTCCCCAACATGCTTGGAATCCCTGTCGGTATCTTCAATGTTAGTAGCACCTTTTGCTTCACCAAAAATGATGTGTGGAGACTCTTCAACTTTCTGATCAGTTATGTTAAAGACCCTATATGCCCTTGACACTTCAGAGTATCCTAAAAATATTCCAGGACAACTTTTAGTATCAAACTTATCTAAGCCTTTCTTGTCATTATTATGGATAAAGCATTTAGCTCCAAAAATCCTGAAATGAGCCAAGTTTGGTTTCTTACCTTTCAATAGCTCATAGGGGGTTTTCTTGTGAATTGGTCTTTCCATGGCCCTGTTGATTGTATAAGTTGCTGTATTGGCCGCCACTGCCCAAAACTTTCTTGGTAGTTGACTCTCAATCAGTATGGTTCAGGCCATCTCCACAATAGTTCTATTTCTTCTCTCCACAATTCCATTCTACTCTGGTGTCCTGGGAGAAGAGAACTTGTGTGTTAGTCCCTCTCTTTCACAAAGATCAGAAAATATGGAGTTTTCAAATTCACCTCCATGGTCAGATTGAATTGAAAAGATCTTATGTTTTTCTTCTTGTTTGATCTTATTGAAAAATTGTTTAATCTTTTGAAAAGCATCATTTTTATTGGCTAAGAAAAAGATCTATGAAAATCTAGAGTGGTCATCAATGATCACATAACCAAACCTACTTCCATTAAGACTCTGAGTTCTAGTAGGACCAAAGAGGTCCATATGGAGATGTTCCATTGGTCTAGAGGACAATGGCTCAGATCTTAGCTTGAAGGACTTTCTGGTCTGTTTGCCGAGAGTACAAGCATCACAGATTTTTGAAATAGAATTAAACTTGATTTTAGGCATGCCTCTAACTAAATCATGCTTGATCAATTTATTCAAAGTAGAAAAACTAGCATGGCCTAAACGTCTATGCCAATCAAAAGCATCACCTTCAGAATTAGCAGATAAGTAGAGATTAGATTCAGACTCAACATCTAAGTCTACCATGTAGACATTATTGGTCCTGTTGGCTACAAATTTAACCACATTAGAATTTATTTCAAAATTTTTGCATGAGTTATTGTCAAACACAACCCTGTGACCCTTGTCACATAATTGACTAATGCTAATCAAATTGTGTTGAAGACCTTCCACAAGTAAAACTTTCTCAATAGAGTTTGTGGAAGACTTACCAACTGTGCCAACCCCAATGATCTTACCCCTGTTCTTTCCTCCAAATTTGACCAAACCCTATACCTTCATTTCTAACTTGTTGAACTTGGATCGGTCTCCTGTCATGTGCCTGGGGCAGCCACTGTCGAGGTACCATTTGTTGTTCTCAGCTGCCATGCAAACCTACACAAATGAAATCAAGCAAAGTGGTTTGGAACCCAAGATGAGTTGGGTCCAAAGACATCATTCAAATCTTTAAACAGATGTTTAGGAATCCAGAATTGTTTCAACTTGATTTTCTCTTGCACCTTAATTTCAGGTCTATTGAAGTTGTGAGCAGAGTTATGTCCAGCTGGTCTGGATAAATGAAATCTATTCCAGTTATTAGGCTTCTCATCCTTGGGATATCTCCTGTGCGCTTGTTGATTAACAAGTTTTTGAGGGTGAGTGTTGTTTCTCCAGTAACTCCTGTTCGGACCCATTCGTTTATAGTAGTTCCTACTTTTATTCTGATTCATTTGCTTGGTCCAGTTACCACTTATGTTCTGGTGAGTGGGCTTAGTGAAGTTCTTCACAAAATTCATTCCTATTTTAGATGGTCGTCTAGCATTGTTTGTTAAATTTTCTTTTGGACGCTGAACACTTTGACTGTTATTTGAGCTGGATGGTGTGTCCAGCTTCTCTTTTCCCTTCTCTGGGTAGAAGGTAGTGGTCTTGAACTGAAAGGGTCTCTTGTTAGTTGGGTCATAGCCTAAACCCTCCTTATTGAAATTAACACTCGTTCCTAGTATAGAATCCAGATTTGTTTTTCCTTGAACAAATTTTTCTAACACCTTCTGTTTGTCTTCCAGCTCTCTTTGCAGAGACTCAGAGTTTTTTAAAAGTTCAGTGTTCACTTTCTTAACAGCTTCATATTTCTCTGTGATCACACTATTTTCATTTAGACTTTCTTCAATTTTGATCTTGAGTTCGTTGAGCTGTGCGTGAATTTCCTGGTTTTCTAATTTGTGCTTTTCATTTTCCTTTTTCAGAGAAGTCATTTCTTCTAATTCTTTTTTTAATGCCTGATTTTTCTTACTGATTTGCGTTAGTTCTTCAATATTGGTATTGAATTTTCTCTTCAAAACCCTATGCTCTTTACTGAGTGAACTGAACTTGTCTAACAGTTCAGCATAGGCATCTTCCCAGTCATCAATAGAAAAATTCTCAAAGACATTTGCTACCTTCTCTTCGCTGTTTGCCATCAGGTAAATTCCTTCTTCATCCTCCTCTGAGGAATTGGCTTCCGGATCTTCCTCCTCATCGCTCCACGTGCAGACCATTGCCTGTGGCTTTTTCTTCTACACCTTCGAGCTCTTCTTCTGAAAGTTGGGACCCTTCTTCTGAAGATCAGGGCAGTCCCCTTTCATGTGTCCAGGTTTCCTGCAATGAAAACATGTAATTCGCTTAGTACTTCTATCTTTATCATTGCTGGAATCAAAGTTCTTACTAGAAGGGTGTGACTTCTTCCTCCTAAAAGTCTTTCCCTTAGACCTTAAGAATTTTCTGAATTGTTGAGTGAGCATTGCTTGCTCCTCCTGGTCGAGATCTGACAATACGTCGGACTCGCAACTGCTACTCCCGCTGCTGCTACTTCCGTTGCTGCGGGACACCTTGAGGGCAATATTCTTGCCCTTCCTGTCACTTCCTTCACCATTCCTTTGAGAATTCATCTCGTACGTCATAAGGGATCCTATAAGTTCGGTGACTGTCATAGTCGTCAGAACCCTTGACTCTTCTATCACAATGGCCTTAGTGTGCCATGTAGGGGTTAGAGATCTAAGTATCTTCCTGACTATATCTCCCTCAGCCATCTCTTTCCCAAGCCCCTTAAGACTATTTATGATCAGAGACAATCTGGCATACATCTCAGTTATGGTCTCCTCTGATTTCATCTTAAACATCTCATATTCAGAGGTGAAGAGATTTACCTTCGTTGCTTTCACTTGAGCTGTACCTTCGTAAATTAATTCCAGCTCTGTAACGCTCGGTAATTTTGAAATAAGAATAAATATATTTAGAAGAAAACCTATACATAATACATATTCTTACAAATAAGTATATAATGTTTAATAAATAAAATTTATTCAAATAAATATATGTCCAAGTGATATTCCTTCAGGGATGGAAGTAAAAAGGTTTGCTCGGATCAAACCTGCCTCTGATACCTAGGTGAAGGACTAATAAAAGTTAAAGAAATTATGAGGAATAAAATCCCTATATACATACAAATTATTAATAGGTATATGAGGGTTAGTAAATAACCCACACACATTGTAAGGGCCCTTAAGTCTCAACCCACTCGTCCATATATCTGTGCATATGTATATATAATGCAAATAATACAACGTAAATAATTAAGGCCAGACTCTATACACAACCCTCTGACATCCTGAAAAGTCTCACAAAAAGAGCTCATGGACCTTACCATTATATTATAATAAATTTAAGAACAACATGTTATTTTTAAGTAGCCATTTAATGCACAACATAATTTTAATTGAATTAAGAATCATTAAATCTCGAAGAAAACATCAATTTATATTTTATTTGTAATCTAGAAAATTTAATATCTCACATTGTATTATATTATATTTGATTAGAAGGGAAAAGGGTATAAAGATAAGCTTTAAATACATTAAAGATAAGTAAAGGATAAAAGAATGGGCATACATGCAATTTCGGTTCCTTCAAGGGCATTGAGAAAAGGCCAAAAACTCAATTGACGCCTCTTGGTACAGGCGTATCCAACGTGAAAGATGACTTAATCCAAGTCGTTATTTACAAATTAGCAAAAGTCAAATAAATTATATAGCTAAAGAGATTATAGAGATAATAGGGATATATACATAATATTAGTCTTTTGAAGGTTAAGTGAAAATGCCAAAAATGAAATGACGCCATACCATTGGGCGTGTATAACATAAGAAACGACTTAAACAAAGTCGTTATTTGATTATAAATGAATAGTGCTAATTTTTCAATTAAAGAATTTTGGAAAACTAATTACACGCAAAAATAGAGAAAAATGGAAAACGTATACCCCTAAAATTTCCCATCAAGATCACGTCAAGAAAAAAAGATAAAAATCCAGAAAGATCGTAACACCTTCAATATACAAAATAGGGAAAGGTGAATGACACCTCCGTGCAAGTCGTCAATTAAATAATTGATGACTGTTTATACAAATGTCATTTATTGAAATAACGCCCCAACTTGAGACGTCATTTCCACAAGGGACAGTCGGTGTTCGAACGAACCAGGGATGTTATCTGGGTAAGTATGTTTAGGGAAAGGATCAATATGTGAAAATTTTAATTTAGTAAGAATTCTACCTAGTATGTTTTAGTTCCAATCGAGCTCCTAGAATCTAATAGGACTTCTTCGCCTATAAATACCCCCTTTTATGACCTTCTGCCACTATTCTTCCGCAAACATAACGACCTGCTACTCTTCCTCTGGTGCGGACACTCGAGCAGTTACGCCGAGCCACCGGTACCGCACGCGGAGCACGACTCGAGCCACTTCAGCATCCATCTGGCTCGGAGACAGCCTGGAGACTCCCGACATTTATCATATTTGTTTAGACTTTAATTGTGTGTAATGTGAGTTTATTTCATTTTATTCGGTATGTAATTTTGATTGTAAGAGGGGTTTATTTGCAAAATGGGACCCCCGGGTCCAACAGGCCCCCCAGACCCCCTCCCATTGATCCACCTCAGCCTAGGGCCCCATGTGGGGTCAGTCAACATTTCAAATGGAGGCATCTAGAAAGTTAATTGGTAAAAGACACATGGGAGACAATTGGACTTCAAAGTCCAAGGTAGGCTACCTACCAATTCTACCTTGTCTCCCTTGGTCAATAGGGTGCCCCCCCTTAATTTTGTATTTATTTTTTTGTGTGATTCACATTCAATCCAAGCCATCCATCTCCCACCCCTAGATCCAACGGTGGCAAATGGATTTGAGATGTAACCTATATAGGCTTGTATTTTCCATTTTTGATACAATTAATGCATTTGAAATCAAAGAAATTGCTTGGAGCAGCCTTCGGCGCCCCCCTCCTCTCTCCTCCCTCTCCCCCTTGAAGCTGAGACGGTTGCTCTTCTGAGGTGTGACGCCTCCCTTATCGTTCTGGTGATCACCGCCGCCGCCATCGTGCCGCCATCGCACCGCCACGGTCTTCATCGGTATTCTATCTGCGAAGTGCATCAGCAGCTTGTCCGAATTTTTCAGCCGTTCCTCGTGATCTTCTGGGCACCAAATTTGGAGGAGATGTTCTAGGGATGTCATCCACACCACACAAAAATCGGTTGGCCGTCTAGTTCACGTTTTCCAATTTTCCATTTTCGTCCACTTTCAATTTCAGTTCTTCCAGTTTTCAGATCTGATTTCCACCTTTCCTGCGTTTCCAGTCTTAGACCACTCTTTTGATTTTTTCTGCACCTCCCAATTTTACTAGTAGTTCTGCCCATCAATCCCTCCGCCCACGATTTTTCGTGATTTTTTTTAGCCTTCCATCCATTTTTCAAAAATTGTTTTCAGAGTCATCTAAAGTTCTATCAACCAGTTCCCAGATCCGACTACCCTCTCGTGTTAAAATCATAACAATTCGTAGCTTCATCCAATCCTTCCACAAAAAATATTTCCATTTTCCTTGTTCAATTTCCTACAACTTTGATGAAGAGTCCAGGAGCTGCATCGGACATCTTTCTGGCGGGCAACGGCCGTTCTCCCAAAACATACCTGCAGATCTGAGAGTTCAGGTACTGTTCAGCAGAAGCTTGACAATTCAAAAAGGTCTAGATCCATGCAGATCTAGGTCCTCTATTTGGGTCTAAATTGAAGGATTTCGAGAGAGCTTTCCAACGATAGCTCATGTGCCCCGATCCGACATCGGGATTGATCGCAGCGGCCGTTCTCGCCGGAGCGCGCGCCGGAAAACAGAACCTAAAATCCGTGGGCAGCTAGTTCAAGAATTGGAGATTGGGGCCGATCGACCACCAATCGGTGTTTTCGGCTGACCGCCGTCCGAGGAGGCGCGCCACCAGGGGTCTCCATCACATTGGGCCCCACCCCAGTAGGCCGGGAGGACAGCGCCATCCGTGGGCCCCACGGACCCGTAGAACCCGCCGTCCAGACAGCACGAAAACGCGGAGTTCGGCACCGTCGGGCGACATCAAGATGCTGCCCATCAACCCTATTCGCGTGATTCCTGGGGCCCGCATGTGACCTTTTACCTCCCTGCGTGGAGTGGGTTAAATTTATTGTACTGCTGTAAAATTGTTTAATCGGGAGTCCGTGATTGGCCGGGGTTGTCTTCGCCACGCAGGGTGCGTGGAGGTAATGGTCTCACCTTCTTGGCATTTACTTGCTTAGCTAGTATACGGTCATATGCCGCTGCGAGAGTGTAGGTTCCTGGCCCATGTGTCCATGTCACTGCTGTGAGTGCGAGAGTGACCCGTCCCGCGACTCGATCCGAGTCCGGAAGTTGAGTCAGACTACCTTGAACTCTGCCGGTTCCTTAACTGCGCACGATCCACGCTTTCCCTCGCATGGGACGACGAGTGAGTTTGCACTTCTGTTAGCGACGTGTAACCTATAGGAGCTCTTAGTGTCGAGCCGAGGTCGCTCTAGTAGTCGTGTCGTTGCTGGTCGAGTCGTGTCCGTCTCATATAGCGTCGTCTCCTCAGTCCATCCCGCATCAGTTTGGTATCAGAGCGAGTCGAGTCTAGGGTAGTCGTTGCATAAGTCTTGCATAGTCTAAGTCAAGTCTAGGATCATCATTATTTTCAAAACAAAAAAAAGGGTGTTTTAAAATTGCATTTCATCCCGATAATCTGGTATCTTAAAAGGTGTTGCCCGGACGTTAGGCTATGCCTATCGGGAAGGCCGCACACTTGCGGGAGTGATATTCGGATCGATTAACTCCGCCACGTACCGGATATGGGTTTAGGTCTAGATACATTAGTCGGTGTTTGCATCAGTTTGTGTCTCCTAATTCGTGTTTAGTCCAATAAGAGTCAGTCGGTCTTGTCCAAGTGTCGGCATGTGTAGCATGTAGTTCCCCAATTTCCCATGGATTCCCCATCACCCGGGCAATATGGCCGTTGGTCCACCCGTGGGCTTGCAACCATCCTATCCCCTTCTGTAGGCCCGAAGCCTCGGATTTTTATGGTGCAAATGACCCGGGCGACTACCTCAAGTGGGAGGGTGCCATGGACAAGTATTTTGAATGTTACACCATGTCCGATGCCATGCAAGTCAGTTTTGCCCAAGAGAGGCATGTCCACAAAGCCGCCTGGAAATAGGAGAGCATTGAGCGCATGAGAGAGGTTAGGAGGCAAAGGCCCATCGAGTCGTGGCATGAGATGAAGGGCGAACTTAGGAAGGTCTACCTACCCGGTCCAATCACCTCCAACCGAGCGGGTCATAGTCGGAGGCAAGGAGACCCACCCATAGTGGAGCCTAGACCCAAGGTTAGGCCAGTTGATTACGGACAAGTCCACCACATTACTCCTACTCCAAACCCCACCATTGCCGAACTCTTCCAAATCATTTTGGATAGAGTGGATAGGAAGTGTGCTTATATCGAGTCCCTGCTTCCCCCTTGCCTACCTCCTAGCCGGGATGGAACCAAGCACGAGCCTAAGGAGGTAGCAGCCGGTAGTCCCAATCCGGTGCCATCTATGGTTCCATCCCAATGTCCTCTCCCCATCATAGTGGATCCTCTTTCCCCACCCACGAGAGCCCCATTGCCTACACCCCCTGTCCGTCAGGAGGATAAGGGTAAGGGTCCACTTATCAGGGAGCGTAGTGGGTCACGACAGCAGTGTTATCGCTGCCAGGGGTTTGGCCACTTTGCCGGACAGTGTCCCACTCGGACATCTCTAGCCCTAGGGGACAAAAGGGTTGGAGAAGCCTCACTCTCTGATCTTTATTCGGAGCCACCTCAGCCACAGCTACCTGTGTTTCTAACGGGAAAGCTACTTATAGCCGAGCCACTCCTTAGCTGGCTTAAGAATGGCCTGGCCCCATCTCCCCTCCCATCTATGGACCCTATCCTACCTCTGGTGCCAATCAATGCATTTCACACCACTTTCCGGTCTAGTCACTATGTGGATACTTTGGATGACCTTCTTAAAGTGATAGACCGGCAATTGACATTTACGCACTTGTTGGCTCCAGGCTTCGACCGACCCACAGGTCGTAGTTTCACTCATCCCGCTCTAGGGTCCATCACCTCCGTGTACACCGTGGGTCATGTTACCATGGAGGTTCTTCTACACCTCCCTATGTCGGCCGAGTCTGACTTCATTCCCCTTTACCCAAGGGAGGAATCTTACTTTCTACCTATGACTGTCGTCCCATCTCTCACAATGAATGAAGGTGATCATTTGCACCTCCATGATTTCCAAATGTGGGATAGTGATTTGTGGAAGCCTGGTCCGAGGGGTCATACCTTCTTTGATCCCTTCGACCCATTCTGTTGTGGACCCCGTGACCCACCATATTTACTCCACCTTTTCGAAAGAGTCCACCATCATACCCCCACCGTCTCATCTTCCTTCATGGATGAAGGAGATCAACAACACCTTCTAGACTTCTACACATGGGACCTTGAGATGAGAAAATCCATATCGAGGGGTCACACATTCTTTGATCCCTTCGATCCCTTTCTTAGTGGGCCCCTCGGTCCACAATCTCCATTCCACCTCTTTAGGGGAGGCCACCATTACACCCCTTTCCCATGGGTCGGGCCATCGACACCCACCGAGTCCGTCCACGGGCGAGAGACACCCAACCCTCCTATCCCACCCAAGCCTCCCAAACCCAAAGGACCGTCTTATGATTGTACCGACCCTCGGTCACACCTAGGGTATGCATGGCACACATTAGGATATCCTGGACCACCTTGCATATGATTGGGTTGGATTAACTGTAGGGTTGTTTAGGGTTGTGTGTGCATCCGTGTGTTTTTTTTCTTTTGCTAAGCATGATTAGGAGTCTGCATGACAATTTCCGTCGTCACATTAAGTTCAGCAATGCACGGTACAAGGAGTTAGCCAATGCTCACCGACACCACTGAGAGTTCCAACATGGCAAATATGTCATGATCAGGGTAAGACCTGAACGGTTTCCCTCTGGAACTGTTAAGAAGTTGTAAGCTCGTGGAGCCGGTCCATTTAGAGTGTTGAAACGCGTTGGATCCAATGTGTATGTTGTGGACCTGTCCGAGGAATACGGTATAAGCTCTATTTTTATTATTTCAGATCTAGTTGCATATAGGGACCCAGCGGTGATCCCTAGTGAGCCTTTCGAGCCATCTCCTCCAATTGAGAGTGATCCCACACCTGAGTGTCCACCTCCAGCCCCTTTGTCACGGCAGCGTGAGCATATAGATCATATACTGGATGAGCAGGTGACAGTTACCAGGAGTTGATCCTACCCGCGCTACCTAGTGCGATGGAGAGGACGGCCCGCTACCGAGGACACATGGATCACGCATGGTGAGTTGCAGCGGATTGATCCGGACCTTCTGGAGCGATACCAGAGCGATGCAGACCCTTACTCGACAGGGTTGAGTTTCTCCCACCCGGGGAGAATTGGTGCGGAGAGCAGTTACGCCGAGCCACCGATACCGCACGCGGAGCACGACTAGAGCCACTTCAGCGTCCATCTGGCTCGGAGACAGCGTGGAGACTCCCCCCTGAGTCTCGACATTTATCATATTTGTTTAGACTTTATTTGTATGTAATGTGTGTTTATTTCATTTTATTCGGTATATAATTTTGATTCTAAGAGGGGTTTATTTGCAAAATGGGACCCCCGGGTCCCACGGGCCCCCAGACCCCCTCCCATTGATCCACCTCAGCCTAGGGCCCCATGTGGGGTCAGTCAACATTTCAAATGGAGGCATCTAGAAGGTTGAATGGTAAAAGACACATGGGAGACAATTGGACTTCAAAGTCCAAGGTAGGCTACCTACCAATTCTACATTGTCTCCCTTGGTCAATAGGGCGCCCTTCCCCTTAATTTTTTATTTGTTTTTTTTTGTGTGATTCACATTCAATCCAAGCCATCCATCTCCCACCCGTAGATCCAACGATTGCAAATGGATTTGAGATGTAACCTATATAAGCTTGTATTTTCCATTTTGATACAATTAATGCATTTGAAATCAAAGAAATTACTTGGAGCAGACTTGGGCGCCCCCTCCTCTCTCCTCCCTCTCCCCCTTGCAGCTGAGACAGTTGCTCTTCTGAGGTGTGACTCCTCCCTTATCGTTTCGGTGATCGCCGCCGCCGCCATCGTGCCGCCATCGCACCGCCACGGTCTTCATCAGTATTCTGTCCGCGTAGTATAGCAGCAGCTTGTCCGAATTTTGCAGCCCTCCCTCGTGATCTTCTGGGCACCAAATTTGGAGGGGATGTTCTAGGGATGTCAACCACACCACACAAAAATCAGATGGCCTTCTAGTTCACGTTTTCCAATTTTCCATTTTTTTCCACTTTCAATTTCAGTTCTGCCAGTTTTTAGATATGATTTCCACCTTTCCTGAGTTTCCAGTCTTCGACCACCCTTTTGATTTTTTCTGCACCTCACAATTTTACTGGGTGTTCTGCCCATCAATCCCTCCAGCCACGCTTTTTCTTGATTTTTGATCAGCCTTCCATCCATTTTTAAAAAATCATTTTCAGAGTCATCTACAGTGCTGTCAACCAGTTCCCAGATCCGACCACCCTCCAGTGTTAAAATCATAACAATTCGTATCCTCATCCAATCCTTCCACCAAATATATTTCCATTTTTCTTGTTCAATTGCCTACAACTTTAATGAAGAGTTTAGGAGTTGAATCGGACGTCTTCCTGGCGGTCAATGGCAGTTCTTAGACAACTCACCTGCAGATCTGAGAGTTCAGGTACTGTTCAGTAGAAGCTTCAAAATTCAAAACGGTCTAGATCCACGCAGATCCAGGTCCTCTCTCTGGGCCTAGAGTGAAGGATTTCAATAGAGCTTTCCAACGATAGCTCATGTGCCCCGATCCGACATCGGGATTGATCGCAGCGGCCGTTCTCGCCGGAGCGCGCGCTAGAAAATAGAACCTGAAATCCGTGGGCAACTAGTTCAAGAATTGGAGATCGGGGTAGATCGACCACCAATCGGTGTTTCCGGCTGACCGCCGTCCGAGGAGGCACGCCACTAGGGGTCTCCATCACATTGGGCCCCACCCTAGTAGGCCGGGAGGACAGTGTCATCCGTGGGCCCCACGGACCCGTAGAACCCGCCGTCCGGACAGCACGAAAACGCGGAGTTCAGCACCACCGGGCGACATCAAGATGCTGCCCGTCAACCCAATTCGCGTGATTCCCGGGGCCCGCATGTGACCTTTTACCTCCCTGCGTGGAGTGGGTTAAATTTATTGTACTGCTGTAAAATTGTTTAACCGGGAGTCCGTGATTAGCCGGGGTTGTCTTCGCCACGCTGGGTGCGTGGAGGTAACAGTCTCACCTTCTTGGAATTTACTTGCTTAGCTAGTATACAGTCATATGCCGCTGCGAGAGTGTAGGTTCCTAGCCCGTGTGTCGATGTCACCTCTGTGAGTGCGAGAGTGACCCGTCCCGCGACTTGATCCGAGTCCGGAAGTTGAGTCAAACTACCTTGAACTCTACCGGTTCCTTAACCACGCACGATCCACGCTTTCCCCCGCATGGGACGACGAGTGAGTTTGCACTTCTGTTAGCGACGTGTAGCCTATAGGAGCTCTTAGTGTCGAGCCGAGGTCGCTCTAGTAGTCGTGTCGTTGCTGGTCGAGTCGTGTCCGTCTCATATAGCGTCGTCTTTTCAGTCCGTCCCGCATCATCCTCTCTAACAAATCTTCTTCATGCCATCAACGCACAGAGGAGCATTCTATTGCTGCCTCTTCTTTCTCCAACCTACTGCTAACAGGGGCATCATCCGTTTGCCGCTACAAGCTTCTTTCTCTTGTTAAACGGGAAGAAGGGATCATCGGGTGTGCTGAAGTTGTTGCTTCGTCCATCCTGCTGCTGATACGAGAAGGGGTTTCTTCAACTTCGTCCTCTTCCTCGTACGGTTTACCTGCAACGAGAAGAGGCTTCTGCTGCTTCATCCTTTTGAAGGGGGGGAGCCATCTTCTGCTGCTATCATCATTGTGTGGAGTAGAAGCTTTGCTTCTACTATCATCTTCCACGGACGTGTGTTGCAGTTGTTGTTCCTGCATTAAGGAAGTAAGAGCTGTTGCTCTTATTATTATACAAGCTTCTTCATATCATCGTCTTCCTTGTCCGTTTCTTCTGCCTAATGCTGTCTCTGTTTAAAACAGAGTGTCACTTGCAAGGGATAATACCATCATCACATTTCTATCATCAACAACTCAAGAACAAGGTAGGTTTCTCAATAATTGAAGCCCAAAGATAGTAGTAATTAATTTTTCATGTTTAAAACTCATGTTTTGTTATCATCGCTTGCTTAAGTGTAGTTTACCGTTTAATTATCTTAATAATTACATCATGTTAAAATTTTATACCCAAGTAATCACACACTAAAATTTTGGATAAACATAATTCTAAAATCTTCATGGTTATTCCTAAATTTCCATGCCTTATATGGTGTATTTACTATAAGTTTAAACAAGTTAAATCATGTAATATGTATAATCACGTTACCCGGTGAATTCCAAAGGTTACTGTAGCATGCTAGTTATAGGTTTTTCTTTTGACCACTTGATTCTCATCACCGGAGCGTCCTTTGGCTATGAAATTTTATGAGTGTATTATTGGGGAGGTGACCGAGATAGTGAGAGTGGTTGCACCATTTTTTGTGCCCCCTGTCTCAAGATCCCCAATCTCTCAACGAAAAACTATTTTGAACGTCTAGTTAGGTAGAGTTTTTCGAGCCCGTCATTTCGATATATAGAACGCGTGATTCCGACATGTGTACGTCGAGAACCGGAGGTTTAAAGTTTGACATTTTTTTGAAATGATGACATGTTAAATGTCGTCAAATCCTTTTGACGCCATTATACAAAGGCGTCAAAATATTTATTATTATATATATATAAATATTAATATATATACATATAACTTGTAATTATATCTTGAAAATTCTATATCTACTAAACTATGCAACATAAAATTATAAAAAATATATTTTTGGAATCATTGAATTTTTCTCCTAATTATCATATATTCTATTTTTTAAAATTATTTTATATAAATTAATGTCTCTTTGAATGTATATTTTTGAAATTATTCAATTAAATAGATATTGACGTGAATTCTTGTTAAATAAATTAAGTTAAAAAACATAAAATTAACGTCTCTCTATGTAGACGCTAATTAATAAATGATGTAACTCATGGCCATCAAATAATATAAGTTTATTTAAGTATAGTTAATTATAGAATTGGATGGACATGAATTCTATAATTAACGTATTCATGTTCTCACCGTTTTCTTTTAGTTTTGACCCATACCGCGGGTCTTCTGGCACTCTCATCTCGCGTCCGTAGATGGAGTCCCTGTTTCATGATTGGTTCACGTTATACACCTCAACTCTCGGTGACATACGAGCCCTCCGTTGGACATTCCGTTCCTTCAGACTGGCAAGTTAGTCATCGGGCCTCCGTAAGTCTCCTCGTAGCCTTGGATTCCCTCGAGGCCGACTGAGCTGGTTGTACCTTAAACACCTTGTACCCATTTTAATGCCACGTCACTCTGGAAACGTGGTAACCCGGCCCTTTCATGGTGCTATTCTTGGCCCATGGGAGAAATTCTCTTAGCCGGTGGAATGAGTGATCATTCCACTATGTGATACATTGAATTGGGTAACTTATTGCTAAGTACCAATTATTCAGCTTGCATCATGTCCATTGAACTGGTGACTATCTTGCTAGTCATATATTCAAGTTATTCATGGCAACCTATCTAGGTGCCAATTCCACCCAGTTTTTTGACATGTCATAGTTTCTATGCTTTCACGTGGATTTTATCGCAAGTTTGTCCCTACTCAAGGGCTTTGTCCTTGAATTCCGCGAATTCTATGTTATCGTTCTATTTAAAACTTGATCTTGAAATTCCTTATTGGCTATAAACTATCGTGGATGTCTAGATCTATCTTTAAATGATGTGCATATAGGGCCCGATCTGGTCTTGGGAGGAGCACCCGAAAGTACTAGTGCCCATGGGAGTTATATTGATCACGGTGTCTGGCATTACACCGAAGTACTTGTCTCTCTTGATCTTTGGCATTCCACACACACTCTCTCTCTTTCTCTCATGACTTGCGTGCGTGACTCGACTTGCGTGACTTTACTAGCGTGGCCTGAAATGGGCAAAGTACTTGCGTGAAATAGCCAATATTCTATAAATCTCTCTTGGATATCTCTTTCTTGAAAGTTTTTACATGAAATTGTCAAATCTATTGCTAGTTTTATTTCACTGGCTCGGTTAAATTTACATATATAGCCTTACCTGTATTTACATGTGAAAATGTAACTACTTAAACCAATTGCTTATTCTTGAGATATAATTCCTACTGAGCGTTCGCTCACACAGTTTATTCCAACATTTTTCAGGTAATCATGTGGCTAGCGAGACCAAGACTCACATGGGAGGGACAAGTGTGCAAGCGAGCTTCGGAAACTAGTGAACCCGAGTCTTTTATCTTTCTTGAGTCTAGCATGATGTCTCTTATTTAGTTATCTTGTCTAAGTCTGTTAGAGCGTCATCTCCTTTTCTTTCATGGTGATGTAGTTGAGTCTTCTTCAAGTTTTTAAATTAAGATTGTAAGAGACTTATATTAGAAATAAACTTTTATTATTGCTCCAAATTATTTGGTCTCATGCCATTGCTCTTGATCATTCACGATTGTTTGACTGCCACGTTCCGAGCAAACGACACGTTCCGCTGCTATCGGTTCGCGGCGTGACAAGGTCATCCCACATTTTCTTGGCTGTATTATATGCTGAGATGTGGGCGTATTTGTCTGGGTGTACAGCACATTGGATGATGTTCAGGGCCGTCCAGTTGAGTGACGATAGCTTGACATGATCATCTATCCATGCGTCCTCGTTCGGTGGTAGATCATATGGCCCTATAGTGATCATCCTCTACAGCTTGTGGCTCTGCGCCCTGATGAATACCTCCATCCTATTTTTCTAGAAGAGATAATTGTTACCATCAAAGAACGGAGGGCGGCTGATAGATTGTCCCTCAGCCATGAAGCTTCGAGGACCATTAGGATTACCCTGACCGTTGGCCCACATGTTGAAAACCTGCTCTGATACCAATTGATACGTGTAGCAGAAAGTGAGATAGAAGGGGGGGGGGATGAATAGATCACTCCCAAAAATAGTACAACACAGACCCGATGACTCAACCCCTCAAATTGCAATGAAAAGGATTTCGGAGACAGGCAACAAAGATGACTGGTGTAAGAAATGAGATCGAGAAAGCCACCCACAATGAAGCAATGTGTCAAGTAGATGGAGAGCAATACAACGTAAACCGGCAAACCACAGAAGAGACTGGGAATTTTTTATGTGGTTCGATTGTTGTCCGCAATCTACGTCCACCCCTTACTCAAGAGAGTAAGGTTTCCTTGCAATATAGAGTCGCACACAGTAGACTCAGTCTGCAACAACCGCTGCCAAATAGCTTGCCCTGAGGAACAGCCTCCTCAGTCTTCTGATCAACCAGAAGAGAACACTGGAGAACCAATCTCCCTTCGTTTGCACGTAGCAAAGGGGACCCTGTGCAGTTACTCCCAAGCAACTCACACAACCAGAGGATCCAACCTCTCTTCCTCCAAGACAATGGAGGGAACTGGAGAACCTCTCCCTTCCTCCGAACAGTGGAGGGTAACAATATGGAATGAAGATAAAGAAAAACTTGAAAACAAAACAATCGATGAATGATAATCTTCTCTAGAAACCAAAAGCAATATAGCTTCTGTAGAAGCAGATCTTCACGATCACAAACACTTCTCTCTCTGAGAAATTTTTCCTCTCAGCTCTGGATGGAGTAGGCTTTCTCTGGTTTTCTCTGCTCTCACTCTACTCTTCTTTTTCACTGTTCCATCATCTTTCGAACCCTTTTCCACACCATATATATATATATATATATATATATATATAAAATCTAGAACCTTAGGCGTGTGGATACCACGTTTTTCGCCTAAAGATGTTGGGGTTCGTGTGAGAATGTTCTGGACGTCTATCTACCTCGGATCACGTGCCATATTTCTGGTGAATGCATAGATAAATTATCAGAGAAGAAATGAATATTTTTCATACATTTAGCATAATTCGTATTGGTGTATAGAGTAAAGAGCCAGAAACTGCACTGAATCAAAAGAGTAAGCATCGGCTAAGATGGGCATGACAAGCACCGACCTGGAATGAATCAGGAGATGCACAAATCTACGTTAGCTATCTACAGGACTTGCACCGAGTCTAATAAGACATGAAACAGGAACTGCACTAACTTCGTTGCTACAGAGAAGTGTATAGGCCTGACTATGCACCGAACATGAATTTGTTTTAAGCAAGGCGTGCACCGTGTGGTGTTCCAATGCCTTTGACTAACCACAAGATGCACGGACTTCATGTTATTCAGAAGATAAAAGTATGCACCGAGTCGGGATATGCAGTCCAGGTAGGAGCTGCACCAAGATGGCAAAAGGAAGTACAAGACAGGGCTTGCACCGAGATGGGATATGCACTGAGATGAAGGAACGACCAGCCTGACCAATGCATTCAGGTCAAGAATTGCGCCGATTTAAAAAAAAAATTTCAGCGACCTCAAGAGGTGAGATGCAGAGACAGAGTATGCATGGACCTTAATGCTCACGACCTAGAGAAATGCACAAGGATGACATATGAATAGCAAAACCTGTGCATGACCAAGGACTTGCACCGAGGCAAGTACTTTATGTGAAACATGCAGAACTAGCACTGACTCAATATGCATTAAGCAAAAGAGCGAATAATATGTAATGCACGGACCTAAATGATGCTATTAGCACATACCCCCTCCATGCTTAGAAACAAATAAATGTGCCGTAAAAGAACAAATTGATCTAGAGATAAAAATAAATTGATTTATAGTGTGAGACATCATCAAAACCGTAGGGATGCAACAGTCACAAATCTCTATAAAAGAAGATTCCTCTAAAAGATTTACTCTGATAAACAACCGTGATAGCACATAGAGAATCCTCCAAGAAGTTCAAGATAATTTGAATCCAAGTTGAACCACAACAGAGATAGGCATTATGATGCGGTGGATTGGTTCAAGAAGAGAGTGTAGCATGAATTGAAAGTAGGAATTGGTGATGAACACTCCCCCTGAGGATGATGCACTGAGCTCAGACTGGAATGACAATGATATGTTCGACATATGCAAGGAAGTGTCAACACTTGCACAGGAATATGTCGACACTTGAGCTCAGAAAGAATGCAGTTTTTAGCCAGGCTGAACTTAGGGTTTGACATGTCAGGTTGTGAGATCAACATTTCTGACAGTAGGGCAGAGTTTTGACTGATTTGTCATGAAAGATAAACTCCCCCTGAAAGGATGCATTCTATGCAAGGACGTCAACAATATGTTGAATGAAGCATGCAGAATTTTGATGTTGACTCCCCCTGGTTCCATGCAAGGGTTGCAATGTAATGTGCAGCATATTACTTGAATGAATGCACAATGTAATAAAAATGCTACAACATGATATGCAATGGAGTGTATGAAACCACAATATTATGCAATCATGGATTTTCTGAATTGCATTCTGAATGGACATGCAAGTTGGCAAACCATGAAATGCAAGAACTCCCCCTAACTATGTGCATTGAGTGTCTGAATCTTGAGTGCCTCACATGCAGTGGGATCAAAGTATGGAATTTGATGAGCTATTCATATGCACATCTAGATTGTTCTCATGATGGGTTGACCTTTGGTACATGGCGGAGAACTGAAGTCTTAAGACCACCTCACGCATGATGTGGATTTCCAGACAGAAGTGATATGTCCTTCTTCCAGCTTACCATTTTATATACCAAGAGGTCATGCAGAGTTGGGTTCCTTGATCATGAAATTACGAAACTGAACCAATTGATCTTTGGTATAAGGCGGAGAAGTGGATCTGAGATCCTGCTCACGCATAGTGAGAGCTCCGGGCAAGCTTGACTTGCCTTTCTGCTTTAGACCATTTGAAATACCAAAGGTCACGCAAGGTGCAAGCAATTAATCTTATCTAGAAACTCATCTTACACAAGGAGGATAACTCAGCAGTTCAGGGAGACAACTTCTTGCATGATTTATTGACACATAACACCCCTAATATGCAGTGGCTTACAATGCAAGCCTATCATGCAGCAATTAAACAAATGACATTATGTACATACCTATGCCTTGAGCCTTTATTTTCATGAGCATCCTGTGTTTAGCCCCAAGGCACCCTACACCCAAAATTCTTATTTGAAATTTTTTGGTACCGAAGCTTGCTTGGGTCCTTGTTGGTTAGCAGCATTACTAGCAATTGATCTTCTTTTCTTTGCTGCCTTTTGGTCACCCACTCTCGTCCAGGGACAATTAATGGATGTATGTCCATATTTACCACAATAGAAGCAACGCACAGGGTATTTATCATTTTTTGTGTGCACATGTGCATTGTTCCATTGCGAGTGAGCATATGTACTGTCATGTTGATTATGAGAGTAGTTCCTACCTCTCAGTCGCCAGCAGTCATGGACTGTGTGGCCAATCTTTCCACAGTGGTAGTAGTAAGGAGGGTGATTTCTGTTGAAAGCCACGGGGAGTGTCGACCTGTCCGTACGGAAGTGTCGACTCTTCTGATTCTCCATGCGGTTCTGTGCAGAGTTCTGCGGCATACGACCACTGCCAGGGTTGACCTATCTTTTGCCCTTGATTTTAGCAGCAATTCTTGAATTCTTTCCTGCTCTCAGTTCATAATTATTCAAGGTGAGACAGTCATGTACAGTGTGACCAAGCATGCCACAATGAAAGCAATAAACATTCATTTTATGAGAGGCATGGTAGTCATCATGGCTTTTCCTGTTGTGCATGTCAAGACTAGCAGACTTAGGGATCTGTTGTTGCATGAGAGCCTTCCCTTTCTGCTTATGAATGCGTTTTTGGTTTTTCTGATCAGTATGCGGTATTGGGAGGCGGTAAGAAGTGCTGGCTTCATTCTTACCCATATCTCCTTCATGATGACTTACTCTTGTTTCCAAGAGTCTATTCATGCTTTCCTTATCCTGCATACACTTAGACAGAGAGTCATTTATATCTTTGATTTCATTCTCCAATGAGGAGACGTGCAGCTCGGTTTCAGGGAGGTCCTCCTCACATACAGCCAATTGCTCATTAAGCATAGCATTAATCCCCTTGTAATTTTCAATCTCCATTTGAAGTTCATTCAGTTTTTCAGAACTGTCATGGCCAATACCATTGCCCTTCTCATAAATGGACTGTTTTTCAAGCAGCATGTCGTTTTGTTCTTTTACCATGTTTATTTCTTCAATCAGCCTTGTATTAGGGATTTGCTTGTCCGTCATGGTTTGTTCATTAGAGATTGATTTAGGTTGGTTTTGAAGTTGTCTTATGATTTCTTCCAACCTAGTGATTTTAGCTTGAAGGATTCCATTTTCATCTGTTAGGCATGTAATGGTTTGCTTGCTCACATCCAAGTCAGAGGCAATAGTGTCGTTTAGCTCTTCAAAAGCTGAACAATTGTTACAGAAAGGACTTTCATTCTGACGAATTGGTTGGATTTTAAGTTTTCGAACAGTCTCTTCCAACTTTATGATTTCTTCTTGAAGGATTTTGATTTCATCGCTTAGACATACGATGGTTTGTTTGTTTAGATCCAAGTCAAAAGCAAGAGTATTGTTGAGCTCTTCAAGGTTGGAACAATTTTCAAGAGCATGACTCTTACCTTGACTACTTTTCTTCAAATCCTTTTTCAATCTTTTATTTTCAGATTTCATCTTTTTGTACTGGTCGATCAACTGATCATATGCACCCATAAGCTCTTCAAAAGTAAAGTCTTCAGAATCAGAGCTTACCTGAGACGGGGATGGATTGCTTGAATGCTATGATCAGTCAGCCATAAGGCATTGATGCTCTTGATCTTCTTTATCATGGATGTTCATCAATGCTTCCAGAACTTGCTTAGCTGTGCTGCTGCTGGACACAAGATCAAGTAATCTGTCATCAACTGCAGCTTTGATTAAGTGGAGTGCAGCAAGGTTATTGTCATGTTTGGTCTTAAGTTTAGCTAACCATACATTTGAATCTGATGGAAGCTCATTTGGATCAATGTATATAAGGTTCCATAATTATGGATTTGTGAATTTGACATAGACGTACATTTCTCTCAGCCATATCGAAAAATCTGAACCATCAAACATAGGCGGAGAAACCTTCGAAGCATCTTTAGCAGATGAAGCCATTTTCTCAAAATGCACTGGGATTGTTCCCTGCAGATCGTAGGATCTAGGAATAGCAGAGCTAGTCTCTGATACCAATTGTTGGGTTCCACAGAGTGCAATAAGATCTAGAAGGGGGGGTTGAATAGATCCTATTGATAACTATGGCCTATTTAAATCTTGACCCCTCAACACATGAGTCACTCATATAAACCAATAAAACACTTAGACACACAGCATAGTGGAATATATAGGAATGGAGCGAGTAATAATGTTAAAGCACGATGCTCAGTTGAAACAGGTCAACACTCCCAGCGGGTAGGTCGACACACCTTCTACAGATCCTAGGTATATGAACAACACAAGTTGACACTCCCAGCGGGCAGGTCGACACACCTTCTACGGATCCGAACCACAGAGATCTTAGATCAGAGTAGCTAAGTGTGAAATGACTTGCTTAGTGTGTGAGAACTGAGGTGATCACTAAGGTGCATGAGTGTCAAATGAGGTGAATTCCCTTGGCAAAGCTTTCACCTTGATACATGTGTGCAATGATGTAGCAGGCAACCCAAGGAGCTAATGCGTTTAAAGACACAGGAGAGAAAGCTGCTCACCCATCGTGATACCTTCCTTTGCTAGGGAGATGCCTCAAAGTGTCTGTGAGCAAGAGTGCTGCAGACACCTGAGAAGATGCACGTTAGCAATGATAGCAGGAGGATCAAGATGAGACTGTTGTGCAAGCAGAACGCTTGAGTGTGCAGAGAAAATAAATAGCGTAAGTAGCACACGAACCAGTGAAATGGGGATAGAAGTTATAGAACAAGCTCACAATGTATACAACCCACAACACAAGGATTTTAAGGTGGTTCGGTTGTTAGCTCACAACCTATGTCCACCCCACACCAAAGTCGGTGTGACTTTTCGGTTGACACAAAGCTTGATCCGCTGAACAGCACAGCTTGCTTACACAGCTGAGCAACGTAGCTTGCTTTCTATTGACTAACAGCTTGAATCACCCAGAGGATCTGATCCTCTCATCCTCTGAAACCACAGAGGGAACCCGGTCCCTAAAACAGGGGATCGAAAAAGCTAGATGTTTTGGTGATAGACTAACCATAACAAATAGAAATTGAATACTGCAAGTGCAGTGGAGAAGGAATAGAGATTTTTTAGACACCAGCTAAGAGAATGGATCAAGACACAGGAGCTGGTGGGTGCAGCTACAAGATTGGATCCAGGGATCCTTTTCTTCAAACACCGGTAAACTGCAGGGTTTGTCTTTGCCCTCAAGGCCACTCTCTCTTCTTCTTCTCTACTCACAGCACTTGACTATGTCAACCAAGTGCTGGGGCTGCTCTCACGCTTTCTTAGGAATATCTTTGGTGGATGGTCCAGAGCGTGGCACTGTGTGGACGGCAGTAGCAGTAGCAGCTTCTTCAGTTGAGGAAGCTTGGCATAAATAGGTAAAAACTAGTTGTAAAGCCAGAAAAAAATGCGCCAATAAGTCTCAGATGGACCATTGTACTGGCTATATTTTTCCATCCATAAATTCCCTTGAAGCATGTGCCAGGGTGAAGCGAGAGCTTGGAGTCCTCCAGGCATGTTCCATGTTCGACGGTGGCAGTACCTGGAAGAAGTGACTGAGTCTTCTCATTTGGATGCTTGGAGATCTGCTCATTAAATGCTCCTACAGGCCTGCCATCTTCCATTGGCTGAGCCCATCTTTTAGTACAAGGAAGGTACGTTGGCAGACAGTGGGAGGAAGCAGACCAGATCTCCCTTTGGACGGCATCAGATATTCATAATAAATCTCTCTCAGATAAGCAGTCTTCTCATTCTGCACAAGTGTACTCTTCTGCGTATAGTGGCTGGTTGGACATCCTATTGATCGACAACGAGATAGTGGCAGACTGCGGAGTGTCCTATTCCCAGCAGCAGATAGTTTGGACAGGCAAACAGATAAGACTATCATCGCGACAGATAGAAGTGGCTCTTCCAGCTGGATTTCTGACAAAACCATCTCCAAAAGGTAGAAAAATAAGTGATATGATGGTAGAGCAAGGGTCAGACCTTGGGACATGGTCCAGACCCCAAAATCCTTTCTTTTAAAGATTTATGGTTCCTTTTTCTCTCTCTGGATGGCCCACTGATTTGACAGTTTATTGGCTTGAGGATTTCTGGATGAACAAGGGTGTGTCGACACTTTCCTTGCAGTGTGTCGAGACATCCCATTGAAGGCCTTGAGTAGTCATTCTGGTTGAACTTGGACGTGTCGAGACTTCCCTGTCAGTGTGTTGAGCCATCCCTTTGAAAGCCTTGAAGATAGTTTCTGCCGGTTTCAAACGTGTTCTGATTGAACATGGATGTGTCGACGCTTTACACTTAGTGCGTCGGGACATTTAGTGAGTGTCTTGAAGATCCATGGCTGATGTGTCGAGACAACACCAAAAGGTGTCGGAACATGTGAACCATGAGCAGAGTTCTCACATGAGGGTGTCGAGACAGAAGTGCCAATGTGCAGAGATTTTCACATGAGTGTGTCGACACTTTTCTGTCAATGCGTCGAGACATTCCTTTGAACGGTCTTGAGGATGGCTTCTGCTTCAGCTGATTTCTTCTTGAAGTGTCGAGACATTTGTCAGATGTGTCAACACATGCTTTATGTGCAGAGTTGTCATCCGAAGGTGTCGTAATATTTTCTTTCTAATTCAGTCCTTGATTGGAGTATGCTCAGACCTTGATGTTTGGACCTTGAGCAACAAGCACAGACTTTGTCTTCCCATAAGGTAAACATGCACATGCCTGATATGTGTTGGCCAGGGGTTGCACGAACCTTGATCTTCTTATGTGCTCAGACCTTAGTTCATTGTAACAGAAACTTGCACTGACCTGATACTTATTAGCCTTGGATGTGCACCGATCTTTGTTTGCTATATCACAATAAAGACATGCATGGACCTTAGTCATTTTCCTTGGCCTTCTTGCATCGACCTTGGTCCTTCTTTCTTGTGCAGCCTAATCCCTCATCTGTGTGACTTACTTGATTTCTTTCTGTCTTGGCAAACACACTTTGTTGCCAGTGTGGGCTTGACCTGAAATGCATGAGTGTTTGTCTCTATCAAATACATGTAAAATTATATTAATGAATCATAGTCAGACATCATTGAAATAAAAGAATATTATACATAATCCCAACATACATAGTCAGCCATTATCAAGACAATGGAGTTACAGATGTTATACGCTTGTCCAACAAAGAGAACTAGTGGACACTGTCAATTCTTTTGTGGGTGTTTAGTCTCTTGGGGTTCCAAGAAACAGCATTTTGTGACCTTCTCCACTACAGAGGCTGAGTATGTCATCGCTGGGAGCTGTGGAACACAATTCATCTGGATAAAACATCAGCTCTAGGACTACCAGATAAACCTAGGTTGCACACCCATATAATGTGATTATACAAGTGCCATAAATCTATCCAAAAATCCTGTTCTGCACTCACGCACCAAGAACATAGAAATCAGACATCATTTTATCAGAGATGAGATTTCAAAAGGCACTTTTGAAATGATTCACATAGGCACTGCACATCAGATAGCTGATATCTTCACTAAGCCACTAGACAATGAGAAATTTTCTACCTTGAGAAGAGAACTGGGTATTTTCAGATTGCCTTAAACTCCTCTTTCTGATCTACTCCCTACTTCAAGGCATTTATGTTCATGCCTTGACATGTTGGTTCACATTAAAAAAAAATCATCCTTGCATCGACACTCTCTCTGTTACCAGGTCAATACATCTGTTGTTCTCTGACCTTCCTTTATGAAACTTGTTTGTGTTCTGACTCATGCTGTCAGGGGGATGTTAGTGGTCAGTCTAATTGTCTGGGGGAGCTTGTCTAATCGGTTTAATATGTTTCCTTTTTGTGAATGTCTTTCTGACTGAGGGGGAGCTACTTAGTTTGGTCAATTTGTGTAATGTGAGGACAGATTCAAAAGGGGGGTGAGAGATCTTGCTGCTGCAAAAATGCCATGTATGAGAATCTTATACAGTCCATTCACAAGTCATAGACACTCATAACTTTCTTAAACCTTTAAGTCTAATCAACTAAAATCAAGTCAAGAAGTTTCTACCTCATAATCATGTAAAAGACCAAAGTGAAAAGGTCTGAAGAATATCTTCCTACATTTCTCATGAGCATGAAATAAAGTTAAACTGTTATGTCTTGAAATCATCTAAAAGCTTGAAGGTTAAACTCATAAAAATAAAATTTCTGGAAACCAGTTGATGTAGTATTGTCTTCAAGCACATCACATTGAACTAGAGAATAAAAACTAAATTCATAGCAATTGGTCACCAAGAAACCTGCTAATCTTCATCATGAAATGGGAATAGCTGTGTCATGAAGTACTAGATTAACTTTGTTTAAAATTTTCAATGAAAAATAACAACTCATGGCAGAGTAATGGCTTGGAGTGTTGAGTAACTGGGTCACTTTACCTAAGACGTGTTGTGCCTCACGTAAAAAGACATCTCCTTTGCTATCTCTATTCCTATTAAAGAGAGACAATACGGTTTGCACACTGAGTAACTGGGGATTCCTACATCTAACCAATGTGTCTCCTCACGTAAAAGGTGGTAATTTAACCAAAATTGCTCATTCAAAAGCAAGCTATTAAGAAAAGAAAAATTCTGTTAAACTCAAATGCTTTTGATATAAAATGTTGGTTGTTTGTCCTCAATACTGCGAGAATAATTTTTTAGAGAAAAAGTCCCCACAAGTTTGATCAGTACAGCCTTTAGATAGAATCTTCTTGACATAAATCATTTTAAGCTTTGATCTCCCTCATTACTTCTGTATGGCGATATTCTTCACTCTTAAATCATTGTCTCTCCTGATTATCAGATTTGAAACCTCTAAGCTCACTTTAGTTCACTCACTTAACCTTTTAAGAGATGCATATGAGATATTCTGGATTTGTGAAATCTTCTGTATTTGCTCTCTCCCGTTTAGCAACACTCCTTCTCTCCTCATTCCTTTTGTTGATGTCAAAGGGGGAGAGATATGTCTGAGTTACTATCCGATAGAAAGTAGAAGGGGGGAGAGATGGTAGTGGTAGTGGTATAATAATTTGGTATGAGTCATTGCATTTTTTTTAAATCATGCTTCCCTGCCAGAGTCTAAGATTTGCATTATTTGTGCGCATAAGGGGGCATTTCGTTATTTGCTCAATAACTGGCTTATGATTGAACGATTTTTGATTCTGCCTACATATCATTCTCTTTGCATTCGCTCATTTTGATTGATCAAATTTTTACTCAAGGAAACAGAAGTTTCTTTCTTAATTAAACTTCCTCAATAACTCATATGGTTGCCATCATCAAAAAGGGGGAGTGTGTTGCATTTTGTGTTTTGTTGACGTGAAACCAATATGAGTTATTCTGTCAATTTCAACCACAAAGAAAAAGTATAGTATCTTATACTTTGATTGAATAAAATTACACATGATTACATTGAACAGTTTAAACTGATTTACATATTGTTTAAATGCAAGGATGTCAAGTGTTTCTCATGGAAATTAATTGGATGAATCGATGTTGCTGAGGACTGCCTTGAAGCTGCTGTTATTTTAGAATGGAGTATGAAGGACACTGCCTCGATGCAGCAAGCAGCTGCCTCGATGCAGTATTGTCAAAAGATAGCGGGCGAAGCACATAAGGTCAATGCAGTCAGCCACTGCATCGATGCGGCACGATCAAGAGCCAGCTTGCGCAGAGTGACAAGTCGGAGCAGTTAGCCACTGCATCGACGCACTCGAAAAGTGATGCATCGAGGTACTAAGCAAGATGCCTCGACGCAGAATGAAGCCAGGCAAGAAAATACCAGCGCTTTCAAAGGACTCAAGGTTGATGCATCGAGGCACCAAGTAAGATGCATCGATGCAATAGTAAATCAGCGAAGTGAAATGCATGCTGCACCGACCTATTAGAACTAAGGAAGCCGATGTCTTAGATACTGCCTCGACTTGGAAGCCTGTTGACTCGAGACAATGACACTCCGTCTCAAGCATGTGATCACTTATTTAGTCACGCACATTCAAGTTTTAGTTCTACCTAATTCTGGACCAATCTCATCGAGAGATTCCTTTTGGCGCGAAAAGAGATGTCCACGTGGCAGAAGACTAGAGAGCTCAATGATTGGGGAATATCCTATTTACATGTGGCTTAAACTGATTCATTGTCCTCTTCTCCTCTATCACACTCTGCTGTATAAATGGAGGGCACCCCCGATCGAAAGAGAGCTGTTGAGACTACCGAAAGCTGCTAGAGCTCCTGTTGTGTGAAGATCCCATCCGAAAAGATAGTAGCGCCAGAAAAAGAGAGAGAGAGAGAGTGAAAAGCTCAGTTTGAAGGAAGAGAGTGAGGAGAGGATTTAAGAGTGCAGTCAGCCGCTGAGTTCTTCAAAGTGCTTCTACGAAGCTACATTCAGTTTTTATTTCAGTTCCGTTTATTTTTCTTTTATTCTTGGTTCTATTTTTCAGTTTGATTCTTTGAGCAGTTTCCTCCGAGTGTTTTGGAGGAAGGGAGACATTGTCTCTACATGCGAGCGATTGGGGGTCACTCGTGGATTCCCTCTGAGATTCATAGGAAGGGAGGTTTAACCTCCGATCCTAGCTCTGTGGACACAGGGTTAGGGGGTTCAGTTCTGTGGGTTGCAGAATCGGGGAAGAGAGATTTGTCTCCCTCTGGATTCAAGCTGTGAGGCAGCACCCTGTTGCAGACTGAGTCTGCTTATCATTATTACATAGTGCAAGGAATCCTCGCTCAGGGTGAGAGAGGGGTGGACGTAGATTGCGGTTGGCAATCGAACCACCTAAAAATCTTTGTGCCGTTCTTGTGGTTTGTCTTGTGGAATTGCGTCTTGATTGTAATTTCTCTGTAGCCAAACGGTATATCAAAAGACTGAGCTAGAAGGGTAGGTTGGGCCTACCAGGACTGCTGCTTTCTTGCATGAGAAGACCTTTGAGTCCAACCTCCGCCTCTTACTTCTCTGGCTGCATGATGAAATTACTTTGGTCTCTACATCTAATTAAGTAAAAAGTGCTTGCTATTTACTCCTTGTTGTCTGCCCTTCCCTATTCAATCGATTGTCTGCGTTTAGTTCTTGAGTTATTCTTGCTCATTTCTCCCGTTAAATTGTTTTGGTTGTGTGTGCCGCTGTGTTTTGCCACTGCTCCGAAATCAGATTGAAAAAATTTTAATACGCTATTTGCAGTAGGCGATATATTCAATCCCCCCCTTTCTAGATCACCTTCTTCTTTTCTATCAATTGGTATCAGAGCAGGTTTCCCAATGATGGGGGCATCACTTACCCCTCTACATTTTTTGAACCTCTGATAGATCGTCGGCATGCGCCATTGTGTTCTTCACACTTTTTTGAGTCAATCCATGTAATTTTCATATTTTCTTTGAGTCATAATTGTGTAATTTTCCCTTTATTTGAGTATGGCACCTAGGTTAGTGAGTCATTTACCTAAGTTCCCTGTCATATGGTTGATTAGGTTGGCTATTGGGCCCAATTCAATGGGCTAGGCCCCGAGGCGCCCCGCCCTGGTCTGTCTTGTCATTGTGTCAATTGTCTAGGGTCAGTATGGTCATGTGAAAAATCCTGTGCCTATAAATACCCCCCCTCCCCTCTCTCATTCGTAACCGTTGATGATCAATGTAATAGATAATTCCTTTGTGGAGTTTTCTTCTCTCTCTCTTGATATTTCTCTTTCTCTCTCTCTTATCTCTCTCTCTCAAAGGGGGGCGCCCCCATTCTATCTCCTCCCCTCCCAAAATTTAAATTCCCCCCTCCTCTCTCCCCCATTCACTCTTCATTAAAACCCCCTTCCCCTTCCCCAAATCACCCATTTAATTCTCCCCTTCCCCAAGGTAGAACTCCACCCCCTAGACACCCCTTCCTTCTCCCAACACAACCCTTCACTTCCCCAAGCTCCCTTCCACCATTCCAAAGCCCAAAATTGAATTTCCCGTCAATTCCCTCTCTCCCCCGAACCCCCTTGGTCACCCTCTGTAATGCCCCAAAAATTTTATAAAATATTTCTAAAGTATTTAAGAATTTTCTAAGAATTTATAAGAATTTTTAATGATCAAAATATATTAATAAATAAATTTCTGGATTAAATAAATCATTACTAAGGCCCAAGTATGATAACCAATTTACCTAGTCTATTTAAGTAAAGCCCAAAGAACTTAAGGACCAACCTCATGAAGTTTGGCCCATATTCTACAAGGTTAATTAGTTTATTCATGGAATATAAGGGATAAATACTCCCTATTTAGATAATTAAGTGGATAAGATGAAAATAGAGTTTGAATAAATTTCAAATTCGACGCCCAAACATAATGGCGGTCTATCGTAAAACTGCTAAGGGACATATGGCGGTCCAGTTCTAGACCGCTACTTTCTGTCAGTTCCGTGAGTTGAAGAAAGAGCAAAAAAATTGGATTTTTAATGTTTTATCTCCTAGAGATTGAGATGGGAGGACTAGTAAGCATCTTAAGGACTCTTAGAAGTCGGGCTAATAGCAAACAAGGACTCTAGAATTGATCTAATTCATGACACTCTAGCAAAACCCTATAAATAGAACCCAGATTTGGCCTATGCGACCCTTACTTTGGCTCACGTAGAATCAAGGTAAGGAGGCATTTTTTTTGGTAAGTTCTTTAGAAGTTTTTATTCCTAATACATAGTACTAACATCTCTCAAAATTTCGTGCTAGGAGATCAAGCACACAAGAAGTTAGAAGCCTGCAAAGTTGCTAGTTCCACATTAGCGACCCAGGAAACTCTACGAAAGTCCGTTGAAGATCAAGGAATTAGGGAACCAAATCAAGGTATTTAGAACCTGATCCTTTATAACTTTTTGTTCCCCTTAGTATCTTCTTCTTACCCTCCAAATTTCATGTCCATAGGTCAAGAGAGTAAGGAGTTAGGGCAACGTGAAGTTGCTGATTTGTCACTAGAAGTGCAAGGAACTTGGGGTAGCATGCAGCCTTAAATTTGAAGTTAAAGGTCTACGACAAAGGTAGGTCATCTCATGAACAGCTAAAATATCATTCTAGGGATAAAAGCCCTCTTGTTTTACTAGATTCATGATCTATGCATCAAGAATTTCATGTTTTATGCATCTAGTATACATCCATGCATATTCTTAGCCCTAATTAAGTTAAGAAAAACTCTCTCGTTAATTCATAGAAATCCCATGCATATTGTTAGAATAACCTTTGTTCTATCATGATAGAGAAGTTTATACATGTTGACTTCCAGACATGATGCGTTTTAAATATTAATTTACTGTCAGATGTGCTCTAGCGGCCTAATATTCGACCGCCAACCTTGTGCAGCGTCCCTCCGATAAACCGCTAGTCACCTTGAAACGCCATTTTTATAAAAACTCTGGCGGACCAGAAATAGACCGTTAAAGTCCCTCTCGCGATCTTACCATAAACCGCCAACTTACTGTAACGGCTCTATAATAGACTGCCAATGTTCTGATTTCTGTCAACCCGATATAGAATCAAGAGCAGTCCATTTAGCTTATAAATAAGCATTGTTAACTATGTTCTAACCTGTCTTAATATTATTTACAACTCTGAGTTTTTATTTACTGATTCGTAATCGTGAGTAAATGTTCTTTATGGTGCTTGGGATTATTTTTAAGCATATGATAAATTCATGCCCAAAATCATATAATCTTGTATTAAATCATGGTTTAAATGCTATATTAACGAGATTGAACGTTGGTTTATCACAATACATATTCTCTTCTTATCTCAGAGATAATTTCTGTAAGTTCATGGCATATATCCCAGTATATGACCATTAGTTACACTTTGCACATTAAGAACATAATCTTGGGCTTGATAATCTCTCCTTTGGATATTCCTTCCAATGGACTAAGAAATCTTGTCTCAAGGGCTCCGTAAGTCTCCGCGAGCCTGTGATTCCCACTAGGACGTCGAGCTGGTTATACCATTAAATCCCAATTGTCTAGAAAGCACTACTGACGTTTTCTGTAATTCTGTCCATTAACGGTTCAATACTCGACCGCTACATCCCATTAACGGTCCAGTATCTGACCGCAAAGTTCTCTGAGTCCAAACCGATTTCTTTCTGGATTCAGCCCACTCTAGCGGCCCAATATTAGACTGCCATATCAATATAGCGGCCCAATTTTTGACCGCTAAATTTCTTGAGTACTGTTGACCCGAGGTTTGACCCAAGGGTTAATATTCCTATAATCATAAATTGACTAATAATAGTCTAGGACTTGTAACCTTGTTCAAACATATCTAAGATAAATTGTGAAAGATAAAGAACATACCGTTATGCTATCAAATTTTCTCCAAGGCATAACTTAGTTATTAATGCATTTCTTGAACTCATGAATCTATATTTGGTGCATTCTTATTGACACTAAGTCTTGAACATTCGTTGAACGTATTACATGTGTGGCCAACTTTATTGCTATATACGTGGAAGTAGCTTGATTTATACTTGAAGATGCAGTTCGATCGAGTACTGATTGTGTTCAAGGGCTCTATGCTAGTCCCCTCGGCTGATTGTCAGAAACGTACTATTATAAACCATGGGGTATGATGCTACTAGCGTCGCATTGCGCTTGGAGTACTTTCTTTATAAATAAGTAAAATATCCACGGCTCATGAAGTGAATTATCAACAGAAATTCACGAAGTACTTGCTATTAAGCGAAAAAGTACTTCCTTGCTTGTTACATGACGTTCTAGTACATTCTCGTTACATTCTTGTTCATGAAATGCCCTAATTACATTCTTGCTTGATCATGCTTGCTCAATCATATCTTAACTTGATCATGTCATGTTACTTTGGTTTATTTACATGATTTATCGCGTTCGCATGATTTTACCTTATTCTTTAGAGCTAAATTTCTAATCACTTTAATATCGCCTTCATGTTGGTGCGAAGATACCTACTGGGCAAGTGTGCTCATTACCTACTTCCCAATCTTTTCAGAAGATGCAAGTGATTCGGATTCAGATTCGAGTTATTCAAGTGATGGGTCCGAGAGCGAATGAGAGTCTCATAAAATTGAGAGTGAAGACTTAGGAAGTTAATGATGTCAAGATCGAGTTCATGTAATTTTCTTTTTATTGAGTCAAATAGATTTAAGTGAGTTGGAATAGTCTATGTACTTGGATTTTTATCAGTATTAATGGAAGTGAAAGTTTATTAAATTGATGTGCAATTGCATCTTATGTGTGTGATTATCTTACGCTCTGATTATTCTTTCTTGCAAGAGGCTTACCATGCCGACTGTTCACGTTTCCCGAGATTATCTTCTGCTGTATTAAAAGCTTAGGGCGTGACAGTTAAGTTGGTATCAGAGCCTAAGTCTAAGGACTTAGGGAGAATGCCAGGTCATATGATAAGTCCAAGGTTTAAGGACCCATACCTATGAACTAAGGAAGAATTTTCCCCACCCATGTGAGAATTGGGTAGAGCCCAAGATAAGATAGTAAATTAGCTCTAGTTTAATTCCTTTCAAAATTCCATGGGAATTTACAACTTGTTATTTCTCTCAGGTACCTTATTGTTATAATGGCTCATCGCGTAGACTAGGATGGTATGCAGTAGACTATTGCGGGCCTCACTCAGGCAATGCAAACGATAGCCCACGCGGGCACAGGAGCAAGTGCTGGGGACTTACATTGTAAATTTTAAAGCTTAAATCCTGCACGTTTCTATGGTTCTTCGAACCCAGATGAGGCCGAGAACTGGATCGATGAAATGAACCAAATATTTGACGTCATACAATGTACAGACCAGGAAAAAGTGCGTCTTGATACCTTTCAACTCAACAAAGATGCACATGCATGGTGGAAGTCGGTTCCGGCACAGCCAGCTGACGCACCACACACATGGGAAGGTTTTCTTACCTTATTTCGTGCCAAGTATTTTTCAGAACATGTTAAGGAGAGAAATGCTATGGAGTTCACTTCTCTACGTAAGGGAATGATGACAGTTGCCGAGTATGAATTACAATTTTCTAGACTAGCACCATATGCAACTCATTTAATTAGTACCGATTTATTGAAGGCCAATCGATTTATGGACAGGTTAAGACCCAATTTCATTCAGCAGCTCGGGACTCAAAATATCCGTACCTATGCGGAGATGGTCCAGCGGACGTATCTCTGTGAGAGGACCTTAGAAAAGGTCAAAAATTAAAGGGCAAAGGTGAAGAGTCAAGCCGAAGGTCGGATCGGCGTAATAAGAAGGAGAAATTTAGCATCACGGAGCCCTACAAACCCCGTGATCGCAGGAAGAGGTCAAGGAACGAGAGTAGGAGTAGCTCCCAGAAGAATAAGAAAGTCAAGGAGGAGGAAAAGCAAGTCATGGCGGCTTGCACCTTTTGTGAAAAGTTCAGCCACTCGGCCGAGGAATGCTAGAAGCGTCTCGGCGCTTGTTTAAGATATGGCAGCCGGGAGCATCGCATGCCAGACTGCCCTCTCATGAAGGATCAATCATCCAGTGACGGACGTAAGAGACAGGCTCATCTCAATGCTGTTTTAGATGAAGAAGCGCCCCCAAATGATGGGCTGATGGAAGGTACTATTCACATTTGTTCCCATCAAACTTTTGTACTATTCGATACTAGTGCTTCTCATCTACCGCCTTTGCAAAGACATTGCCCATTTCATCAGTTCCTTTACTTTCGGATCTTGCTATTACTACACCTTTAGGCTCTGGAACCAAACTCACAAACTATTACCCTAATAGTGAAGTAAGGGTAGAAGGTCACAATCTTCCTGCAAACCTAGTATGCCTTGACATGGAAGGCTACGATGCTATTTTAGGGGTGGATTGGCTTGTAGACCATGATGCCTACATAAATTGCCGAAATAGGATAATATCCTTTCGCAAACTAGGCCTTCCAAGATTTTTCTTCCTTGGTATCAAGTATAAGAAACATCCTACTATCATTTCTTCTCTTCACGCTTGCAAACTTATTTCGCAAGGATGTGAAGCTTTTCTTGCTTCTGTAATTGTCACCGAGTCTAAGGAGATCATCTTAGAAGACATCCCAATTGTAAATGAGTTTCCTGATGTATTCCCATCAGATCTACTCGATTTACCACTCGAAAGGGAAGTAAACTTCTCCATTGAACTCGTTCTCAGAGCAGCACCTATTTCAATAGCTCCCTAGAGGATGTCCCCCAGAGAACTTAAGGAATTGAAGAAGCAGCTTCAGGTATTATTGGACAAGGGATTCATACGACCTAGCACATCCCCTTGGGGTGTGCCAGTTCTTTTTGTCAAGAAGAAGGATGGATCACTCAGGCTCTGTATCGACTACCTGCGATTGAATCAACTCACAATTAAGAACAAGTATCCGTTGCCGCGTATTGACGAGCTCCTTGATCAGCTTTCGGGAGCATAATATTTTTCCAAGATAGACCTCAGGTCAGGTTTCCACCAGCTCAGAATTAAAGATGAAGACATATACAAAACTACCTTCAGGAGCCGATATGGCCACTATAAATTTTTTGTAATGTTGTTTGGGTTAACCAATGCCCCAGCAGCATTTATGCAACTTATTAATAAAGTCTTCCAGCCTTATCTTGACCAGTTTGTAGTCATCTTTATTGATGACATTCTTATTTACTCCAAGATAAAGGAGGAACATGAAGAACATTTGAAAATAGCCTTGCAGACTCTAAGAGAACACAAACTCTATGCCAAACTTAGTAAATGTGAGTTCTGGCTTAAGGAAGTCTCATTTCTTGGCCATATCATTTCAAAGGAAGGTATCGCTGTAGATCCTTCTAAAGTGGAAGCTGTCAAGAACTGGAGCCGGCCAACCACTGTGTCAGAAGTAAGAAGTTTTCTAGGTCTAGCTGGGTATTACTGGAGGTTTATTAAGGATTTTTCTAAGATTGCCGTTCCTTTAACAATACTTACAAGAAAAGAAAATCCTTTTGTATGGTCGAAGGACTCTAAAAAGAGTTTCCTAACTCTTAAGGAACATCTCACGACAGTCCCTATATTATCATTGCCCGTTGAGGGTAGTGGAATTGAAGTCTACACAGATGCATCTGGCATTGGCCTAGGGTGCGTTCTTATGCTAAATGGGAAGGTGATCTGTTATTCTTCAAGATAGTTGAAGCGTCCCAAAGAAAATTATCCTATGCATGATTTAGAATTGGCAGCTGTTATATTTGCCTTAAAAATTTGGTGTCACTACCTTTATGGAGAGAAATTTATGATCTATTCGGACCACAAAAGCTTGAAATATTTATTCTCACAAAAGGAGCTGAATATGAGGCAAAGAAGATGGTTGGAATACCTTAAAGACTTTGATTTTGCTATCCAATATGATCTTGGTAAGGCTAGTGCTGTAGCTGATGCACTCAGTACAAAATCGATAGGAAAGCAATCGAGTCTTATGATTAGTATGACAAATCCCATTCCTCAATTTGCCCAATTGAATTTAGATGTTGACATAAAGAAGGAAGATTGTTTTGTAGCCAACATCCGAACTCAACCCACATTAATAGAAGATCTGGTCAAGCTGCAGGACAACGATCCAGTATTGTTGGAGATTAAAGCTAACATAGATCAGAGGTCGGATTTCTCCGTTTCCAATGACGGAAGATTGCTATTTAAGGGCCGAGTATGTGTACCGGATCATGAGGATACGAAGAAATTGATCATAGAAGAAGCACATAATTCCAAGTACACCATTCATCCAGGAGGTACAAAGATGTATCAAGATCTCAAAAGAAACTTCTGGTGGCCCAATATGAAGAGAAAGATAGCAGATTTCGTGTCTCACTGTCTCACTTGCCAACAAGTTAAAGCAGAGCATTTTAGACCCGTCGGTAAATTACATCCCTTAGACATTCCAACATGGAAGTGGAAGAGTATAGGGATGAATTTCATCATGGGTTTACCTAAAACCAGAGGAGGACACGATGGTATATGGGTAATCATAGACCGATTGACTAAATCTGTACATTTTCTACCAATAAAAAGTCGATGGTCAGTGGATATTCTAGCAGCATTATACATAAATAAATTATCAAACTACATAGTGTCCCTGTCACTATTATATCAGATAGAGATCCTCGATTCACATCACAATTTTGGAAGGGTCTACAACATTCATTAGGGACCCGACTAAACTTTAGCACAATATTCATCCACAAACTGATGGCCAGACTGAAAGGACAAACCAGGTAGTTGAAGATATGCTCATGGCTTGTGCTATTGATTTTGGAGGTAGTTGGCATGATCACTTACCTCTAGTAGAATTTACATACAAGAATAGCTACCAAGCTAGTATTCAAATGGCACCATTTGAAGCTTTATATGTAAAAAGTTGTCATTCGCCTATTTGTTGGAATGAAGTAGGAGAAAGGCAATTTCTCCATCCCGACATTATTAGGGATACTACTGAGAAGATAAAACTCATTTGAGAAAGACTACATATGGACCAAGACAAGCAGAAATCGTATGCTGACAATCGAAGACGCGACTTGGAGTTTCAAGTAAGAGATTATGTCTTACTTAAAGTTTCTCCAGGTCGAGGTATCCGAAGATTTGGTATTAAGGGCAAGCTTACTCCAAGATTCATTGGTCCTTTTGAAATTTTGGAGAGAGTTGGTGAAGTGACTTATAGAATTTCTTTACCCCCTCAACTTTCTGAAGTCCATGATGTATTTCACGTCTCAATACTCAAGAAATATGTTCCTGATCCTTTCCATGTCATCACTTATGACAATCTGGAGATTAAGAAGGACTTGACATACGAGCAAAAGCCAGTCAAGATTATTGAATTGGAAGTACATCAACTTTGGAATAAAACTATTCTTGTGGTCAAGATTCAGTGGACAAAGGCAGGGGAAACATGGGAAACCGAAGAAGCTATGTGCAAAAAATTTACAGAACTATTTGAATGTAAGTACACTCTCCATAAATCTATGAATTGAATTTGTGGACCAAATTCTCTTAAGTGGGGGCGGGTGTAATGCCCCAAGAATTTTATAAAATATTTCTGAAGTATTTAAGAATTTTCTAAGAATTTATAAGAACTTTTAATGACCAAAATAGATTAATAAATAAATTCATGGGTTAAATAAATCATTACTAAGGCCGAAGTATGATAACCAATTTACGTAGCCTATTTAAATAAAGCCCAATGGACTTAAGGACCAAGCCCATGAAGTTTGGCCCATATTCTAGAAGGTTAATTAGTTTATTCACGGAATATAAGGGATAAATACTCCCTATTTAGACAATTAAGTGGATAAGATGAAAATAGAGTTTGAATGAATTTCAAATTCGACGCCCAAACATAATGGTGGTCTATCGTAAAACCGCTAAGGGACATATGGCAGTCCAGTTCTAGACCCCTACTTTATGTCATTTTCGTGAGTTGAAGAAAGAGCAAAAAGATTAGATTTTTAATATTTTATCTCCTAGAGATTGAGATGGGAGGACTAGTAAGCATATTAAGGACTCTTAGAAGTCAGGCTAAGAGCAAACAAGGACTCTAGAATTGATCTAATCCATGAAACCCTAGCAAAACCCTATAAATAGAACCCAGATTTGGCCTGTGCGACCCTTACTTTGGCTCGCGTAGAATCAAGGTAAGGAGGTATTATTTTGGATAAGTTCTTTGGAAGTTTTTATTCCTAATACATAGGATGAACATCCCTCAAAATTTCATGATAGGAGATCAAGCACACAAGAAGTTAGAAACCTGCAAAGTTGCTAGTTCCACATTAGCGACCCAAGAAACTATGCGAAAGTCCGGTGAAGATCAAAGAATTAGGGTACCAAATCGAGGTATTTAGAACCTGATCCTTTAGAACTTTTTGTTCTCCTTAGTATCTTCTTCTTAATCTCCAAATTTCATGTCCATAGGTCAAGAGAGTAAGGAGTTAGGGCAACGTGAAGTTGTTGATTTGTCACAAGAAGTGCAAGGAACTAGGGGTAGCATCCAGCCTTAAATTTCAAGTTAAAGGTCCAGGACAAAGGTAGGTCATCTCATGAACGGCTAAAATATCATTCTAGGGGTAAAAGCCCTCTTGTTTTACTAGATTTCATGATCTATGCATCAAGAATTTCATGTTTTATGCATCTACTATGCATCCATGCATATTCTTACCCCTAATTAAGTTAAGAGGAACTCTCTCGTCAATTCACAGAAATCCCATGCATATTGTTAGCCTAACCTTCGTTCTATCATGATAGGGAAGTTTATACATGTTGATTTCCAGACATGATGTCTTTTAAACATTAATTTACTGTCAGACGTGCTCTAGTGGCATAATCTTTGACCGCCAACCTTGTACAGCGGCCCTACGATAAACCGCTAGTCACCTTGAAAAGCGATTTTTATAAAACCTCTGGCGGACCAGAAATAGACCATTAAAGTCCCTCTGGCGGCCTTACGATAAACTGCCAACTTGCTATAATGGCTCTATAATAGATCGCCAATGTTCTGATTTCTGTCAACCCGAGACAAAATCAAGAGCAGTCCATTTAGCTTATAAATAAGCCCAGTTAACTATGTTCTAACCTGTCTTAATGTTATTTACTACTCTGAGTTTTTATTTACTGATTCGTAATCGTGAGTTAATGTTCTTTATGGTGCTTGGGATTATTTTTAAGCATACGATAATTTCATGCCCAAAAATCATATAATCTTGTATTAAATCATGGTTTAAATGCTACATTAACGAGATTGAACGTTGTTTTATCACATTACATATTCTCTTCTTATCTCATAGTCAATTTCTGTAAGTTCATGGCATATATCTCGGTATATGACCATTAGTTACACTTTGCACATTAAGAACACAATCTTGGACATAATAACCTCTCCTTTGGATATTCCTTCCAATGGACTAGGAAATCTTGTTTCAAGGCCTCCGTAAGTCTCCGCGAGCCTGTGATTCCCACTAGGACGTGGAGCTGGTTGTACCTTTAAAGCCCAATTGTCTAGAAAGCACTACCAACATTTTTTGAAATTCTGTCCATTAACTATTCAATACCCGACCGCTACATCGCATTAATCGTCCAGTATCTGACTGCCAAGTTCTCTGAGTCAAAATCGATTTCTTTCTAGATTCATCCCACTCTAGCGGCCCAATATTAGACCGCCATATCAATATAGCGGCCCAATTTTTGACCGCTAAATTTCCTGAGTACTGTTGACCCGAGGTTTGACCCAAGGATTAATATTCCTATAATCATAGATTGACTAGTAATAGTCAAGGACTTGTAACCTTGTTCAAACATATCTAAGATAAATTGTGAAAGATCAAGAACATATCGTTATACTGTCGAATTTTCTCCAAGGCATAACTTAGTAATTAATGCATTTCTTGAACTCATGAATCTATATTTGGTGCATACTTATTGACGCTATGTCTTGAACATTCGTTGAACTTATTACATGCGTGGCCAACTTTATTGCTATATACGTGGAAGTAGCTTGATTTATACACTACTAGAAAAAGCGGGATTTCAGATGGACATTATCCGTCTCAAATCCGTTTGAAAATCCGTCGCAAACCATATTTGTAACGGAATTCCGACGGATTTAAGACGGGAATCGACCGTCTGAAATTCTTAGTCACAAATTTGTGACAGTTAATTTGTCTGTCTGAAATTCCGTTTGAAATTAAGACAGAATAAATTTCGGTCACAAATTCCGTCTAAATCTCATACGGTAAAATTTCCGTATGTAACTTTCTGTATGAAATTATCCGTCTGTATTTCATACGGTTTTTAAGACGGATTTATAATCCGTTGTAAATACCGTCAGTAATCCGTCTGAAAGCTTGCCTGAAATCCGTCGCTATATCTGCCGGATATTACGACGGATTACTTTTTCGTCGTAACTACCGACGACGGTTCCATATGCAAATTCGTCCTAAATCCGTCGGTGTTTGAAACGGAAATCACGACGGATATTAATTTCCGTCTGAAATTACCGTCGCTATTCCAAACGGAAATAGCGACGGAGTGAAAATCCGTCTGAAATCAAAAATATATTTTTTTAAAATATTGCGTTTATTTATCTAATAAACCTGTTAAAAAAAATTATTGGGAACCTACTGATAACCACAAAAAAAACTCAACATCAACGTACCCAAATAAATAAACACCACCGAAAAAAACTCAACATCAACATAGATGTTCAAATAAATAAACACCACCAATAAAAAAATTCCACCATGCTGATCAAATAAATACAAAAAAAAACACATTAACCCTGCTGATCCGTCTGAATAACATAAAACAAATATCATTAAACATCAAGAAATATCTGGTACATCGTCAATATCCTCATCATCCATATCGTCACTGCCCTGCTCATCTCCTCTGTCGCTGCCCGCAGAAGGATCCCCCTACATTAAAAAAATAATAACATTCATTTATAGATAAAAAAATTAGTGCGAAGAAATGAGCATAAATATAAATCAAACATATCAAATTGATAACTGCAGATTTTATAGATCAACTACTAGCTTGAAACAATATTTAGACCCCCGGACCCGACCTGGTAGTTCATTTAAACTAAGTGTATTTTAAAACTGAACTTTGAGCGCCGAGCTCAAACCGGGCATCCGATTTGGATTCCGTCAGTTCTGACAAGTCACTTTCATCTCCCGGTCGCGTTGGAATGATCGGCACGGCCGTCCGACTTGTATTTCAAGTTTTTGACCCCCGGACCTGACCTGATAGTTCATTTAAACTAAGTGTATTTTAAAACTGAACTTTGAGCGCCGAGCTCAAACCGGACATCCGATTTGGATTCCGTCAGTTCTGACAAGTCACTTTCATCTCCCCGGTCGTGTTGGAATGATCGGCACGGCCGTCCGACCGGTATTTCCAATTTTAGACCCCCGGACCCGACCTGGCAGTTCATTTAAACTAAGTGTATTTTAAAACTGAACTTTGAGCGCCGAGCTCAAACCGGACATCCGATTTGGATTCCGTCAGTTCTGACAAGTCACTTTCATCTCCCCGGTCGTGTTGGAATGATCGGCACGGCCGTCCGACCTGTATTTCCAATTTTAGACCCCCGGACCCGACCTGGTAGTTCATTTAAACTAAGTGTATTTTAAAACTGAACTTTGAGCGCCGAGCTCAAACCGGGCATCCGATTTGGATTCCGTCAGTTCTGACAAGTCACTTTCATCTCCCCGGTCGCGTTGGAATGATCGGCACGGCCGTCCGACCGGTATTTCCAATTTTAGACCCCCGGACCCGACCTGATAGTTCATTTAAACTAAGTGTATTTTAAAACTGAACTTTGAGCGCCGAGCTCAAACCGGACATCCGATTTGGATTCCGTCAGTTCTGACAAGTCACTTTCATCTCCCCGGTCGTGTTGGAATGATCGGCACGGCCGTCCGACCGGTATTTCCAATTTTAGACCCCCGGACCCGACCTGGTAGTTCATTTAAACTAAGTGTATTTTAAAACTGAACTTTGAGCGCCGAGCTCAAACCGGACATCCGATTTGGATTCCGTCAGTTCTGACAAGTCACTTTCATCTCCCCGGTAGTGTTGGAATGATCGGCACGGCCGTCCGACCGGTATTTCCAATTTTAGACCCCCGGACCCGACCTGGTAGTTCATTTAAACTAAGTGTATTTTAAAACTGAACTTTGAGCGCCGAGCTCAAACCGGGCATCCGATTTGGATTCCGTCAGTTCTGACAAGTCACTTTCATCTCCCCGGTCGCGTTGGAATGATCGGCACGGCCGTCCGACCGGTATTTCCAATTTTAGACCCCCGGACCCGACCTGATAGTTCATTTAAACTAAGTGTATTTTAAAACTGAACTTTGAGCGCCGAGCTCAAACCGGACATCCGATTTGGATTCCGTCAGTTCTGACAAGTCACTTTCATCTCCCCGGTCGTGTTGGAATGATCGGCACGGCCGTCCGACCGGTATTTCTAATTTTAGACCCCCGGACCCGACCTGGTAGTTCATTTAAACTAAGTGTATTTTAAAACTGAACTTTGAGCGCCGAGCTCAAACCGGGCATCCGATTTGGATTCCGTCAGTTCTGACAAGTCACTTTCATCTCCCCGTCCGCGTTGGAATGATCGGCACGGCCGTCCGACTTGTATTTCAAGTTTTTGACCCCCGGACCTGACCTGGCAGTTCATTTAAGCTAAGTGTATTTTAAAACTGAACTTTGAGCGCCGAGCTCAAACCGGACATCCGATTTGGATTCCGTCAGTTCTGACAAGTCACTTTCATCTCCCCGGTCGTGTTGGAATGATCGGCATGGCCATCCGGCCGGTATTTCAAGTTTTAGACCCCCGGACCCGACCTGGTAGTTCATTTAAACTAAGTGTATTTTAAAACTGAACTTTGAGCACCGAGCTCAAACCGGACTTCCGATTTGGATTCCGTCAGTTCTAACAAGTCACTTTCATCTCCCCGGTCGTGTTGGAATGATTGGCACGGCCGTCCGACTGTATTTCAATTTTAGACCCCGGACCCGACCTGATAGTTCATTTAAACTAAGTGTATTTTAAAACTGAACTTTGAGCGCCGAGCTCAAACCGGGCATCCGATTTGGATTCCGTCAGTTCTGACAAGTCACTTTCATCTCCCCGGTCGCGTTGGAATGATCGGCACGGCCGTCCGACCGGTATTTCCAATTTTAGACCCCCGGACCCGACCTGATAGTTCATTTAAACTAAGTGTATTTTAAAACTGAACTTTGAGCGCCGAGCTCAAACCGGACATCCGATTTGGATTCCGTCAGTTCTGACAAGTCACTTTCATCTCCCCGGTCGTGTTGGAATGATCGGCACGGCCGTCCGACCGGTATTTCCAATTTTAGACCCCCGGACCCGACCTGGTAGTTCATTTAAACTAAGTGTATTTTAAAACTGAACTTTGAGCGCCGAGCTCAAACCGGACATCCGATTTGGATTCCGTCAGTTCTGACAAGTCACTTTCATCTCCCCGGTCGTGTTGGAATGATCGGCACGGCCGTCCGACGGTATTTCCAATTTTAGACCCCCGGACCCGACCTGATAGTTCATTTAAACTAAGTGTATTTTAAAACTGAACTTTGAGCGCCGAGCTCAAACCGGACATCCGATTTGGATTCCGTCAGTTCTGACAAGTCACTTTCATCTCCCCGGTAGTGTTGGAATGATCGGCACGGCCGTCCGACCGGTATTTCAAGTTTTAGACCCCCGGACCCGACCTGGTAGTTCATTTAAACTAAGTGTATTTTAAAACTGAACTTTGAGCGCCGAGCTCAAACCGGACATCCGATTTGGATTCCGTCAGTTCTGACAAGTCACTTTCATCTCCCCGGTCGTGTTGGAATGATCGGCACGGCCGTCCGACTTGTATTTCAAGTTTTTGACCCCCGGACCTGACCTGGCAGTTCATTTAAGCTAAGTGTATTTTAAAACTGAACTTTGAGCGCCGAGCTCAAACCGGACATCCGATTTGGATTCCGTCAGTTCTGACAAGTCACTTTCATCTCCCCGGTCGCGTTGGAATGATCGGCACGGCCGTCCGACTGGTATTTCCAATTTTAGACCCCCGGACCCGACCTGGTAGTTCATTTAAACTAAGTGTATTTTAAAACTGAACTTTGAGCGCCGAGCTCAAACCGGACATCCGATTTGGATTCCGTCAGTTCTGACAAGTCACTTTCATCTCCCCGGTCGTGTTGGAATGATCGGCACAGCCGTCCGACTTGTATTTCAAGTTTTGACCCCCGGACCTGACCTGGCAGTTCATTTAAGCTAAGTGTATTTTAAAACTGAACTTTGAGCGCCGAGCTCAAACCGGACATCCGATTTGGATTCCGTCAGTTCTGACAAGTCACTTTCATCTCCCCGGTAGTGTTGGAATGATCGGCACGGCCGTCCGACTGGTATTTCCAATTTTAGACCCCCGGACCCGACCTGGTAGTTCATTTAAACTAAGTGTATTTTAAAACTGAACTTTGAGCGCCGAGCTCAAACCGGACATCCGATTTGGATTCCGTCAGTTCTGACAAGTCACTTTCATCTCCCCGGTAGTGTTGGAATGATCGGCACGGCCATCCGGCCGGTATTTCAAGTTTTAGACCCCCGGCCCCCGGATTTTCTCAATTCTTCTGAAGTAAATAAGTTTTAAAATTAATAATGAACATAATTGAGTAATTCCATCAAAATAAAAACATAGTAAACACTCACCTGTGCGGGCTGTGGTGTGGTGGTGGTTGATTTCTGAGGGACCATTCCGCTCTGGGAGAGGAGGCCACTAATTGCCTGCAAGAATACTGACACTTGGCTAGAGATCTCTTGCTGGAAATGCTGCTGCTGCCGCTGCATATCAGAAATCTGCGATCGGACCATGTCCATCATGTCGCTGGCAGAAGCGCTGGGGGCAACGGAAGGTATAGTGAAGGCACTGCCACTGGAAGAAGTATAGCTAGAACTCGCACACGCTGATGTCACCGCGCTTGCGTCTAGGCTCTCCCCAAAACCATATAGTCGGCCTTTCTTCGGTACGCCAGCTGCTGCCACCCACTCCACCGGATCGAACTCCGGCTGCTGCGTGTCTCCCTCCCCGTACTTCTCTGTCACTGCTTTGCTATATGTTTCCTACAAATTGAATAAAATAACTAGTCAATTTCATATGAATTACATGCCAATTTAAATGAACGGTACAAGTTACATATGTAGATAAACTTACCGCTGCTGACTTAGCTGTGTCACTCACAAAATCATTAGTCCCCTTCTTTTTGTGTGTTCTGTCGAACACCTCGAGGAACGACGGAGGTCGATTAAGCTCCACAGCCTGTTATACAATTCATAGTAAAAAAAAAGTCAAATATTGGGATAAATTGTAAGAAGATAAATTGGTATATTACTTACCAATTTTTGTTTATGAGCCGCATAAGAGATGGACCCACTCGTATGCAAATTTGAACCTGGTTTTGACGTCCTGTTTGCTTTGGCTTTTTCGGACTTTTCTATCCACTTGGGGTCGGCAAAATGGTCACAAGATATCTCCCAATCCTCCTGCCTCATCCATAGAGGGCGATGCGCCTTCCACAATTGTCGGTCTTCACTCCCCCCACTCAATTTTTTAGCGTGTGCTCGGGCCTCATGTATTCTCCTCTTGTAACTTGAGAGCATAGTAGACTCCCAGGCACGACGACATCTCGCCGCGTCATGTCCACATGTGAATTGAAAAGACCGCTGTAAATCAATTGCTTTTCACACTTAGTATAAAGTTGTAAATTGACTTTGGGAAATACTTGAATTAAATGACGTAATTACTTACTAAGAACATGTTGTACAATGAATCGCGGACGGACATCGAAAATCTCTGAAAGTGGAAGCTGCCCCGGGCACATGTGCCAACATGAGTTCGGTGGAATGATGGACAGCGCTATGGGGTTCAAATTTCATACTGCAATTGCAAATGTCAAAATATTCATATTAGACAGTTGAGGGCTAATTAATGTAATATAACCTTATAGATTTACCCGGATACCCAACACGGGCGACGTCTATCATGGGTCGTGCCTCCCTCGTGACAACTGCCGACATCGTCAAGGGGCTGACTGGTGGGGGTGGGCCCTGTACAAGTGGGAGGTGGTGGGAGGGCACTGAGACCTGCAAGAATTTATTGTCATGTGGAGTGATACATATACTGTGAACATATAATTAAAATATACATACCTGCAGCGGGAGGTGGTGGGGGTGGCGTATGCACAACAGGTGGGAGGGCACTGAGACCTGCAAGAATTTATTGTCATGTGGAGTGATACATATACTGCGAACATATAATTAAAATATACATACCTGCAGCGGGAGGTGGTGGGGGTGGCGTATGCACAACAGGTGGGAGGGCACTGAGACCTGCAAGAATTTATTGTCATGTGCAGTGATACATATAATTAAAATATACATACCTGCAGCGGGAGGTGGTGGGGGTGGCGTATGCACAACAGGTGGGAGGCCACTGAGACCTGCAAGAATTTATTGTCATGTGGAGTGATACATATACTGCGAACATATAATTAAAATATACATACCTGCAGCGGGAGGTGGTGGGGGTGGCGTATGCACAACAGGTGGGAGGGCACTGAGACCTGCAAGAATTTATTGTCATGTGGAGTGATACATATAATGCGAACATATAATTAAAATATACATACCTGCAGCGGGAGGTGGTGGGGGTGGCCTATGCACAACAGGTGGGAGGCCACTGAGACCTGCAAGAATTTATTGTCATAAGTAGAACAAATATTGAAGAATTTAAATTAAAATATACATACATGATCCTCGAGTCTTTTTGCCACTGAGACCTGCAAGAATTTATTGTCATGTGGAGTGATACAAATATTGCGAACATATAATTAAAATATACATACCTGCAGCGGGAGGTGGTGGGAGTGGCGTATGCACAACAGGTGGGAGGCCACTGAGACCTGCAAGAACTTATTTTCATAAGTAGAACAAATGTTCAAGAATTTAAATTAAAATATACATACCTGTAGCGGGAGGTGGTGGCGTATGTACAAGTGGTGGTGAGCCGACACTTGCACCTATAAATAAATTCTTTTAAGTTTGTAAATAATTAAAATATTTATATAGCTAACTTATTGATCAAATATACCTGTGTCTGAAGAAGATGGTAGCGAGGAGGTAGTAGTGCCCCTCTCACTGCTAGATCTCCTCCCACCCCTAGTACGACCTCCTCGCACCATTTCCTTATGAATAACAAAACAATTAATACATATTAATCCACAATTATATAAGGCTAGACAAATGTTATTTAAAATTATGCTTAAAAGTAAGAATCTTCTTACTAAATTATCAAAACATGCCTCCCTCATGTTGATATATCTAGCTCAACTTCATCATCTTCGTCATCCATAGTAGTCTCATGAGATTCAAAATCTTCGTCTTCATCTGATTCTTCCTCCCCTCTAACATCAACATTTAGCTCCGTCGGATCGACTTCTTCCACGCCATCTCGCGTACGTAATGACAGTGGCTCATCAGATTCGTCCATATTAAACCTAGAGGAACCGACAACGCCAACTTCGTCTGATTGATAATATTCAGCACGAGCAACCTCTGAGACATCTCCACTCATAGTTAACTCATAAGTGGGAAAGAGTTTTGAATTAACCCTGCAAACTGCCCACCAATCTCTATTCTTGGATGATGGATAGCTTGAATAGTACACTTGCTGGGCTTGTGCGGCTAAAATGAACGGTTCATAGGTCTTAAGTTTAAACCTATGCTTGACATTGACAATCCCATAATTTGTGTCATGTAGAACAGAATTAGGATCAAACCATTGACACTTAAATATGTATACATGATTGTCTTGTCCCAAATACTGAAGTTCTAAGACTTCTTCAAGAATACCATAGTAGTCCAATTTCGAATTTCATTGTATAAACTTCCCTTCACACATACGCCGCTGTTCATCGTAGACTTATTTCGCCCATAATCCCTTGTATGAAATTTGTATCCATTCACAATATATCCCGGATAGGCACGTGTCTGGTTCGAGGGGCCATAACTTATCTGTTGTACTCTTTGATCAGTAATGAGACCTTGTTCAACCTATATTCAAATTATAGTAGCTAAAATAATAACAATTACCTCAACATACGTAAATACAAACATATATATTCAGAGTTCACACTAACTCGGTTTCTTAGCCATTTGGAAAAAAACTTCTCGCGTTCTTTTTCAATCTCCACATCCTGGATATTAGGACATTTTTCAGCTAATTCTGAATCAAATTGTCTGTAATATAAATGTAGAACCCCGTAAAAAAAATGATTAAAAAAATTTGATAAAGCCAATGTATAGACTTTGTGAAGTCAATGTTGTATAGACTTTGAGGAAGCCAATATATAGACTTTGAGGAAGTCAATGTATAGACTTTGAGGAAGCCAATGTATAGACTTGGAGGATGTATAGACTTTGAGGAAGCCAATGTATAGACTTTGAGGATGTATAGACTTTGAGGAAGCCAATGTATAGACTTTGTGAAGTCAATGTTGTATAGACTTTGAGGAAGCCAATGTATAGACTTTGAGGAAGTGAATGTATAGACATTGAGGAAGCCAATGTATAGACTTTGAGGATGTATAGACTTTGAGGAAGCCAATGTATAGACTTTGTGAAGTCAATGTTGTATAGACTTTGAGGAAGCCAATGTATAGACTTTGTGAAGCCAATGTATAGACTTTGAGGAAGCCAATGTATAGACTTTGAGGAAGTGAATGTATAGACTTTGAGGAAGTCAATGTATAGACTTTGAGGAAGCCAATGTATAGACTTTGAGGATGTATAGACTTTGAGGAAGCAATGTATAGACTTTGAGGAAGCCAATGTATAGACTTTGAGGATGTATAGACTTTGAGGAAGCCAATGTATAGACTTTGAGGATGTATAGACTTTGAGGAAGCCAATGTATAGACTTTGAGGAAGCCAATGTATAGACTTTGAGGAAGTGAATGTATAGACTTTGAGGAAGCCAATGTATAGACATTGAGGAAGTGAATGTATAGACTTTGAGGAAGCCAATGTATAGACTTTGAGGATGTATAGACTTTGAGGAAGCCAATGTATAGACTTTGAGGAAGCCAATGTATAGACTTTGTGAAGTCAATGTTGTATAGACTTTGAGGATGTATAGACTTATGGAGTTGCTGGAAATGTGAATTAAGATCTTACTCAACATAAGGTTCAATCTCGAGGCAATTCAAAAGAATATATATCTCAGCGGCGTGCAACTCTCTATCTTCGAGCGTGCGAGTCAAGCAACGTCCGAACGCACGTCCAGGATGTTTAAATATGGAGAGCCGATCGGACGATTCATCCACTCCCCCATCATCATTACGTGGAGGTCGAGTACGACGAGTTTGAATCTCTGGCTCAAAGTACATAGAACAGAAGTTCGAAATTTCTTCAAGAATGTATGCCTCAGCAATCGAACCCTCCACCTGTGCCTTGTTGCGAACTTTCATTTTTAATTCATGCATGCACCTACAACAACAAGTCAGATGGCAACAATATGTAGCGGCTATGGACGACTTATAAGTTAACAAAAATTGTCACATACCTCTCAAATGGATACATCCATCGAAATTGTACTGGACCTCCGACGATAGCCTCATATGGCAAATGAACGACCAGGTGCTCCATCGAATCAAAGAATGCCGGAGGAAATATCTTCTCTAGCTTGCAAATGGTTGTGACAACTTCTTGTTCGATAGTTTGTACATCCCGAAGTCTGAGTTCAGATGCACATAAAATCTTGAAAAATTGACTCATCTCAGCTAGTGCTCCCCATATCTGCTTTGGCAACAAATCACGAAATGCAATGGGCAGTAGCCTCTCCATGAACACATGACAGTCGTGACTTTTCATACCATATATTTTCCCCTCATTAACATTCACACAACGGGCTATGTTGGATGCATATCCATCTGGGAATCTCAGTTGTTTCAACCACTGGCATACTTCCTTGATCTGTGTATCATGAAGCACATAAGTTGCTTTAGGCTGCACAGTTTTGCCATTGACACTTTGTAGTTCCAGTTCTGGACGTCTACAAAGCATCTTTAAATCCATACGTGCTTTGGCGTTGTCCTTTGTTTTCCCTTTAACATTCATGATCGTATTGAACACATTATCAAAAAAATTCTTCTCGGTATGCATGACATCCAGATTGTGTCGTACAAGAAGAGTTGACCAATAAGGTAATTCCCAAAAAATGCTTTTCTTGACCCAGTTGTGATCCTTTCCAAAATTAGGGAGTTGCCGTGTGCTACCAGACAATTGAACTACATCTGGTAAATTGTGCACCCGTGACGCCATATGTAGACCCGACACCCGTTGCAAGTCAGCTTCATCCATTTCAACAGTATTTTTTTTAAACGAGTCTTTTTGCCTTCGAAAAGGATGGTCACTTGGTAGCAACCGCCGATGGCAATCAAACCAGCAGCTTTTCCCCCCATGTTTCAATACAAATGATTTGGTATCTTCCATACAGTAAGGACATGCTAGCCTCCCATGTGTGCTCCAACCAGATAGCATTCCATATGCAGGGAAGTCACTTATTGTCCACATCAGTGCAGCCTTCATAATAAAATTTTTCTTCCTATATGCATCATAAGTAACAACTCCATCAGTCCATACAAATTTGAGCTCATCAATCAACGGCCTGAGATATATGTCCAAATTTTTTCCGGGACTTTTTGGACCAGGAATTACTAGGGACAAAAATAGATTTTCTCGCTTCATGCACATGTGCGGCGGAAGGTTGTACGGTGTCATGAACACTGGCCAACAAGAATAAGCTGCCACTGAACCACCGAATGGATTAAAGCCATCTGTGCATAAACCCAATCGAACATTACGTGACTCCCTTGAAAAGGCAAGATGAGTACGACTAAAGTGAGTCCAAGCTTCACCATCGGCAGGATGACTGATTATATCATCGGCACGACGTACTCTTTCGGTGTGCCATGTCATATGCCGAGCCGTCTTTGAGGACATATACAGTCGCTGCAGCCTAGGCACAAGAGGGAAGTATCGCAACGCCTTGTAAGGTACATCTTTTGCCTTTGAATTGACCCCCCCCTTAGGTTTGAATCTGTCATGGCCACAAATGGAACATGATATCTTATCTGCATCATCTTTGTAATATAACATACAATGATTCGGACATGCATCTATTTTCACATATCCAAGTCCTAAGTCATTGACCATCTTTTTTGCACGGTAAAAAGTTTCTGGCAACTTCTCGTCTCGAGGCAACATACTCTTGATCAAGAGGAGGAGACGGTCAAAACAAGTCTCACTGATGTGAAATTCAGATTTCAAGTTCAACAACTGTGACACTGCAGACAATCGAGTGTGATTTTCACAACCATCCCACAGCGGCTCATCAGCATCCCTAAGTAGTTCATAAAATCTTCCGGCTGTCTTATTCGGCGCTTCATCGTGAATATTAAAACTAGGACCAGCAGCATCTACAACCATATCCACGTACCCACTTGTGCCTGCAATATTGTCGGGCTCATACCTCAAGAATTGCTCACCATGACACGTCCAATTCGTATAACCATCCACGAACCCTTTCGTGTACAAATGATGTTGCACATCCCATGTTGAACACCACCTCAAGTTTCTACAACTTGAACAAGGGCATCGAATGTGACCGTCGCGATCTATTGCTGCATTTGGATTCCCCAATGCAAATTGAATGAAACTCTCAACCCCAAGCTTAAAGTCATCTGACACCACCCGGTCAACTATTCTACGATACATCCATGAACGATCTGTCGACATTTTGCCTGCACCCAATAAATGACAATACACATCCTAACTTTCAAATCATTACTCATAATATTACACCCGACCCTTTCCTCACATCGTTCATCATAGACCATTTGCAGTTGGAAGAGGAATATTGATTAGATTATCACTTTTTAACCCATCCATGAAGGTTTGATCGCACAATCACTTACTATATGTGCTGCACGATTTGCTAAAAATTTCGGCATCATCTCCCCACACTTCTCCGATATACCAAATATATTTATTGATTTTGAAATTTTCTTAAACACTTACAAGTAAGTGGTTAAGAAAACACTCAAAATCAATAATGGTATATCAGAGAAGAGTGAGGAGACACAACCGAAATTCTCAACAAACCATACAAACACATATAGTAAATGACTGCCTAAGTGCGATCAAACATTCACAGACTGTCCAAACGGGACAATTCAAGACTTTGAGGTAGATATATATATTCTCATAAACAAATGAGAACATACACATCAAACCCAAAGTCTTGAACGGGAAGGCACATTGACACGGTTTTAACGCGCTCTCCTGAGGTGCGTGTAATGTTAGGTCGCACCCACGCACCTCAGCTCACAGGGAATACCCCATGCATTTATATAACATAAAATTAAATAACAACGCAATTATCATTATGGACATATCAAATTAAATAACACCCAAATTACAAAATTTTTCAAATGAAGAACATCGAAGCTAAACAATCTACATTTTTTAGTCAAATTAACATCAAATTTCTATTAAAATCAGATTTAAAAATATATTTACATGCAATAAAAATCCACAAAGTTTTAAATCACAAAATGAATTTTTTGGGTATTTACCTATTGCTATAGAGAATTCTGATTTCTTTGCATTTATCCACATCTTTGTATATATGTACTACTTAAGATGTGTGGTCATTCCATTTCTCTATATCTTCTTATCATCATAAGACAAGGTTCAAATGGGATCACTTTCAGCCTCAGTGGAGCATCTATGGCCTCAAGAATGGCAGGACGACCTTTTTGCATGAGAACTGCTCCCATGCCAGTTCCACTAGCATCACACTCGACTACAAAAGTTTCTGAAAAATCAGGCAAGTCAAGAACTGGGGCAGTTGACATAGCCTCTTTAAGCTGTAAGAAGGCTTGATGAGAAGATGGGCTCCAACTATAACTGTCCTTCTTAAGAAGACTGGTCAGAGGTGCAGCAAGAGATTTTACTATCAGCTCATGGAGGAAGCACTTAACTGTTACTGATCAATCCTTTCCATACTCTCTCATTTGGTCTACCTACATTCCCCCCAAAGTTTCTCTATTCCTATGGAAGCTCATCCATGGAATTTTACCCACTGATAGAAGAGTCCAGCAGAGTGGAATATCATTGTGTTCTAAAAACTTATGCTGTCCAAATGCTTAGATTGAGTCAACCACTCACCTTCTCTTACATAGCAAGCTGTCAGCTGCCACTTGGGCTCTGCTTAAGCCCTGCATTCATATTGATCCCCCTCATGATGGCTGCCAATGCCATCTTATTGGAGCCCCCCTCCCCAGTCTCTTCCCACTGACCCCCACCACACGCCGGAGTGGCTCCGGTGATATTGCACCCCCACCCCCACCCTTCGACCAAAAGTCATCCCAACCCCTCCCTACCCCCTTTCTCCCTCTAGCAATATTCGGGTGAGCTCGCGGCCCCACACCCTCCCAACCAGCAGTCCCCACCCCGGACCCCTTGTAGCACCTCTCCCTTAACCCCCCACTCCCAGAGTAGCCCCCCTAGATCCGCCTGAACTCTCCTCCCCCGGACCCCCCACCCTCCCAGAGATGAGCCCCTACCCCAGACCCTCTGTTGGATCCCCCCTCTCTGAACCACCCCACTCCTAGAGCAGCCCCCCCTCGGACCTACCGCAATCGAACCCTCCTCCCCTAGACTCCCCCCCACTGGAACTTCGCACCCTCCCAGCCAGTAGCCCCCACCCCGGACCCCCCACCGGAGACCCCCTCCCTGAAATCCCCACTCCCAGAGCAGCCCCTCACCCACCGAAACCCTCCTCCAGACCCCCCATCGGAACCCCCCCACCCTCCTAACCCACAGCCCCCACCCTGGACTCCCTGCCGGATCCCACTGCGCGCCTGAACCGCCCTCTGCCAGAGCACCCCCCGGCCCCCTCCGCTCTTGACCCTCCTTCCGAAAACCGCTGCTGGAACCCCTCTCCCTGCCAGACCAACCTCCCCCTCCCGGATCGGCTAGAACCCCCGCCCTCCCTGATGATCCCCAAGCTTTAAAAAAAAAGGAACAACAAATGCAACAATGGCGATGGTGGAGGCGCGTCAGGTAGGGAGAGTTTTACAGAGAGAGGGTGAGGGAGGGGGCTTACCAGACCAGAGAGGATGGCTTGGAGGATGGCGACAATGCGACACTGGCGGCGACAACGAGGACGGCTTCGATGGCAACGACGAGGACGGCTTCAACGATAACGGTGAGGGGGGATCTGCGGGGACGACGGCGACGAGGAAGGCTTCGACGACGATGGCGGCTTTGGCCGCGACGGCGAGGGCGGCTTTGGCCACGACGGCGAGTACGGCACCGACAGTCTCTCCTTGGCAAGGAGATAGTGGAAAGAGAGTGAGAGGGAGAGTGGGAGTGAGACGGAGATCACGGGGGAAGGGGGGAAGAAGGGGGGAAAGCTCCGTCGTGGGGGAAGGGGGGAAAGTTTCGATGGAGGTAAAGAATATTTGTAACGGATTTTAGACGGATTATTTCCGTCTGAATATCCGTCTCAAATCACGATGGATATAAAGACGGAATATATTCCGTCTATAATTATAGATGGATCTTCAGAGGGAATATAGTATGTCGTTAATAACAACGGAATTTGTAACGGAAACTAATCCATCACAAATACATATGGATTTTACGACGGAAAAATATCCGTCTGAAATATCCGTCTGAAATCCCGCTTTTTTTGGTAGTGATACTTGAAGATGCAGTTCGAGTACTGATTGTGTTCAAGGGCTCTATGCTAGTGCCCTCGGCTAATTGTCAGAAGCATACTATTATAAACCATCGGGTATGATGCTACTAGCATCGCATTGCGCTGGGAGTACTTTCTTTATAAATAAGTGAAATATCCATGGGTCATGAAGTGAATTATCAACAAAAATTCACGAAGTACTTACTATTAAGTGAAAAAGTACTTCCTTGTTTGTTACATGATGTTCTAGTATATTCTCGTTACATTCTTGTTCATGAAAGTCCATAATTACATTCTTGCTTGATCATGCTTGCTCAATCATATCTTAACTTGATCATGTCTTGTTACTTTAGTTTATTTACATGATTTATCACGTTCGCATGATTTTACCTTATTCTTTAGAGCTAAAGCGCTAATCACTTTAATATTACCTTCATGTTGATACGTAGATACCTACTGGGCAAGTGTGCTCATTACCTACTTTCCAATCTTTTCAGGAGATGCAAGTGATTCAGATTTGGATTCGAGTTATTCAAGTGATGGGTCCGAGAGCAAATGAGAGTATCATAAAATTGAGAGTGAAGACTTAGGAAGTTAATGATGTCTAGATCGAGTTCATGTCATTTTCTTTTTATTGAGTCAAATAGATTTAAGTGAGTTGGAATAGTCTATGTACTTGGATTTTTATCAGTATTAATGGAGGTGAAAGTTGATTAAATTGATTTGCAATTGCATCTTATGTGTGTGATAGTCTTGCACTTTGATTATTCTTTCTTGCAAGAGGCTTACCATGTCGGCTGTTCTCATTTCCCCAGATTATCTTCCGCTGTATTAAAAGCTCAGGGCGTGACACCCTCCACTGACCCCTCACCTCCCCTGGTCGCACACCCCACTTCCCCCTCCTCCTTTGATCGACCTATCCACCACTCCTCCACCTCCTTGCACATACCACACCCTTCCTGCCCCAACACCCCTTCCACTTAGCCCCCAAGCCCAAGCTCCGCCCCCCTTCACATTCCAGCCACCTCCATTACCCCTAGACTTCTCCAGCAACATCCCACAAGCTCCAGCCCCCATCCCCACTGCCATTTGGTCGCCCATCCCCACCATCACACCTATCATCTTCAACGTGCAATTCCCAGTTCGCAGGCAGCAGAAGAGCACCCAGTTGCAGAAGAAGCCATGTCTTCACCACGGATCATCTGGCGGTGTATCTTATACTGCTGGAAAGCTTGTCGATGCTACTTTGTAGGTGAGGTGGTCTCGCCGTCGTTCGACTTTGGAGCTACTCAGAGGAGTCATCCTCATCAGACTGCGCATTTCCTCCCAGGCAGACAACCAGCAGCGACTTTCAGAGGCTCCCACGACCAGAGCTTTGAGTTTCTTGGGGTGGAATTTGGCTAAACCTTTCTCCTCCAAGCCCTCTATCATCTCCAAGAAGCAGGGCATTTTTTGGACCATAGAGCTCAGAGTTCCAGATTTTCTCCCCGGGGTGCACAAGTTAGCTTCATCTAGATCTGATCCGACCCCCTCTTACTTTCCTGCACCTTGTGGTCTTCTCCGACTTCCTCCGATGACGCCGTTGGTCTCGGCTCGAAGAAGGCTTGTTCACGATTGCAACGGTTCTGGTCCCGCCTTAATCAGACCTCGGAAGTGCTCGTGGCGCCCCCGTCTTCCAGCAGTAGCGCTCCAGGAACAATCAGAACCAGAGCGGATCAGTCCTAGTCCCGACCCTGCCCCATCCATCGTCGACATCAAAAAATTCTTCAATAATTTGGGCGTCCTTCTGGGCCAACCCAGGAAATTTTGGCACTGGTTTCATCATTAGCAGAGCTCGATCCACCTACAAACCCGGGTGTGCGCAACGCGGGTGAACCTGCTTGAGTGAATCCGTCGTTCGATTCGATTGCTTGTGAATCTAGGTCCAAGAGGTCGTGTCACATCAAATTGGTATCAGAGAAAGTTTTAGACTTGTCTCTACTAAGTCTAGTCTAGACCCATTGCATTATTCACCCGTGCATCACCACCTCCTCATGACTACCTCATACTTGGCATACTCGCCACTCTTAGACACATTAGAGGCCTTTGTGTTTGACGGATCCCACCCTAGTATATATCTAGAATGGGAGAAGTCCATAGACTGTCACTTTGGGAGGTTCACCTTGTCAGGGTCTATGCACATCAACTATGCCAAGAGTTTGCTCTGGAGCCAAGCTAGGAACGAATGGCAGCACATAGTAGGTTTGAGAGAAGCTAGTCAAAGGGGAAGCTCCCATCGAATCTTGGGTCGAAATGAGGGCCAATCTTAGAAAGATCTATGCACCCCAATCCAAACCTCCTTGACCAACCCATCTTCCACCCCCAACCCTAACTCCAACCCAAGAACTTCCCCTACCAAGCCCAAACCAAGTTCATCCTTGTTTACCACCCCGGGAGTACAATGCGCCGACCATTACCACCCCACCCACCATAGACCTTCCTACCCCATTACCCTTGGAAGTTGTGGCCCACACGCACACCCAAGTGGAGATGGATGCCAATCCGGATCCACCTCCCACCATAGAGAAAATAGTAGACCCCCCACTTCCACCCACCTCTCGTAGTCTGGGTCCTCATGAGCCGCACACCCTCACAATGAATGAGTCCATACTCCAATGGCTCAAGCGAGGCCCCACCATTCCTATCTCACCACCCTACCTCTCACCCTTGGGATATCAAGCCCAAATTGTGCCCACCCGGTCTTCTCATGTCACACTTCAAACCTCCTACTTTGTGGAAGACTTAGAGGACCTAGTGGACTGCTTACAATGGCAAGTCCACCTAACCGATATGCTAGCCATAGTACCATCGGAGTCTAGCACAATCTTCTTAGCTTACCCCGCCACCAGCTCCATCACCTCCATCTACACTAGCGGTCATTATACAAGTGAAATCCTCCTCTTTCTCCCCAAGGATAAGAAACCCATCTTGGTCCACTCTCCACCCATTGAGGTTCCAATTGCTTTGATTGGCCAACCCACTAGAGACCTTGGCCCAATTACCTTGGAGGAGGATGACTCACCATTTGGGAACCTTGAAGACATAGAGTGCCTCCCTCTAGGAAGACCTTTCCACGACCCCTTTGATCCCTTCCTATGGGAGTCTAGTTCCCCATGTGACCCACCCACCTTACTCACCACCCACCTTACCCTACCCCCACCAACCATGTTGGGCCAAACCCCTCCCTTCCTAGAACCGGGTTACACCATGGGAGCCTTGACCTTAGGCAACATACACCTAGGGATTGAGGAATTGCCCCACTCCATGATGTCCCCCTTCTTAGATCCCTTTAATCGATACGAGTGGAAGTTTAAGGGCCACTCCACACCCACGCACATGGAAGTCATCTCTGGGATAGGAATGCATGTGCCAAGGCGTACCACACCACTTGGCATCATTAGTATGTTGGGTCCAATCATTCATATTACCCACATGTCAAGTAGGAAGCATGAGTGGTCCATATTCGGGTGTAAATGTCCTCCCACGTTCATCATTGGTCATATGCATGCCAGGGGCATTCACGGATGTCCGGGACCCCTGGCATTTGCCACGTCCATCCACACTAGACTCACCTACGGATGCCCTGGTCCTCTCAATTCCATCAAAGTCTTCTAGACATCAAAGCATGATTGGTCTACATATGGTTGTCCTGATCCACCCTTGCATACCGTACATTTCACCCCCACGCCGCATCATAGTGCACGGCACGAGCAATCAAGAAAGCTTCGAGCAACGAGCAGTAAGGTTCATGAAGAGCGGGCAAAAGCTCGTGAGCGCCACTTGGATTTCCATGTAGGCAGCCTAGTGATGATGACATTGGAGTGGCTCTACCCTAGGGTCTCCTCCAACTTGAGGGCACAAGGACTTGGACATTGCCAAGCTCCGAGTGGCTTTGGCAACCCGACATACGGGTTGGACTTACTAATGGGTTTGGGGATTCACCCCATTTCCCAAGTGGCAGATCCGGCACCCTATATGGGCACCGCGGTGGATCCTAGTGAGTGCCTTGAGCCTATACCTTCCTTTGAGAGGGACACCCCAGAGAGCCACCACAAATCAGCCTGAGAACTCGACGTGTGCACACAGAGGTAATACTAGGCAAGCAAGCTATCATCGCCAGCATGAGGGTGTCCGTGCCACTTTGAGAAGCTGAAGCGCCATCCCAGGGCCATGGACGCGGGTCGAGTCAGGAGACTGTGGTTTTCCCGAAGCTGCCTTGGTGCACCACCTCCCCGGTGGACCCATACTTGACAGGGTCGAGTTTTCTCCACCCCGGGGGTATGATGGGGGCATCACTTACCCCTCTACATTTTTTGAACCTCTGATAGATCATCGGCATGCACCATTGTGTTCTTCACACATTTTTGAGTCAATCCATGTAATTTTCATATTTTCTTTGAGTCATAATTGTGTAATTTTCCCTTTATTTGAGTCTGGTACCTAGGTTAGTGAGTCATTTACCAAAGTTATCTATCATATGGTTGATTAGGTTGGCTATTGGGCCCAATTCAATGGGCTGGGCCCCGGGGCGCCCCTCCCTGGTCTGTCTGGTCATTGTGTCAATTGTCCAGGGTCAGTATGGTCATGTGAAAAATATCGTGCCTATAAATATCCCCCTCCCCTCTCTCATTCGTAACCTTTGATGATCAATATAATAGATAATTCATGATGTGACACAACCTAGGACTCAACAAGCAAGCACAATTAAGCATTCAAAAACGGACCGATAATAGCAACCGCTCACCCGATGCTCACTAAGACCCGGGGTAACTTGGCAATGCCAAGGGGAGGTTGTGTGGGCTAGGCCCTTGCTGGTAGAGGTCCAGCAAGGCCAAGGTTTGATTCCCCAAGGGTACGGCTGCCCAAATCAAGGGTCCGACGAAGTGCCAAAGGGCACGGGTTCCACTCTCTTCCCACGATGATCACTTATAGCAAATGAGCTTCAGGATCGGGCTCTCGTCACGGCCAGCGGAGTTTATGAACTAATATTGAAAGAACAAGCATGAATTAGAGCAAAATTTTGGAGCACTCACTCGACCGGTTTGAAGAAACCGGTCCCGTTCGGAGACGAGGGCGAGCGGGGAAGCGTGGGTTCCCCACACGCCGCGCCGGGGTAGCTTGACATGTTTAAGCTATTACAACACTACACCCCATGCAAGGTGGGGATCGTGGGAAAGGGAAGATGATAGTTACATCCAAACACTACCTCCACATAGGGAGGGGCCTTCAGCCGGCCAAGCGGGGAGGGGAAACTAGTGCTAAGAGTGATGTAGAAGTGATGACACCGAATCAGTCTTCCCTCTGTAATAGCTGACAGACAGAGGGTGTGGATGCCGCAGAACTCTCTCTGGAATTTCTCTGAGGGTGAGACCAGTGGGGATCTCTTCGTCTCTGGAACAGGAGTGCCTTTGAATTTTTCCAATTTCTTCAGGGGTCGCTGGCGGCCTGGGCGGGAGTACGAACAGGGTTACTGAATCTCGGACTGTCTGCAACAGACTATCAACAGCAGGAAGACGCGGCTGCCCCGACCGTTCCCGAACTCCGAATCAGTCGCCGTTGGAACCGTTGGAACCGTGGGTGAGTCCTCTTTACAGCAGAACAAACGGGGATGCCAAAAGACGCCGGTGAAGATCATAGGACTCAGAAAAGTGAGGAGTGGTTGATGCAGATAGTTGGAAGCAGAGTCGGACGCCTGAGGAATAAAATTGGTAACTTCTACTGCAAGATGCCGAATGGAGTTCCGCTTCTTGGTTCTGAAAGTAGACAGGGAGATGACGAACTTTTCAGAAGAGCTTGTGGCCTGATTCCTCTGGGGTTTGTCGTGGTGAAGCTTTCTCTCTGGATCAGGATCTCTACAGAGCTAGCTGCTGGTTTCCAACAGCAGGTTGCAGAGGATGCCCTGGCAGCTCCTGACCTCGGAATCAAGCACTGTTAGAGTTTTTGGAATCGTGGACGAGTCCTCTTCGCCGCAAAACTGACGGCGATGCAAACCGATGTCGGAGAAGACTAGGGGATGCAGAACAATGGCGACTAGTCGGTGCAGACTATGAGTAGCAGATCTGCATAGCTGAGGGAGAAAAATGAGAACTCTGGATCACAAGCGCCGAATGAAGTTATGTTTCTTGATTCTGGAAGTAGACTAAGCGATGAAGAACTTTTAAGAAGAACGTATGGACTGCTTCCTTCGGGGTTCGTCGTGGCAGAGCTTCTAATCTGGCTCAGGTCTTCAGCCGAGGCAGAACTGCGCAATTGTGGGAAAATGGACCTCCTGGACGGCTCGGAGATTGGAATAAGATAAAACCACTTCTGTTGCGAGGGATACTGGTAGACGCTTCCGACGATGGCTCTTGGGTCTTCAAACTCGTCCGGAGGAAGTTATGGTGGCCGCTGCAAGTTGCTGGTTCATCTGTAACCTCTGGACAGCAAACTGCAACTTCGAAGTAGCTTCCAATGACCAAGAAAGAAGAAGGGGAAGGGGGTAGATGAGTGTGGGAGTGACCCCTGGTTGTAAGGGGGTCTTGGAGGGGGTGTTCTAAGGTGTGGGAGGTGGAGAAGAAGGTATGGAAGAGGGTCCAATAGATGGTGGTAGTGGGGGCTGCGAATTTGGTTGGAATGGAGAGAGGGAAAGGATATTCGAAAATAGGTTTAAGGGTGGGGTTAATTTTTTGTCTTGGAAATGGGGGGGTTGTGTTGGGGAAGGGAAGGGGTGCTTGGGGTAGTGGGAAGGGTGCTTGGGAAAGTGGGAGGGGTAGTTGGGGGTTGGATGGTGAGGAGAGGATTGGTGGAGGGGGTCTTGGGAAGGGGTGGAGTATTGATGAGAGTTGTGGGGAATGGGAAGAGGCTTAAATGGGGTAGGTGGGGAGTGGAGGTGGTTGGGAAGGGAGGAGAGAGAAGAAAATTCGAATTTGGGTGTTGAGGAGAGAGAAAGTGGAGTGAAAAAGAGAGATTAAGAGAGGGAAGGGTGGGGAATCTCTCCCCTAGGGTTTCTCACCCAAAAAATGGAATCTCTCCACTAGATAAGAAGTGTAAACTCTCAAAATGGTAAGTTTTTTCATTCATTGATTCATTAAGTTGAAATGGGGGGAAATGGGGTCCTATATATAGGAAACCCACATTTCTACAAAAGTCCCTGACAATTGACTCAATAACAAATAACCGAGGGGGTAGGGGAGAGCCCTTGGGCCAAGTCCAATGAATTGGGCCCAATAGCTAACTAGACAATCTAATGACACTCAAACTTAGGGAAATCAACACAAGACCTAGGAACATGACTCAAATAAAAGGGAAAATACATCAAATGACTCAAATAAAAAATTACATTGGACTTAAAATTAAATTACTAGACCATGCCGGATGCAAAGGGAGGTGATGTCCCCATCAATTCCTTTGTGGAGTTTTCTTCTCTCTCTCTTGAAAATTCTCTCCCTCTTATCTCTCTCTCTCAAAGGGGGGCACACCCATTCTCTCTCCTCCCCTCTCAAAATTCAAATTTTCCTCTCCTCTCTCCCCCATTCACTCTTCATTAAAACCCCCTTCCCCTACCCCAAATCACCCATTTAATTCTCCCCTTCCCCAAGGTAGAATTCCACCCCCCTAGACACCCCTTCCTTCTCCCATCACACCCCTTCACTTCCCCAAGCCCCCTTCCACCATTCCCAAGCCCAAAATTGAATTTCCCTCCATTCCCTCTCTCCCCCCAACCCCCTTGGTCGCCCTCCATAGACCCCTCACCTCCCCTGGTCGAACACCCCACTTCCCCCTCCTCCTTTGATCGACCTATCCACCACTCCTCCACCTCCTTGCACAAACCACACCCTCCCTGCCCCAACACCCCTTCCACTTAGCCCCCAAGCCCTAGCTCCGCCCCACTTCACATTCCAGCCACCTCGATCACCCCTAGACTCCTCCAGCAACATCCCACAAGCTCCAGCCCCCATCCCCACTGCCATTTGGTCACCCATGCCCACCACCACACCTATCATCTTCAACCTACCGTTCCCAATTCGTAGGCAGCAGAGGAGCACCCAGTTGCAGAAGCGGCTACGTCTTCACCACAGACCATTGGGTGGTGAATCCTGTACTATTGGAAAGCTTGTCAAGGCTGCTTCGTAGGCGAGGTGGTATCGCCGTCGTTTGACTTCAGAGCTACTCGGAGGAGTCATCCTCGTCAGACTGCACATTTCCTCCCAAGCGGACAACTAGCAGCGACTTTTAGAGGCTCCCACGACAAGAGCTCTGAGTTTCTTGGGGTGGCGTTTGGCTAAAGCTTTCTCCTCTAAGCCCTTTGTCATCTCGAAGAAGCAGGGCATTTTTTGGACCACAGAGCCTAGTGTTCCAGATTTTCTCCCCGGGGTGCGCAGGTTAGCTTCATCTGGATCTGATCCGACCCCCTCTTACTGTCCTAGACCTTGTGGTCTTCTCCGACCTCCTCCGATGATGTTCTTGGTCTCGGCTCGAAGAAGGCTCACCCACGATCACAACGGTTCTGGTCCCGCCTTAATCAGACCTCGGAAGTGCTCGTGGCGCCCCCATCTTCCAGCAGCAGCGCTCGAGGAATAGTCAGAACCAGAGCGGATCAGTCCTGGTCCCGACCCTGCCCCATCCATCGTCGACATCAGAAAATTCTTCAATAATTTGGGCGTCCTCCTGGGCCAACCCAGGATGTTTTGGCACTGGTTTCATCATGAGCAGAGCTCGGTGCAGTCTGTGGCGGCACAGTCATCGACTCCATGTCAAGATGTTCCAGAAGTGGATAGAACCGACAACGTTCTGCATTTCGGCTTTTGCTTAATTCTCTATCCCCGCCTGGCTGGCTTACAGCCCCTCCCTGCGCAGAGGTAGTGTTTGCTTGTAATATGAAATTAACCCACACCCCGAGATCCCCCTCCTGCGAGAGGCGTAGTGGTGTATCATTCTGAAATTTCAGGTTCGAGCTACACCGGCGCAGCGTGCGGGTTCTACCCACGCTTCCCCGCTCGCCTCATCTTCGGTCGGGATCGACATTTCCACGTCGATCAGGTGAGCAACTGAACACCCCTCTCTGCTTGAATTAAATTTGCTTGCTAGTATTGCATCTTAGTGTTGTCGGCGGTAAGAGAGTGCCCGATCCAATTTCCAACTAATTGATTGCCACCGCAGGTGAGTTGCGAGAGCTATCCTACATCCGATGCCCTTGGGCTGCCGACCGCCCGTGAATTGGGCATCCCTGGCCCATCGGGGTCCTCCCCGAGCTAGCCATACCCATGGAACCCCAAGGTCCAACCTCGGACCCTCACCATCATCGTCGGTCCACCTACGGACCCGGGTGTGCGTGACGCGGGTGAACCCGCTTGAGTGAATCCGTCGTTCGGTTCGATTTCTTGTGAATCTAGGTCTAAGGGGTCGTGTCACATCACCCAACATGTGGTCCAAGGACCAGGGAACACCTGGATCTAGTTCCCCTCCTAGCTTCATCACTAAGGGACATTCTATTAATCGTCCACCATATTTTAATGGTACTAACTATCTCTATTGGAAAATTAGGATGGAGGTGTTTCTAAGGGCTCAGAGCCATGAATTGTGGAGGGTCATCACCACCGGACCATTCGAGCTTCCTAAAGATGAAGATACTTGGTCCAGGGAGCAGATCCATGTATCAACTGTAAATTGGATGGCAATGAGCATCATGCAGTGCACTGTACATCCCAAGGAGTATTCCAGAATTGCTGCATGCAAAACAGCCAAGAAAATGTGGGATGAACTTCAGTTGATCTATGAGGGAACATCACAGGTACAAGCCACCAACGTAAATATGTTAACATATGATTATGACTTATTTAGAATGAAGTGTGATGAGACCATATCAGAAATGTATGCTAGGCTCTCACAAGTCACCAACAATCTGAAAGCTCTGGGTAAACCCATCCAGGAAAGTGAATTGGTTAGGAAAATACTAAGGTCCCTAACCCCGGTGTGGCACACAAAAGCCACTGTCTTGGAAGAGTCTAAGGACCTATCCACTATGACTATCACTGAGCTGATAGGAACCTTGATGGCTCACTAGATCAACCTTAAGAGGAATACATAAGAGAACAAGAAAGGAAAAACATAGCTCTTAAGGTATCCAGAAGCAGTGGTGAGAGCAGTGAGGAATATGAGAATCTCTCAGGTCTCGATGATGAGCAGCATGCTATGCTAACCCGACAATTCCAAAAATTTCTAAGGACCAGAGGTAAGAGCTTCAGGAGAAGAAGGCCGCAATAGGATGGTAAGAACTCCAATTTTAAATTTGACAAGAATAGAGGTTCTAATAAGTTTACATGTTTTCAATGTAAAAAACCAGGACACATGAAAAGTGAATGCCCGGAGCTCATGAAGAAGAACCTAAATGTGTAGAAAAAGAGGTCTCAAGCTATGGTCTGCACATGGATTGACAAGGAAGAGGATATTGAAGAGGATTCTTCAGAAGAGGTGGAGCAAGGACTGTGTCTCATGGCCGACAGAGACAATGAGGTAAGCATTCCTTTTGAAAAATGTAGAATAGATGATTGGGAGGATGCTTACACTAACTTGTTAGAAAAGTTTAACTATCAACCTAAAGACTATAAAATGCTAAAAAAACTGAGCAATGTTGTTGAGGAACAAAAAAATATGAAAAAGGAAAATGATGATATGAAGAAACAACTTGAAGAATCAGGCTCACAGAGAATTGAAAATAAGAATCTTCAAGTTGAAAATGAAGAAGCTAATAAGAATCTGCATGAGTTTAAGGCAAAATTTCAAGAGATCTAGAAAGAAAATGTACTTGTTTCTGAAAAATATGAAGCTGTAAAAATTACCAACATTAAGATTTAGAAACACAGTGAGAATCTTCAAAAAGATCTTGAAGACAAACAAAACATCTTGGAAAAATTTGTGGAAGGAAAAGCAAATTTGGACACCATGCTGGGTGTGAAAGTAAATTTTAGCAGAGAAGGTTTGGGCTTTGATTCATCTAATAAGAGACCCTTTGAATTCAAGACTACCACATTCTGTCAAGAAAAGGGTAAAGAAAAGCTGGACACCCCATCCAGCTCAACTAGCAATAACAATACCCAACCAACCATGAAAACCAATCACATTAAATTCAAAAGTCAAGGTAAAATTGTCCACAAGCCCGCACTGCATAAGAGCAACCAGACTGTTGCTTCGCGGCATGCAGATATCAACAGAGCAAATCTTGGATTTCAAAATGGGATGTGTCAAGGCAACAACTCTTACGCATCGATGCAGTGGACTCAGAATAGATGGCCCAACCAAAACAAAAATAGGAATCAATACACACCACATTGGGCTCATTTCAATTCTTCTCAGATTCATTTCAATGAACACATCTATATGAATCAGAAAAGGTCTAGGAGGCATCCATAGAATAATTACCCAAATGATTGGAACTAAACATTCAACAATATGAAGCAAACAAAATATTTCTCAATGCCTGTTGCCCCTAAATTTGTTCATGCTGAAAATAAAAGTTTTGTTCACGAAAAGGTACCAAACAGATCTGGATCCCTAAGATTATGTTGGAAGGATTGAGTGACATGTTTGGACCCAACTTCTCTGGGGTCCCAAAGCATTCTACTTAATTTGATTGCAGGTGAGCCTAGCACCCGAGCACAACGGGTGGTACCTAGACAGGGGCTGCTCCAGGCACATGACAGGTGATCAGACCAAATTCAGTGAATTAGAAATGAAGGTAGAAGGTCTGGTCAAATTTGGAGGGAAGAACAGAGGTAAGATCATTGGTGCATGTACAATTGGTAAGTTTCCCTCAAATACCATTGAAAGAGTGTTGCTTGTAGAAGGTCTTCAGCACAACTTACTTAGCATTAGTCAGTTATGTGACAAGGGTCACAGAGTGGTTTTTGACAATTATGCATGCAAAATCCTTGAAATAATTTCTAACAAGGTTAAGTTTGTAGCACATAGAGTTAATAATGTCTACATTGTATACTTAAATGAAAACACTGAATCAAATATTTGTTTGTCTGCTGATTTGGATAGCAATGCATTTAATTGGCATAGTCGATTAGGCCATGCTAGCTATACTACACTGAATAAGTTAGTCAAACATGATTTAGTTAGAGGCATGCCTAACATCAAGTTCAATTCAATCTCCAAAATGTGTGATGCTTGTGCTCTGGGTAAACAAACCCGGATGTCCTTCAAGCTCAGATCTCAGCCATTGTCCTCCAGGCCAATGGATCTTTTGCATATGGATCTATTCGGTCCAACTAGAACTCAGAGTCTAAACGGTAAATGCTTTGGGTTTGTGATTGTAGATGATCATACTAGGTTTTCTTGGATATTTTTCATAGCAAATAAAAATGATGCATTTCAGAAGTTTAAACGGTTTTTCAATAAAATCAAACAAGAAGGAAATCATAGAATTTTCACCATCCAATCTGATCATGGAGGAGAGTTTGAAAACTCCATGTTTTCTGAATTTTGTGACAATGAGGGATTAACTCACAGATTTTCTTCTCACAGGACTCCAGAGCAGAATGGCATAGTGGAAAGAAGAAACCAGACCATTGTCGAAATGGCCAGAACCATGCTCATAGAGAGTCAGCTACCTAGAAGGTTTTGGTCAGAAGTGGCCAATACTGCTTGCTATACTATCAACAGGGCCATGGTAAGACCTATCCATAAGAAAACCCCCTATGAGCTCATGAAAGGTAAGAAGCCAAATGTGGCTTACTTTAGGATTTTTGGTTCTAAATGTTTCATTCACAACAACTATAAAAAGGACCTTGATAAATTTGAAGTAAAGAGTAGCCTAGGAATTTTTCTAGGATACTCTCAAACATCTAGAGCATATAGGGTTTTCAATATCTCAGATCAAACTGTAGAAGAATCTCCTCATGTTATATTTGATGAAACAAACAATGTTATTAACATGGATGATGATGACAAGAACTCAAAGCATGATGGAGAGTTTTTGGAGGACAAGCTGAATGAAGAAACTTAGTCACCTGCCGTAACAAACGCTTCGAACCAGGTAGAGTCAATCGAAATAGGTGAGTCCTCAATAAATGTCAAATTTTTGAAAGATCACCCTGCACACAATATCATAGGCAACTTAATTGACCCTCCTAGAAAAAGGTCTTTTCTCAGGAATGTAAATAATGAAGACCGAGTTGCATTAGTGTCACAAATTGAACCCAAGTCAATGGAAGAAGCCTTAAAAGATGAATCATGGGTAAATGCAGTGAATGAGGAACTAGGTCAATTTGAAAGAAATAATGTATGTGTACTCATTCCGAGACCTAAAAATACAAATGTTATAGGAACTAAATGGGTTTTCAGAAATAAAATTAATGAAGATGGAATAATATCAAGGAATAAAGTCAGATTAGTAGCCAAGGGTTACTGTCAGGAGTTTGGGGTTGATTTTGATGAATCCTATGCACCAGTTGCTAGGATGGAAGCAATAAGAATCTTATTGGCTTTTGCATGTTCTAAAAATATAAAACTTCATCAAATGGACGTTAAAAGTGCATTCCTAAATGGTTTCATTAAATAAGAAGTCTTTGTGGAACAACCCCTTAGATTTCAATTGCCTTTACACCCTAACAAAGTTTTCAGGTTAAACAAAGCCCTGTACAGTCTGAAACAAGCTCCTAGGGCCTGGTATGATAGGCTGACAGAATTTCTGATCAACAAGGGCTACAACAGAAGTAAGGTGGATCAAACTTTGTTTGCTAAAATTCTGAATAAGGACCTCATCATATATCAGGTATATGTAGATGACATAGTCTTTGGCTCAACATGCACTGAACTACGCAATGAGTTTGCTCAGTTGATGTCTAATGAGTTTGAAATGAGCTTGGTTGGTGAATTGAAATACTTTCTTGGTTTGCAGGTTCAACAATTAAAGGATGGGTGTTTTATAAGCCAGACCATGTACACTCTGGAAATTCTCAAGAGGTTTGGGATGGACAAGTTGAAGCACATCTCAACTCCAATGGGAACCAATACTTCATTAGATGCAGATAAATCAGGTAAAGAAGTTGATTCAAATCTGTACCGAGGTATGATCAGATCCTTGTTATACTTAACTGCCTCGAGACCGGATATACAATTCAGTGTAGGTATGTGTGCTAGATATCAATCTAGGCCTACTGAACTGCATCTTGCAGCTGTGAAAAGGATCTTTAGATATATATATCTACCACACACAACTTAAGATTATGGTTCCCTACATCACGCAATCTAGATCTAAAATCTTACACTGATGTAGATTATGATGGGTGCAAATTAGATAGGAAGAGCACTAGTGGACACCGTTAATTCTTTTGTGGGTGTTTTTGGAACCTTGGTTTTGATGATGTCACACTATGAATCATGTTGATGCATGAGTACATGAAAATCTTCTGTTTGATGTGCTGAAAACTGTGGTTGATGAGAAGTGTATTGATGCCTTCCTTGTTGTTTATAAGTCAGTGCATACATACAGCAAAGTTTATGTATGTGAGGTCATCAGAGTCATCATGCATATAAGGTCAATACACTGTCATACATTATTGCATTGTTTCACATGTCAGGTCAAGGCACATATTCATGAAGAATCTATCGAGTCAATGCATGATGGTCATTTTGTAGAACAGGCCGATGCGTATAAGGAAATAAGTCAAAGCATATTCATACATTCATTTCATCAAACAGGTTGTGCGCAGACTCACTATGTAATATAGGTTAGTGCATATGAGTGCACATGTTCATACAAGTTTGTGTATATGCAGTATGAAGGTCGGAGCATCTTAATGTAAGTTAGTACTCATACATGTCCTCATCTCTGAGTATACATGTTTAAGTCGGAGCACCTCCATTCTAGGTCAGTGCACATGTTCATTTGCAAAGCATGAACATCTAAGCACCTTCACATATGGTCGGTGCACATACGCATTTTCATAGCATGAAGGTCTGAGCACCTTCACACAAGTCAGTGCACATGCACTACTTTGCTCTGACAGGTCGGAGCATATGTTCAATTCTACATCATAAGGTCAGAGCACCTTTACTACAGTCAGTGCATATGCATGCATCAGGTTAGAGCACACTAGGCATAGTCGGAGCATATGGTACATACAAGTCTGAGCACATGTATTCCAAGTCAGAGCACATTCATATCGAGTCAGTGGACACGCGCACGCTCACAAATATAAGGTCAGAGCACCTTCCCTAGTTAGAACACATGCACATTCAAGGTCTGAGCATATAAGTAGAACGTCAATGCACATCTGTTTCGGTCTGCAGCTAAGTCTACGCACATTCATGCATTTACACTTCAAGGTCAGAGCACATGCTCATTACACATTCTTTAAGTTCGAAGCTAGTATGTCTATGTCATGTACAAGGTCAGTGTTAGTAGTGTTCTCATTCCTAAGGTCAGTGCACCCTATGCATCTTACGTTTTCTCAAGACTGTGCATATTTTACACTTGTCTAAAATTCATTGGTGTACTGTGACTCGTGTTTTTAAAAGGTCAATGCACATTGACTATTCACTCATGATGATGAAGTGTTTGACGAAATGCCTTATATTCTATTTGACAGGGGTTTAAGCATGAAGAGTCTTAAGTCATAAAAAGCCATCAGATCAAACACTTTAAGTGTAAAATACAGTCACGTGACTCAAGGCTCAAATAAAGAGGCACGTGATCCAAGGAGGAATCTTGACTGAAGATTCAGCCACGTGGATAGATTTTCATGAGCATTAGACACGTGGACTCCCAACAGCGCACCCTTTTCAAAATTCCTTGAGCAGGAACACTTTTCCCATGCGCCCAACTCTCTCCAAGCTATAAATAGAAGCCTGGTCTCTCAAATAAAAAGATACAGAGATACACACGAAAATAGAGTGAAAAAGAAGTCAGAAAGAGGGAGATCGTGAGGGGAATAGAGAAGATAACCATTTGAGAGCTCCAAAAAAGATAGAGGATACGAGAAGAAAGAAGATGAGTTTCAGGGAGAGTGAATTGCAGAGAGTTATAGAAAAGGGCGAAAATAGAGTATCGAAAGTGAAGCTGATTTAAGAGTGAAGCTGATGCTGCTGATCACGATCTCTAGATCATATCTAGGATCGTTTGCTCCTTTGTGAGCTACATTGTAATTCAAGTCAGATCTATCTTCTGTCCTTATTTTCTTATTTTCTTTATATCTTTTCTGTTTCAAGTTGTTTGGCAGTGGATATCCAAGCTGTAATGCTTAGCGATTAGCTAAGCTGTAATGCTCAGCGGTCAGCAAGCTATGATGCTCAGCTGTAAGCAAGCTATGATGTTCAGCGGATCAAGCTGTTAGTCAACGGAATCCTCACTCTAGTTTGAGTGGGGGGGTGGACGTAGATCTCAAGGTTGAGGCCGAACCACCAAAAAATTCTATGTGTCCTGTGTGATTACTTCTTTGCATTCAGTTTCGTTAGATGAATGATTAGGATCAATATTTGTTAGCATATACTTTTAATTGTAGCTTCATTCTTATGAACATTGTAAATCTTCAACCAACTAGTATATAAAAAGACGTGGCAGGAATGGTAGGTTAGGCCTATCTGGAATGTCACCTCTTGCGTGAGGAGATCTTGATCCAACCTCCGTCTTGTACTGAATTGAGTTGATGATTACTCTTTTCATTTGAATGATCTGTAGTGAGACTTATATGCACTATGAGTGTTAAACGTTCAGCCTGTGCGAGTGAGTTTATTCCTTTACGATACAGTCAGCATAGTTAAAATTTTAATTTCGCAAAAGTTTTGTATTAGGATCCATTCACCCCCCCTCTGGATCTCATCTGTGCACCTGTCAGTGCTATATCATTTTTCACCAATTGGTATCAGAGAGGGTACTGGTACATCAGATCCAACAATCTGTAGTGATCCTGCTAGTCTTTAGTGCACTCATTTTTGTCTGGCTATTCGATTTTGCTGATTGTCAGTTCTGATTTTCAATATGAGCTCAATGGCTGATCCCCCAATGTTCGATGGCTCACATTTTTACAACTGGCTTGCAAAGTTCAGAGATTATGTTGAATCAATGAATCCCAATCTCTAGTACTAATTGCATACGGTCCATATGACATTCCAGAGGATGAATCCAAATGGAATGTCGTTGATAAACTAAAGAATGCAGAAAACTTGAAAGCCCTAGAGATGGTAAAGAGGGCGATATATATTAACATATTTCCTAGTGTCACTGTGTGCAATACTGCGAAGGAAATCTTGGACAAGATTAATCCAGTCCATGAAGAGAAGGCAGATCACAAATATTTTATGGCCAGTGATGTAACTACTGAAGAAGAGGTAATTAGTTCTCCTTTCAAAAATTACACAGTAGATCAATGGGAGGATGCTTACACTGATTTGTTTGAGATGTATGAGAAAATAAGAAAAGAAAACAAATCATTGAAACAGAAACTGAAATATGTCAACTATGCTGAATCTGATCATGTTGAAGATGAAGAACTGAAAGCTGAAATTGACAAACTTAAACTGAAATTACAGGAGTTTAATAATGAGAAGTATGAATTGAACACTTTGAAATCTGAGAATAAAAATCTTAGAATTAAACTCCTTGAAGCTGAAAATTCATGTAATGAATGTGTCTTTCTGAAGGAATTAATTGATGATCTTAATTCTGATGTTGAAATGCAGAGAAATCTGATTGTGTCCTTAAAAGAAGAAAATGAATGTTTGCTTGAAAAGAAAAAAGAAGTTGAACAACTTGAAGAAACCCTGATGGAAGATAATGGTAATCTGAAAGAACAGAATAAAAAGCTCATGGTCTTAAATATTGTCATGTCTGAAAAATGGTTAGCAATTGAAAAGGGAAAATCTGTTTTGAAAAAAAATGAAGCTAACTATGAAATAAACTTGACACCGGAAGTTAATACCCTCAACAGCTTGAATGATGATTTGCATCAACAAGTGACTTCATGTGAAACAGAGATTGTTAACTATGAAACTATTGTTTCCTCTTTGCAATCTGAAATCCAGAATCTAAGAAATTCACTGTCCAAATTTGTTAAAGGGAAGGACAATCTTGATAAGATCCTTGGAGTTAAAATAAATTTTCAGAAGGAAGGGTTGGGCTATAACCCTGTAAATAAAAATAACTTTGGAAATAAAACTCAAACTTCTTTTGTTTCTAGTTCTGCTCCACCTGTTTTCCAATTCACTGCTCAAAGAACTGAAATCCAAAATAAAAATCTAAAAATACAGGAAAACAGAAAAAGAATGTTGATGTTTCTGTAATGAATGTGAATAATGCTACACCATTGCATAATGTTCATAAGCCTTCTATTCATTCATAGGTTCATAAAAAGAAAACTTCATGTCATTACTATGGTAGGGCAGGGCATATGATGCATGACTGCCATGATATGAAAATTGATGATATGAATGCATGTAAGAATGTGAATGCTCTTAAGAACACCAATGTGCAGAAACAATTCAGAAATGCTTTGGGTAGTAATACGAATATGCATGTTGAGCATATTGATAGTTCACACAAACATGCACACAGAAACAAAATAGGAACTACATGTTTTTATGGTGGTAGAAAAGGTCACCACATGCATGACTGTGATTTGTTAAAACAAAATGATCAAAAGTTCAAAATTTTCATGTTAGAAATAGTTTTGCAAATAACAATCATGTTAGAAAACATGCAGTTCAAAACATTGAATGTTTTCATTGTGGAAAATTTGGGCATGTTGCTTCTAAATGTTGGTTTGCTAAGAAAAAGAAATTTCATCCTGAGCATGTTAAATTCCCTGCATTTAGAAGTACTCATGTCAAGAATAATTTGGCTTTCATTCACAGATATCCCATTTGTAAAAACTGTGGAAAACATGGGCATACCATTTCTGAATGTTATTAGATAAAATCTGATCTCATGAATGTGTGGAACTATTGGAGTACACCTATTAGAGGTGTAACTCATCTGACAGGACCCAAGAATTCCTGGGTTCCTAGGCATTTCAAATAAGCTGTGTTTGCAGATGTGCCATGGTGGCTGAAATAAAAATGGGGGTTTAATAAAATCAAGGTACACAGAGGTCAGTCAAACCTCAACTCAATTCCTTTCAGTGTCAGTTGCTATTTTTAAATAAATTTCTCTTGAGCATTGCATATCTGGTTATATAGATTCACTAGTTCAAGTTGATGTCACTTTATCACACATGTTATGTCTCTTCTAATTTGAATACCTGCTGCATATAATTCAACAAGAAAACTGCTAGTCATTCTGTGTTCATATTAGAAGTAACTCCTTGCAAGACCTCTATGGTATATAAATGGTAAGATACTAAAGGGCAGATGTTATTTGTCTGGAAGTTCTTACTATGCGTGAGGTAATTTTTATAAGACCAAGTCCTTTGCCTGGTACCATAGGTCAAACTTGCATTTTATATTGCATTTTGCATCTCTGTGTACAATAGAGAAAATGAATGCTATTGGTTTGAAACTGAGCTGATTGTGAGGGGGAGCTATTAAATTCTTGCTGTGGCTGTATCCTATTCTGTGGAGGATTTTGACTTGATACTCTCTAAATTGATGGTCTGATGTAGCTGTCAGAATAAGGTTCCTTATTGTTACTGCTAGCTAGATTATGTTGAAGACTGAATATCTATCTAGAAAAGTTCATGCAGTCTGGGTTTATGGCCGGATTTATCAGGATGAGTAAACTGGTTGGTCAGTATAAGAATTGGGCTCTTACTTCACTTCATCTGGTATAAGCTGAATGATGTGCTCTTGATGAAAATCGTTTGAAAAGCTCTGGTTGTTTGCAAGTCTGGTCTTCAATTTTTCCCTTATGCTTTTTGTGGTCATTCACACAACTTCACGTGACTCCATTTCATCTCTGTGTTTTTCTATTTTATCTATGTCATGTTCTATCTGAATCCATTTAATTGTATGATCATCTGTTCAAAAATGTCCTAAAATATGTCATTCAGGAGGAGTAATTTATAAAATCTGTTATCGGTTACTGATAAAGAGATGTGATTACAAATCTCCCAGATCTAAAGAAAAATTACTTGACCTTACACAAACTGTGAATTGTTGGTTATGAGGAGATTAAATATAATCTTAATGTTCAAAGATTATCCACAAATGCATTCACAATGTTTTTAAACCATTCTAAAATCGAAATGTTTAACTCACTTCCTGAAATCTGAAAGTCATGAGTAATAGAACATTTTTTTGGTAGAAAATTATGTTCTTATATTGATTTTAAATTATTTCAAAGTTAAATCTGTTATTAGACCAGAGAATACGCCATGGAAATAAAATTATGATAAGGCAGAGCAATGGTTGAAAACACTGAGAAACTGGGTTTGTTCTAAAAGAAATAAATTGAGCCTATGTCATGAAGTGTTTCAATTAACTCTATTCAAAAATGAAGTATAATGGTAGATTGCACTAAGTAACCAAGGATTCAAGCGTCTAATCAACGTGTCTCCTTGAGTAAAAAGGTGCAGTCATACTTGAGTACTCAAGCAAATAATAAAAGAAAATTGAGAAAATATGGTTGACTCTGTTGCTTCAGAAACTTAAAACCGTTTATTTTTAATATAAGACATATTTTCATACCATTTTTTTTAATGAAAATGATGAGTAAGATTGATGGCTTTTGAATTGAGCTTAATACATTGGTAAGATTGGTTTATTCTCATTATTTTTGCATTAAAGGATTAATTTGAGAACACTTATGCATCAAGATTTAAATCTTGTAAGCCACAAATCTCATGCATGTAAGGGAGAGAATTTAACTAAAAGTGAGGGGCAGATATGTAATTTGTCTTGAAATTGGTAAAGTAATGGGTTTTATATTTACTCCATCGCTTTAAATGTTCACATTTCCATGGAAACCCTCTACATTCAGGTCGATGTTTCTTTTGCTCTGAAACCCTCCGACTCGACGTTACTGAGTCTCCCGTGCTTTCTTTATCTCTCTCTCCCCGTGCAAAGTCCTCTTCTCCATTCCTATTTTCTAGCTTCTTTATATCCTTCCATTTACACCCTCGTGTCAATCATGGAGTATTTTGTCATGAAAAGCTTGGGGAAACGGAAGATCACGGAGGAGCAACAACCAGATTCCATGGAAGTAAGGAAAGAAGCTGTATATACTCGCAAGATGAAAAGGTCAAAGCATAAGCATGATGAGAGCTCTGGATCAGGCATGCATGTAGAGAGGTCTATCAAGGGTATAGAAGAGATTCCTGAGTTACCGTTAAAGCGGTGCCGGAGGTCTAAGAAGAAACAGACCCGTCAGTCATCTGAAGAAGAAGGTATCCTGAACCCATAAGAGAAGGGTATGTGCATGAGTCCGGAAAAATCATTTTTCCCCAATATGTCGATTTCCACGACATGAAGATGCTAGAAGAATTTCTTGAGTTATTAAGTCTAATCGAATTTCAAGGGTGGAAAAGATTCTGTGAAAAATATAGGTATTATTATCCAAAGTTGGTCCATGAGTTTTATGGAAATCTAAGATTTTATCCAGACCGACTTAAGATAAAGTCCTATGTTAAGGGGTTTAAGATTGAGTTGACCCGTCACTCACTACATAAGTTTTTAAGGATTCCTGAGGATGGAATCACTGAAAAGGAATCGAAATATGATGAATTTAAGGCTTTTTCAATTTTGACCGATCAGCCCAGAAATCTTGCTGATCCAAGAAAGATTAAGCTGACTGCATATAACACCAATAAATTTTCTCCAATGAAAAGACTGCTCCACCACATCATCACTTCAATCATAACCCCACAAGATGGCGGGAGAGCAAGACTGACTGAAACATAAAGGTTCATTCTATATTGCATGTTCAAAGGGATTAAGGTATGTCTACATGATGTTATGATTCAGATAATTGGGACATGCAAAGAATCAAGAAGAAATTTACCTTATGCAGCACATCTGACTTCCATCTTCAAGAAGTGCAACGTTCCTTTAGATAATGAAGAATTCAAAGAAATTCCTAAAGTCAATATCTACAACATGAATTTTATCAATAAATTCATGAAGTTGAAGACTAGTGTTGCAGTTCCAGAAGAGCAGCAACCAGTTGAACAACAAGAGGAATAGCTGCCAGAAGAACAATCTGAATAGCCTCTATTGGAAGAACAGTTAGAGCAGTTTGAAAAAGAAAATCAAGATGTAGAACAAGAACTGCAAGTTGAAATGGAGGCAGTGCAACAGATAGAACAACAGATTGATCAACTTGTGGAGCAAATTGATGAGCAGATTGGATCTCAACAAGAGACAGTTATGAAAGAGCAGCAGCAATAGCAAGATGTTCTGGTAGAACAAGAACTGATACAGCAACCGGATGTACAGACAGAAGAGAAGAAGAACAGATTCAGTAGAATATACAGCAGGAAATAGAAGAGCAAATTGAGCTGTAGGAAGATCAGCAGCCCTTAGAACAGGAAGTGGTAGGTCCAGCTACTTACTATGGACCATATCATGGACCAGTAATGGCATTAGGGATTCAGCCACCTCTGTCACCTGAGGAACCTTTCATCCCATCAGAATTTCAAGCCTCCAGCTCAGCTACACCAGGGACAGGACCACAAGCTGCAGAAGTGCATTCTACATTAGTAAACCTACTAATGAACCAGTCTAGAATAATGAATGCACAATTCATGCATTTAAATTCTGCTATTCAGAGATTGGATGCTAGGATGATTCATATGGAACAAACTGTGAATAGTCAGTGGGAGAAGTTTGTATATGATAAGTATAAGTCTGATGAAAGATTACATAAATTCTTGGACTCCTTACTGAATGTGAGTAATCAGGCAGGAGACATTCTGAGCAAACTGAGAGACACTCAAGCTTCATCTCACCTGAAAATCACTCAGACTTTAATCCATGCCTTTGACATCAAGACAGAACAAGAGATTATCAGAAATTAGCTGAACATAATCAGACAAGATCAGCAGGCATTGACTCAAAGAATCAATACCATATCTGATGAAGTTCAGGGAAGCATCATTCAACTTGGAAATATATATGGTAAACTGGATGATGTCCAAGAACAAGTTCAGAATTTGGTTGGCAGTTTCAGAGATGTGATTACCTCTCAAGCCACCAGTGCCTCTACCTCCATGGCTGAAATCCACCACCAACAGACCTCCTAGTTGGAGAACATGTGTACCGTGTTACAAAATTGGTTTGTGGATCTGACCTCTACTATCAAAGAACTTCAAGCACAAGTTCAACAAAATGATCAGAAAATTATGGCCAAATTTGCTGCACTAGGGACAAAAGTTGAAAGAATTCCCCATAATTTTCCACAAGCTATATCGTTAAGAGAATAGGGGAGTTTCAGTAGATCACCAACTGTAACAATTACTTGAAGATGAGGCCAAAGAGGTGGTGGACCTTCTGCAGTTAGTAGAACTTATGTAGCTGATAATTGATGACTGTCACAATCAGGGGGAGAATTGATGATATTTGATCACTCTTGGTTTGTTTTTGATAATGACAAAGGAGGAGACAAATTTCTGAATTTATGAGTCACTGAAAGGGGGAGGATGCTGATCTGAGCTGAAGATGTGGATCTAGTTTTTTGAAAGAAAAACAACATAAGTTTTCTCTGTTGTACACAGTGTATCTGCATTTTTTCATGTAGTTAGAATGTTTATGTTATAGTCATGTTTGTTGGATGTTTCTCTCTGTGCTTGTTTTCTTTCTTGTAATGGAATCTTGAAAACTTTCTGAATGAAATTGATGTTTTTGATTGCAATAAATCTGTTTCTATGGATGATTGGCAGACATATGTGGACTGTTTGAATATCTGATATTGTCTCCAAATATTTACATGACTTATAGTTGTCATCATCAAAAAGGGGGAGAATGTTGGAACCTTGATTTTGATGATGTCACATTATGAATCATGTTGATGCATGAGTACATGAAAATCTTGTGTTTGATGTGCAAAAAACTGTGGTTGATGAGAAGTGTATTGATGCCTTCCTTGTTGTTTATAAGTCAGTGCATACATACAGCAAAGTCAATGTATGTGAGGTCATCAGAGTCATCATCCATATAAGGTCAATACACTGTCATACATTATTCCACTGTTTCACATGTCACGTCAACGCACATATTCATGAAGAATCTATCGAGTCAATGCATGTCGTTTTGTAGAACAGGCCGATGCGTATAAGGAAATAAGTCAAAGCATATTCATACATTCATTTCATCAAACAGGTTGTGCGTAGACTCACTCTGTAATACAGGTCAGTGCATATGAGTGCACATGTTCATACAAGTTTGTCTATATGCAGTATGAAGGTCAGAGCATCTTCATGTAAGTTAGTACTCATACATGCCCTCATCTCTGAGTATACATGTTTAAGTCGGAGCACCTCCATTCTAGGTCGGTGCACATGTTCATTTACAAAGCATGAACATCTAAGCACCTTCACATAAGGTCGGTGCACATACGCATTTTCATAGCATGAAGTTCTGAGCACCTTCACACAAGTCAGTGCACATGCACTACTTTGCTCTGGCAGGTCGGAGCATATGTTCAAGTTTGCATCATAAGGTCGGAGCACCTTTACTACAATCAGTGCATATGCATGCATCAGGTCAAGCACACTAGGCATGGTCGGAGCACATGGTTCACACAAGTCTGAGCACATGTATTCCAAGTCGGAGCACATGCATATCGAGTCAGTGCACACGCGCATGCTCACAGATATAAGGTCAGAGCACCTTCCCTAGTCAGTACACATGCACATTCAAGGTCTGAGCATATAAGTAGAACGTCAATGCACATCTGTTTCGGTCTGCAGCTAAGTCTACACACATTCATGCATTTACACTTCAAGGTCAGAGCACATGCTCATTACACGTTCTTTAAGGTTGAAGCTACTATGTCTATGTCATGTATAAGGTCGGTGTTAGTAGTGTTCTCATTCCTAAGGTCAGTGCACCCTATGCATCTTACGTTTTCTCAAGTCTGTGCATATTTTACGCTTGTCTGAAATTCATTGGTGTACTGTGACTCATGTTTTTAAAAGGTCAATGCACATTGACTATTCACTCATGATGATGAAGTGTTTGACGAAATGCCTTATATTCTATTTGACAGGGGTTGAAGCATGAAGAGTCTTAAGTCATCAAAAGCCATCAGATCAAACACTTTAAGTGCAAAATATAGTCACGTGACTCAAGGCTCAAATAAAGAGGCACATGATCCAAGGAGGAATCTCGACTGAAGATTCAGCCACATGGACAGCTTTTCATGAGCATTGGACACGTGGACTCCCAGCAGCACACCCTTTTCAAAATTCCTTGAGTAGGAACACTTTTCTTACGCGCCCAACACTTGCCAAGCTATAAATAGAAGCTTGGTCTCTCTAATAAAAATATAGAGAGATACACAGAAAAAGAATTCAGAAAGAGATAGATCATGAGGGGAATAGAGAAGATAACCAGTTGAGAGCTCTCGAAAAGAGAGAGGATACGAGAAGAAAGAAGATGAGTTTCAGGGAGAGTGAATTGCAGAGAGTTGCAGAAAAAGGAAAAAATAGAGTATCAGAAGTGAAGCTGATTTGAGAGTGAAGCTGATGCTGTTGGTCATGATCTCTAGTTCATATCTAGGATCGTTTGCTCCATTGTGAGCAACATTGTAATTCAAGTCAGATATGTCTTCTGTCCTTCCTTTTCTTATTTTCTTTACGTCTTTTCTAATTCAAGCTGTTTGGCCGCGGATAGCCAAGCTATAATACTCAGCGGTTAGCCAAGCTATAATGCTCAGCTGTTAGCTAAGTTATAATGCTCAGCGATCAGTAAGCTATGATACTCAGCTCTAAGCAAGCTGTGATGCTCATCGGATCAAGCTGTTAGTCAGCGGAATCCTCACTCTAGTTTGAGTGGGGGGGTGGACGTAGGTCTCAAGGTTGAGGCCGAACCACCTAAACATTCTCTGTGTCCTATGTGATTACTTCTTTGCATTCAGTTTCATTAGATGAATGATTAGGATCGATATTTGTTGGCATATACTTTTAAATGTCGCTTCATTCTTATGAACATTGTAAATCTTCAACCAACCAGTATATAAAAAGACGTGGCAGGAATGGTAGGTTAGGCCTATCTGGAATGTCACCTCTTGCGTGAGGAGATCTTGATCCACTCTCCGTCTTGTATTGAATTGAGTTGATGATTACTCTATTCATTTGAATGATCTTTAGTGAGACTTATATGCACTGTGAGTGTTAAACGTTCAGCCTGTGCGAGTGAGTTTATTCCTTTACTATACAGTTAGCATAGTTTAAATTTTAATTTCGCAAAAGTTTTGTGTTAGGATCCATTCACCTCCCCTCTGGATCTCACCTGTGCACCTATCAGTGCTATATCATTTTTCAACAGGTGTTTAGTTTCTTGGGGTTCTAAGAAACAACATTCCGTGGCCCTCTCCACTGTAGAGGCTGAGTATGTAGTTGCAGGGAGCTGTGGAACACAAATCATCTGGATAAAACATCAACTCCAGGACTACCAGATAGAACTGGGCTGTACACCCATTTATTGTGATAACACAAGTGCCATAAATCTATCTAAAAATTCTGTCCTGCACTCACGTACCAAGCACATAGAAATAAGACATCATTTCATCAGAGATGAGGTTTCAAAAGGCACTTTTGAATTGATTCACATGGGCACTACACATCAGATAGCTGATATCTTCACTAAGCCACTAGACAATGAGAAATTTTCTACCTTGAGAAGAGAACTGGGTATTTTCAGATCCCCTTAAACTCCTCTTTCTGATCTACTCACTGCTTCGAGGCATTTATGTTCATGCCTCGACCTGTTGGTTCACATTTTTTTTAAAAAAAATCATCCTTGCATCAACGCTCTCTCTGCTACCAAGTCAATACATCTGTTGTGCTCTAACCTTCCTTTATGAAACTTGTTTGTGTTCTGACTCATGCTGTCAGGGGGAGGTTAGTGGTCAGTCTAATTGTCAGGGGAAGCTTGTCTAATCAGTTTAATCCGTTTTCTTTTTTGTGAATGTCTTTCTGACTGAGGGGGAGCTACTTAGTTTGGTTAATTTGTGTAATGTGAGGACAGATTCAGAAGGGGGGTGAGAGATCTTGCTACTGCAAAAATGCTCTTTATGAGAATCTTATACAATCTATTCACAAGTCATAGACACTCATAACTTTTTTAAACCTTTAAGTGTGATCAACTAAAATCAAGTCAAGAAGTTTCTACCTCATAATCATGTAAAAGACCAAAGTGAAAAGGTCTGAAGAATATCTTCCTACATTTCTCATGAGCATGAACCAAAGTGAAACTGTTATGTCTTGAAATCATCTAAAAGCTTGAAGGTTGAACTCATAAAAACAAAATTTCTGGAAACCAGTTCATGTAGTATTGTCTTCAAACACTTCACATTGAACTAGAGAACAAAAATTGAATTCAGAGTAATTGGTCACCGAGAAACCTGCTGATCTTCATCATGAAATGGGAATAGCTGTGTCATGAAGTACTAGATTAACTCTGTTTAAAATTTTCAATGAAAAATAGCAACTCATGGTAGAGCAATGGCTTGGAGTGTTGAGTAACTGGGTCACTTCACCTAAGACGTGTTGTGCCTCACGTAAAAAGACATCTCTTTTGCTATCTCTATTCTCATTAAAGAGAGACAATACGGTTTTCACACTGAGTAACTGGGGATTCATGCATCTAGCCAATGTGTATCCTCACGTAAAAAGTGGTAATTTAACCAAAATTGCTCATTCAAAAGCAAGCTATTAAGAAAAGAAAAACTCTGTTGAACTGAAATGCTTTTGATATAAAATGTTGGTTGTTTGTCCTCAATACTGCGAGAATAATTTTTCAGAGAAAAAGTCCCCACAAGTTTGATAAGTACAGCCTTTAGATAGAATCTTCTTGACATAAATCTTTTTAAGCTTTGATCACCCTCATTACTTCTGTATGGCGATATTCTTCACTCTTAAATCATTGTCTCTCTTGATTATCAGATTTCAAACCTCTAAGCTCACTTTATTTCACTCACTTAATCTTTTAAGAGATGCATATGAGATATTCTGGATTTGTGAAATCTTCTGTATTTGCTCTCTCCCGTTTAGCAGCGCTCCTTCCCTCCTCATTCCTTTTGATGATGTCAAAGGGGGAGAGATATGTCTGAGTTACTATCAGATAGAAAGTGGAAATAGGGAGAGATGGTAGTGGTAGTGGTATAATAATTTGGTATGAGTCATTGCATTTTTTTAAAAATCCTACTTCTCTGCCAAAGTCTGAGATTTACATTATTTGTGTGCATAAGGGGGCATTTCGTTATTTGCTCAATAACTGGCTTATGATTGAATTATTTTCGATTATGCCTACATATCATTCTCTTTGCATTCCCTCATTTTGATTGCTCAAATTTTTACTCAAGGAAAGAGAAGTTTCTTTCTTAAAACTTTCTTAATAACTCATATGGTTGCCATCATCAAAAAGGGGAAGTGTGTTGCATTTTGTGTTTTGTTGATGTCAAACCAATATGACTTATTCGGTCAATTTCCACCACAAAGAAAAAGTTGAGTATCTTATACTGTGATTGAATAAAATTGCACATGATTACATTGAATAGTTTAAACGGATCTACATATTGTTTAAATGCAAGGATGTCAAGTGTTTCTCATGGAAATTAATTGGATGAATAGATGTTGCTGAGGACTGCCTTGAAGCTTCTATGATTTTAGAATGGAGTATGAAGGACACTGCCTCGATGCAGCAAGCAGCTGTCTCGACACAATAATTTCAAAAGATAGCGGCGAAGCACATAAGGTCGATGCAGTCAACAACTGCATCGATGCGGCATGATCAAGAGCCAAGTTGCGCAGAGCGATAAGTCGGAGTAGTTAGCCACTACATCGACACACTCAAAGAGTGATGCATCGAGGTACTAAGCAAGATGCCTCGACGCATAATGAAGCAAGCCAAGAAAATGCCAGCGCTTTCAAAAGAATCAAGGTTGATGCATCGATGCAATAGTAAATCAGCGAAGTCAAATGCATGCTGCACAGACCTATCAAAACTAAGGAAGTTGATGTCTTAAAAGCTGCCTCGACCTGGAAGCCTGTTGACTCGAGACAATGACACTCCTTCTTAGGCACGTGATGACTTATTCAGTCACGCACATTTAGGTTTTAGTTCTGCCTAATTCTGGACCAATCTCATCGAGAGATTCCTTTTGGTGCGAAAAGAGATGTCCACGTGGCAGAAGACTAGAGAGCTCAATGATTAGGGAATATCCTATTTACACGTGGATTAAACTGATTCGCTATCTTCTTTTCCTCTACGATACTCTGCTCTATAAATGGAGGGCACCCCCGATCAAAAGAGAGCTGTTGAGACGGTCGAAAGCTGCTAGAGCTCCAATTGTGTTAAGATCCCATCCGAGAACAGAGCAGCGCTAGAAAAAGAGAGAGAGTGAAAAGCTCAGTTCGAAGGAAGAGAGTGAGGAGAGGATTTAAGAGTGCAGTCAGCCACTGAGTTCTTCAAAGTGCTTCTACGAAGCTACATTCAGTTTTTATTTTAGTTCCATTTGTTTTTCTTTTGTTCTTGGTTCTATTTTCAGTTTGATTCTTCGACCAATTCCCTCCGAGTGTTTTGGAGGAAGGGAGACATTGTCTCTACTTGTGAGCGACTGGGGGTCACTCGGATTCCCTCTGAGATTCAGAGGAAGGGAGGTTTAACCTCCGATCCTAGCTCTGTGGACACAGGGTTAGGGGGTTTGATTCTGTGGGTTGCAGAATCGGAGAAGAGGGATTTGTCTCCCTCTGGATTCAAGCTGTGAGGCAGCACCCTATTGCAGACTGAGTTTGCTTATCATTATTACATAGTGCAAGGAATCCTCGCTTAGGGTGAGCGAGGGGTGGACGTAGAATGCGGTTGGCAATCGAACCACCTAAAAATCTGTGTCGTTCTTGTGGTTTGTCTTGTGGAATTGCGTCTTGATTGTAATTTCTCTACAGCCAAATAGTATATCAAAAGACTCGGCTAGAAGGGTAGGTTAGGCCTACTTGGACCGCTGCTTTCTTGCGTGAGAAGACCTTCGAGTCCAACCTCCGCCACTTACTTCTCGGGCTGCATAATGAAATAACTTTGGTCTCTACATCTAATTGAGTAAAAAGTGTTTGCTATTTACTCCTTGTTGTCTACCCCTCACCTGTTCAATCGATTGTCTACGTTTAGTTCTTGAGTTGTTCTTGCCCATTTCTCCTGTTAAATTGTTTTGGTTGTGTGTGTCGCTGTGTTTTGCCACTGCTCGAAAATCAGATTGAAAATTTTTTAATATGTTGTTTGCAGTAGGCGATGTATTCAATCCCCCCCTTTCTAGATCACCTTTTTTCCCTATCATTTTAATGTCCGAATTTCTTGTTTTTTTATGATTTTCTATTTTTTCCTATAAAGTAAATACAGAAAAATTAGTATAAATATATACACATCAAACCAAAGAATTTTTAATTATCAAAAATCATTTCCTCTCCAGCAACGGTGCCAAAAATTGATAGCGTGAAACGCACGTCGTTAATACGCCCGCTACCAAATTTACATTTTCGATCCAAAATAAATTAGATAGAATAGTTAAGTAGTGAGACCGAGTCGAATCCATAGAGAGGTTTAGATTTAAGAGTTACAGACCTTGAGTTTTTTTTAAAATTAAAATAGAGAGTGAATAGAGTTGGAACTAGTGGTTCTAAACTTAAGATTGATCGAAATAGCAGTAACGATTAAAGAAAGAATGAGCAACAAAATGATATCAAAAATCGCCACAATCACCAAACTTGCAAGGAAACAGATTAAGGGAGAAAAATAATCAAAAGAACACTTCCACTTAATTTAAACGACAAAATTACAAACATGTTGCAATACAAATTAAATCAAAGATGATGAAAGAACTAAGCCACTCAAATAAATAGAAAAATTAAAAGAACTGTAAACATAAAAACAATAGCAACACCAATGGGCCTCAACCCCTGGGAACTCAGCACTCCGACAGAACCCAAACGAACTAAACAAAATCAACTCTCCTGAACTTAAAACTCTCCCCAAAAACTCAAGAACAGCACCCAAACGCACTCTTCAGAGGAACTCAAAAATAACAACAACTGAACCCCAAAAACTATCCACCCCGGAACCCAAATGGCCTCTTCAAAAGAACTCAAAATCAACCCCCTAAAAGAACCCCAAATGCACTCTTCAAAAGAACTCAAAATCAACCACTACCGAACCCCCCACGGAATGCCAACGGTAGCCCCGTTTATAGGGCTTAGACGAGCCCTCACGGTCTCTTTTCTCGGTGGCGTGTGAGTACCTCCACCTTCCTAGCGCACGCCGCCTATAACATCCCAGATTTTTGGATCGTGTCTCCGCAGGTTGTAGATCGTATCCGAGTGAGCTTCAGACTTTTATACCGGATTGTCAGACCCATTGGCATCATGTTCATGAATTATCTTTGGTCCGTGGCGCAGTGAGGAGCGCGCCGATATTTTTATGGAAATTTTTTTGGAGTCTGGTTGTATTTTTGGGGTTTTTTCAGGAGTTATTACATTTTAAAAATAATAAAAATTAAAAAATTATTTTTATAAAACCCCCCTCCCCTCTCTCTCGTCTCTCACTCTCATCTCACTCTGTCCCTCTCATTCCCGTTCTCTCCCCCTCTCACTCCCACGCTCTCCCTCTCCCTCTCTTCTCTCCGGCATTGGATCATCGAGGATCGGAGCTCGGATTGAGAGGCGTGGCGTGGCATGCGGTTTCATGCGGTTCGTGGCATTTCGAGCTCGAAAAGTCGTCGGATCGCCGTGGTTTCTTCATAAGAGGTAGGGTGACGGATCCTTACCTCCCCTGCGTTATTTCACCACGATTCCATGTCGATCTGTGCGAGAATGAGCGGGTATTCTTTAAGTTGGGGTTTTAAGCATGTTTTGGGGACGAGTGATGGATTTGCCGATCTAGGTGATGATTCTTGGCGGATTTGTAGATTGGATGTCGGGGGATGTTTCCCCCCGTTTTCCCCGTGATTCCAGGCCATGGTGAGCAGGTGATTGGGTTTGTTCTTATTTTGGAGAAAAATAGGTATAATTCGGGGTGATTGTCTGATTCAAGGTTTCGATTGCCGTTTTGGGACCCGTTTGTCCCCATTGAGTGTGTTTTGGGTTGGGGAATGGTTCCCCGGGCTTCCGGCTCACTTTGAGAAGCAAGTTGGGCGTGGATCAGACCCCCCGAGGGGTCCCCCGTTCTAGCAGGGCTTAAAGCCCTTTGCCCCGTTGGGTTTGGTCGATCGAACCCCCTGGTTCGGTCGACCGCCCAGCCGATGCGTTGATGCCTTGTGAGGGTGGATCGACGTAGGCGAAGGGGCTTTTGCCCCTGGGGATTCCGGTCGACCGACCAGCCCTGGCTGGTCGACTGAACTCCCCTGGGGCTTGGTTTTTAAGGGTGTTTCAGCCTCGGTTGTATGGTTTCTTACGCCGGATTCAACCCTTGGCATTTTGGCCATCTAAACCCATGGGAATGAGGCCAATTGGGCCTCGTGAGGGCGATGGTTGCCCGAGGATTAATTCTAGTGGTTCGAGGATTCATGGGTTCTCCATATTCGATTTTAACCATGTAATCGTGGCATGGTTCCTAGGTGGCTTGCATGCCCGTGGCGAGGCTTTCACCGTGTGAGTTTGTGGGCCGGTGTCCATTGGTGCAGACATGTGGTGTGAGGGTGGTTCCTCAACACCCCTTAGCATCATACCGTGGATCACGATGGTTCGTGTGTGTGTACACGCCTTTCTCGGGCTATCTGTGGGTTGCCACCAGTGCGGCCATGTGGTGTGAGGGTGGTTCCTCAACACCCCTTAGCGTTGTACCATGGATCACGGTGGTTCGTGTGTGTGTAAACGCCTTTCTCGGGCTTTCCGTGTGTTGCCACCAGTGTGGCCATGTGGTGTGAGGGTGGTTCCTCATGAGGGTGGCTCCTCAACACCCCTTAGGGTCGTACAGTGGATCGCGGTGGCTTGCGTGGGTGAACATGCCTTCTCGAAACCCCCATGAGATTGTGTCTGACGGGGCTTTGAGGTAGACATCTGCAAGGCTGCGGATGTGAGAGCTCGGCGGGACTCCACGTGGCTGTGGAGCATCCCTGTGGCCGATCGTGTTGGATCGGGCCAGACCGCCCAGTGTGTATGATGCTCCCTTCTCGATGGCAGACCACCCGAGCATTTATATGTACCTTGGTTAGGACAAGAGTACGTGGCTGACGGATGCAGTGGCGCATACCCCGTGTCAAGTAGCTGGACACGGCCGTGCTGTTGGGTGTAGAGGCACGTGCCCTAGCTAGTCTGAGGGTGTGGTGTGTGTGACTGTCTCCTCTAGTCCTCCTGGGACTGGGTGTGAGTAGTGTGCGCATATATGAGGCCTTGGCGCAGTATAAGACATCAGTGGACACATCTAGCCATGTTGTGTATGCTGAATAGCGGATTGTCTTGTCGGTGAAGGTTGAGGTACCGATGGCAAGTCGTGGCCCTTCCTGGGGGAGGTTGAGATACCGACGGCGCCACCGTGGGCCCTCCGGAAGTTGAGCTTGTGAGATGCCCTATGTGTGGGCTGGTTTCTCCCATTGGCCTTAGCTCCAATCTGAGCTTGCCAGTGTATGGTGGTCCTCCCGAGGGTGGAGGCCGTGTGTTTAGCCGCATGGCTTTGTTGGCTTTTTCGTTCGACGTATTACTACTGTGCCGTTGTAGGTTTCCTTTTGGTAGCAGGATCGTGGATTCGCTGTGGGTCAGCGATCCCAGCTAGAGGTCGAGGTTCCCGGGTTGGGAATCGGGCTAGTGTAGAATTCCATGTTTCTTTAGCTAGCCGTTCTTACCGTCCCGACCGCTATTTATTTATGTTATTATTGTTATTACTGCTACTATTGCTGTGGTTACTATTGTTGCTCTTGTTTACCGCTTTCATTTACGGTGGGGATCCGCGAGACCGCTACTGAGCCAATGAGACAAGGCTCATTCCCTACTTTTTAGGTTTAGCGCTCTCCTGGAGGTGGAGTCGCCCATTCGGAGGTCTAGTAGTTCACCAGCTCGCCCGTGTCAGGGTGTACCCCTCAGTAGAGTATGTTTCCTTTTCGTTGACTGTACTTGCGGATCAGACTCTGTTGGTTTATTTAATTATTATAAAATGTAATTTCATTTCTGTCAGTTAAATTATTAATTGTGTAATCTAATTACTATGAATCGTTAGAATTTCAATGCATAACCAACCCTTCCCTTAACCCTTTCGAGCCTCACGGCTCGTGGGTGGTGGGCCAAGATTCGAATGGTATCGGGTTATTCCCAATATCTGGATCTTGGGTCGTTACACTACTTGCTCCGCCATTCATTGCGTTCTCATTTTTCTCAAACCTCCACGCTGATGACCGGCTCTGTAGTACCCGAGAGTTTTATCGTGATTGATAAAGAATATTTTGTCGATATTTTAGTTAAGTGCTTGAAATATTACTTACTTAAGTTAACAAAATTTTTAACTAGTATTTTGGTTGAACTTAATAATCAAAGAGTAAGCAAGTTTCCCTTTTTTATAACCCAAATTTTGATGTAATTAAAATTATGAAATTAATCTATTTTCATTCATATTTGTTTGTGCATACATTAATTTAGTTGAGGTCAAGAGTTAGCATGTGCATTTTGTTCTTTCCCTAAAATGAGCCACGTTAATAGAGAAACAATGTTACCGTTCAGTTCGGAGGCAATTTTTATTTCATGCATTTTTAATTGTTTTATATTTTTCCATGATAGAATAATTGATGGTGAAAATGGGTAACAATTAGTTTTTGTTAACTCTTTTTATATTATTAGTTTCGAATTTTCAAAGGGGTGGATGAATAGTAACATTTCCCTTTTCTTACGGCAACCATTTCGATCGTGGCTTTTCTTTCCCTATTTTCTCTCCTTGTAACCGTGGATCTCCTTGAGTAATTAAAGGGATCTTTATCCCTTCCTTAATCTCTGTAACCGTCGGAGGTTTTGGAGGAAACCATAACCCATTTTATAAGTGTTTTCTCCCTTTTCTTTGACTCTCGCTGGCTTCTTGCGTTCTGGGTGTGCACGGTGGTTTGGAAGGGTCCAAGAGAGAGCCAAGTGACGTAGCAGAGGAAGGAGAGATCATTCCTGCTCTTGGGTGATCTCCTCGGTCATCTGGGTTGCCGCTAGGTTGTGGTTATCGAAGCCTTCGTCTTCCCGTCTCTTGCCAGAGGCAGAGGGGTTTTCTATCGATCATTTTCATCCATTATAAGGCAAGATCTGAAACCACAGTCTTCCTTCTGCACTTGTTATAATATTTTAGACCCTGAGTTTTAATCATGGGTTGAGCATGAGATATGTTGTTTTCACTTGGATGAAGTTTGTTTAAAACTTTTGGGGTACTCGAATGAATGTTAGATACGTATAGAATAGTATGTTTTCCTTTCTTTTCTTCTTCCTGAATGATATAATATCTGAAATCTAGATTGATGGATCGAGTGTGAAATATGTGTGGTGTTAGTGTGGAATATGTATGTTTTGAGTGCGGAGTATGTCGTTTTATTTTGATGAAGTTCAGCTTGATTTTTGGGTAAACCGGACGAATTGGTGGATATGTATAGTATTGATTTCTGAATGATGTAATAGCTTAAAATCCAGATTTATATATGATGGTTAAGTGTGTAATACGTATGGTTTGAGTGTGGATTACGTTGTTTCCACCTTGATAAAGTTTGGTTTAATTTTGGATACTCGGACGAAGGGCGAGCATGGATAGGATAGTTTTGTTTCTGAACAAGTCACATTGGTTCTGGAATCCAGCAGAAGTCGACACCCAGCCGTGTCAGAGTTGACTTCCTCCTGTGATTCTTCCCAGTCCAGTTTCTGTCTGTAGGCCAGAGTCGACACCTACCCCTGTCAGAGTCGACTCCCATTGAGAATTATGCCCAGTCCAATTTCTGGATGCTGCCAGAGTCGACTCCTACCCCTGTCAGATTCGACTTCTACCCTGCCTGACGCGGGACGAATCCTGGTTGGGCGCTAGGACCTATATCTAGCAAAGTCGTGAGCAACTACGCCTAGACGATGAAACAACCACGCACGCGACTAGCGAACTCAACACAGGCAACGAAGGGATGGCTAGGCGAGCGACGGCTAGAGGGGCATCGGACACGGTCCGAGCAGCGAGAGGGATGGTAGAGACCACCGGGGAGAGCTAGGAAGGAGCACCGGATGCAACCGGGTAGACCGGTACCGAGGGAACCGGGTCAAGTGTGCGCTCAACTCACCTGGCAACAAGTCACTCTATTATAGTGGAACTTGTAGGGTCGGGCACTCGTCTCACCGGCGCGACAAAGGAATCAATACTAAATCAGCAGGAAAGGAGTGGCAACTGCACGTACCTAGCCATCGGAAGGATCGTCTCCGGTCGGAGACGGGGGCGAGCCGGGAGCGTGCGCACCCGGCGGACAAGCTACGTCGATGTAGCTTCGGCTGTGACCTGCTAGTACAACCAAACACTCGCCTCCACGCAGGGAGGGGGAACTAGGGGATGGGGTATTCAATACATGCACTACCCTCACGCAGGAGGGGGGGAAGCAAGGGAAGGGGAAAGACCGAAGTGCTGGTCAGCGAACGGGCTTGCAGGGATGACGCCGCTTGTCCTGAATGGTATGCTGAGCACGGGTGTCCGAACGGGGTGCCGTCAGAGCTCAGACGAAGCCTAAGGGGTGCTGGAACGTCCTTGAATATCTGTAGTGGATCCGAGGTCACTGGAGGGCGGGGCCGGTCGGAGAAGTGGACCTACGCGATCCTGTCCCGCAGGGCAAGGCTGCGCAGTCGTGGGACAACCGCCGGTACGCTCGCTGTGGAACTCAGAATGAAGCGGGATCAACTCGAGAGGATAGCAGACAGGGAGGTCTATGTACCCTCAAAAGATGGCGGCCATCAGATCACCGGGCTGCTTGTGGTTGCAGTTGTGGTGAACCTCTGATTTCTAGGTGAGCAACCAGACAGAGGTGCAAAGGCCATGGTGGAACTTTGTTCACATATGTCAGATAGAGATGAAACCAACTGGGTTGGTTTTGTATCATCAAGGGGCTCGACTTTCATGAAGACACCTCGGGCCGATGACGAACAAGTCCAGCGTGGCACGTTCTGCAAGGCGGGTGCACAGTCTGGATAGACTGGGTTGCACCCGGGTTGCGCAGTCGTGGGAGAATGAGCGCCACGACCAGTGCCGACGTCAAAATGGGACGAAATCACTTCTGCTGCGAAGAGAGCTGGTAGTAGAACGAACCCACTGAAGGGGTCTCAAGAAGATTCACACAAGGGACGACGGTGTGGCCACTGCAAAGTTGGTCCAGATTCTGACTCAGGTCTGGGAGCAACAGAACAGTGGAGAACTTCAACGCCAGTGTCGAGGAAGAAACCGTGGGATGCCGGGACCGCCGTGGATGAACCTGGGATGGAGAGGGGCGTATGTTGCAGAGGGGAGGGGTGGCTGATGGTGGCTGGGTCGTGGGAGACTTGGGGGGGGGGGGCGAACTAGGGTTTGGGGATTAGGGGGGTGCGAACTAGGGAGGGGAGAGGGAGGGTGGCCGCGGCTAGAAGTTGGGGAATAGAAGGAATTTGAATTTTTGTAAAACTTTCCAAAAGAAAAGGAGGGATTTTAGGAGGGGGATGAGATTGGGAAATAATTGGGTGGCTGAGATTTAATTAGGTTAGGGATTTGGAAGGGGATAAAGGATGTGTGACTGGATTAGGAAAGTGGAGGAGGGAAAGAGGGAGAGAATCTAGGAGGGGCTAGAGGATGTGGAAAGGAGTAAAGAAAAAGGGGGGGAGGTGGCTGCAACCTGGAGAGGGAGAGGGGAGGGTCTGGTCAACCTAGGGTTGTGGAGGAGAGAGAAAATAGAGAGAGAGAAGAAGAGGGAGGGAGATTTGCGTAAAGAGAGAGAGAGAGAAAGAGACACAAGGGGGAGAATTTCAATCCTTGACAATTGTTTTAAAACTTTTCATTAGCTTCAAAATTAAGCCCTTGGACCCCTATTTATTGGGAGAGGCCAGGGTTACAAATGTCCACAATTGCTCTCAACAAATAGAAAAAGGCACCACTATCCTAAGGGGTGAGCATAAGCTATCTATGACCTAGAACCGAGCTAGTTTCACAAGTGGCCCTTTGGGCCTTATTTGGCTGGCCCATTAAGGCTTACAAGACTCAAATGAAAAATAAAATGGACTCAACTAACACTAGTTGCTACTAGTAATAGAGCAATAATCAAAACAGATAAATGGAGGCCCCAAAGTGTCTCGCCAGGTCCACCCGGGATCTTCTAGGACCTGATGTGCCCATCAATTCCCCCGGGCTGGGGAAGAACTCGACTCCGTCAAGTGAGCAGCTGCGCTCCTGGCCGGGGTAGCTCCAACACTGCCCCCAGATCTCGTACTCGGAAGCGTAGCCTCAAGACAAGCTAAGTGTGAACGGTGCAGTTTGCTTGATGTCTGCTTGCCCAGTATGAATCCCTTATGCTTGCACAGCTCTCGGGATTGTGGTCACATCTCACGGTGTGGGTCCTGCTCCAAGGAATGATGTAGCTCAAAGCACTCATTGGGTCTTGCTGCCGCTTCCTCATATGGCACCAGGTCAACCCGATTGAACACGGGCCCCAACTCATATGCTCTGGGAATATCTACCACGTAGGCATGGGCACCTACCCTCCTCACAACTCGGAAAGGGCCTATCCCCTCGACGTCCGCTTGTGACGGAATCCGGGATGGAAGCCTGTCGGCCCGAACCACCACTAGTGACCCTATCTTGAGTTTGCATGGCCGATCTCGTCGCCTAGAACGTTTTGTGCTCACTGTTGCTGGCGTAGGTGTAGGCTTAGTTGGAGGAATCAGAGTAGTAGACTCACCAGCTTTCGGGGAACTATGGCCCGGACGAACGGGTGTTGGGATAAGCTTGGAAAATATGGGATGGGGGGTAAAGATGGCTGCTGGTTGGCCTCCCGCTGAATGATGGTTGTGTCGAGAGGAGGGAGGGCCTGGATCACGATGGTCTCCCCTTTATGCAGGAAAGTGCAAAGATTGGCACGACCAAAGTAGTGGATATCTACATCATACATCCATGGTCGGCCAAGAAGAACACCCCGATTGTCCATGGAGAGGACATCACACCAGACAATTTCATTGTACCCACTAAACTGGAGGGGAACTGGGCAAATCATGTCCACTGATCGGGAGGTGCCATCGACCCAGCTGAATTCATAAGGCTCTGGATTAAAGAAGACCGGAAGTCCGGTGCGATCAACGCATTCAGAAGAGACAAGGTTGACGGCACTGCCAGAGTCAAGGAGGATGACATATGGCTGACCTCTAATCATAGTCACAGCGTTGCAGAGGCCATTCCGACGCCAATCTGATGAGGTAGTAGACGGTGGGTGGGTGACGCCATGGGGTATGACAGCCCCAACAAAGATAGGCGGGTGGGGAGGCTCCTCCTCCATGGTATCGGTCCCCTCAAACTGGTCAATCAATGATTGCTCGGGGATGTACTCGACGGTCTCCTCTCTCACTGACTCTTGTGATGGAGGTTCAACTTGCTCCTCAATAACAAGGCTGGAGAGGCCACGGTTGGGGCAGTGACTCACAAAATGACCGAAGCCTCCGCACTGGTAGCAGGCATTCCTAGCGGCCTGTGGGGGAGGAGGGGAACTACCAACAATACCCTTTCCCTTGTCATCCCGTCTAGGGGGTGGAGCCGTGGTGGTTTATTGTGGGACTGGGTACCCACTAGGCCGAGGAAGTGGAGGCCGAGTAGGGGTGGGAGAAGGAATGGTAGGAGTGGTAGTAGGCCTCGGAATGGAGTGAGTGGTGCTTCCAGAACGGGTGATAACTTGCCGGGGGTCAGCCGGCCGTGGGGATGAAGTCCGAGGGAGGGCATGGAACCTTTCGGTGTCGCGAGCTACCTGATATGCATGTTCTAGGGTGGTAACCTCGCGTAAGTGAAGCTCCCGTCGAATATAGGGGGTCAGCCCCTTGCGAAAGCGAGAAAGGGCGACCGCGGTATCCTCCTGTACGCCGCATCGAAGAAGGTAGCTATCAAAAGCTTCAATATACTCGGCGACAGTCTTCCCATCTTGAGTGAGACTATGCCACTCATCTAGGAGATCCTGATAGTAAGTGGGCGGGAGATACTTTTCGCGGAGAGCAACCTTCATTTGATTCCATGTTGCTATGGGGTTCTCTCTCCGGAGGTTCCTAAGGCTCTCGACGTTAAGCCAGTACATCTTTGCAAGACCTTGAAGTTTGTACTTGGCATAACGTACCTTCCTATCATCGGGCATGGGATACCACTCAAAATACTGATCCAGGGAGGACTCCCAATCAAGGTAAACTTGGGGTTTGTGGGACCCCTCAAAAGTGGGAGCATCTAGCTTGATCAGCCGGTGAAGGGGGTCCTCTAAAGGACCTCGTTGACGCTGGTCTAGACCCTCCATGGGAGGACGCCCTCTGGGAGCTTGGCGGGGGTAATCCTCCTCGTCCTCATCATCGGGGTATTGGTTGTGTTGGGGGTACCCCTCGGGCTAGCCTTCCTCCACACGGGCCAAACGGGTATCATGGCGGTCTAATCTGGTGACAATGGCATCCATGCGTCCCCCTAACTGTCAAAGTTGGTCAAGAAGAGTGTCAAGTGGGGATGAATCTCCTCCCGTCATAGGAGGGTTGGGTCGTGGGTGTTGACCCTGAGAATGCTCACCGGAGGTGAAAGTGGTCTGCCCTTGACTGGGGAGCCGGTGTTGTCCCAAGAGGGACTCTCCGGGGGGAAGGGATGACTGGCCTTGGCCCGCCATGGGTGGCTGTCCTGGGGGTTTGTATGGTGCACCACTGCGGGTGGACATGAAGGATCGCGGGTCTAGGGCAAGGTTGAAAACACGGAGCGATCTAAGGCCTAGGACTCGACAAGCAAGGGCAAGTCGAAGAACTTGCTCTGATACCAAATCTGACGCGGGATGAATCCTGGTCGGGCGCTAGGACCTATAGCCAGCAAAGTCGTGAGCAACTACGCCTAGACGATGAAACAACCACGCACGCGACTAGCGAACTCAACACGGGCAACGAAGGGATGGCTAGGTGAGCGACGGCTAGAGGGGCATCGGACACGGTCTGAGCAGTAAGAGGGATGGTAGAGACCACCCGGGAGAGTTAGGAAGGAGCACCGGATGCAACCGAGCAGACCGGTACCGAGGGAACCGGGTCAAGTGTGCGCTCAACTCACCCGGCAGCAAGTCACTCTATTATAGTGGGACTTGAAGGGTCGGGCACTCGTCTCACCAACGCGACAAAGGAATCAATACTAAACAAGCAGGAAAGGAGTGGCAACCGCACGTACCTAGCCGTCCGAAGGATCGGCTTCAGTCGGAGACGGGGGCGAGCCGGGAGCGTGCACACCCGGCGGACACGCTGCGTCGATGTAGCTTCGGCCGTGACCTGCTAGTACAACCAAACACTCGCCTCCACGTAGGGAGGGGGAACTAGGGGATGCGGTATTCAATACATGCACTACCCTCACGCAGGAGGGGGGGAAGCAAGGGGATGGGAAAGACCGAAGTGCTGGTCAGCGAATGGGCTTGTAGGGACGATGCCGCTTGTCCTGAATGGTATGCTGAGCACGGGTGTCCAAACGGGGTGCCGTCAGCGCTCAGACGAAGCCTAAGGGGTGCTGGAACGTCCCTAAAGATCTGTATAGTGGATCCGAGGTCGCTGGAGGGCAGTGCTGGCTGGAGAAGTGGACCTACGCGATCATGTCCCGCATGGCAAGGCTGCGCAGTCGTGGGACAACCGCCGGTACGCTCGCTGTGGAACTCAGAACGAAGTGGGATCAACTCAGGAGGATAGCAGACAGTGAGGTCTACGTACCCTCAAAAGATGGCGGCCATCAGATCACCGGGCTAGGTGTGGTTACAGCTGTCGTGAGCCTCTGATTTCTAGGTGAGCAACCGGACATAGGTGCAAATGCCGTGGTGGAACTTTCTTCACAGATGTCAGATCGAGATGAAACCAACTGGGTTCGTTTTGTATCGTCAAGGGTCTCGACTTTGATGAAGTAACCTCTGGCTGATAACGAACAGGTCGGGCCTGGCATGTTCTGCAAGGCGGGCGCACAGTCTGGACAGACTGGGTTGCACCTGGGTTGTGCAGTCGTGGGACAACGAGCGCCACGACCAGTTTCGATGTCGAAATAGGACGAAACTGCCTCTGCTGTGAAGAGAGATCGTAGTAGAACGAACCCACTGAAGGGGTCTCAAGCAGATTCGCACAAGGGACGACGGTGTGGCCGCTGCAAAGTTGGTCCAGATTCTGCCTCAGGTCTGGGAGCAGCAGAACAGTGGAGAACTTTAACGCCGGTGTCGAGGAAGAAATCGTGGGATGCTGGGACCGCCGTGGATGAACCTGGGATGGAGAGGGGCGTATGTTGTAGAGGGGAGGGGTGGCTGATGGTGGCTGGGTCGTGGGAGACTTGGGGGGGTGAACTAGGGTTTGGGGATTAGGGGGGTGCGAACTAGGGAGGGGAGAGGGAGGGTGGCCGTGGCTAGAAGTTGGGGAAAAGAAGGAATTTGAATTTTTGTAAAACTTTCCAAAAGAAAAGGAGGGATTTTAGGAGGGGGATGAGATTGGGAAAGAATTGGGTGGCTGAGATTTAATTAGGTTAGGGATTTGGAAGGGGATAAAGGAGGTGTGGCTGGATTAGGAAAGTGGTGGAGGGAAAGAGGGAGAGAATCTAGGAGGGGCTAGAGGATGTGGAAAGGAGTAAGGAAAAAGGGGGGGAGGTGGCTGCGACCTGGAGATGGAGAGGGGAGGGCCTGGTCTACCTAGGGTTGTGGAGGAGAGAGAAAATAGAGAGAGAGAAGAAGAGGGAGAGAGATTTGCGCAAAGAGAGAGAGAGAGAGAGACAAGGGGGGGAATTTCAATCCTTGACAATTGTTTTAAAACTTTTCATTAGCTTCAAAATTAAGCCCTTGGACCCCTATTTATAGGGAGAGGCCAGGGTTACAAATGTCCACAATTGCCCTCAACAAATAGAAAAAGACACCACTATCCTAAGGGGTGAGCATAAGCTATCTATGACCTAGAACCGAGCTAGTCTCACAAGTGGCCCTTTAGGCCTTATTTGGCTGGCCCATTAAGGCTTACAAGACTCAAATGAAAAATAAAATGGACTCAACTAACACTAATTGCTACTAGTAATAGAGCAATAATCAAAACTGATAAATGGAGGCCCCAAAGTGTCTCGCCAGGTCCACCCGGGATCTTCTAGGACCTGATGTCCCCATCACTGCCTAGGTTGTTTCAACGAGTTCCGGACGTGGGGAATAGTAGTCATGTGCTTCGTAAAAGCTATCCTTTCCGCTATGCCACCGTTTTGCTTCCCGTTACTAACTATTTTATTGGATTTTCCTCCACTCCCTACGTTACATGCTAAGAATTTATAAATCAGTAGGGTTACTCAAATGAATAAGTTCCATCATGTAAGCATCTCCCAGGTTCATTTGTTATTGCATCTTTCTTGCATAGTTGCGTATTTAGGAATTTCATTTGCTAACCTTCAATGCACTTCTTGTATTTCATATTATTCATTGTCCCTACATTGCATAGTACTCCTTGTTCTTGTGTAACATATTATCCATTGTCCTTGTATTGCATATTATTCCTTATCATTGTGAACATCTTATGCTATGAGACAAATCGTGGACCAAAGGGACACTGCTCCCATAGAAGGGTTTGGAGCCAAACTGTAGAAATGTTCCTGTGGGGAGGCTCAATATGTTTATGACCCCGAGGGTATGGGGGTGAAATCCTGGAGGTGGATAAGTTCCACTGGTTAAGGTGGGGAAGATTTTCCTCCGGTTCTGCGCAGTTAATCCAGACCTCATCGCCATTGCGTAAGTGATTTGGTATCCGTATATGACCTTCTAGTGGTGGTTTGGGCAATGTGTTTGGGTCCTCCGTTCAGCTCAGAACTGCGGATAAATTTTGATCAGATTATGGCCATTTGACTCTTTTATATGTTATTTGGCATATGTATTCATTTTGTTAGATCTGAGCTGACCTATGAAACTAACTTGTAATATCTGAACCTTGTCCCTTTTTGCATACATGTTCCATTTTGTTCTGAATTCTATTTTCAAACATGATTTCTATTTTCTTCAGACTGCACACTTGACATATGAATCCGGTTCAAAACTTTGCTATGGACTTTCATTGCTTGACTAGATATTTCCTAGTGCACTATTGCATAGCCTATCCATAGTTGCATATTAATCGGTGTTGCCCTTGTGATATATTTTCAGTATTCTAGAACATGTACTTGATTTCTGAAACCATGTGTTTGTTTTCTGGAACTTGGTAAGCCTTAGGGATTTGTACCGGTTAAAAGATGGTCAAATGTATTATGCTTGTGCAAGAGGTATGCTTGAGTTTCTGAATCTTGCTAAGTCTATTCGTGGACTTACACTTGATAATTTTCCAGGCGAGTCTGCTGGTGAGGACGAGGACTTAGAGCCAAGTGAGTCCGAGCCGGAGGCCCGTGCGTGATCGTCATTAGCTTTTTTTTTCTATCATTTGAGGTAGCTTGAGAGAGGCTATTAGAGGCTTGAATTTATGAACTTTGGTTGGTTATTGTAATAGCAAGTTGGAACTTTATTTCTATTGGACTATTGTGATATTGGTATTTGGACATTCGCTGATGTATTACATTTCTTCTTCCACTGTGAATTCTGCACTTTTATTTGTGTAAATCTCAACCCGTCTCTATTTTGTTGGGTGGTTCCCACTGTGGCGTTGCCTCCTATATCCAATTAGAGTGATATACTGGACCGAGTATAGGGTGGGGCGCTACAGAGAGTGGTATCAGAGCCCACAGGTTGACAGTTTACATAAGTAAAACCATTAGCTAAGTCCATATCCCAAGATCTAGATAGTTCCACTAGTAAGTGGCTAAAGAACAAAATGAAAGCAGACAAGTAACAATACTAAGGCATCTAACTTCACTTAACTAAATTATTTCCTTCAAGGTTATGGCATCCCGTGGTCGTCATGCTGCTACCCCTGCTCGCGATGAGGAGCCGAGGAGAGAGGCGGATGCATGCCAGCAAGGTTTACCGATACCGCCACCACCTCATTTGGTCGACTATGGTACCTTCATGCCGAGATTGGTACAAGTGATGTAGACACAGGCGAATGCATAGGCGGCATTGCAGGCTCAAGTGCAAGCTCAGGCCCAGGTGTTGTATAGATTGGATGGAATTGTGCGTCGGATGTCGTGTAGGCCTCGTACTAATCTTTGTGGTCTGGTTAGGCTCAACCGCATCCGGAGGTAGTGCCGAGGATGGCTAAAGGGCCATCAACCATGGAGAAGTTTCGGAGGATGAACCCGCCTTCTTTTAAGGGGGAGAGTCAGCCCCTAGTTGCAGAGCATTGGCTGCAAGTGATGGAGAAGATTTTCCGGAGCATCCGTTGCGATGAGGAGGAGAAGGTTAACTTGGCAACTTTCATGTTGGAGGAGCATGCTCATGTTTGGTGGTCTTCAAATCTGCAAAATCAATTCGAGAATGGGGCTAGAGAGGTGTCGTGGGGAGATTTTGTTCGCTTGTTTCGGGCGAAATATATCCCCGAGCATGTTCAAGGCCGGATGGAGCAGGAGTTCCTCACTTTGACCCAGGGGTCTATGACGGTGTTGGAGTATGAAGCTCGCTTTGCAGAGTTGGCGCGTTATGCACCTCATATTGTGGTTGATGAGCGGAGGAAGGTGAAGAAGTTTGTATCGGGTCTTCGACCGTCGTTGAGGATGAAATTGGTTGCTTTCAACCACCGCACGATGGAAGAAGCTCTCGGTGCAGCGTGCCGGCAAGAAAGTGACATGGAGCAGTACCAAGAAGAGAAGAAGGCCCAGCTGAAGAGGCCCTCATCATCTTTCCAACGCCAAGACCGCAAGAAGAAGCCCTCTACTCAGCCGCCTGCTTATACATCAACAAAGCCGGCTTCGACGCAAGCAAGAGCATCGGGAGGATCATCAGCCGAAGTCAAAAGTGAATGTGTAGCAACTCTGATAAAATAAAAAGAAATAAAATCCTAAATAGATTAAAAACTCGAACCAATGTAAAAGCCAACTCATATATATACTTAAAACATAGGCCAAAATGAATAACGCCTCTTGGCAGGTCGTCATTTAATTGAAGACTGTTCAAGCAGGCGCTAATTCAATAATTGATGCCCCGTTGATAGGCGTCATATAAGGAAATTGAAGACTGTGTACAGAGGCGTCATTTTAAAATAACGCCCCAACCTTAGGCGTCATTTCCAAACTAACCCGTTGTTGTTTGGTTAGAACAAGGATGTTATCTGGGTAAGTTTTGATTAAGGAAAGGGATCAATACATGGGTATCTCAGTTTAAGTGGGATTCTACATAAGAAGTTTTAGTTCTAATCAAACTCTTAGAACCCATTTCCTTCTCCTATAAATACCAACCCTTCTGTCGAGCCAACATGCTGGCTCTTATTCTTCAAACATACGATCTACTGTTGCTTGCGTTTTCTTTTGCCGCTGAAACAGAAGAATAGGCTAAGCTGCATCCTTTGGCCATGGACGCATCGTGGAGAGGCTAAAGCTTCACTCTGTTGTTGCTTCTTCCACAGTACGTGAAGAACCTAAGAAGTTCTTCAACTTCTTCTTCTTCCTTGTTCAACTGCGCTGCTTTGGTGTGTTGCCGTGGGAAGCCTCTGCTTCTCTATTTCTTCCAAAGGGGCTGCAGCGTGCTACTCTTCACATCGGCATCCTGTAGCTTCTCTAAAGGGGTACTGCTGTTGCAAATTGAGCTGTTGCTCTTGTTATCTTGGCTACCCAGTAACTCTGTTGAAAATAGAGTATCGTGCGTGGTTATTTCCTTCATCTTCCTCATCGTCTGTCAACCAAAAAGGTAGGTTTTCTCAAGTGCTAAGCAAAACACTTTGAAAATAGGTTGTCTGCATGCGTATAGATTATCTAGAGATCAGTAGAGGAATTTGCCGTAGCAGTTTTCATGTTTTCAATGTTTACAGTAAATAGCGACCCAGGCTAGGGCGTTATTTTATTTAACGACTATTCAAACAGTCGTCAATTATCTAGTTATTTAATAATTACACAATGTTCAAAATTTAATAACTGTGAACCCTTATATGTAAACTAATGCATGATCATATTCATAAATTCCTGTTATTTTTCTTTACATGTACATGTCATTGGATTCCTGTTCAGACATACTCCAGAAATCATGTGTCTGTGATTGTACCTGCCCGGTGCAAATCATATGACAAAGAATTAGCGAGTCTAATTAGGTCGTTATTTGAATGAACACCCCTACACGTGGGAGCCAAATTCGTGATAAATAGCGAAATTAAAATGTACATAATTTCCTGGATATGGTAATTGACGACATGCACCCTGGCCTTTAATTTGATATATAACGCCCCTGACTAAGGCACTGTTAACAGAATTGAAGCCTTTATGAAAGTAGTCATTTTTATAATAACTGAAATTTGAATATTCTTATACATTTTTAGTAGTTATGGTATTGGGATATAACGACTGAATGAACAGTCGTCGGTTATTGATATGACGACCCAGACAAGGGCGTCTATTATAAAAAATGAAGACGTGACCTAAGGCGTCAATTCATATTTTCTTGATTTTCCATGGTTCTGTGACCCTTGTCAATGGGTTATGACTATAGGCACTATATTCCATTCCGTGAATATAGTCCCATGTTTTACGTTGTTTTATCGATTCCCCACTTTTTCTCGGTGATAGATGAACCCTCCGTGGGACATTCCGTTCCTTCGGATTGGTGACGTTATCATAGAGACCTCAGTAAGACACCGCTAGCCTTGGATTCCCTCAAGGCAGCCGAGCAGGTTGTACCATCAAAACCCATGACACTACTTGATTGCCATGTCACTCTAAAAAAACATGGTATACCGGCCCTCCTGACATGCTATGTGAATGTCATGAGAATATCCTAAATTAATGGAATGGGAAAACCATGCCATTAGTATTCTTATGAGTTAAGTGCCATACTTGTGGACCTTAATTCTATCAAGCTTATCATGTGCAAGAACGAGCGACCATCATTATATGAGCGCTTATTCTTATTGTCATGGCACTCAAGTAAGAGAGCCAATTTCACCTAATTTTATCGGTAATCATGATTATAACATTATTATAGTCCTGAAACATCATGTTTGATCCTTGAAATTCTAGTCCACCAGATCTACCTTAAAGTTCCAACAAGCATAATCCTTTGAAATTCCATGTTGGCTATAACTATAGTGAATGTCGAAAACACATGATCAATGCCTGCGCATATAGGGCCAGATCTGGTCTTGGGAGGAGCACCCGAAAGTAGTAGTGCCCATAGGAGTTGTAATGATCACGGTATGGCATTGTACCGAAGTGCATGACTAGCTTGATTAGACATTCCACAGTTCTCATACTTGACTTGACATGACATGACTTGCGTGACCCGGAAAGGGTATTATTTACCTGCTTGAAATAATAGCCAATTCTTGACATGACATGATCACATGACATGATAACTATATGTGCTTGATTATCTTGCTATATTGACATGCGTTCTTGAAAGACATGCTAGTTCACTCAATTTCCCCTTGTAATACAATCTCTTTATTATCGTTTCTTGCGAGCATGCATAGCTTATTGCATTTCATGTAACATGTAATCTACTTAAAGCATCCTAGCTCTTGAGATATAATCTCTACTGAGCGTTCGCTCACATAGTGTTTTTCCCTTATTTTTCAGGTAAGTCCGAGGATGAAACTCTTTCGGATGGGGAAAGTCAAGAGTGATGAGATTAGAGCTACTCCAACTATCCAAGCATCTACTAGTCTTATACTTTCTATTTTCTTGAGTCATTCTTTGTACTTTTCATTTTACTTGAGTCTTAGCACTTTCATTAAGAGGATTACTTTGAAGGTCTTGATGAAATAAAGGATTGGGTTATCTTTACTTGTGCGCGCTCTGTTGTTGTGTCTAATACACTAACGCTCTAATTGACATGATTGATACATACTCGCCACGTCTCCGGGTTCCTTTCGAGCTCGGGGCGTGACAGTTTTTGTGGTATCAGAGCCTAGGATATTCAATTCCTAAGAAACCCAAGTCCAAGGATAGGTTTAAACCTTTAACCGGTGAGATTAGGTAGAACCATGGGTTAAGGTAATCTAGATACTCAATTCTTGGTAGAATCTCATATTAATTAGTTATCTAAAATCCTTGTAGGACAATGGCTGCCGAACGTGCTCAGTGGCGTAACATGCAACGTACTATTCAAGGCATGACGCAGGCACTTCAACATGTGGCACAAGGAGGTGTTGAGTACACTAATGCGCTCTATCTTTGTGTTGAGTACACTAACGCTCTGATTGACATGATTGATAAAAACTCGTCATACATTTTCGGGTTCCTTCCACGCTCGGGGCATGACAGTTTTTGTGGTATTAGAGCCTATGATATTCATTTCCTAGGAAACCCAAGCCCAAGGATAGGTTTAAACCTTCAACCGGTGAGATTGGGTAGAACCATGGGTTAAGGCAACTTAGATATTCAAATCTTTGGACAATCTCATATTAATTTAGAAATCTTGTAGGACCATGGCTGCCGAACGTGCTTAGTGGCGCAACATGCAACGCACTCTGCAAGGCATGACCCAAGCACTTCAACAGGTGGCACAAGGAGGTGTACACCGTGGAGTGGGAAATCTCAACCAAAGCTTCAAGAACATGAACCCTCATAAGTTCATGGGATCCACTGATCCGGATGATGCTGAGCACTAGATCCGAGAGACTGAACTTATCTTTAGAGTTATGCAATGCACGTACCAAGAGAAGGTCTTATTAGCCACATTTCAACTGGAGAGAGACACCCGATGCTGGTGAGAGTCAGTAGAAGCCACCTTAGAGCAAGGCCAAGTTACTTGGGAGGAATTTGTGGAATGTTTCAGCAATAAGTATTTCTCCGACCGAGTCCAAGAGAAGAAAGCTGTTGAGTTCACCGCACTTAAGCAATGATCATTGTCGGTAGCTGAGTACGAGGCACAATTCTCTAGGTTGTCCCGGTATGCTAAACATCTAGTCAGTATCGAGAAGATGAAAGTTAGGAGATTTCTTAATGGGCCCAGGCCCCAATATATCACACAACTAGCGCTGATGGACATACAAGTCTATTCAGAGATGATACGACGAGCCCAGTTATTAGAAGATGCCACGGAACTATCTGATAGGATTCGTGGGAAAGATAAGAAGGAACAGGTCACTAGTTCTGGTTCCTTCAAACCCAATTTCAACAAGAAGAGGCCAAGTAATGGAGGTACTCCCTCCCAAGAGCAAATGTTCAAGAAGACCAAACCTTTCTCCATCACCACCACACCTTCTAAAGTGGTGTGTAAACATTGTGACAAGGCCGGACATAAGGCTGATAAGTGTTGGAGGAATCTTGGAGCTTGTCTCCGCTGTGGGAGCCGTGATCATCGGATTTCCGACTGCCCGTTGCTCAATGATCAAGCCGGTGATGGAAAATGCCTGGTGACGAAGAATGCACATCTCCAAGCTATTAAGGAGGCAGAACAAGACAAGGGTGGACTAGTGGAAGGTACACTGCAAGTTTGTTCCAAGTCTGCACATGTCTTATTTGATACTGGTGCATCACATTCTTTTGTCTCCAAGAAGTTTACTGACCCGCTACCTATGGAACCGGAGTGGATAAAATTAGTTATTTCGACTCCTCTTGGAAACGAGGCCGATATTGCTCACCATTACCAAAATTGTTGATGTGACACAACATGCAGCAGAGGATAATGTTACTAATTTGATGTGATGTGACTCCCTTGGACCTAGGATAGCAAGCAGCACTATGAATCGGCAACGTCACACAGGCGGTTTCGCTCGCGGAAGCACGCTCGGATCCATAGGAGGACCGGCGATGGCGGTGAGGGTCCGGGGTTGGACCTCAAGGTCCGAAGGGTTTAGCTAGCTAGGAAGGGACCCCAATGGGCCAGGGATGCCCGATTTCAAGGGCGGCCGGCACGCCGAGGGCGTGGGATGCAATGGCTCTCTCTCAACTCGCTCCGCGGTGAACACTTGATTGGATTGAATTATAGATCGAGCGCTCGTCTCACCTCCGACGGACAACTAAGAGCGATACTAAGCTAGCAATGGTAATAACCAGCAGCGAAGAGTGGCCAGGAGCTCACCTAATCGGCGTGAAGACACCGATCCCGGTCGGAGATGAGGGCGAGCGGGGAAGTGTGCTCCCCGCACACTGCGCCGGTGAAGCTTCAAAACCTGTTCAAGAGTACAATTACTACACCTCGCGCATGAGGGTGATCTCGGGGGTGGGAATTGGTTAATTACAGACAAACACTACCACCACACAGGGTGGGGCGGTAAGCCGGCTAGGCGGGGATGGGAGGACGGACCGAAGTGGTTAAAAAGGAAATCAATGTGGGTTCAGCTGCAATCTGGACTGCTGGATAGGGTGCTGTTGTTGGCTCTGTCCTGGGCTCGTCTGGACTACGAATTGAGCGAAACCACCTCGCAATGATTCCTGACTTGAAGCCGGTGTTTTCTGAATTTTTGGGCGGCCTCTGGAGCCAGGGACTGGCGACACCAGCGACTGAACCGAGTCGCCAGATGTGGTCTCTGGCCGGACCTATTCTGTAGCAGCAGGTTGCAGACGCTGTTGTGAGCTCTCCCGAACTCCGAATGGCACTAAACCAGCGTCGTCGTCTCCGTAGTCGAGGTAGCTTTCAGCTGGAGTTAATGGGGCTGTGATCCAAGGCCGTGGACGGTCGGTGTGACCTGAAGAGTAGGCACTGGTCTCTGCAGACTGCAGGTGGCAGATCCGTGCGATGGAGGGATAAAATTTGTAACTCTGGATCCTGGATGCCGAATGTCATTCCGTTTCTTTCTTCTGGTCGTGGACAGATGGAGGAATAATTTTGAAGAAGAGAGTTCAGCCTGATTCCTCCACGGTTAGTCGTGGTGCAGCAACGAACCGGGTTGCAGACTCTGGCCACAGCGGCTACCAGAAATGAACAGTGGATTGCAGACGTTGTCCCGGCCGCTCCCGGATGCCAAATCTTGAGCCGCCAGAGTTTTTATAACCGTGGACAATCCCTCTGCGCTGCTAAACTGACGGGGAAGCCGTCTGATGTCGGGGTGGACTGGGGGATGCCAATGAGTGGAGGCAGGTCACTGCCCACTGTGGGAGGCAGACCCGACCAGTTGAGGGAGAAAGACCAAAACTCTGACCTCCGGATGGCGAACGCACTTCCGCTTCTTGATCCAGTAAGAGGACTGGTGGAGGAAGATATTTGTAGAAGAACTCACAACTTGAATCTCTCACCGTCGGCCTTGGTGTAGCTTTGAACAGGGTTCAGGGGCTCTGCTGATGGAGCTCTGTGCAGTCGGGGTTGAACAGCCTTCCCGGACGGCCACGAACTCAGAATGGGGTGATTCCACCTCGCCTGCGAAGAGGATAGGGAGGCCTTTCCAGAAAGGTAGGCCACGCCCCCATAAGATTCAAGATGTTGTCGTGGTAGTCGCTGCAACTTGAGGCTGGTCTGTAGATCAGCCTGCAGACAGAACTGAAGTTGACAAAAGGGGGGGGTGGAGGGGTCGGCCAAGGCAATGGGAGGGTGGAGAGGGGTTGAGGGGGTCGACCCTAGGAGGGAGGGGAAGGGGGTGGACGACCTAGGGAGGTGAAGGGGCTCCTTGGGGAGGGGAAAGGGCCCTTGGGAGGTGGAAGGTTGCTTGGGGAAGGGGGAGGGATGCCTTGGGAAGGTGAAAGGGTGCTTGGGGAGGTGGAGTGATTAATGGTGAAGTAATGGGGGTCTTGGGAGGTGAAGAGACTTGCCTAGGTGGCAAGTGAGGTGGCAAGGGGTGAGGAGAGAGGGGAATTTCGAATTTTAGAGAGAGAAGGAGGGAGGAGAGAGAGGGGGTTCGCCCCTAGGAGAGAGGGAGAGAACTAGAGAGAGAGAGAGAGAGAACTTGAGGGAGAGAGGGTTAGACTCAAGTGGATGCAATCTTTCAATAATTCTTCATTCTTCCCAAAGAGGGGGGGTTGGGGTCCTATATATAGGAAATCCCCTTTTTACAAAAAGTCCCTGTGAAAAGGACTAAAGACAGAAGACCAAGGGGTGGGGAGGGGGGGGCGCCCATGGGCCAGGCCCAATGAACAGGCCCAATAACCTACTAAGCTAGTTAATGAAACTTGGACTTAGGTAAATGACTAACTAACTTAGGTAATAGACTCAATAAAAGGCAAAATTACATGATTATGACTCAAGAAAATGTGGAAAATTATATAGCTAGACTCCACAAATCATGGCGAGCAAAATGGCGAGCAGCAGGACCCTCGGAGGCATGTGAAGGGGTAAGCGATGCCCCCATCATACTCCCAGGGTGCGGAGAACTCGACTCCGTCAAGTAAGGGCCCACCGGGGGAGCAGCTCAGGGCGACCTGCAATCACCAAAATCAACCTGCACCTGCGACCAGGGGACGGCTCTTCATCCTCTCAAGGCGGCCCGGACAGACCCTCGTGCTGGCGTTGGAACCCTGCTTGCATAGTATTGCCCCTCTGTGTACACGTCGGGCTCTCAAGGCTGTTTGGTGGAAGCACTCCGGGGTGTCCCTCTTAGAGGAAGTTATAGGCTCAAAGTACTCACTGGGATTCGCCGCGGTGCCCATGTAGGGTGCCGGATCAGCTGCATGATAATTGGGGTATATCCCATAGCCCATTAGTAAATCTAATCCATAAGCCAGGTTGGCCAAAGCCGCTTGGAACATGAAAGGTCCAAGTCCTCGTGCCCTCGATTTGGAGGTGGCCCTAAGATAGAGTCGTTCCAATGCCACCATCGCGAGGTTACCTCCTTGGATTTCAAAGTGCCACCCTTGAGTTATAGCCCTCTCATTATGATCGTCACTACCCAGATTTGGTTGCTTGCTTGAATGAGAATGCTTTGAGTGATGGTGCGGTGGGGGTGGGAAGTATGTGGTATGCAGAGGGGGACCGGGGCAACCGTACATAGACCTATCATTCATGGATGTGATGAGGCATCTTGTGGACTCAGGGGGGCCTGGGAAACCATAGGTGGATCTATCGTGTATGGCTGTGAGAATTACCGGGGGACCCGGACATCCATGTGTGCTCCATTCAACTGTAAGGGCTATGAAGAATGTGGGTGGGCCAGCACAACCAAATGTAGGCCAGTTATGCATTGAGCCTAAACTGTGCGTGACATGCATGGGAGGGCTGGACTCATGACCCTTGTCGAATGATGTGACATGCCAAGATGGGTGCTTTCTTCTCCTAGAGATGATGACCATGTGTGTGGGTATGGGGTGACCTTTAAGCTCCCATTTGTAAGGGTCGAAGGGATCATAGTAGGTATGCATCATGGGGTGGGGCACTACCTTGTTCCCTAGGTGTATACTGCCTATGGTCATGGTTCCCTTGGTGTGGACTGGGTCTAGGACGAGGTGTGTTGGTTCTAGCATGGTTGGTGAGGGTAGGAGGGAGTGGGTGGTGGGTAGGGCGGTCAGGTCCCATGGGTTCATTGTCTTCCATAGGGTGGGATCAAAGGGGTCATAGAATGTGTTACCAAGGGTGAGGTATTCTTTCACCTCAAGGTCTCCAAATGGTGAGTCCTCCTCCTCAAATGTAGTAATTGAACCGAAGTTCAAGGAGGGTTGGTTGGTCATGATTGGAGGGCTTGGCATCTTACCCGAAATAAGTAACTCCAATTCGCGGATAGCATCGGGCTCTTCGGGAATGGAGAGGGATAAAAGAAGGTCGCTAGTGTAGCAACCCATAGTGTAAATGGAAGTGATGGACCCGACACATAGATGTAGGAGGTTAAGACTCCTAGGTTGGTCGGCTACAGTGGTCAACATGCCAGTTAGCTTCATTTGCCAAGTTAGACCCTCAAGAAAATCCCCTAATGTTTCCACCTGATAGGATGATTGGATTGTGGTGTGATAGGTGGATACGGGTACTATAGGAAGGTTTTGCTTCATGGTTGGGTAAGCATGGACCATGAGATCTCCAAATGGGTTCTCCTTTAGCCAACGTGAAAGGGGTTCTCCTAAGATAAGCTCGGTCCCTATTAAGGAGGGTGGTGTAAGGTTAAGACCACCATGTGAAGTTCCTTTTTCTTCCTGGACATGGGTGATCTCTATGGCGGGGGTTGGTGTGTCCACCTTTATGGGGTCGGGTATGGGAATCATGTGTTCCTCTATCAAGGAGGTGAGATGGTCCCATGAGGGTGTGGTGGTGAGGATAGGTGTGTGGTACCCCTGGGGTGGGAGGTAAAGGGGAACTTGGTTTGGGATCGGTAAGGGGAGAAGTGGAGGCCTAGGTTGGGGTTGGGTAGGGATTGGTAGTGGAAGATGGATGGGTTGAGGAGGATTGGGTTGTTTGGTTTCAGGGGGTGTGTCTCTTTTAGGGGAAGATGGAGGGGTGGTTTTGGGGACCAAGGAAGTTTGTGGAGTGTGGGTTGGTGGGAGAGTTTTGGGTGGGGTGGTGGTGGTCATCACGGGCCTAGGTGGAGTGGACATGGGGTCCATACGGGTTGGAATGGTGAGGGTGGAGTGAGCCATGATGCTTCCCCCACTTGGGATGGGAACTTCTTGGCCTAACCCATGATATTGTGATTCATACTCCTCTTCCCATTCGGGGGAGGCCTCATATTCCTCAACTTCAATCTCATTCCTTTGTGGTGTGGGGGTCTTGCTCTCCAGGGGAGTGGGAAGGCCTTTTGGCGATGGGGTGGTGCAAGTTGGAATTATTTGGGGTGGTGGAGTTTGGACCCTAAGGGAGGTGAAGATATTCTTAATCTCAATCCTTAGTTCTTCTAATGAGTCTTGGGGTCTTTTGGGTGGTGGGGTTTGGGTCCTAGTGGAGGCCTTGGGTTGACTGGGGGGAAAAGGGGGAGTGGGAGTGCTCCTCGGGTTATGGTCCTCACGGTAGGAGTGGGACGGTCGGGGAGCGTAGATCTTCCTAAGCTCACTCTTCATCTCTTCCCATGAGTGAATGGGCTCTTGCCCCCAAACCCTTCTGAATCTCTCTCTGTGTTCCCACATTTTCTTAGCTAGACCCCGAAGTCGTGCCTTGGCCCTGCGGACTCTCTCGGATCCATATACCCAAGTACTTTCAAAGTCCCTTTCCATGGTATTCTCCCACCTAAGATAGGCATGAGGATTTCCATCAAAATGAAGGTACTCATCTACAATGTAGTCCATGTGGAGGGGGTCAATCGGACCATTTGGCCAACGAGGGGTATGCATAATGATCGGGTGATGAATGCAATTGCCCTAGGACAAGACTTAGTAGAGACAAGTCTAGAACTTGCTCTGATACCAATTTGATGTGACACAACATGTAGCGGAGGATAATGATACTAATTTGATGTGACGCGACTCCCTTGGACCTAGGATAGCAAGCAGCACTATGAATCGGCAACGTCACACAGGCGGTTTCGCTCGCGGAAGCACGCTCGGATCCGTAGGAGGACCGGCGATGGCGGTGAGGGTCCGGGGTTGGACCTCAAGGTCCCAAGGGTTTAGCTAGCTAGGAAGGGACCCCAATGGGCCAGGGATGCCCGATTTCAAGGGCGGCCGGCACGCCGAGGGCGTGGGATGCAATGGCTCTCTCTCAACTCGCTCCGCGGTGAACACTTGATTGGATTGATCTATAGATCGAGCGCTCGTCTCACCTCCGACGGACAACTAAGAGCGATACTAAGCTAGCAATGGTAATAACCAGCAGCAAAGAGTGGCCAGGAGCTCACCTGATCGGCGTGAAGACGCCGGTCCCGGTCGGAGACGAGGGCGAGCGGGGAAGTGTGCTCCCCGCACACTGCGCCGGTGAAGCTTCAAAACCTGTTCAAGAGTACAATTACTACACCTCGCGCAGGAGGGTGATCTCGGGGGTGGGAATTGGTTAATTACAGACAAACACTACCACCACGCAGGGTGGGGCGGTAAGCCGGCCAGGCGGGGATGGGAGGACGGACCGAAGTGGTTAAAAAGGAAATCAATGTGGGTTCAGCTGCAATCTGGACTGCTGGATAGGGTGCTGTTGTTGGCTCTGTCCCGGGCTCGTCCGGACTCCGAATTGAGCGAAACCACCTCACAATGATTCCTGACTTAAAGCCGGTGTTGTCTGGATTTTTGGGCTGCCTCTGGAGCGAGGGACTGGCGACACCAGCGACTGAACCGAGTCGGCAGATGTGGTCTCTGGCCGGACCTGTTCTGTAGCAGCAGGTTGCAGACGCTGTTGTGAGCCCTCCCGAACTCCGAATGGCACGAAACCAGCGTCGTCGTCTCCGTAGTCGAGGTAGCTTTCAGCTGGAGTCGATGGGGCTGCAATACAAAGCTATGGACGGTCGGTGTGACCTGAAGAGTAGGCACTGGTCACTGCAGACTGTAGGTGGCAGATCCGCGCAACGGAGGATAAAACTTCTAACTCTGGATCCTGGACGCCGAATGTCGTTCCATTTCTTGCTTCTGGTCGTGGACAGATGGAGGAAGAATTTTTAAGAAGAGAGTTCAGCCTGATTCCTCCACGGTTAGTCGTGGTGCAGCAACGAACCGGGTTGCAGACTCTGGCCACAGCGGCTACCAGAAACGAATAGTGGATTGCAGACGTTGTCCCGGCCGCTCCGGGATGCCAAATCTTGAGCCGCTGGAGTTTTTGGAACCGTGGACAATCCCTCTGCACTGTTAAACTGACGGGGAAGCCGTCTGATGTCGGGGTGGACTGGGGGATGCCAATGAGTGGAGGCAGGTCACTGCCCACTGTGGGAGGCAGACCTGACCAGTCGAGGGAGAAAGACCAAAACTCTGACCTCCGGATGGCGAACGCACTTCCGCTTCTTGATCCAGTAAGAGGACTGGTGGAGGAAGATATTTGTAGAAGAACTCACAACTTGAATCTCTCACCGTCGGCCGTGGTGTAGCTTTGAACAGGGTTCAGGGGCTCTGCTGATGGAGCTCTGCGCAGTCGGGGTAGAACAGCCTTCCCGGACGGCCACGAACTCAGAATGGGGTGATTCCACCTCGCCTGCGAAGAGGATAGGGAGGCCTTTCCAGAAAGGTAGGGCACGCCCCCAGAAGATTCAAGATGTTGTCGTGGTAGTCGCTGCAACTCGAGGCTGGTCTGTAGATCAGCCTGCAGACAGAACTGAAGTTGACAAAAGGGGGGGTGGAGGGGTCGGCCAAGGCAATGGGAGGGTGGAGAGGGGTTGAGGGGGTCAACCCTAGGAGGGAGGGGAAGGGGGTGGACGACCTAGGGAGGTGAAGGGGCTCCTTGGGGAGGGGAAAGGGCCCTTGGGAGGTGGAAGGTTGCTTGGGGAAGGGGGAGGGATGCCTTGGGAAGGTGAAAGGGTGCTTGGGGAGGTGGAGTGATTAATGGTGAAGTAATGGGGGTCTTGGGAGGTGAAGAGACTTTCCTAGGTGGCAAGTGAGGTGGCAAGGGGTGAGGTGAGAGGGGAATTTCAAATTTTAGAGAGAGAAGGAGGGAGGAGAGAGAGGGGGTTCGCCCCTAGGGGAGAGGGAGAGAACTAGAGAGAGAGAGAGAGAACTAGAGGGAGAGAGGGTTAGACTCAAGTGGATGCAATCTTTCAATAATTATTCATTCTTCCCAAAGAGGGGGGGTTGGGGTCCTATATATAGGAAATCCCCTTTTTACAAAAAGTCCCTGTGAAAAGGACTAAAGACAGAAGACCAAGGGGTGGGGAGGGGGGGGGCGCCCATGGGCCAGGCCCAATGAACAGGCCCAATAACCTACTAAGCTAGTTAATGAAACTTGGACTTAGGTAAATGACTAACTAACTTAGGTAATAGACTCAATAAAAGGCAAAATTACATGATTATGACTCAAGAAAATGTGGAAAATTATATAGCTAGACTCCACAAATCATGGCGAGCAGCAGGACCCTCGGAGGCATGTGAAGGGGTAAGCGATGCCCCCATCAATTGTAAAGTCTTGGTTAAAGGAAGAAACCTTCTTATCGACCTCATATGCCTAGATATGAAGGACTATGATATCATATTAGGAGCTGATTGGTTATCCAAGTACCAGGCAACTGTTGATTGCCGTAACAACAAGGTTACTTTCAAGGAATTCCCGGAACTGGTCTATACTACCCCAAAGAGTCGGAGCAAGTCACCTCTTATTTCGGCCCTCCGAGCTAGCAATCTAATAAGGAAAGGATATATATCTTTCCTTGCTTTTCTCACCATTAAGGAGACTAAAGAAAATAAGCTAGAAGACATCCCAGTTGTAAAAGAATTCCCGGATGTGTTTCCGAAAGATTTGCCTGGACTACCCCCACAAAGAGAATTGGCCTTCACCATCGACTTGGTCCCTGGTGCTAGTCCAATTTCTAAGGCACCATATAGGATGTCCCTTGCCGAGCTCAAGGAGTTAAAGGAACAATTGATGGAACTCCTTAAGAAAGGATTTATTAGGCCGAGTACTTCCCCATGGGGAGCACCTGTGCTTTTTTTAAAGAAGAAAGATGGATCCATGAGGTTATGCATCGACTATCGACAATTGAATCATCTCACTATTAAGAACAAGTATCCACTGCTGAGAGTCGATGAACTGTTTGATCAAATATCTGGATCCAAGTACTTCTTGAAGATTGATCTCAGATCAGGATATCACCAACTGAGGATCAAAGATGAGGATATTCATAAGACCGCGTTCAGGAGCAGGTATGGGCACTATGAATTTATTGTTATGCCTTTTGGACTAACCAATGCCCCTGCAGCCTTTATGTAGTTGATGAATACTATATTCAGGCCTCATCTAGATTAATTCATAGTGGTTTTCATTGATGATATATTGATCTATTCAAAGACCAATAAAGAGCATGGGGAGCATTTGAGGATTGCATTACAGATATTGAGGATAAATCAATTATATGCAAAGCTTAGTAAATATGAATTCTAGCTAAATGAAGTATCTTTCTTGGGGCATGTTATATCAAAAGATGGTTTATCCGTAGATCCATCAAAGGTGGAAGCTGTAAAGAATTGGGAAAGGCCGACTAATGCCTGCGAGATCCGTAGTTTCTTGGGTCTTGCAGGCTACTATAGGCGATTCATCAAAGATTTCTCCAAGATCACCGTACCACTCACGAGGCTAACTCGCAAGGAGATCCGTTATGAATGGAGTGAGAAATGTGAAAGAAGCTTCCAAGCTCTCAAGGATCACCTAACTACTACCCCGGTCTTAGCTTTGCCAGTTGAAGGAGAGAAATTTGAGTTATACACCGATTTGTCAGGCATTGGCCTCGGATGTGTTTTAATGCAATAAGGGAAAGTTATAGCTTACTCGTCTCGCCAATTGAAGAAGAACGAGGAGAAATACCCAGTTCATGTCTTAGAGTTGGCTGCGGTAGTGTTTGCATTGAAAATCTGTAGACTACTTATACGAAGTGCAGTTTACTGTATACTCCGATCACTAGAGTTTTAAGTATCTCTTCTCACATAAGGAATTGAATATGATGCAAAGACGTTGGCTAGAATATCTCAAAGACTTCGACTTCACAATACAATATCATCCTAGAAAGGGTAATCCTGTAGCTGATGCCCTCAGTCGGAAGCCAAGCATAACATTAGCCAATTGTATGATTCAGGAGTGGAAGTTGCTAGAACAATTCTCTCGACTTGACATAAGCATGGACAAGGAGAACAAGTGTGTTACACTATCCCATATGAGCCTAAAGCCAGATCTACTCTCAGAGATACAAGGACTGTAAGATAATGACCTAGTATTAGTGGAAATCAAGGGAAAGATAGAAGATCAATCTGATTTCAAATTAGCATCAGATGGAAGGTTGTCATTCAGAGATAGAACTTGCATCCCAGATTGTCCAGAGCTAAAGAAGAAGATCTTATATGAAGCTCATAGATCAAGGTACACGATTCATCCAGAATCTACCAAAATGTATCAAGATTTGAAAAGGACCTTTTGGTGGCCCAACATGAAAAGTGAAGTAGCAGACTTCGTGTCTCGCTATCTCACGTGCCAACAAGTCAAGGCAGAACACCAAAAGCTTGCCAGTAAGTTACATCCCTTAGATTTTCCCAAGTGGAAATGGGAGGATATTGGTATGGACTTCATTATCGGTCTATCTAAATCTAAAGGAGGACATAATGGAATATGGGTTATCATAGACCGATTAACCAAGTCGGCACATTTCTTGCCAATCAAGAGCCGATGGTCAATTGACGTCCTTGCTGCATTATATATTAAGGAGATAGTCAGGTTACATGGAGTACCTGTCTCAATCGTGTCTGACCGAGACCCTCGTTTTACTTCTCATTTTTGGAAGGGCCTACAACATTCGTTGGGGACAAGACTCAACTTTAGTACTACTTTTCATCCTCAGACGGATGGTCAGACCGAGAGAACCAATCAGGTAGTAGAAGTTATGCTCAGAGCTTGCATCATTGATTTTAGTGGAAGCTGGCATGATCACTTGCTTTTGGTTGAATTTGCATACAACAACAGCTACCAGGCATGTATATAGATGGCACCTTTCGAAGCCTTATACGGAAGGAATTGCCGATCACCCTTGTGCTGGGATGAAGTTGGCGAAAAATGACTATTAGGCCCAGACATGGTAAGGGATACCACCAAAAAGATTCAGATGATTAGAGAGAGACTTCATGTTGCTCAATTTAGACAGAAGGCTTATGCTGATATAAGAAGAAGAGATCTCGAATTCTAAGTCGGAGATCACATATTTCTCAAAGTATCACCTGGACGTAGAATAAGGAGATTTGGTTTTAAGGGCAAGCTTACACCAAGGTTTATCGGACCTTTTGAAGTACTAGAAAGAGTGGGTGAGGTTGCTGACCGCATCGCTTTGCCTCCTCAATTGTCCGATGTTCATAATGTTTTCCACATATCCATGCTGAAGAAGTATGTGCACGATCCGTCACATATCATCGATCATGGAGACCTGGTGATTCAAAGGGATCTCACATATGAACAAAAGCGCATGAAGATACTCGATCGTGAGGCTCGCACACTAAGGAATAAGATAATTCTCATGCTAAAGGTACAATGGAGTAAATGCTCAGAGCACGAAGCCACATGGGAGACTGAGGAGTCCACGAGGAAGCGATTCTCATATTTATTCCAAAGGTATGTGTCCTGCACCCTCCGTAAATATGTGCAATTGAATTTGGGGACCAAATTCTTCTAAGTGGGGGAGGGTGTAGCAATTCTGATAAAATAAAAAGAAATAAAATCCTAAATGGATTAAAAACTCGAACCAATGTAAAAGCCAACTCATATATATACTTAAAACATAGGCCAAAATTAATAACGCCTCCTGGCAGGTCGTCATTTAATTGAAGACTGTTCAAGCATGCGCTAATTCAATAATTGACGCCCCCTTGACAGGCATCATATAAAGAAATTGAAGATTGTGTACAGAGGTGTCATTTTAAAATAACGCCCCAACCTTAGGCGTTATTTTCAAACTAACCCGTTGGTGTTTGGTTCGAACAAGGATGTTATCTGGGTAAGTTTTTATTAAGGAAAGGGATCAATACGTGGGTATCTCAGTTTAAGCAGGATTCTACATAGGAAGTTTTAGTTCTAATCGAACTCTCAGAACCCATTTCCTTCTCCTATAAATACCAACCCTTCTATCGAGCCAACCTGTTGGCTCTTATTCTTCAAACATACGATCTACTGCTACTTGCATTTTCTTCTATCGCTGAAACATAAGAACAGGCTAAGCTGCATCCTTTGGCCGTGGACGCATCATGGAGAGGCTAAAGATTTTCTATGTTGTTGCTTCTTCCACAGTACGTGAAGAACCTAAGAAGTTCTTCAACTTCTTCTTCTTCCCTGTTCAATTGCACTGCTTTGGTGTGTTGCCGTGGGAAGCCTCTGCTTCTCTATTTCTTCCAAAGGGGCTGCTGCGTGCTGCTCTTCACATCGGCATCCTGCAGCTTCTCCAAAGGGGTACTGATGTTTCAAATTGAGTTGCTGCTCTTGTTATCCTGGCTACCCAGTTACTCTGTTGAAAACATAGTATCGTGCGTGGTTATTTCCTCCATCTTCCTCATCGTCTGTCAACCAAAAAGGTAGGTTTTCTCAAGTGCTAAGCAAAACACTTTGAAAATAGGTTGTCTGCATGAATATAGATTGTCTAGAGATCAGTAGAGGAATTTGTCATAGCAGTTTTCGTGTTTTCAATGTTTACAGTAAATAGCGACCTAGGCTAGGGCGTTATTTTATTTAACGACTGTTCAAACAGTCGTCAATTATATAGTTATTTAATAAATACATAATGTTCAAAATGTAATAACTGTGAACCCTTATATGTAAACTAATGCATGATCACATTCATAGATTCTTGTTATTTTTATTTACCTGTACATGTCATTGGATTCCTGTTCAGACATACTCTAGAAACCATGTGTCTGTGATTGTACCTGCCCGGTGCAAATCATATGACAAAGAATTAGCGACCCTAATTAGGTAGTTATTTGAATGAACGGCCCTACACGTGGGCGCCAAATTCGTGATAAATAGTGAAATTAAAATGTACATAATTTCCTGGATATGGTAATTGACGACATGCACCCTGGCCTTTAATTTGATATATAACGCCGCTGACTAGGGCGTTGTTTATAGAATTGAAGCCTTTAAGAAAGTCGTCATTTTTATAATAACTGAAATTTGAATATGCTTATAGATTTTTAGTAGTTATGGTATTGGGATATAACGACTGAATGAACAGTCGTCGGTTATTGATATGACGACCCAGACTAGGGCGTCTATTATAAAAATGAAAACGTGACCTAAGGCGTCAATTCCTATTTTCTCGATTTTCCATGGTTCTGTGACCCTTGTCAATGGGTTATGACTATAGGCACTATATTCCATTCCGTGAATATAGTCCCATGTTTTACGTTGTTTTATCGATTCCCTACTTTTTCTAGGTGATAGATGAACCCTCCGCGGGACATTCCGTTCCTTCGGATTTGTGACGTTATCATAGAGACCTCCGTAAGACACCGCTAGCTTTGGATTCCCTCAAGACAGCCGAGCAGGTTGTACCATCAAAACCCATGACACTACTTGATTGCCATGTCACTCTAAAGAAACATGGCATACCGGCCCTCCTGACATGCTATGTGGATGTCATGAGAATATCCTAAATTAATGGAATGGGAAAACCATGCCATTACTATTCTTATGAGTTAAGTGCCATACTTGTGGACCTTAATTCTATCAAGCTTATCATGTGCAAGAACAAGCGACCATCATTATATGAGCGCTTATTCTTATTGTCATGGCACTCAAGTAAGAGAGCCAATTTCACCTAGTTTTATCGGTAATCGTGATTATAACATTATTATAGTCCTTAAACATCATGTTTGATCCTTGAAATTCTAGTCCACCAGATCTACCTTAAAGTTCCAACAAGCGTAATCCTTTGAAATTCCATGTTGGCTATAACTATAGTGGATGTCGAAAACACATGATCAATGCCTACGCATATAGTGCCCGATCTGGTCTTGGGAGGAGCACCCGAAAGTACTAGTGCCCATGGGAGTTGTAATGATCATGATATGACATTGTACCGAAGTGCATGACTAGCTTGATTAGACATTCCATAGTTCTCGTACTTGACATGACATGGCATGACTTGCGTGACCCGGAAAGGGTATTATTTACCTGCTTGAAATAATAGCCAATTTTTGACATGACATGATCACATGACATGATAACTATACGTGCTTGATTATCTTGCTATATTGACATGCGTTCTTGAAAGACATGCTAGTTCACTCAATTTCCCCTTGTAATACAATCTCTTTATTGTCGTTTCTTGCGAGCATGCATAGCTTATTGCATTTCATGTAACATGTAATCTACTTAAAGCAAGCTAGCTCTTGAGATATAATCTCTACTGAGCGTTCGCTCACAAAGTGTTTTTCCCTTATTTTTTAGATAAGTCCGAGGATGAAACTCTTTCGGATGGGGAAAGTCAAGAGTGATGAGATTATAGCTACTCCAACTATCCAAGCGTCTACTAGTCTTATACTTTCTATTTTCTTGAGTCATTCATTGTACTTTTCATTTTACTTGAGTCTTAGCACTTTCATTAAGAAGATTACTTTGAAGGTCTTGATGAAATAAAGGATTGGGTTATTTTACTCTTGCGCACTCTGTCTTTGTGTTGAGTGCACTAACGCTTTGATTGACATGATTGATATAAACTCGTCACGCATCTCCGAGTTCCTTTCGGGCTCGGGGCGTGACAGAATGCAAGCATTGCGGGAAATGGCATGGTGGTAAGGAGTGTTGGATGGTAACCGGGAAGTGTCTCAGGTGCGGAAGCTCTGAGCACAAGATCAAGGATTACCCGAAGATGCAGCTGCCTTCTCCCACTCAAGCCCCTACTGTAGCTGCCGCCGCAGCACCAGTGAAGTCAGCCAGACACCCTCGAGCACCAGCACGAGTGTTCTCGTTGGCCAGAGAAGATGCAGAGCAAGTAGACAACGTGATAGAAGGTACACTTCTAGTGTCAGGTTTCCATGCTAGAGTTTTATTCGACACCTGTGCTACTCATTCGTTTGTGTCCGAAAGGTTTTCCAAGATGTTGTGTGATGATTTGGGTTTAATGCCTTCGAGTTTGGATGTGCCTCTCCTAGTGCACACGACCACTAGAGTTATGTCCACTCCAAGAGCTATCCTTCCTTGCCGGTGGTTATCGGAGGAAAAGAGCTAGCTAGAAATTTCTATCTTTTAAAGATGAAGGATTATGATGTTATTCTTGGGTTGGATTGGCTCGAGGGGTATTATGCTCTCATTGATTGCCGGAAGAAGCGAGTGGTCTTTCGCATTCCTGGCGAGAGGGAGTTTTTCCATCCTTTGCCTCAGATTGGGTCGGGGAAATTTGTAGTCTCGGCCATGAAGGCAGCCCAGTTTTTGTGTAAGGGTGGCAATGCTTTTCTTGCTTGGGTGGTAGCCTCAACTGAGGTTTCTCAGGCCCCGTTGCTGGAGGAGATTGAAGTGGTTCGGGATTTTCCCGATGTCTTTCTGGGGGATTTGCCAGGGTTGCTGCCAGCTAGAGAGATTGAGTTCTCTATTGACCTTCTGCTTAGTACAACGCCGATATCCAAGGCCCCGTATCGAATGGCACCTGCAGAATTGCCTGAACTAAGGAAACAGTTGCAAGAACTAATCGATAAGGGTTTCATTCGACTGAGTGTCTCACCTTGGGGAGCTCTAGTCTTGTTCGTGAAGAAGAAGGACGGATCGCTTTGCCTCTGCATTGATTACCATATGCTCAATCAGGTGACTGTCAAGAACTGTTATCCTTTGCCCCGTATTGATGATCTCTTTGATCAATTGCAAGGTGCTTTGATGTTCTCGAAGATTGATTTGAGATCAGGTTACCATCAGCTCTGGATCAAGGAGGAGGATATTTCCAAGACAGCATTCCAAACTAGATATGGGCATTACGAATTCCTGATTCTACCCTTTGGTCTAATGAATGCCCCTGCCGCATTTCTGGACCTAATGAATCGAGTGTTTAAGCCTTATCTGGATGGCTTTGTAATTGTGTTCATAGATGATGTTTTGATATATTCCCTAGATGAAGCATCTCACAAGGAACATTTGAGGATTGTTTTGGAGACTCTTCGGGCGCACAAGCTTTATGCGAAGTTCAGCAAGTGCGATTTCTAGATGAAGGGGGTTCATTTTCTTGGCCATGTGATATCAGGAAGTGGCGTGGCTGTTGACCCAGCCAAGGTTCAAGCTTTGTTAGAATGGAAAGCTCCAAAATCCCCCATTGAAATTTGGAGATTTCTCGGTTTGGCCGGTTACTACAGGAAGTTCATTAAGGGTTTTGCTTCTATTGTGGCACCTTTGAAGAAGCTAACAAGGAAAGGAGTGAAGTTCATGTGGTCTGAGGAATGTAAGCGAAGTTTCCAAGAATTGAAGGATCGGCTAACGTCAGCACCATTCTTGATCCTACCCAATAGCACCAATATGTTTACTCTATACACTGATGCTTCAAGGATCAAGATCGGTTGTGTTCTGATGCAGAATGGTAGGGTTGTCACGTATGCCTCCAGGCAACTGAAGGAGCACGAGAAGAATTACCGTACGCATGACTTGGAGTTGGCCGTCGTTGTCCATGCATTGAAGATCTGGAGACATTACTTGTATGGAGTCAAGTTTGAAGTCTTCACTGACCACAACAGTCTTAAGTATTTATTTTCTCAGAAGGAGCTGAATTTACGCCAGAGGTGATGGGTTGAATTCTTGAAGGACTATGATTTTGAGCTGCAATATCATCCTAGAAAAGCTAATGTTGTGGCTGATGCCCTTAGTCGGAAGCGAACCTTGATGCAGGAAGACTAGAAGATGATTGAGGATGATGTGTGTTCCATGACATCGATTGAGCCTCCACTTTGCTAGGCGTTCGTTGCTCAGCTATGCATCAGGTCAATAGTTATGGACTGAGTAATAGAAGCTCAGCGAGATGACCCTCAGTTGCAAGGTATGATTGGTAGGACTGGAATTGCTCGAGATGAAGATGGTGTGGTCAAATTTTAGCATAGAATTTGTGTGCCTGATGTGATTGAATTAAAGAATGAAGTGATGGAGGAAGCTCATAGATCAAAATTCTCCATTCATCCTGGTGGTAAAAAGATGTATCAAGATTTGAAACGGTCCTTTTGGTGGCCTGGTATGAAGAAGGATGTAGCGGAATTTGTGTCTAGATGTTTGGTTTGTCAGTAGGTGAAGGCTAAAAACTAAAGACCGTCTGGGTTGATGCAAAGGATCGAGATACCACAATGGAAATGGGAGGATATCACCATGGACTTTGTTTCAGGCTTGCCCCGATCGGCGAAGGGTAATGATTCTATTTAGGTGATTGTGGATCGATTCTCGAAGACTGCACATTTTCTGGGCATGAAGAAGAAGCAATCTATGGAGAGCTTGGCACGTCTCTATATTGAGAACATCATCAGACTGCATGGAGTTCCGAAGTCCATTATCTCCGATCGAGATCCTCATTTCACGTCGAGACTTTGGCAAGGATTGCATAATGCTTTTGGGTCCCAGTTGAAGCTCAGCTCGGATTATCACCCCCAGACAGATGGTCAGTCTGAAAGGACCATTCGCACTTTGGAGGATATGTTGAGAGCTTGTATTCTTGATTGGAGAGGATATTGGGAGCGACATCTACCATTGGTAGAGTATGCTTACAATAATAGTTATCATGCAAGCATAGGCATGGCTCCATTTGAGGCTTTGTATGGGAGGCCATGTAGATCTCCTTTATGTTGGGAAGAGGTTGGTGACAGGCAGTTGATCGGGCCTGAAGTGGTGCAAGAAACATCTAAGAAGATTCAGCAAATTCAGCAAAGATTGAAAGTAGCCCAAGATCGGCAGAAGAGCTATGCAGACAACAGAAGGAAGGATCTCGACTTTGTAGCAGGTGAGCATGTTTTCCTCAAGGTGTCACCAATTTAGGGAGTGTTAAGATTTGGCAAGCGAGGAAAGTTGCAGCCAAGATTCATTGGACCTTTAGAGATTCTAGACAAGGTGGGGAACGTGGCATAACGGTTGGCTTTACCTCCATCCATGGTGGCCATTCATCCGGTGTTCTGCGTATCCATGCTCCGTAAGTATGTCTATGATCCGTCACACATTATCAGCTATGAAGGTTTGAAGTTCCAACCGGATCTATCATTCGAGGAGCAACCAGTCAAGATTTTGGATCGCAAGGAGCAAGTCCACAGATCGAAATCTATTCCATTGGTGCAAGTCCTATGGAGGAATGTATCTCATGAGGAGGCTTCGTGGGAGCTCGAAGATGAGATGAAGAAGAAGTATCTCCATCTTTTCGGTATGTGCTTCACTTTAAACTTCGGGACGAAGTTTCTTTTAAGGGGGAGAGGGTGTAGTACCCGAGAGTTTTATCGTGATTCATAAAGAATATTTTGTCGATATTTTGGCTAAGTGCTTGAAATATTACTTACTTAAGTTAACAAATTTTTTCACTAGTATTTTGGTTGAACTTAATAATCAAAGAGTAAGCAAGTTTCCTTTGTTTATAACCCAAATTTTGATGTAATTAAAATCATGTAATTTAACATATTTTCATTCATATTTGTGTGTGCATACATTAATTTAGTTGAGGTCAAGAGTTAGCACGTGCATTTTGTTATTTTCCTAAAATGAGCCACGTTAATAGAGAAATAATGTTACTGTTCATTTCGGAGGCAATTTTTATTTCATGCATTTTTAATTGTTTTATATTTTTCCATGATGGAATAATTGATGGTGAAAATGGGTAACATTTAGTTTTTGTTAACTCTTTTTATATTATTAGTTTTGAATTTTCAAAGGGGTGGATGAATAGTAACATTGCCCTTTTCTTACGGCAACCATTTTGATCGTGGCTTTTCTTTCCCTATTTTCTCTCCTTGTAACCGTGGATCTCCTTGAGTAATTAAAGGGATCTTTATCCCTTCCTTAATCTCTGTAACCGTCGGAGGTTTTGGAGGAAACCCCAACCCATTTTATGAGAGTTTTCTCCCTTTCCTTTTCCTCTCACTGGCTTCTTGCATTCTGGGTGTGCGCAGTGGTTTTGAAGGGTCCAAGAGATAGCCAAGTGATGTAGCAGAGGAAGGAGAGGTCATTCCTGCTCTTGGGTGATCTCCCCGGTCATCTGGGTTGCCGCTAGATCGTGGTTATCGAAGCCTTCTTCTTCTTGTCTCTTGCCGGAGGCGGAGGGGTTTTCTATCGTTTTCATTCATTATAAGGCAAGATCTGAAACCTTAGTCTTCTATCTGCACTTGTTATAATATTTTAGAACCCGAGTTTTAATCATGGGTTGAGCATGAGATACATTGTTTTCACTTGGATGAAGTTCGTTTAAAACTTTTGGGGTACTCGAATGAATGATAGATACGTATAGGATAGTATATTTTCATTTCTTTCCTTCTTCCTGAATGATATAATATCTAAAATCTAGATTGATGGATCGAGTGTGAAATATGTGTGGTGTTAGTGTGGAATATGTATGTTTTGAGTGCGGAGTATGTCGTTTTATTTTGATGAAGTTCAGCTTGATTTCTGGGTAAACCGAATGAATTGGTGGATATGTATAGTATTCATTTTCGAATGATGTAATAGCTTAAAATCCAGGTATATATATGATGGTTAATTGTGTAATACGTATGGTTTGAGTGTGCATTACGTTGTTTCCACCTTGACAAAGTTTGGTTTAATTTTGGATACTCGAACGAAGGGCGAGCATGCATAGGATAGTTTTGTTTCTGAATGAGTCACATTGGTTCTGGAATCAAGCAGAAGTCGACACCCAGCCCTGTCAGAGTCGACTTCTGCCTATGATTCTGCCGAGTCCAATTTCTGTCTACAGGCCAGAGTCGACACCTACCCCTGTCAGAGTCGACTTCCATTGAGAATTATGCCCAGTCTAGTTTCTGGATGCAGCAGAGTCGACTCCTACCCCTGTCAGAGTCGACTTCTGCCTTGCCTGGGGTGTTTCAACGTGTTCCGGATGTGGGGAATAGTAGTCATATGCTTCGTAAAAGCTATCCTTTCCGCTGTGCCACCGTTTTGCTTCCCGTTACTGAGTATTTTATTGGATTTTTCTCCACTCCCTACGTTACATGCTAAGCGTTTATAAATCAGTAGGGTTACTCAAATGAACAAGTTCCATCATGTAAGCATCTCCCATGTTCATTTGTTATTGCATCTTTCTTACATAGTTGCATATTTAGGAATTTCATTTGCTAACCTTCAATGCACTTCTTGTATTGCATATTATTCATTGTCCCTACATTGCATAGTACTCCTTGTTCTTATGTTACATATTATCCATTGTCCTTGTATTGCATATTATTCCTTATCATTGTGAACCTCTTATGCTATGAGACAAATCGTGGACCAAAGGGACACTGCTACCATAGAAGGGCTTGGAGCCAAACCGTAGAAATGTCCCTGTGGGGAGGCTCAATATGTTTATGACCCTGAGGGTATGGGGGTGAAATCCTGGAGGTGGACAAGTTCCACTGGTTAAGGTGGGGAAGATTTTCCTCCGGTTCTGCGTAGTTAATCAAGACCTCATCGCCATTGCCTAAGTGATTTGGTATCCGTATATGACCTTCTAGTGGTGGTTTGGGCAATGTGTCTGGGTCCTCCGTTCAGCTCAGAATTACGGATAAATTTTGATCAAATTATGGCCACTTGACTCTGTTATATGTTATTTGGCATATGCATTCGTTTTGTTAGATCTGAGCTGACCTATGAAACTAGCTTGTAATATCTGAACCCTGTCCCTTTGTGCATACATGTTCCATTTAGTTCTGAATTCTATTTTCAAACATGATTTTTGTTTTCTTCAGACTGCACACTTGACATATGAATCCGGTTCAAAACTTTGCTATGCACTTTCATTGCTTGACTAGATATTGCCTAGTGCACTATTGCATAGCCTATCCATAGTTGCATATTAATCAACGTTGCCCTTTTGATATATTTTCTGTATTCTAGAACATGTACTTGATTTCTGAAACCATGTGTTTGTTTTCTGGAACTTGGTAAGCCTTAGGGATTTGTACCGGTTAAAAGATGGTCAAATGTATTATGCTTGTGCAAGAGGTATGCTTGAGTTTCTGAATCTTGCTAAGTCTATTCGTAGACTTACACTTGATAATTTTCCAGGCGAGTCCGCTGGTGAGGATGAGTACTTAGAGCCAGGTGAGTCCAAGCCGGAGGCCCGTGCGTGATCATCATTAGCTTTCTTTTTCTGTTATTTGAGGTAGCTTGAGAGAGGCTATTAGAGGCTTGAATTTATGAACTTTGGTTGTTTATTATAACAGCAAGTTGGAACTTTATTTCTATTGGACTATTGTGATATTGGTATTTGGACATTCGCTGATGTATTACATTTCTTCTTCTGCTGTGAATTCTGCACTTTTATTTGTGTAAATCTCAACCCATCTCTTTTCTATTGGGTGGTTCCCACTGTGGCGTTGCCTCCTATATCCGATGAGAGTGATATACTGGACCGGGTATAGGGTGGGGCGAAACAGGCTCCCCACGGTGCCACCTTGAACCTATGTTCATATGCACCAACCATGATTTTCGCATGCAATGGCAACACACGAATGGACCTGCACCCACGTGCTTGCCAGCACGTTCGCCAGCTCGCTCCATGCGAACAACTGCTCTGGCCCGCAAACGTGAACGCCATGCAAGCTGAGCCACTACCATCGCCATCCTGGCCTCATGGGGGCCCGCTCGTGTGAAGACTCCACTTCTACATGCATGGATGGGCCGCGTTGATGAATTGGCTTGTGTGAAGGGGGGGCTTGGCTGGATGCATGGGAGGCCCTTTTGCCATGTGAAGAAAGACCGCATGCATGGAAGCAACTTGGCCTCGTTGAAGAATGACAGGGGGGACTCGTGCCTACATTGAAGACTTGCATGGGGGGCTCTCGAGTGAAGAACGTACAGGCATGGGGACCCTTTGCGTGAAGAATGGCTGCCCGCATTGCAAATGTGCGTGCATGCATGGTGAAGAAGATGCATGCATGGGGAGCGCGCTGCCCACGTTGAAGCTGCAAGGGGGGAGGTTCCACCTGAGGGGGCCCGCGTTGCATGGGTGCACTACGTGACGGTGACCAACCTACATCGACGCCGCACCTACTCTTCTTCTCTTTCACGGCGACCGCATCGTTGTGGGATCATGCAACTCGCCGACGTGCTACTCTTGCCGTGCTAACGCCGCCATCAGAGGAGCCTACAATGTTGTGTCTCTATGGTTTTGATGATGTCAACTAAGTTTTTATGATGTGTCATTATAACCTTGATCGTCAATATTATGTGTCATTATATATATAACCTTGATGTATTTATTTCATCATTAGCATCAGTATGTAGAAGTATGAATCATGTATGAACATGTTCTGAAGATGACTCAAAAAGTCATGAAAAGATAGCCACCACTGTTAAGCTGAAGTGACAACAGGTCAATGCTACTGTTCTATTATGAGTCAGCAAGTGCATTGAAAGGTCGGTGCATATACCTTCTTCTTGTCAGGTAAGGTTGATGCACATTTCAGTCTGAAGCATATAGGTCTGTGCATATACCTTCTCTGTGCCAGCTAAGGTCGATGCATGTTTACGCTTGTAGTCTGAAGGTCGATGCATGTGCAGAATGGTTGTTTATCAAGGTCTATGCATATTCAGACCATTGCATATAAAGGTCGATGCACATCCATCATGTTGCATATAAGGTCCATGCACATATGCCTTATACTCTATAAAGTCGATGCAGGTATGCACAGTATGCGCTATCAGGTCGGTGCATCTTGTGCATTACATTTGCTAAGGTCGGTGCATACCATAGGCAGGTCGATGCTAGTTAGCTAGCGTGTGCAGCTAAGGTCGATGCATCTCCTACTACACTGAACAAATAGGTCGATGCATGTATTGCAACATGCTCCATAAGGTCGATGCACGTGTAGAGTATTTCTTTAATAGGTCGGTGCATCTTCATTAATTCCTATCTTCATCCTTCATCTCCATGCATATAAGGTCTACCTATGTCTTACACAGGTCAATGCATTGCATGTTTGAATTAAAGCATATACATCATCATATACATTTCTGACCTATGTATCTGACTGATATGATATTGGCTAAATCTATATTTGATTATGATGATAAAGTGTTTGATGAAATGCTTTATCTCTTATTGACAGGAACTCAATCAAACACTTAAAGGGTAGAGAGCATCAATCACTTAAGTGATCACGTGATCCTAGAGTTTAGTTAAGCAGACACGTGATCCAAGGGGTCCAGCTCTTCAGGAACGATCAAGCCACGTGGTTGTACTTCATCTCGAGGATCTGACACGTGGATCAAACTCCATCAGCTCCTGACACGTGGACCTTCGAAGTGCGGCTTCGGGAAAAAAACTTTTGGGTGGGAATGCGTCTTCCACACGCCCAATCATTGGAAGAGCTCGTGGGACTCTAGAACTCGTGCTCGTATGTATAAAAGGCGATCAAGCGCTCAAACTCGATAATCTCATCTGATAAGGAAATCTGATCAAGAAAAGGCAGTGAGATCATAAGAAGAGAAAAGAAGAGCAGAAGAGTGAGAGCTAGAGAGTTCGTCAGAAGGGTTAGAGTTAGAGTGCTGAGAGAGAGAGAGAGTTCGCCGAAGGAAGAAGAAAGAGAATGATGGGGACATCGCTTACCACTTCCCATTTCTCCAAGGATCTCGATGCTCGCCATTGTGTCCATTTTGATTTTCTGAGTCTAGCTATGTAATTTTCATATCTTTCTTTGAGTCTTAACCATGTAATTTTCCTTTTATTGAGTCAAGTACCTAAGTTAGTGAGTCATCTATCTAAGTTTAAGTATCATTAGGTGGCCTAGTGGGTTCACGGGCCCACTTCAATGGGCTTGGCCCATGGGTGCCCCCTTCCCCCCTTGGTCATTTGTCAATAGTCCAAAAGGTGAGGACTTTTTGTAAATTGAGGGTTTCCTATAAATAGGACCACAATCCCTCCATGGAGGACTGATGAAGTATTAAGTGAAAATTTCCACAAGAATTGTGTCTCTTACTCTCTCTCTCTCTCTAAGGGGTGGATTCCCCTCCCTCTTTCTCTCTCTCTTCTCTCTCTCTAAAGGGGGCGACCCCCTCTCTCTCTCCTCCCCTCTCTCTCTCCCTTGGGCGCCCTTGCCCCTTCACCTTCCTCCCTTGCCACCTCATCATCCACATCACCCCAACCCCCCATCTTCCCAAGGCCCCATCACTCCCACCATTACTCTCACCAAGTCCCAAGCAACCTTTCACCTGCCAAGGCAACCTTCCCCATTCCCAAGCCAACACCTCCATCTCCCAAGGGAGAATCCCATCTCCCAACACACCCTTTCCCCTCCCCAAGACTTCATTAACCAACCACCATTAACCCCACATTCAAACCAAAGGAGAGATCTCTCCTCCCTCTCTCATTCCCAACCCAAATTCGCCGCTCCCCCTTCCTCCACTTGCTAGACCACCTCCCAGCCCCGTTTCTGCCCCTCCCACACCTTGTATCACCCCCTAACAGACCCCCACATAGTCAGGTGTCACCCCCACACCCATCCACCCCATTTCCCACCCCATCTACTCCGTCTCCCATCACCTATCATCACCCTATTCATCTCAGTCCACAGGCAGCAGTTAAGGGTCAAGTTTCAGAGTCAACCACGTCTTCACTGCACATCTTCTGGAGGCTTATCCTACATTTCCGGAAATCTCTTCCAGTCATCTTCGTAGGCGAGGTGATCCCGCCCCAATTCGAGTTCGGAGCTGTCCGAGAGAGCCATTCTTTACCGACTGCGCAGAACCAGTCCGACCAGAAACCAGAGCTGCCATTCAGAAGCCACTGCGACCACACCGGTACTCCACCTGGTGCGCCACTTGACCGGGCCAAAGATCCACCAGTTCTCTGTCTAACACAGCAAGCGGGACCTCGTTTGGAGTTCGGAGCTCCCTGTTCCGAATTATTTTTCCCAGGTGCGCAGGTCAGTCCTGTCAGGGACTGATCAGACCCCCTCTCACTCTTCAGGTCCCACCTCCCTGCTCCGACCTTGTCTGCTGCCCATCTTGGTTGCTGATCGAAGAAGATTTGACCACGCTCGCAACCGTCCTGATCTCGTCTCGATTGGATCACGGGAGCGATCGTGGTGAAGTCACAAACCTGCTGCAACAACCTGAACTCAGTCGAAGGCAGAGCAGAGCAGCGCCAGTCCAGCATCTGTCCCGGATAGCGTCGATAATGTCTGGTGCCAACAAAATTCAGACTTCATCCCGGGTCATTCACCAACATTTTGGCACTGGTCTCGTTCACTTTCGAGTCCGGGAGCGATCACAGCGGAGTCGACAGCGAGTGCCTATCAGCGGGCAGAACCGGCGGACAGAACCCCGGGAGGGCAATCCGGCTCCGTTCTTAGCTTCACGCCCCTCCCCGCCTGGCCGGCTTACCACCCCTCCCTGTGAGGAGGTAGTGTTTATGTGTAATCCACTTTTCCTCACCCCGAGATCCACCCTCCTGCGTGAGGCGTAGTCCATATAAATAATTAGCAGGGATCAAGCTTCATCGACGCAGTGTGCGGGGAACCCACACTTCCCCACTCGCCCTCGTCTCCGAACGGGGTTGGTTTCTTCAAACCAACAGGGTAAGCTCTATCCCTTGCTCTCATATCAGTAGTTTGTTCATATAATATCCGTGAAATTGCTCCGTTGGAAGCGAGAGAGAGCGCCCGGCCCCGGAGTACTCCACTACCGTGTGGTCACCGTGGTTTGTGTGAGAGAGTGACCCAGTGCCCCACTTGGCACCCGGCCAGCCCCTTAGTTGTGGTCATCTTACCCTCGGGAGGGCAACCTTAGCCCTGCTGGCCCTTAAACCAGCCAGGGTCTTGATCCACCACCTCCACTCGGCATTACCGAGTCACCTCGGGTTCGTGTGTGCAATGACGATTCGGCGATTTACGCACCCCCTGCTCAAAATTGATTGTGTTTGCGTAGAAGGTCCAAGGGCCCTTGTCTCTTTACTGTATTTCCCTAGTGGTGTCACATCAGAGAAAGAGAAAACTAGAGTATCGGAAAATTAGAAGAAGTCCGAGGAAAAGAGAGAGTGAGCAGAGAAAGAGAAAGAGAGTGAGCAAGAAAGAATAGAGAGGAAGAGTGAGCTTGAGAATCTGTGTCTTCATCATTTCTTGGATCAGATCCAGAACTGTTTTGCTCCTACGTGAGCTATATCTTTTTTGTTTTCATTTTCGTTCATTAGTTTTCCATTTCGAGTTTTATCAAGCTGTGTGTCAGCATTTGCAGAGGATCGGTTCCTCTGGACAACAAGTTGTGATTGCTCAGCGGAAGCAAGCTGTGTTGCTCAGCGGAAGCAAGCTGTGATGCTCAGCGGATGTAAGCAAACTGTGATGCTCAGCGGAAGCAAGCTGTGATGCTCAGCAGATGCAAGCAAGCTGTGATACCCAGTGGTTCAAACTGTGAGTCAGCAGAAGCCTCACTCAAGTTTGAGTGGGGGATGGACGTAGGTCTGTGATAGCAGACCGAACCATCTAAAATTTTTATATGTCTGTCGTTTGATTGCTCTGTTGATTTACGGTAGATATATGCTTAGGCTCGTCACTTTTGCATCTTGTTAGCCTACATTATTCTGAGAATGCTGAGTGTTAATCTGAACAGAGATTGCACTTTTAATTCTATTCAGCTTGCTGATTAGTGTGGAATCTATTTACACTGTGTATTTCGCTAGGCTTACTGATAAGTAGAGCCACTATCCTTGTGCCAAGTGTTTGTGGTTTTTCCTCTATCAGATTTCAAATCTGTATAGCTTAATTTGAGTTCGAATTAGAGTATATTTTGGTTCGAGTTTTTAATTCCGCAATAGTTTTTAATGGGGATCCATTCACCCCCCCTCTAGATCCGTGCCTAGTACCCCAACAATTGGTATCAGAGCAGGTTTTTGATTCACCAGATCCAACAATCTGTAGTGGATCCTGCTATCTTATTGGTGCATTTGCTATTATAGACTGCTGTGCTAGTGCTTCATATGTGTTTAGTCTACTGCTTTGAATTGGTTTTTATTATCTCAATGGCTCATCCTTCTGTATTCGACGGTACTAATTTCAATGACTGGTTAGGCGGCCTATGTGTCTACATGAACTCCATTGATTCTAATTTATGGAGTCTTGTGTCTAACGGCCCACATAAATTACCTCATGATCAGACCAAGTGGTCTAATGAAGATAGATTGAAGAACCGTGATAACATCTCAGTTCTTAATATCTTGATGGCTGTAGTTAATACTGACAAATTTCATTTTGTTTTCAGACCGGTGTACTTCTGGAAAGGAAATTTTTGATAGAGTAACTGCTATTCATGGGGAACAAGATGAGAGATGTCTAATGGTCAACCAGAGTGATCACAATAGTGATCAAATGAATGAGACATCATCTCAGGTAAGCTCCGGATCTGAAGAAATTTCATTTGATGAACTATTGAGTTTGTATGAAGAATTATCTGATAGTAATAAGAAAATGAAATCTGAAAATAAACAATTGAAAAAGAAAATTGATCAGAAAAAATTAAATTCCTCTTATGAAAACTGCTCAAAAATGAAACAATCTTATGATGACTGCTTGTCTAATGTTCATACGAACAAGAAATAACTGTGTTTATTAAAAGATGATAATCAATAACTTCACTTTAAAATTTCTGAACTAGAAGAAAAGCTGAGCTCAATTAATGATGATCATGTTTTAATAAGAGAACTAGTTCAGAATGAAGAACTAATAAAAGAGAATGAAGAAGTTAAACAGTTGAACACTGCCATGTTTGAAAGACTACTCACCTTGGAAAAAGGAAAGTGCTCATCTGACAATGAGTCTGAAAGAGTGAATGCATTGATGCAAGAAATTGAAAGTCATAAAACCATCAATGCCATGTTGAATGATAAAGTAACAAGATGCGAGGAAGAACTAGTGAATTCAAAATTGCACATCCCTTCACTCCAGAATGAAATTCATGATTTGAATATCTCATTATCTGAATTTGCTAAAAGTAAAGAAAGATTGGGAGTGTCCTCTGAATGTGGAGTCAATAATCAAAGAAGGAAGATAGGCTATACTTCTAGAAACAAACATGATATCTGGAAATAGCTATACACCACCTTTGTGCAATGTTCTGAAGTGGCTGGTACCTCTAGTCAATCACCAAAACAGTTTGCTGCTAAGAAAATTCATAAACAGAATGAATCCAAGAAAAAGAAAAAATCATGTGCAGCAAACACATAAAAAGACATACAATAACATGCATTCTAAGAACCCTCATGTGAAAAATCACCATGCTTCCAAGTAATTTAATGTTTCATGTTTCTAGTGTCATAAGACTGGCCATTTGATGCATGAGTGTAGATTAATGGAACAAGATGATTTGAATGCTAGTGCAAAGCATGCTAAGAAATTTCATGATAGAAATCATGCATTTCACAGAAAGAAAATTCACTATTTTTGCTGTGGAAAATTTGGCCACATTGCTGCTCAATGTTGGCATGCTCAGGGAAACAAATTTCATTCCGAATTTGTTAAATTCCCTGCAAAACAAAATGTCTTTGGCATAAAGAAATCTATTTTTAAAGAAAAATCACTTGCATGTTTTGAATGTGGAAAGCCAGGTCACCGAGCCTCTAGCTGCTAGTTTAGAAAGGGATTTCATCCTAATCCTATAAAATTTACTGTTAGGAAAAATTCTCTTGATAGAAATATGTTTGGTCCAAGACATAAACATATTGTATGCTTCCATTGTGGAAAGAATGGCCATACAATCAAAGAATGTTGGCATGTGAAAGGGAAGAGAGCTTCTCATGATAAGTATAATAACAGGTTCGGTTATGGTCAGAAATTCCATGCTCATGTTGATATGCAAATGAGGAACACAAAACCTGTTATCACATGTCATTATTGTGGGCAGGTTGGGCATTCTCTAAATGATTGTTCTTTATTGATGTTTGATGATATGAAAGCTTAAAAGATGTGGAAAGCACCCAACAAAGGTGCTACTAACCATGAAGGACCCAAGAATTCTTGGGTACCTAAATATGCAAAATGAGGAACTATTTTGCAGGTGTGCCTTGGGGCTGAGGAATAAAAGGGGTTTAATAAAACAAGGCACCTGAGTATGGTAAAACCCCATTTCTGAGTTTTCAATAATCTCATTCAGAAAGTTGCATATCATACTTGATCTGTTATTCTGTGTCTCATGCATATATTAGACTGAGAATGAATAGAATGTCATGTTCTGAAAATCTGAACTGCATGTGTTTGATTCTTGCATATGTCAACTGTATTTGTTTGACATTTGTATGTCAATGAATATATGTTGCATACATTGTTCACCTGCATACATATGTGCTTGATAAAATGTCAAAAAAAAAATTGAGATGCATATAGGACTGCATTTGTAATGCATTTTCATGCATGACCTCTATGGTATATAAATGGTGAGTTACTAAAGGGCAGATGCAATCTATCTGGAAGTTCTTACTATGTGTGAGGTGGTCTTTAGACTAAGACCTATGCCTAGTACCATAGGTCAAATTTACACATAGAGTAATCTAGATTTTCATGAGCACAATTCATTAAACTCCCTGCACAATGTTCATTGTGCTTGCTGCATTCAAGAAGTCATACAATGCATATAGATAGGGGGAGTCAATCATGGTAATTTTGTGTCTCATGCATATGCATATGTGCTTATTGGTATCAATCAACTCCCTACAAAGGTCTTCATGTCATAAGTGATATCTGAAGTGTTTTTCATAAAAAGGGAGTTCCTACACTTTACAGTTTACTCATGTGCATTTGTTATCATGCATACATTGATTTAAGAATTGATTACATATCATTCATATTAAAAATATAAAAAAAAAATTATTGAGTGCATTAAGTCAGGGGAAGCATTTATAATATATTAGATTGATTGGATGAATATTTGTCTATCTGTCTGAAATTCTATCACTGTCTTTTTCGGTCAACCAATGCCTTTATCTTCAGTATGAATCTCTGTATTGCACCCCAACAATAGATTGCCATCTTTACCTGCTTGATTTTCAGTGCTATATCATTGATCTATTGGATATCTGATTAGGATTCAATTAATGTATCCTTTGAATTCATATCTAACTGAAACTCTCTTGGCCATCTCTATTGCATATCTGAAAACTTTACTCACACATGGTGATTGTTCCTGTTGTTGATTTCCATTGGTAATCTGGTTGTTCATAAAAATGCCTTGATCTATCTGTAATTTGGGAAGATTTCAATTTATGTACCTTGATCATAAATCTAGAAACTTTGTCAATAAGGAGTCTTCTATTATACATGATTATGAATGTCTTAAAAGATCAGATTGGTTTAAGTTTAATGTATTCACTGAGTTTGGTTATGAATGTCTTGAAAATATTTGAGTCAACTTTAATAAACTTTAACCAACTGTTTCATGTTGAGTCTTGTAAAATCTTCTGAAATCTGAAAATGTTAAAATCATGACTTTATTTGGTTGAAATACATGAAATAAATATTATTTTCAAACATCTGAATGATCTAAAAACTTCTTAAGAATAATATATTCAGAGCAATGATTTTGGTCACCGAGAAACCCTGTTCATAAGTCTAAGAGGATTGTGTCATGAAGTGCCATAATTATCTCTACTGAAAAAATTCTTTGAAAATCCAGGCAGAGCAATGGCTTGAATATTGAGAAATATATCTCACTTATCAATGAAATGAGGTGAGATATGTCATGAAGTGTCAATGCTATCTCTGTAGCATGACAATCAGTCATACTAAGTGCTTAGAGATACTTGCGTCTAAACAACGTGTATCCTTTAGTTATAAGGTATGTGTTGAACTTAATTGCACCAGAAAAATTTGATATGAAAAGTATTTTTAAACAAAAAAAATCTAAAATAACTGATCCTCAGGAACCCAATCTGAAATTTTTCATGATTGTTTAACCTCACTACTATTGAATGAAATTCATAAAAAAGTCATTGAAATTGATTGAGTAAGATGAAGGGAGGTTACTCAAAGATGTAAATATGTGGGCTTGGTTCATTCTTATTAAAATTTGATTTCAGATATGAGTATAGAACTTTATTAACAAACTGTATATACATCATATTTAAACTATGATGTTTAATAAAGATTCATAAGCCTTTATAATGGAAGACTCTGAAGCAATTTTAAATTCTTAGATTTATGAAATTAGTATCTCATTGAAAATCCTTTTGAATTACCCAATTTTTTGTTGAAGCTCATTTGGAATCCCTATGCTCAGTTTTCATTTTCTGCTGAAATTCTTTCTTCAGAAAATTCATGTCATCTACACATTCAATTCAATATCAGATTCTACTCACTGTTCTTGATGCGATCCATCATGACCTGATCTCATCTATGATTGCTCATGTGATTTTGTTTAAATCTGTGAATGTTTAAATCTGTTTGTTTGATGATAAACTTCCATTCCAATTCCTCTATCCAGTCTAAGGAGGAGAACTGCTTCATCAGCACCTTACTAGTCAGCTTGATCTGTTCAAACTTGATTATCTCTGTGGTTTGCTGATAAATTGTCATTCCTCTCATTCTGCTTTGTCAAAGGGGGGATTATCTATTCAGGGGGAGTATAGTTGAAATCTTTGTGCATAATTGTAAAAAGGGGGAGATTATTCTGCCAATATCATTTTTGTAAAAGGGGGGAGAACTCTTGAGAGTGCATCTCACTTATCCTTGTGTGGGAGTATCTCTATGTTTTTGCTGATATATCTTTCACTTCAATACTTCTTCTCTGTCCAAAAAATAGTCTGCTTGTTTAGCTTAATGTTCCTTCCTTTTTGATGTTGTCAAAGGGGGAGAATAAGTGAGTCATGTTTATTTCTGACAGAGGCTGTGTGCTTTTCCATGGGAAAATGTGTGAGGGAGAATATGTGAGTTTCTTTCTGATCTTCTATGGGGAGAATATGTGGGTTTCCTTCTGTCAGATACTATGTTGCATATGTTGCATAATCATTAAACTTTTAATTCTGTCAGAATGGAAGTTGTGCTACATGACTGATACTTTCATCATCATGATGAATTTATTGCAAATGACTCATAATACTCATAATATTGCCATCATCAAAAAGGGGGAGATTGTTGTGTCCCTATGGTTTTGATGATGTCAACTAGGTTTTGATGATGTGTCATTATACCCTTGATCGCCAATATTATGTGTCATTATATATATAACCTTGATGATATAACCTTGATGTATTTATTTCATCATTAGTATCAGTATATAGAAGTATGAATTCTGTCAGAACATGTTCTGAAGATGACTCAAAAAATCATGAAAAGACAGCCACCACTGTTACGCTGAAGTGACAATAGGTCAATGCTACTGTTCTATTATGAGTCAGCAAGTGCATTGAAAGGTCGGTGCATATACCTTCTTCTTGTCAGGTAAGATCGATGCACATTTCAGTCTGAACCATATAGGTCGATGCATATACCTTCTCTGTGCCAGCTAAGGTCGATGCATGTTTACGCTTGTAGTCTGAAGGTCGATGCATGTGCAGAATGATTGTATATCAAGGTCGATGCATATTCAGACCATTGCATATAAAGGTCAATGCACATTCATCCTATTGCATATAAGGTCGATGCACATTCATCCTGTTGCATATAAGGTCGATGCACATGTAGTGTCTGGGTCATAACAGGTCGATGCATGTGTACTCATGTAGCTAAGTAGGTCGATGCACATTCATGTTTTCTATCTATCAGGTCAGTGCATCAGTGTTCTTCATGATAAGTCAGGTCGATGCATCTCCTTGTGTTTTGAGTAGACAGGTCGATGCACCTTCAAACACTTAGGCTATCAGCTCAATGCATATGTCCGCCTAAAGTCTTCATGTTAGAAACGTCGATGCACATATGCCTTACACTCTATAAAGTCGATGCAGGTATGCACAATATGCGCTATCAGGTCGGTGCATCTTGTGCATTGCATTTGCAAAGGTCGGTGCATACCATAGGCAGGTTGATGCTAGTTAGCTAGCGTATGCAGCTAAGGTCGATGCATCTCCTACTACACTGAACAAACCGGTCAATGCATGTATTGTAACATGCTCCATAAGGTCGATGCATGTGTAGAGTATTTGTGTAACATGTCGGTGCATCTTCATTAATTCCTATCTTCATCCTTCACCTCCATGCATATAAGGTCTACCTGTGTCTTACACAGGTCACTGCATTGCATGTTTGAATTAAAGCATATACATCATCTTATACATTTCTGATCTGTGTATCTGACTGACATGATATTGGCTAAATCTATATTTGATTATGATGATAAAGTGTTTGATGAAATGCTTTATCTCTTATTGATAGAAACTCAATCAAACACTTAAAGGGCAGAGATCAATCACTTAAGTGATCACGTGATCCCAGAGTTTAGTTAAACAGACACATGATCCAAGGCGTCCAACTCTTTAGGAACGATCAAGCCACGTGGTTGTACTTCATCTTCAGGATCTGACATGTGGATCAAACTCCATCAGCTCCTGACACGTGGACCTTCAAAGTGCGCCTTCTGGAAGAAAACTTTTGGGTGGGAATGCGTCTTCCACACGCCCAATCATTGGAAGAGCTCATGGGACTCTAGAACTCGTGCTCGTCTGTATAAAAGGTGATCGAGTGCTCAAACTTGATAATCTCATATGATAAGGAAATCTGATCAAGAAAAGGTAGTGAGATGATAAGAAGAAAAAAGAAGAGCAGAAGAGTGAGAGCCAGAGAGTTCGTGAGAAGGGTTAGAGTTAGAGTGCTGAGAGAGAGAGAGAGAGAGTTCGCCGAAGGAAGAAGAAGGAGAAGGAGTAAAACAGAGTATCGACAAATTAGAAGAAGTCTGAGAAAAAGAGAGAGTGAGCAGAGAAAGAGAAAGAGAGTGAGCAAGAAAGAATAGAGAGGAAGATTGAGCTTGAGAATCTATGTCTTCATCAGTTCTTGGATCAGATCCAGAACTGTTTTGCTCCTGCGTGAGCTATATCTTTTTTGTTTTCATTTTCATTCTTTGGTTTTCTATTTCTGGTTTTATCAAGCTGTGTGTCAGCATTTACAGAGGATCGGTTCCTCTGGACATCAAGCTATGATTGCTCAGCGGAAGCAAGGTGTGATGCTCAGCAGAAGCAAGATGTGTTGCTCAACGGAAGCAAGCTGTAATGCTTAGTGGATGTAAGCAAGCTGTGATGCTCAGTGGTTCAAGCTGTGAGTCAGCAGATGCTTCACTCAGGTTTGAGTGGGGGATGGACGTAGGTCTGTGATAGTAGACCGAAACATATAAAAATTCTCTCTATTTGTCGTTTGATTGCTCTGTTGATTTACGGTAGATATATGCTTAGGCTCGTCACTTTTGCATCTGGTTAGCCTACATTATTCTAAGCATGCTGAGTGTTAATCTGAATAGAGATTGCACTTTTAATTCTGTTCAGTTTGCTGATTAGTGTGGAATTTCTTTACTCTGTGTATTTTGCTAGGCTTACTGATAAGTAGAGCCACTGTCTTTGTACCAAGTGTTTGTTGTTTTTCCTCTATCAGATTTCAAATTTGTCTAGCTTAATTTGAGTTCGAATTAGCGTATATTTGGGTTCAAGTTTTTAATTCCACAATAGTTTTTAATGGGGATCCATTCACCCCCCCTTTTGGATCTATGCCTAGCACCCCAACACGCAGTTCGCCGTCGTGACCTCCTGCCATGTTCTTTCTCTATGCCAATCGACCACGCCCGACCACCTCTGGCGTTCTTCTCTTGCTATCCGTGAACCCACTGCAATGAGAAGCCCACTGTCGGGAGCCCTTCCTTTCCCTCCTCCATGTGTAGCCACCGTAGAGCCCTACTGGTGCTACGAAGCCCACTGTCGGGAGCCCGTCGTCGGAGGGGATCACTGTTCATAAAACAAAAACTTTGGTCAAGTTTGTGGCATGTAATTATAATTTGACGCCTAGACACAAGATAATTAATCATGCAATATTTGTCCTCCTAATATCTCAAGTCTCACTATTTAAATTATTTTTCAAAATTTTGATTAATTCCATAAAAATCTAAATTAAGTGTAAGATCGAGTTTAACGGTAAAAATTGCATAATTAGCTATGTTAAAGCCCAAAAGATAACATGTGTGACATAAATAAATATGTGAAAATGCATGTTTATCAGCCCTCCTTAGGTTAGAATTTGAGTCGGATGCCAATCCACCATTCTAGAAGGACCATGGACCCAAAGAGTGGGCCGCCTAGTGAAGCTGAGCTGAGACCCTCATAAAGGTATGACAAGATGGCATGAGAAAGGGTTAGTCCATGCCATAGCCCACTGACTCCACTGAGGTTAGTGTGGTCTAAGAGGTGGTCCAATGTAGGGAAGAGTAGGGTCCCGCATAGGCATATGGCCAAGGCTTTCGCTATAGCCTCATATTTTCCACACTTATTCTTTTAATGTGACACGACCCACTGGGCTAATGGGATTAGATGCACATGTTGAGGGCTAAGCATGGTCCAGATGCCTTTTGGGTTTGTAAGGAATTCACCTAGAATCAATGTGGAGTCTATTGGGGCTACGATGTAGGATATTCGGTGCACTTCCCCAGGCTTGGACCTAGATAGTCCTAGGTAGGTTTCCACTGCTTCCAGCAAGATTGTGGCTTTGAAGGATGGGAATATGAATGTATGGGTCTGTGGGTGCCACAATTCCACGAGGGCTGTAATGCTATAAAAATCTAGGGAGATTTTGTTGTGGTTCCTTTCCAACACTAGAAAAGTGTGAAGGTGCCATGCTTTCAGAATTGAGGTAACTTCTAGGGGCAGGGCTTGGACCATTAGAGTCAGCCATTTGAGTTTGCAATGTCGACGTGGGCCCAGTAGAATCTAAAAACAAGAGTAAAGAAAGGTTGAGGTGAGTAGAAGGAACCGGGGAACTGAGGAGCTTAACTCTTTCACTTACCTTCTTGATAGGATTGGTGCTTAGATGGTTCAGAATGGTTGTGATCCTCTGCAGATCGCTATGGTTTGGTCTTGCACATTTTGGGCCATCGTAGGGAGCGTTGGTATCCACTCCTTCAACCCCACACCTCTTCATGGTAAATTACAAAGGCTTAAGGGTAAGGGAGGCTTTGCTAGGAGTAAGGCCTTGTACAGAACGAGTTTGACCCTCTATGCCTATTTATGGAGCTCTAGGAAGGCTTAATCTCGATGGAAATTGGATTAGGATGATGGGTTTCCAGTTAGCATGAGTTTAGAAGTGTCATGGACCAAGTTTGGGTGGGAATTGGATCAAATTTTCATGGTCCAGTTCAGGGTCGAAGTAGGATTGCTTTGGTTTCTTGATCGCGGTATCACGATCTGCCGTGTCCTTCCTTATCACAGTTGCCTATGTTACGATGTTCAGCCCCTTGCTTCTTGATCACATCTTATCATTGGGCTCTTTTCCAGAAGATTTTCACAGTCTAACATCAGACCGCGTTGCTCTCCTTGTCGCGATGTCTGATCAGATTGCTCATTTTGGCTATTTCCCAGAAGCTCATCGTGGTCTACCATCAGACCGCTTTCTTCAGCCCCATTGCGGTCCCTATTCAGATTGGCCAGTAGAGTCCTTCTCCCAGAACATTATAGCGGTTCATCACCTAGCCACGTTTAGGTGTTAGCAGTCGCTCATTAGACTGCGACACATTCTGACAGTTGCTAAGGCTTGCCTTTGATTAAGGTTCATCCCCCATCTTTACACGAGTACAATCAATCATGCACATCCATCCACATCCATTCTCACATTCATCGACAAAAAAAAACAAGATTGGGGAAGAACAAGAAATTTTCATTTATCTTTTAAAAATTTTCATACATGGGTCACATGTGTCATGTCCAAAACAAAAAAGGCAAAAATACATTTTTTTCCTATCTTCCCCCGCCACTCTCTCTGGTACCCTCAGGAGGCCTCTCCCCAGGTGTGGGAGCCACAGCGGTGCTGCTCTCATCCCGCCATCATCGATGCTCTTCCTCCTCGTTCCTCCGTCACTCGGAGGAGCCAGTGAGATACTCTTGATACAAGCCACTGCGTGCCTCACTATGGCGCCGTCCTCCCATCAGCTTGAGCGCCATCTAAAGCATGTCAGCCCGTGTCTCGCGGTGGATCACATCTTTCTCCAGGTGCCATATCTTTGCGCATAGCTCGGCATTTTCACTATGATGTTTGGCCATCGCCTCATCCTGGGCACCGGACCCAGTCCGTAGCCTCAGCACCTCGTCCCATTGCTGGGCCACCTCTCGTAGAGCCGCCTAAAGATCCTACTCTTGCGAGTTCTATCACAAGTCAATTGGATTTCATTTTAAAGAGAATTGGGCTTTGAGTTAAATTTAAATTACTTACCTTCTCCGCTTCAGAGGCCTTAGCCGCCTTAGCTCAGGAGATCACCTGGGCTAGCTATTCATCCAACTCGGCTCGGTCAGCCAGTGTCTGAGAAGGTTAAGGGAGCCTGGACCGACTAGTGTTGTGCCATCTCCGCTCACTGAAACAAAGGGTGGGGTTAAGTTCAAAATTGATTAATATTTGAGGAAATGAGGGAGCGTGTGATAATTCTTACCAATAGGTCCAGCGTGTGCTGGAGCTCATCCCACTACCCAATTGTACTGTGGAGAAGGCCCTATAGCTCCGCTATACTCCCCGATGGGTCAAGCTGCTTATATAAAATATATTATCCCACATTCTCAATTCTTAATTCATAATTCATAAAATCATGTGAGGGTTAAGAATAGCTCACTGGTTGGCGTGTCCCGCGGAAGACTTTACCATATCGACGTGTGTACGCCTGCATGTACTCCTCGTCATACTGGGCACATGCTATCATGGGCTGGCCTTTCTACTCCCTGTCCCAGATCTGATCTGTTGCCCATATCCTCCAGTCGACGATCCCCTGGAGTCCTCTAAACTGCCGCCCGAGCTTGACTGCTATCTGTCGGGAGGGGAACTCCATTAGAGCCTGATGTAGTCCCAACATCCTCATAATAAACTTATAGTGGAGGGGCTCCACTATGTTCAGTGAATGAAGCAAGATCTCTGATGCGGGACGGGACCACGGACACGACAAGCTCGTGACTGCCCCTTAACGAGGGAAGCGTCGGACGTACGCGGTTGAGAAACCGACAGTGAGCTAGGGTGATCGGCTCTCTCGTGTGCCTGGATCGGGTCATGGGACGGTCTCGCACTCTCTCGCAGCAGCGGTGAATGATAATATAGCGAGCTAACGAACCTAAAGCATGCTCTCTAGCAGCGGCATAAACAAGTATATATGAAAATAAGCAAATGCCGAGTGTAGGGAGCGAGAATGATACCTCCACGCGCTCGGTGTGGGGAAGACAGACCCGGCCGAAAACTCGTACTCCCGGGAAACTTAACACACAATAATTACAGCAATGGGAACATGCCCACTCCACGCAGGGAGGTAAAGGGCTATACAAATGGGCCCGGGAGGACCCAATTCGGGTTGATAGGCAGCTTCGTGTGTTGATTCGGCTACACGCGTGTTCACGACCGTGGGGCCCACGTGCTGTCCGGAGGGGCCGTGTGGGACCCGGTGGTACCGCTGTAGTGGAGACACTTGGAGAAGTGCTCCCCGGGCTGGCGGCACGCTGGATCACCGGACGGAGGCCGGGCGGCTCCGTTCGGCACCGGTCGGAAAAATCGATCGGAAATCTGCCAGTTCTGTATTTCAGCGCGCGCTCCGGCGAGAACGGACGCTGCGATCAGCATCGGTGTCGGAATGCGACGAGATCAGAGCCGTTGGAAAGCTGCTTCGAAGTAATGCAATCTAGTGGCCTTCAGAAAAATTCACCAGATTTGTACTTTATGTTGGTGAATTTTATATGCTGCTGTTGTACAGTAACCGAAGACTCAGATCTGCAGAGAACTTTCCTGTTGATTGCCTTTGACCGTGAAGTAGATGTCCGAATTTGAAGATGTGTTCTTCAGCAAGGTTGTAGGAAATCGAACAAGAAAATCAGAACTATTTTTGGATCTGATTTGGAGGTGATGGTGATTTGTTCGGATTTTGGAAGTGGAGGGTGGTCGGATCTGGGATCTGACTAAAACACTGTATCAGAGGAAGAACACGAATTTCTAAAAATAGATAGAAGGCTGAGAAAAAATTAAGAAAATTTATGGAGGTAGGGGGTGATGGACAGAACTCCCAGTAAAATTGGGAGGGTTTGGACAAATCAAAAAGATGGTCGGAGGGGGAGAACTCAGAGGTTCTGTCACTGTAGATAGAAACCTGGCAGATCTGGGATGACAGGTTGAACGAAATTGTAAAAATAGTAAACGATGGAATTATGGCGTGAAAATTTAGGTGGATCTTGGGATGCAAGGTCAGAACACACCATAAAAAATTTAGATCAATCCAAGCTCAGGTCTGAGACAGAAAATTCGTGGAAGCTTATGTGATCGGACGAAGATAGAACTACAGAGGCGGCTCGATGGCGGCATGAACGGCGACGGCGGCGGCACAGATGATCACCGGAGATAGAGGGGAGGGGATAGAAGATAGAAATCACACTAGAACTGGAGGTTGGAGGAGAGAAACCAGAGGGAGAGAGGAGGGGCTCAAGAACACTCTTGATTTTCTAACAATTTTCTCTTCATTTCTTCATTAATCTCTAATGACAATATACATAGGCTTATATAGAAAATGGCAAGGGGTGGGGGGCTGGGAATTTCGTGGGAAATAAGTCATTTTCTTCCCCCATGTGGTCAAAACTCAAAAAAAATAAATTACATATGAATGGAGCACTCATTTGACTAGGTAGGTAAGGTAGGTGGCCAACCTTTGAAATTTTAACCCCTTTGTCTCCCATGTGGTCAATTAGCATTCAAACCTTCTAGATGGCCACCTAGGATGGTTGACCAGCCCCACATGGATGAGGTGGACCAATGGGGAAGGGGAGGGGGCCCCCTAGCTGAACCTACTACACATTTGTAAAAAAAACTCACACAATCCATGAGAATGACTCATTGGCTTATAACGTCTTACATTTGCGTACATACTTTCCCAAGGATATAAACACAAACTAAAAGAACATAAATGCAAAAGAAAAAGTACATGCTCGGCGTCGATTCCCATCAACTCTCCTCGGGTGGGAGGAACTCGACCCCGTCGAGTAGGGGTAGGGATGCTCGAGTACTCTGGCGGATCCGTCACCGTGCCATGTAACGCGGGTACGCTCCACTCCAAGTGATCGTCACCTGCTCATTCCATATATACTCGATATGCACGGACTGCTATGGGCTAAAGGTGGACACTCCGAGTGGGGCACTCTCAAAAGGGAAGGGAGCAGCTCGAAGACTCACTAGGAATCACCGCTGAGTCCCTGTAGGTGACTGATCCGGGTAGATGTAGAACCGATCCCATACTCATCAAGTGAGTCCAATCGCCTATTACTCATAAGAGAACGACAACGAGCTTGCACAAGACACATGCAGACAGACATACCACACAAAGAAAAAGCACACCGACTCATCTATGACCCTAGACATACCTAATGTTAGTCCGACCCGTACATGGGTGACGGCGGACCAGGACACCCGAATGTGTGCCATGCAGGCATTTGACGTAACCGGAGGTTGACGTCATGGGGAACTCCTAGACATACTACGATGCACCAATCATGGACATTGGGCTTGGATGCGGGAAGTCCGGGAGGTGCAAGTGGTTTAGAGGGATCGGGGAAACCAAAGTCTTCCTTATTCCCGAATGATGGTTCGGACCTATGGCTATGTGGAGTTTGCTTGGCCCGAGTGGAAAAGGTGGGATAGTGAACTCCGCGGAAGAAGGGTAGTGAGTATGAAAACTCGGGAGGTTCACTAGTGAACGGGTCAAAAGGGTTGAAGATGGTGTGATCCCATGAAGTGGGTTCCAACATGACATGGTCCCAAGTTTGGAATTCATAGTCACCGTCATACATTATGATCGGTGAGACGACGGACATGTGTAGAAAATAGGATTCCTCCCTTGGGCAAAAGGGAACGAAGTCGGACTCGGCCGGCATCGGGAGGAATAGAAGAATCTCCGTGGTGACACACCCCATGGTGCACTCGGAGGTAATGGGCCCGAAGGCCGGATGGGTGAAGTTAAGACTAGCGGGTTGGTCAAAGCCTCGGGCCAGTAGGTGCGTCAACTTCCATTGCGTGTCTAATCCCATAATAAGGTCATCCAATGTATCAATATGGTGACTAGACCGAAAGGTAGTGTGGAAGGAGTTGACGGGTACTATAGGTAAGGTGGGGTCCATAGAAGGGTAAGGATGTGGGACCAAGCCATCCTTGAGCCAACTAAGAAGCGGCTCGGCTATGAAAAGCGTACCCGTCAGAAACACGGGTGGCTCGGGCTTGGGTGGTTCCAAATGAGAAAGTTCCGAAGCAAGTTCGGAAAGAAAGGGTGGTGAGCATGGGTCCGTAGGCGGAGTGGCCTGATACGAGCGGACGAGTGGTGACACGGAGATGATCGGCCGAAGGATGTCGGGAAAGACGAACTTGCCGGGTAGGTGAGGTGGATATAAGGTGCAGGTCCTCGTATCCCGGTCAAAGATCGCTCTCCTCTCTTCCAACCAAGGTCGCCCTAGCATAATGTATGGGCCTGTGGGCGTACCAAGGTTGCACCATGCACCATCACAGTAAAGAGTGGAGCCAATCATCCTTTCAAACTCGACAAAAGAAAAATCCCCATCGCGGATAATCTTACCCACCTTGGAGAGGGACTCCACGATATCAAGAGACACCCAATTATCTAAATCATTATGAGCGAAATGGAGTCTCGTCGTGGACCCATTGGGTAGAGTAGCTTTAGTAACGAGATGAGTGAAAGCTAATGGTCGGGCCATGAAGGCATTGGATTGGGCCACAAAGGATGTCCCTTTGGACGCATGATCTTGGGGAACGGCTGTAGCAACCCTAATAAATGAATAATTGAAATGAATTAAAACATATATATTACAGAAGTAATATATATAAAAGGAATAGGGTTAATTGGACGAAATAAAACAAATTAAAAATAACGCCTCTTATTAGGGCGTTAATTAAAAAAGAAACGCCTCTATCAAAGGCGTGACTCAAGAAAGGACGCCCACACGTGCGGTCGTCAATTCTCACGACCAAATAGGCAAGTAAAAGAAACGCCTCTATCTTGGGCGTGTTTTAAAAAAAAGAAAAAAACGAAACGCCCTTTTTCAAGGCGCTTTTTAAGAAACGCCCTTATGCAAGGCGTTAATTCAAGAATACACGCCCTGACCAAAGGCGTTAATTCAGTTCGTGACTCGTTCGAACCCAGAACTTATCCAGGGTAAGTGATAAGCATTAGAAAGAGTTCAAACGTGGTAATGACTCTATCATAGAAGTATTACTTCCACACAATCACCAACCCTACTAGGACATCCAAAATCCTATAAAAACTCTCGTTCATTTAAACCCTAAACCTATTTGATTCGTTCGTCTGCAGAGGTACGTAAGAGGAGCATTCCTTCTTATTTTCCTTAAAATCCCTACGTCTGTTACATGAAGAACTAACAGTTCTTCATCTTCTTCTGTTACAGGTTAAGAAGCCCTACGTTTTGAAGAAGCATAGTTCTTCATCCGGGTAAAAAGAATTATTTACCTTCGTATGATGTTCATATCACAAAGAAACTGATACAGTTTCTTTATTTTCTTATAGGATAACTGCAGTTCTTCTTCTACAATCAAAGCCATCGTCTTCTTCCATCAACCAATAGCCGTGGTCTTCAGGAGCCTAACCGAGCATCATCCTCTGCTAGTCAAACCCCTCACGGTCATCTTCAAATCCATTATTAAGGTAGGTTTTCTCAAGTCACTGTAGCCCAAACTAAATTGATACAGTACAATAATTATCATGCATATACATGGTTTGGTTTACTATAGTTTTTCAACGGCTTTCTGTTAATTTCTTGAAAAACACGTCCTTAGCAAGGGCGTGATTATGAAATACACGCCCCAGATTAGGGCGCTACTTTACAAATCACGACCCTGCCAAGGTCGTCAATTTTGGATTGACGCCCTGCACTCAGGCGTTAATTTCATTAATCGTTACTCACCCATGCTAAGAACTGATTACATATGAAAACCTGATTCTACACTAATAATGCATGATCCTATGTCTTCGAACATGTTGATATTATTGTCATGACCATATATTCGTTTTCCCATGAGTTCTATTATCCTGTAACCTGAAATTAGTACTGCCCATGAAAAATCATGGTATTTCTTGAATTCACGACCTAGACAAGGTCGTCTCTCACTGGACTAACGTCTGTATATAAGGCGTAAATTTAAAGGTAACGCCCCTTCATTGGGCGTGTAATTGTTAAAACCCTGAAATTTACATTATCTGTATAAAGGAATTAGAAGTAACGCCCCTTCCAAGGGCGCGTTTTTGATAAATTTCTGAGAATAATTATATCCTGTCGAATATGTAAATGATGAGACGCCTGCCCCTGCAGTCGTCAACTTTGAAGAAACGCCCCTAGGAAAGGCGTGTTTTTGATAAATTAATGAAATAAATGGAAATTCTGCAAATTGGCAATACATGTAAACGCCCTTCTGTTAGGCGTTAATTATTCAATACACGACTTGACCTAAGTCGTTATTTTACTGTAAACTGATTTTTCCTCTGATTTGCCAACCGATGGTTTATATATTATACATATATATATATATCGGCACTATTCTCCACTCCGTGAGTATAGTCCCATGTTTTCATGTTGATTTACCGACCACACTCAACTCTGATTGACATGATTGATATAGACACGTCGCGCATCTCCGGGTATCTTCCGCGCTCGGGGCGTGACAGTCTTTGTGGTATCAGAGCCTAAGGTATTCAATTCCTAGGAAACCCAAGTCCAAGGATAGGTTTCAAAACCTTTAACCAAGTGAGAGTGGGTAGAACCAAGGGTTAAATGATCAATGAGTCCTTTATAAGATCATAGTGATATAATACTAACATAGCTATTGTAATTGTAGGATAATGGCTGCCGAACGTGCTCAATGGCGCAACATGCAGCGTACCCTTCAAGGGATGACCCAAGTGCTACAACAGGTAGCACAAGGTGGTGCTCCACGAGCTGGAAGCTTACACCAAGCATTCAAGAATATGAATCCCCCGAAGTTCATGGGATCGACCGATCCAGACGATGCCGAGCATTGGGTTCGGGAGATTGAACGTATATTCCGTGTCATGCAATGCACGGATCAGGACAAAGTCTTATTAGCTACTTTCCAGTTAGAAAAGGATGCTAGATGCTGGTGGGAGTCGATTGAAGCCACAATTGACCCAACTCAAGTTACATGGGGAGAATTCGTTGAATATTTCAACGCCAAATATTTCTCTGATAGGGTCCAGGAAAAGAAGGCCGCCGAATTTGCCGCATTAAAGCAAAGATCTTTATCGGTGGCTGATTATGAAGCACAGTTCTCTAGACTGTCTAGATATGCTAAGCATTTAATTGGCACGGAAAAGATGAAAGCCCGTAGATTTCTTAATGGGCTTAGGCCCCACTACATTACTCAACTGGCGCCTATGGATATTCAAGTTTATACTGAAATAGTGCGCCGAGCTCAGTTGCTTGAAGATGCCACGGAACTATCTGATAGGATCCGTGGGAAAGACAAAAAGGAGCAAGTCACAAGTTCGGGTTCTTTTAAACCCAACTTTAAGAAGAGGCCCAATAATGGAGGTTTTTCCTCTCAAGATCAGAAGAACAAGAAATCCAAGCCTTTCTCTATCACCACTACACCTTCAAACATAGTATGCAAGCATTGTGACAAGGCTGGTCACAAAACAGAAGAATGCTGGAGGAAATTAGGAGCATGTCTCCGTTGTGGGAGTCGTGAACACCGGATTCCCGATTGTCCATTAATGAATGACCAAGACGGTGAGGGTAAACGCCCAGTGACAAGGAACGCGCGTCTTCATGCAATCCAAGAGACCGAACCAGAAGAAGAAGGCGGATTGGTGGAAGGTACATTAAAAATTTGTTCCAAATATGCACATGTCTTATTTGATACGGGTGCATCGCATTCTATTATTTCCAAGAAGTTTGCTGACCCATTACCTCTAGAACCAGAATGGATGAAAATAGTGTTGTCTACTCCTCTCGGAAACGAGACGGATATCACGCATCATTACCAAAACTGTGAGGTGTTGGTTCGAGGAAAGAATTTTCCTATTGATCTTATCTGCTTAGATCTAAAAGAATATGATGTTATACTAGGAGCAGATTGGTTATCCAAATACCAGGTAACGGTTGATTGCCGTGAAAGCAAGATTGTTTTCAAGGAATTTCCGGAACTGACTTATACTAGTCCTAAGAGTCGAAGCAAATCCCCTCTTATTTCGGCTCTTCGAGCAAGCAAGCTCGTCAGGAAAGGATGTGTATCCTTCCTTGCTTTTGTCACTAATAAAGAAGCTAAGGAAACCAAGATAGAAGACGTTCAAGTAGTACGAGAATTCCCAGACGTATTTCCGGAAGAATTGCCGGGATTACCCCCGCAAAGAGATGTGGCCTTTACCATCGACTTAGTCCCTGGTGCTGGTCCGGTTTCAAAGGCACCATATAGAATGTCCCCTGCTGAACTCAAGGAGTTGAAGGAGCAGTTGATGGAACTAATCCGAAAAGGGTTTATTAGACCAAGTACTTCCCCGTGGGGAGCACCAGTCTTATTTGTAAAGAAGAAGGATGGATCCATGAGATTGTGTATTGACTATCGACAGTTGAATCATCTTACTATCAAGAACAAGTATCCACTGCCGAGAATCGATGAATTGTTTGATCAGATTTCAGGATCCAAATATTTCTCCAAGATTGATCTCCGGTCGGGATATCATCAACTAAGGATCAAGGATGATGACATTCACAAGACCGCATTCAGAAGCAGGTATGGCCATTACGAATTTGTTGTTATGCCTTTTGGACTAACAAATGCCCCTGCTGCCTTTATGCAGTTAATGAATAGCATATTCAGGCCTTACTTGGATCAATTCATAGTAGTCTTCATCGATGATATATTGATATATTCTAAGACTAAGGAAGAACATGAAGAGCATTTGAGGATTGCATTGCAAGTCTTGAGGACAAATCAATTATATGCTAAACTCAGCAAATGCGAGTTCTGGCTTGAAGAAGTGGCTTTTCTCGGACATGTCATATCCAAGGACGGTTTATCTGTGGATCCGTCAAAAGTTGAAGCTGTGAGAAACTGGGAGAGACCCACTAATGCAAGCGAGATCAGAAGTTTCTTGGGTCTTGCAGGCTATTATCGGCGATTTATCAAAGATTTCTCTAAGATCGCCGTACCACTTACAAGATTAACTCGTAAGGAGATCCGATATGAATGGAGTGAGGAATGTGAAAGCAGTTTCCAAACTCTCAAGGATCATCTCACCACAGCTCCGGTCTTAGCCCTACCAATTGAAGGAGAGGAATTCGAGGTCTACACTGATGCTTCTGGCATTGGCCTCGGATGCGTTCTAATGCAACATGGGAAGGTCATAGCATATTCTTCTCGTCAACTGAAGAAGCATGAGGAGAATTACCCCGTCCATGACTTGGAATTGGCCGCGGTAGTATTTGCCCTAAAGATATGGAGACACTATCTCTATGGGGTACAGTTTACTGTATACTCTGATCACAAAAGTCTCAAATATCTATTTTCGCAAAAGGAGCTGAACATGAGACAAAGACGTTGGCTAGAATATCTCAAGGATTTCGACTTCAATATACAATACCATCCCGGAAAGGGTAATTATGTTGCTGATGCCCTTAGTCGAAAGCCGAGAGCAATAATAGCAAATTGTATGATACAAGAATGGAGGCTACTTGAACAATTCTCTGAGCTCAATATAAGCTTGGACATGGAATCCAAATTTGTCACACTATCCCATGTAAGCATACAGTCAGATTTGTTATCTGAAATACAAACACTTCAGGATGATGATCCCATGTTAGTAGAAATCAAAGGCAGATTAGAAGGACAATCTGATTTTCAACTAACTTCTGATGGAAGGTTATCGTTCAAAGATAGAATTTGTATACCCGATTGTCCGGAATTAAAGAAGAAGATCTTAGATGAAGCTCACCGATCAAGGTACACTATTCATCCGGGATCAACCAAAATGTACCAAGATGTAAAGAGGAACTTTTGGTGGCCCAATATGAAAAGAGAAATAGCGGACTATGTATCACGCTGTCTCACATGCCAACAGGTCAAGGCGGAACACCAAAAGCCTGCGGGAAAACTACATCCTCTAGATATTCCTAAGTGGAAATGGGAGGATATTGGTATGGACTTCATCATGGGTTTGTCTAAATCTAAAGGAGGACATGATGGAATCTGGGTTATCATTGATCGATTGACTAAATCGGCACATTTCTTGCCAATCAAAAGCCGATGGTCGATTGATGTACTAGCTGCACTATACATTAAAGAAATAGTCAGGATACATGGAATTCCTGTCTCAATCGTGTCTGATAGGGATCCCCGTTTTACTTCTCATTTTTGGAAGGGATTACAACATTCGTTGGGGACAAGGCTCAACTTTAGTACTGCTTTTCACCCACAAACGGATGGTCAGACCGAGCGAACTAATCAAGTTGTTGAAGATATGCTGAGAGCATGCATTATTGACTTTGGAGGAAGCTGGCATGACCACTTACCTTTAGTTGAATTTGCATATAATAATAGCTACCAAGCTAGTATCCAAATGGCACCTTTCGAAGCCTTATACGGAAGGAGTTGCCGATCTCCCATATGTTGGAACGAAGTTGGAGAAAAACAACTATTAGGTCCAGACATGGTAAGGGATACAACCGAGAAGATACAAGTAATCAGAGAAAGATTACAAGTTGCTCAGACAAGGCAAAAGGCTTATGCTGATACCAGGAGAAGAGATCTTGAATTCCAGGTTGGAGATCATGTATTTCTTAAAATATCCCCTGGACGTGGCATACGAAGATTTGGTGTTAAAGGCAAGCTTACGCCAAGATTTATCGGACCATTTGAGGTACTCGAAAGAGTTGGCGAGGTTGCTTATCGCATCGCGTTGCCTCCTCAGTTGTCCGAGGTACACAATGTATTTCACATATCTATGTTGAAGAAGTATGTACACGATCCGTCACATATTATTGAGCATGGAGATCTGGTGATCCAGAAAGATCTCACATATGAACAAAGGCCCTTGAAGATATTGGATCGAGAAATACGAGCTCTAAGGAATAAGGTTATTCCCATGATCAAGGTGCAATGGAATAAGAATCCTGAACGCGAAGCGACATGGGAGACCGAGGAATCTATGAAGAAACGATTTCCCGAGTTATTCTAAGAGGTATATGTCCTACACTCTCCGCATGTATAATTATATATATATTGAATTTGGGGACCAAATTCTTTTAAGTGGGGGAGGGTGTAGCAACCCTAATAAATGAATAATTGAAATGAATTAAAACATATATATTACAGAAGTAATATATATAAAAGGAATAGGGTTAATTGGACGAAATAAAACAAATTAAAAATAACGCCTCTTATTAGGGCGTTAATTAAAAAAGAAACGCCTCTATCAAAGGCGTGACTCAAGAAAGGACGCCCACACGTGCGGTCGTCAATTCTCACGACCAAATAGGCAAGTAAAAGAAACGCCTCTATCTTGGGCGTGTTTTAAAAAAAAGAAAAAAATGAAACGCCCTTTTTCAAGGCGCTTTTTAAGAAACGCCCTTATGTAAGGCGTTAATTCAAGAATACACGCCCTGACCAAAGGCGTTAATTCAGTTCGTGACTCGTTCGAACCCAGAACTTATCCAGGGTAAGTGATAAGCATTAGAAAGAGTTCAAACGTGGTAATGACTCTATCATAGAAGTATTACTTCCACACAATCACCAACCCTACTAGGACATCCAAAATCCTATAAAAACTCTCGTTCATTTAAACCCTAAACCTATTTGATTCGTTCGTCTGCAGAGGTACGTAAGAGGAGCATTCCTTCTTATTTTCCTTAAAATCCCTACGTCTGTTACATGAAGAACTAACAGTTCTTCATCTTCTTCTGTTACAGGTTAAGAAGCCCTACGTTTTGAAGAAGCATAGTTCTTCATCCGGGTAAAAAGAATTATTTACCTTCGTATGATGTTCATATCACAAAGAAACTGATACAGTTTCTTTATTTTCTTATAGGATAACTGCAGTTCTTCTTCTACAATCAAAGCCATCGTCTTCTTCCATCAACCAATAGCCGTGGTCTTCAGGAGCCTAACCGAGCATCATCCTCTGCTAGTCAAACCCCTCACGGTCATCTTCAAATCCATTATTAAGGTAGGTTTTCTCAAGTCACTGTAGCCCAAACTAAATTGATACAGTACAATAATTATCATGCATATACATGGTTTGGTTTACTATAGTTTTTCAACGGCTTTCTGTTAATTTCTTGAAAAACACGTCCTTAGCAAGGGCGTGATTATGAAATACACGCCCCAGATTAGGGCGCTACTTTACAAATCACGACCCTGCCAAGGTCGTCAATTTTGGATTGACGCCCTGCACTCAGGCGTTAATTTCATTAATCGTTACTCACCCATGCTAAGAACTGATTACATATGAAAACCTGATTCTACACTAATAATGCATGATCCTATGTCTTCGAACATGTTGATATTATTGTCATGACCATATATTCGTTTTCCCATGAGTTCTATTATCCTGTAACCTGAAATTAGTACTGCCCATGAAAAATCATGGTATTTCTTGAATTCACGACCTAGACAAGGTCGTCTCTCACTAGACTAACGTCTGTATATAAGGCGTAAATTTAAAGGTAACGCCCCTTCATTGGGCGTGTAATTGTTAAAACCCTGAAATTTACATTATCTGTATAAAGGAATTAGAAGTAACGCCCCTTCCAAGGGCGCGTTTTTGATAAATTTCTGAGAATAATTATATCCTGTCGAATATGTAAATGATGAGACGCCTGCCCCTGCAGTCGTCAACTTTGAAGAAACGCCCCTAGGAAAGGCGTGTTTTTGATAAATTAATGAAATAAATGGAAATTCTGCAAATTGGCAATACATGTAAACGCCCTTCTGTTAGGCGTTAATTATTCAATACACGACTTGACCTAAGTCGTTATTTTACTGTAAACTGATTTTTCCTCTGATTTGCCAACCGATGGTTTATATATTATACATATATATATATATCGGCACTATTCTCCACTCCGTGAGTATAGTCCCATGTTTTCATGTTGATTTACCGACCACACTCAACTCTGATTGACATGATTGATATAGACACGTCGCGCATCTCCGGGTATCTTCCGCGCTCGGGGCGTGACAACGGCCATGGGTAGCGAACATGGACATGCATACACACGGAGATAAGACACTAGACCGACTAATGCAAAGGTTGGGATGCATGCATACTAAGGACAAGACACCAAGACTCGGTACGGGGCGGAGTTAATCGATCCGAAAATCACTCGCGCAAGTGTGCGGCCTTCCCGATAGGCGTAGCCTAACGTTCGGACAACACCTTTTGATATATCGAGTAAAGGGATGTAAATGTGACCCAAAAGACACTTTTTTTTGTTTTAAAACAATGATGGCCCTAAACACGACTTAGACAATGACTAATGACTAGACGTAAATGACACAGTTTTTTTTTGTTAGACACCCTAGGCTCAACTTGCTCTGATACCAAATTGATGCGGGACGGGACCACGGACACGACAAGCTCGTGACTGCCCCTTAAAGAGGGAAGCGTCGGACGTGCGCAGTTGAGAAATCGGCAGTGAGCTAGGGTGATCGGCTCTCTCGTGTGCCCGGATCGGGTCACGGGACGGTCTCGCACTCTCTCGCAGCAGCGGTGAATGATAATATAGCGAGCTAACGGACCTAAAGCATGCTCTCTAGCAGCGGCATAAACAAGTATATATGAAAATAAGCAAATGCCGAGTGTAGGGAGCGAGAACGATACCTCCACGCGCTCGGTGTGGGGAAGACGGACCCGGCTGAAAACTCGTACTCCCGGGAAACTTAACACACAATAATTACAGTAATGGGAACATGCCCACTCCACGCAGGGAGGTAAAGGGCTATACAAATGGGTCCGGGAGGACCGAATTCAGATTGACGGGCAGCTTCGTGTGTTGATTCGGCTACACGCGTGTTCACGACCGTGGGGCCCACGTGCTGTCCGGAGGGGCCGTGTGGGACCCGGTGGTACCGCTGTAGTGGAGACACTTGGAGAAGTGCTCCCCGGGCTGGCGGCACGCTGGATCACCAGCCGGAGGCCGGGCGGCTCCGTTCGGCACCGGTCGGAAAAATCGATCGGAAATCTGCCGGTTCTGTATTTCAGCGCGCGCTCTGGCGAGAACGGACGCTGCGATCAGCACCGGTGTCGGAATGCGACGAGATCAGAGCCGTTGGAAAGCTGCTTCGAAGTACTGCAATCTAGTGGCCTTCAGAAAAATTCACCAGATTTGTACTTTGTGTTGGCGAATTTTATATGCTGCTGTTATACAATAACCGAAGACTGAGATCTGCAGAGAACTTTCCTGTTGATTGCCTTTGACCGTGAAGTAGATGTACGAATTTGAAGATGTGTTCTTCATCAAGGTTGTAGGAAATTGAACAAGAAAATCAGAACTATTTTTGGATCTGGATTTGGAGGTGGTGGTGATGTGTTCTGAGTTTGGAAGTGGAGGGTGGTCGGATCTGGGATCTAACTAAAACACTGTATCAGAGGAAGAACACGAATTTCTAAAAATAGATAGAAAGCTGATAAAAAATTAAGAAAATTTTTGGAGGTAGGGGGTGATGGACAGAATGCCCAGTAAAATTGGGAGGGTTTGGACAAATCAAAAAGATGGTCGGAGGGGGAGAACTCAGAGGTTCTGTCACTGTACATAGAAACCTGGCAGATCTGGGATGACAGGTTGAACGAAAATGTAAAAATACTAAAAGATAGAATTATGGCGTGAAAAGTTAGGTGGATCTTGGGATGTAAGGGCAGAACACACCATAAAAAATTCATATCAATCAAAGCTCATGGCTGAGACAGAAAATTCGTGGAAGCTTCTGTGGTCGGACAAAGACAGAACTGCAGAGGCGGCTCGATGGCGGCACGAACGGTGGCGGCGGCGGCACAGATGATCACCGGAGATAGAGGGGAGGGGATAGAAGATAGAAATCACTCTAGAACTGGAGGTTGGAGGAGAGAAACCAGAGGGAGAGAGGAGGGGCTCAAGAACACTCTTGATTTTTCAACAATTTTCTCTTCATTTCTTCATTAATCTCTAATGACACTATACATAGGCTTATATAGAAAATGGCAAGGGGTGGGGGGCTGGGAATTTCGTGAGAAATAAGTCATTTTCTTCCCCCATGTGGTCAAAACTCAAAAAAAATAAATTACATATGAATGGAGCACTCATTTGACTAGGTAGGTAAGGTAGGTGGCCAACCTTTGAAATTTTAACCCCTTTGTCTCCCATGTGGTCAATTAGCATTCAAACCTTCTAGATGGCCACCTAGGATGGTTGACCAGCCCTACATGGATGAGGTGGACCAATGGGGAAGGGGAGGGGGCCCCCTAGCTGGACCTACAACACATTTGCAAAAAAAACCCACACAATCCATGGGAATGACTCATTGGCTTATAACGCCTTACATTTGTGTACATACTTTCCCAAGGATATAAACACAAACTAAAAGGACATAAATGCAAAAGAAAAAGTACATACTCGGCGTCGATTCCCATTAATCTCCCTACCGAGGTTAGGAGAGCCAGCCGTCACCCACGACTGATCCTGGGCCTCCTCCCTGTTGTGAGCGACGTCACGCGGTTCGGGGAGCGGAGAAGACGCGGAGCGCGCAGGCTCCTCTTTTGTTTGCTGTAACACAGAAATAAGAGAAAAGAGAAGGGGCCACCACGGGAGATTGCTCCGACGGGGCGAGCGGGACAAATGTAATATAGCAAGATATGGGGGTTAAACGGCCATAGCGGGAAGTGACTCGCCGCGGCCTCGGGGGGACGGGAATGGTGCAGAAATTAAATAGCAAGAAATGAAACGGCCATTGGGGAAGTGACTCGCCGCGGCCTCGAGAATATGAATAGATAAGAATATAACATATAAGAACGGGAATTTAAACGGCCATTGGGGAAGTGACTCGCCGCGGCCTCGAGAATATGAGCAGAATATAAAGAGAATATAAGAACGGAAATTTAAATGGCCATTGGGGAAGTGACTCGCCGCGGCCTCGAGAATATGAATAGATAAGAATATAACATATAAAAACGGGAATTTAAACGGCCATTGGGAATGTGACTCGCCGCGGCCTTGAGAATATGAGCAGAATATAACAGAATATAAAGAGAATATAAGAACGGAAATTTAAACGGCCATTGGGGAAGTGTCTCGCCGCGGCCTCGAGAACAAGATGTGATCGCCAGGGGCCAAAAGACCCCAAAATAAAGAAAGTGATCGCGCCTACCTCAAGAGCGGGAGATGACGAGTTGCTTCTTCCTTCCCCTTCGGCCGGCCGACGGAGAGGGCTTTCCTTGGTTACCCTTGCAAAATAGTAGACAATAAACGAACAGAATTAGAAAATGGCAGTGTAGTAACAATTCCTTGCAATAAAAGTAACGAGATCGTGACCTGACACACACCTGGTTGGTGTGGTTTTAAACCCCTCTCAGACTCGAGTAGGAGGAAAATGCGATGATGAATGCAAGAAGTATGCAAGAGACGGTGCCCTTATGTAGGGAGATAGAGGATGCAGTATGATGAATGTAAAGAACTATGGAGAAAAAGGGGAAGAAAAGGCTTATTGGAGGAGCCGAGGGTGAGATCCGGCGGAGCTCCGGCAGCGTAGGGACGACGTGGAAGCGCGGTGGATGAAGACGACCTTCCTCTCGCGAGCGTGGGCACCTGAGAAGCCGGCAGAACCTCCACCTACAAAAGACCCCAGGGGTTAGAAATGACTCCGTAGCCTCTAGGCTCTGGCAGCCTATCGGATCTCTTAGAAGCTCCCAGAACTGAGGGGGTGGGCCTCTATTTATAGGGCTCCGGAGGGTGGAGGCGTCCAAGACCCTGGACACCTCCATCAGGGTAAAAAAGATATTTTATTCTATTTTTATTTATTTTTTCAAATTAATTTTGTGGAGGCGTCTAGGGCCCCGGACGCCTCCAACAGGTCCACCGAACACCACCGACGGCCGCACGCGGTTTGGCACAACGCATGGTTTTGTGAGCGGCACCTCGTGATTCAGAAATGGGCGCCTCCAGCTGGCTGGACGTCTCCATAATTTGGCTTTTTTCACACACGACAAACTGTCGTTCGGTGGGCGGCGACCGTGAGGGAGTTGATGGAGGCGTCCAGGGGCCTGGACGCCTCAAAAATATATATATATTTTTTATTATTTATGTTTTGTTTTTTATGCCAACTGGCATTTTATATTTTTTATACTTGTTTTTATGGAGGCGTCCAGGGGCCTGGACGCCTCCATTAATATATATTTTTTTATTTGGTTTTGGGCTTGAAAAAAATAAATTAAAAGAATGGGGGCGTCCAGGGGCCTTGACGCCCCCATAAAGGCCCACCCGGGTCCTCGGACAAGGTGTTGGCGGGTGCCCGGCAAACACCCTTCTTAGTTCCCGAACCTCCTGATGCGTCTAACTGGTGTTGATGCCGTCCGAATGCCGTGACGAGACGATTCCGGATGCCGAAAAGGGCGGAAGAAGACTCAAGAAAAGGAAGCACTCAAGTGATTCAAAATGCGTAAGCTGTCGCGGGACGTTGTATAGTAATATGAGACTTTCTCAGGAGACGTCAGGAATGGCGTGTCTACAGCTGCCCCGCCTTGGCGTCTGCTTTGCAAGGGAGTGACACGTAATGGAATGGTATCGAAGTGGAGTGAAATGAAGTGGGAGTGGACTGATAAGTTGATGCCAAGGTGTGATGAGACACGCTTTTGACGTTACTGTCTGGAATCTTTCTTGAAGTTTCAATGAGGCGACCTTGAAGGAGGTCTTTCAAGTCTTGACGGTTGCTTGGACGGAGATCAAATAAGGGAGGGTGAAATGTGCACTCAGGCACGAAAATAAAGGAGACCAACTTCTCGGTGTGGAAGTACCTGGGTCATAAACCTACAGGTTTCACCTTTGGGGAGCGATTACCAGCCAATGTGGAAGTGTTGTAGCCAAGGTGGGTCAAACAAGGTAAAAAGTAAAGAAATATCTGAGAGTCTGTCCAAACAAGGGTCTCCTTTGGAAGAGCAACGTAGGGTCGTTTCAAGGAAACTCAGTATTTCATTCGGAGTGGAATATCTCATATTTGTAAGAATTGAAGCACAGCGGCTTTCGCAATCGAATCACTTGAATGATCTTCCGCAATAAATCAAAGTCCTATATGAATGCATGCTGGGCTTAAAGAAAAATTTAAAACAAACTAAAATAGAAAATAGCCAAGGATAATATTGTCAACTTGTTAAGAATGGGTCAGGATACCGATCCGGTGAGCCGACACTGGGCTGGGGCCCGTTTATCCGCGCACCAACTCAGTGAATGGAACCGTCGTCCCCATGCTACCACAAGTTAACGGCCTATCCGTACAACCCAATTTCTTCGGGATCATCACTGTTTTTGTTGAAGGGGAACTCAAATCCCAGATTCGTCGGGCCGCAAGGTCCTTGACATGTTCTAGTAGCGTAGGTATCATATACTACGATGCATGACATGGTGGGACCAACCATTGAAAGGTGGGACAGGAGACAGGATAAAGACGTCCGTTAGTAAAACCTGCACAGACTAGCAAAGGTTAATAACATCAGAAAGTAACAGAATCGTAACAGAATCGCACCACAATGGAAAGGAGATCTAGCCAAAATCCTGACATTGACCGCTGATGTGACATGTTCCGTCCTGTAGCGCCCTACCATTCCTATAAGAATTCCCCTTAGGCTAGTTCATTCAAAAGTATCAAGGTGGGTTTTGGAAGCTCAGGAGAGGAAGGAGAGGAGAATCTAGAGATTTCAGGATGGAAGGAGAGTCTTCCCGCGTTATGAAGAGGAGCAGGCCTAGCGGCGAGATCAAGCGACTCTCCGACCTCGAGGGTCATCTGAGTGGGACGATCATGTCGCATATGGTAAGCTGATTCTTTTCAAATTTCTCCACATGAGCCTTCTTCTTACTTCCTTCATTTCTTCTTCTTTCTTTTCTCTTCCAGCCATATCCACTTTTCCCAGGCCCGAGGAAGTTTTCCAAACTGCCATGGCTTCAAAGCTAACTTCCAACATCTCCATCGGCATGAGGGCCATACTCTCGAAGTGGCATCTGCAGGGGCTCCTTATTCACGCCAAACACTACGAGAAGATTCGTATGGACTGGGCAGCTATGGGCGCACTAGTGGAGATCTGGCATCCCCAGACCAACACTTTTATCTTCCGGACCTTCGAGGTGACCATCCTCCTCGAGGAGGTGGAACTTCTGCTCGGATTGAAGAAATTCAAGAGTGACGGGAAGGTGAAGGCTATGCGGATGCTGACGGGGGACTTCCGAAAACGTCCTTGGAAGCTTCATGCCGCCCGACGCAGCCCGAAAGGTTCGTACTCAAAAGAGAATTGATTTGCAAAAGCTCGCGGAATGGGTCATGGAGGCCTTGAGAGGGTTACCAGACGATGACTATTTGGAGGGAATCATGAAAGGGTTCACCATTTATCTGGCGGGTGCTCTCTTGTTTCCTTATACCGATAACATGGTGGAGGAAGACCAACTGAGTGCTATCTGCAGGATCTGGAGTGGAATGAGGGTGGGACCCGCTGTCCTTGCCTACCTATATCGTGGCATTACTGCCTCGAGCATGGGTAAGCCTCCTTTTGGTTGCGCACTTGTCTTGAATTGCTGGCTTGATTTGCACTTTAAATTCGACCACCGCGAGGGAATGCCAACTGCTTCGAAGCTCTTCCAACAAAGCCCTCTTCATCACATAGCCGACGTGTTAGGCTTCGGTGGTACTGTAGTGAACCGCGTTCCGTGGCTGAAGAAACGTGAAGACTGGCGGTCTCACTTCCGCACCGTGACACAAAGCTTCTTCACTTGTGCACCGTCATGTTTGCTTTCGCTTGATCTCCTTATGAGGCCTTCTCCCGAAGTTGATCTTCAACTGATCGGCGCGACCGAGTTCGTCCTTTATAATGCGCATCGGTGCTGCCTCCAGATTGGCATCCCACGCCATTCGTTCCCGCTATCGACTGGCATCGTTCCTTTGAAGAAGAGGGAGTTGGGCACTGAAGCGGACGCGAAGGAAGTGAAGGCCGTCAAAGCACCCTGGAAGACAAGTGTTGCGGGAAAGGCCTTAGCGCATGTGGGGGAAGAGTGCGAGCTGTGGAGGGCTTATGTAACTAAACTGGGGAAGTTAAGGCCTAAGGCGCCTAAGCCCCTGATGTAGCTCATTCTGCTTCTCTGATGGAATAAAATCTGGCATTTGGAAGTTTTGGACCAGTTCCCTTAATTATTATTATCTTTTTTGTGGTTTTTTTCTTTTTCTTTGTGTTTTTTCTTTTGTTTGGGTTATATACATACTCTTATCTTTTTTTTCTTTTATTATATTTTTTTGAAATTTTTATTATGGGGGCGTCCAGGGGCCTGGACGCGCCTAATTTTTTATTTATAAATTTTTAAGTTTTTTTGTTTGGGGACGTCCAGGGTCCTGGACGCCCCTAATTTTTTATTTATAATTTTTTAAGTTTTTTTTTGGGGGGCGTCCATGGTCCTGGACGCCCCTAATTTTTTATTTTTTTTGGTTTTTTCTTTTGGGGGCGTCCAGGCGCCTGGACGCCCCAAATAATATGGATTCTATATATATGGGGGGGGGCCTCCCCCCTTTGCTCATTTACTGTTCATTCAAATGACCCAGTCAATTCAGACGACCCATTCTTAGTCCCAATGGAGCAAGGAGGCCCAAGCCAAGGTGGAGAGAAGCGCAAATGACGGGCTCGTCGTCCGAGGAGGCTGAGGGACGATGTCGAGGAGGCTGCTGCGGCGGAGGAGATTGCCGCGGAGGAGGAGGCTCCTCCTTTGGCCATGGAGGCTGCAATGGATGCTGGCGACGCGGGAGAGGAGGATCACGACCCGGTAAGCTCTTCGGAACTTCAATCTGTTGGTTTAATAGGCTGGATAGGAGGACGAGAGGCCATGCGGTGAGGACCGGTGAGTGAGGGATGGAGGCGCTCGGATTCTTCGACCCGCGTCAGCGGGTTAGCGAGACTGGAGCGGAGTTTCTGGCACGACTGGAGGGAGATGCCCGTGCAGCTTTCACCCAGGACCCGAGCGAGCGGTAGCTGGTGGACCTAGACCTCCAGAGGTTTCTTTTCTTCTTCCTGGGCCGCCTTCTGCTGGGGATGAAGGGGGATGGCATCCACTGCCGCTTCCTCGGGATCCTGGCGGACCTTGACAGAGTGGGGCACTACGTGTGGGGAGCGGCTCTACTTGCCCATTTAATTGCTGATCTCTCCCAGACTTCGGAGAAGGAGACGACAGTCAGTGGCTTCGCACCTTTTCTCCAGGTAAACATTTTATTTATGCATTCCCACAGTTAAATATGCAATTATTGTACTAATGATATATGATGGATGCAGGTGTGGAGCTATTACTATTTCCCGATGGGGAGGGCTAGGCATGGGAACAGGAGGGCCGTGCCTCTGGCGTGGCGGTGGAGGCCGGTCGTGGTAGCGGCACCACACAGCTACCAGCCAGCGTCACTTCGTCGGGAGCTGAGCGAGTATCCCGAGGCCATGGTATGATGCGTATGATTTTTTGTTATTTTTATGCATGTGACTGAATGGTAACTAACATGATGTATGTATGGTGATGCAGGTGGTGTGGAGACCCTACCTGGGCATGGGCGACGCTGGCCAGCCTTGGGTTGTAGTGGGTCTTCCTCGTTTCAGGCGGGACGTGTGGGTCCATTGCCTGAACGAGATCGAGCCGCTTCGGTTGAGGCTGGTTATGAGGACGTTGGGGCTAGCCCAGGAGTGGGTTGATGTAGATGAGCCGGCCCGCATCGAGCGGAAGACCAAGGGGAAGGCGAAGATTGTGGACTGGCGTACGCGCTTCCCAGCACAGTACCAGGACTGGCAGCAGGGCGGGGTCCCAGTGGTGTCCCATGTACAGGACAGTACTAATTACCTGAGACGGTATCGGGCTACATACGGGGACCGCCTCTTCCTTGGTGGTATGGCAGGGGTAAGTGAAATGAAAATGCTTCACCCTTCTATATGTATATGCATGTGGCACTAACTTATGTGCAATGCAGGATGCTCGTGACAACATGATCGCCGACCTGCGGGCCCAGTTGGCGGACGCCAGGCGGCAGTTAGTGGCCATCCGACAGGAGTTGGAGATCCTGGTGAGTCTATGCAATGCATTTTTTTGTGACCTGGATTTTTGATGCTTAGCCTTTGACCGACGTTTGCCCCGTGTTTCAGCGGGCCCACCAGACAGCGGCAGCCGGGATGGCTGGTGGAGCGGGTTCCAGTTCGCGGGGCCCTCCTCCGGAGATTTCTGCCCTCCAGGACCAGCTGGCGTATGCTGTGGCTCAGGCTGAGGAGGCCGAGTGTGACCGCGAGGCTCGAGTGAGTGTCTGCCTGGCCTCGACTCTCCTTCTGGCTGCTCTCCTTCTATCACTGTTCTCTTACGGTGCATGCGTGTTTTGACAGGTGGCCGAGATTCGGGAGGCCCTGGCCCGTACTGTTCGTGCTGAGCAGGAGCGCGATGCCTGGGTGGCAGAGCGTGACGCCCGGATTGCGGAGCTAGAGGAGGAGCGGCAACGGGAGGCTGAGGAGCTTCCTCGCGACGTAGTGGATCTGCGGATCGCTCTCGAGCTGTCGAGGAGAGAGGCGATGAGGGAGAGAGAGGAGAGAGAGTGGGATAGGGAGAGCGTGGAGAGAGAGAGGGAGAGGGATAGGGAGACCCTAGAGAGAGAGAGGGAGAGGGATAGGGAGACCCCAGAGAGAGAGAGGGAGAGGGATAAGGAGACCATAGAGAAAGAGAGGGAGTACAAGATGGCAGAGCGACATCGAGATTGGGACAAGAGGAGAGCTCTGGTGGCCCTGGTGTCGGAGCTCTGGCTGAGTCTTGGCACGGCGGAGGAGAGACTTCGGGAGAGTGAGGAGCGGTATCAGAGGGCGAAGGAGCGCGGGGCGTGACTTTGTCAGTCCGGTTCCTTTTCTGTGGGTAGCTTTCTAGGTTCTTCGGCCGAGGAACGTTGCCGCACCTTGGAGGCCGGCATGGTGCCACCTGGAAAGGTGAGCACGGCTTCTCAGGGTTCGCAGAGGTCGCAGAGGCACCCTAGGGATCCCCGTCAGAGGAGGGAGGAGTAAGATGACCAGGAGGGTGATGGTGAGAGTTAGAGAGTTGCTTATACACTCCATCCTCATACTGCATGATGTACTTTCGGCTATTATATGAAATGAAAATGGCTTTCTTGTGTTGTGTGTTCTTTTCTCTCTCCCACACTTTCTTCTGTGCACTAAGTTGTCCTTCGAGGCACGCTCCACGAGACCTTGCCCTGAACAGCGAGGAACTACGCTTTGCACGGGGGGATTCTGTTTCCTTTCTCCCCTTTTTTGGGCGCGTCCAGGCGCGAGGACGCGTCTTAATCCTTGAATTCAAATTTAAAGCGCCGGGTGGCCTTTCTTCTCCCGTGCCTTACCCGCAAACGAGCCCGCCTTCCGCCGAAACTCGCTTGTCCCCCTTTTCGTCTCCTTCCTCTCTTGATCGATGGAGTTCGGTGGTCTAGACCACTGCGAAGGTGGAGAGGGACGCGGGACCCCTCGTCCGAGGAGGGACGCGCAAGAGCACGAAACGGCGTCCATGGAGGAGGAAGGGCCGCTTCGGGCCCCCGAGGGACCCGAGGGGCCCAATGGCGCGGAAGGAGGTGAACACGGCTCGGTGAGTGCTTGGTTTTCCCCCTCTTTGATCCATTTTGAGTTTTGAAGCAAGCCGTGCGAGGGGGGAAAGGGTTCGGCGAGTGTTGTACTCAAATGATGGACGCGTCCTAGACAGGGGACGCGTTCTTTGTTATGATGCGAAGTCCTTCTTTCTTGGTGCAGGACATGGCGAGGACCCTGGGCCTGGCCGATGAGTGGGCGAGTGCAGACGAGCCGAGCCGTGTCAGGAAGGAGAGTCGTGGCAAGGCGAAGCTTGAAGATTGGCGCATACGTCTCCCTGGGCAGCAAGGGAGCGTACTGGTGCAGGATAGTGTCGACTTCCTGCGGCGACAGAGAGAGAGTTATGCGGGGCTTCCCCAAGCCGGGGATACGCGCGACGTCGACGGGTCGCGTGCCCAATTAGACGAGGTCAGGCGGCAGCTGGCCGCCACTCAACAGGAACTGTCGCTCTTGGTAAGCTAAGTGCTGCATTTTCTATTTTTAAATGTGGAGCTTAGCTGACGGCTGTTGTTTGTTCGTTCCAGCGTGCCCAGCAGACAGCGATGGTGGGAGTGACTGGCGGCGCATCTTCCAGTTCCTCGGCCCCTTTTCTTGAGATTGCCTCCCTTCGGGAGCAACTTGCTGGTGCGGTGGCTCGGGCTGCCCGGGCGGAAGAGGAGCGTGATGCCTGGGTGGCGACTGTAGCAGAGCTGCGACATCGCGGTGAGGAGAGACCTTCTCCAGACATCCTGGAGTTAAGGGTTCTTCTGTAGATGATGAGGAGAGAGGCAGAGAGAGAGAAAGCGAGAGAAGGTCCGAGCGACAGCGGGATCAGACCGAGAGGAGGGCCTTGGAGGCCCAAGTGAGGGAGCTCCAGCTGGGCCTTCAGGCCGTCGTGCAGAGGCTAGGAGGGATGGAGACGCGCTATGAGAGAGCGCGAGAGTTCGGGGAGCGACTGCGCCAGTCTGGTCGCTTTGCCGCTAGTGGCTTCTTTGCCACGCCAGGGGAGGAGCAGCGAGTCATTGCTGTGGAGCCGGCGCCACGAGGCGAGGCGGGTGCTACTGCACGGGGATCCCGGAGGCTTCTGAGGGACCCTCACCTCAGGGGAGAGGAGAGGGACGCCTAGAGGACGAGCATGAAAATAATGGCAAGAGTTGGCGAGCTAGTGGACCCGCCACCTCTCTATGATTGTAGTGTTTATGACAGCTTATGTAGAATTATGAATGGAGTGATTTGATTTTCTGCTGCTTGTTTGTTCTCTTGCGCGTTCCTTCTTCCCTACACTTCTTCTCCTTTGCACTGTTCCCATGTGATAGGTCTGCCGAGACTCCACCCAAGCGGAGAATCGCGTCTTGTTGTGACCATTTTCCATGGGAATCTGCCGTCGAAGTCAATAATGACGGCCCTAGTCCCTTTTCCCGGATGTTGTGTCAAATTTTGCGGACGTCCTCCAAAACATGATAGGGTATCCTTAGACAACATAGGGGGCTTAGTCGTCATATTCTTCGTCCAATCAATCACCCTGTGCGAGCGGTGAAGTGACACATGGGACCGCATGGTAGGTGCCTTATTGCGAGGGCTATCATTAAAGGTGATGGAGGCAATCTTGGCCTGCACTCCTTCCATTTCTATAAATTCTTGTCCCTTTTATCCTCCCAGGTATATCGAGAGCTAACTCGAGGAGCACAAGTTCTCACGGGAGAGGAGGAGTTTAAAATTCCGAGAGTTGGATGGAGGGCAAATCTTCCCACTCCTCGAAGAGAAGCAGGTCCAGTGGTAGTAATTCCAGGAGGCTTTCGGACCTCGAAGGGCACTTCAGCGAAAGGGCCCAATCACAACTCGTAAGCTAAGCTTTCCTGCCCTTTTCTCATTCTTTCTCCTTCTTTTCTTTCTGACCAAACCTCCTCTCCATTTCTTATGCACGCACAGAGCGTGATGAAATCACACATTTCATGGGAGTTAGCAGTGGCCGCATACAGGGGTCTCCCGAATTTTCAGAAGGCCAGGCTAGACGTGATGGGATTTGGCACCTTTCTTCGGATCGAGCCGATCCAGCTCGACCTGGTCCTGATCCAAGCCTTGTGTGAGAGATGGGACCCCGTGAGTCGGACATTCCTGATGCCTTGGGGGCACATGGTGCCCAGCCTGGAAGATGTGGTCCGAATTACGAGCCTCAAGGTGGATGGCGAGGCAGTGACCGAAGTCACTTACGCGGACTACCGAGAAGGTGCCCAGAAGTTACTGGGTTTGGACCTAGATGGTCGGAAAAATAGGTCGGTAGCTAGGGCGTCCCTCATGGATGCATTAGGGCTCACCGACACTCGTCGGCGGGACGATGAATCCTCAGAAGAGTTCATGGAAAGGATGGAAATAGGATGCCGTGCCGTGTACTGCACAGATTTCGGCAACTGGGAAAGATGCAACATAGATTTGAGAGATTTCTCCTCTTCTTTTGGGGAGATTGGTACTGAGCTCGAAAGGGGATGGTATCCAATGTCGCTTCCTGGAGCTGCTATCAGACCTTGAAAGAGTAGGGTACTATGCCTGGGGAGCTGCCATGCTGGCACACTTGTTTGCAGGCCTGTTCCAAGAAGCGGATCGTGAGATGGCTGTGAGTGGTTTCACACCATTCATCCAGGTATTTTTGGTTTTGCTTGTTTTGTATATATTTTGGTGTGTTTTTGCAAGGTACTGATGACCTGCGCCGAGCAGCTGTGGAGCTATTATTACCTCCCCATGGGGAGAGCTCGCAATTGGCGACCCGCGATGGTGCCGCTAGCCAGGCGGTGGGAACCCATCATGAGTGCGGCACCCCTAACCTACCAACTGATGGTGCTAAGGCGGGAGCTACAGGAGTTCCCTGCAGCGATGGTAAACTGGAGACCCTACTCAGACATGGTCGATGCCGACCAGCCGTGGGTTCTAACAAGTCGTGCCCGGTTTGGACGGGAACTGTGGATGCACTGCCTGAATGAAATCGAGCCGCTTCGGCTACGATTGGTTATGAGGACTTTAGGACTGGCTCAGGAATGGGCGGATACGGCTGCGCCACCTCGTGTTGGGAGAAAGACGCGGGGACCGGCGACCTGCATTGACTGGCGTGTGCGATTCCCTGAACAGTACGAAGACTGCAACGGGGTGGCATAATCGTGGAATCGCAGGCACGGGATAGCGAGGATTACCTGCGTCTATACAAGACAAGGTACGCAGAGCGGTTTCAACCCCGGGGACTTGCGGAGGTAGGTCTCCCCTTTCTCTTTTCTTCTTTCTCCTTTTTTAGTTTTCTGGTGGAAATGCTGACTCGTATGGCTGCAGGATATCCGTGATATGATGATAGCGACTTTACGAACTCGCTTGGCAGAGATGGAGCAACGGTTGGGCGATGCCGGCGGAGCTACGAGCGCCTTGGTAGGTGTACGGTGCGTTCCTAATTAGAACCGCAGATTCCAGATGTTGGCTGCTAATTCACGTGGTCGTAGCATGCTCAGATTGGCGCGGCTTCCCCAGCGATGGGAGTAGGTGGTGCCTCTTCCAGCTTGTGGATTCCCACCTCAGAACTTGACTTGCTTCATGAGCAACTTGCTCATGCCACGCAGCGTGCCGCGGAGGCAGAAGAGATGCTCTGTATACAGGTAAAAGTTTCAGTTTTGAGTTCTCTTTGTTTATGCCTTGCCGCGTATCTTGAGATGGTACATCTGGCAGGAAAAGGAGATGGAAGAAGCGCTTGCCCAAGCTGCGCAGAAGGAGGCTAGGATAGCAGAACTGGAGAGGGAACTACGGCGTCATTCTGATGACGAATCCTCTAGGGATGCCGTGGAACTGAGGATCACTCTCCAGTTGGAGAGGGAAGACCGCGAGAGAGAACGTGCAGAGAAAGAAAGAGACGCAGAGAGAGAAAGAGCCAACAGATTGACTGAAAGGGAGGAACGAAGGGCCATAGAGGCCCAACTATTCGAACTCCGAATCAGCCTTGGTCTTGCTGAACAGTGGCTGAGAGATGGTGAGGAGCGCTATCGAAGAGCACGAGAGCGTGGCTTTCGTGTTGGTAGCTTCTCTGCTGCTTCCGTGGATCAACGCCGGGACGTGGGAATAGGAAGGGGAGTACAGAGCGGTAGGAGTACCGCTTTTCGTAGTTGGGTAGCACCTTTGATAGCGTTTTGCCCGGAGAGTAGTGGGACGAGTAATGCAGAGAGAGAGGGCGGAACTTGATGTAATTTTTTTGATTTTTGGAATAAAATACAAGGTTCGGTTTGTTTGGTTTTCACCTTTGCTTCTGTTGCCTGAATCCCTGCACACATCACTGAAACAAACAAATCAGAATTTCTGTTCTGACTTGGCCCCTTGCTCAATAAGCAAATGGTCACTGTGACTGTCCTTGATAACTGGTCAAGGGGCCAAGCCTTTATTTAAGAAGGCAAGGGAAAGATGCGGTGATGATAAATGCGACAGGCAAGCACACGAATGCAAGCGGTATTAAAAGTGAGATGCTGCACGCAAATGCAATCATGCAAAATTGATTTGTTTTCTTTTTTTATATTTGGCATTTTTTATTTTATCATAAAAAAGATTTTTTTTATTTACAAATATGTACATTTTCTCTTTTCCATTTTTTTGTTGTTTTTATCATTTCAATTTTTTTTGCTAACGCCTGGCAAGCACCCAAATGGCACCTAACCTACGTGAGACAGGGGTTTCTTACTAACCTCCCAGGTATCCTAAGTGCACATCTAGGTTGATTTGGGCCTCTAGACCCCTTGAATGATGATCCCGCCGGCTAAGACTTACCCTGATGACAATACCGTCATGTCATGCTTAGGCTCCCAGTCGCTTCCGACCACAGGGATTCACCCAAAAGATGTTTGAGGTAAATGATTTGCCCGACCCGGGTCTGTTTCCTCACAACTCTAGATGGTATATGATGGACCACCCTGGAACCCTAACGACCAACCGCGCGACGCTGACCCGGAATCAGACGCCGTCGCACCCATAGGTGACGCGCTTGCATTGGCCTAAGCCCGAGGTTAAACAAGAAGACATCCAGGTGGTAAACAGGGGTCTTGACCAGCCAGAAACACGGAGACTCCTTCGCAGCGATAGCTTTTGCTTTTCAAAGTAGGCAACCAAATGTGTATATTAAAATAAGGTCGCAGATCCTGGGCAGTTTTCACCTTTCAGAAACTCCATCGAACCTTCATCTTTAGAGGAAGAAGGAAGAGCGTGGGGGATAAACCTCCTGAGAGGATCGGCAAAACCGTTAACCCGGCGAGCGAATAAGGGCCCATTAACTCTTTCCTTTCGGACAACTTCGGACCAAATCTCGAGCATTTACATTCCATAGCCCCCCCCCTTTGTAGATTCGAACTTTTGCTTTGAGGGGTTCCATTTATTGCATCAGGCACGGTCACGACCAGGCTCTTGATTTTGATTTTGTATTTCTTTTTGTGAGGGAGATATAGTCGTTTGACGTTTGTGGGCTCCCTTTTCGTATGCCTGCGGGGACACTGCCCTCTTCTCGTGCTCTGATCGATGCTCGAGGAAATGGATCCTACTCTTGCCTTTGGGGTTTGAGTTTCGGTTTCTCATGCTCAGCGTTTTAAGGGCGCCGACTGTCTCATTTGGTCGAAGAGAAAAGAATAAAGATTACAGCTTCCGGAGATCTTCTGGGTGGGGCCCCACCGTAGGTGATGCTACCGACTTTTTTTTGAATAAAATACATAAGTGAGCACATGTTAGCTTCCTTCGAGCGAGCATAGGCCGACGTGGCCGGACAGGGATCTCCACGGTTCTGGCAAACCAAGACCCGGTGCCTACCAAGCCTTAATGGGCCCTATCCTAACATGAAGGTTAGATGCAGGGACTTGACTACATGGTGACCACCAGGCATCGGCATTTTGAATTTTCCATATTTTTAGTGGTTTTCGGTATTTCTTTGTTTTTGATGTTTTTTATCTTTTCATCATTTTTTTTGTTTGTTTTGTGCTAAGGGTAGTATTTCTTAAGATAAAGCCCATTCCAAGGGTGGGATAACTCGATCCCTTCGGCGTTGATTAACTTGTAGGCGTTGCCAGGGTACACGGCTTGAATTACAAATGGTCCTTCCCAATTGGGTTGGAGCTTAGAACGCGGCCCTCCAGGTTTGACAAAAATTCTTTTTACAACCATCTCACCGACTTTGAATTTTCTCTCAACGACTTTCTTTTGGTAAAAGCGAGCGAGTCTATTTTGATACACACGCGCGTGTTCGGCAGCGGCCAGTCGCTTCTCATCCAAGAGTTCCAACTGGGCGAGGAGCGAATTACGACGATCGTCGAGGGGAAATTCCTCGTCCAATTGTACCCTGAGAGAAGGGATCATAGTCTCGTACGGGACTACCGCTTCCATACCATAAGTAAGGGCAAATGGAGTCTGCCCGGTGGGGGTACGGATTGAAGTGCGATAGGCCCATAGAGCTTCGATAAGCTTTTCCGGCCAGTCTGAAAACTTACTAGACTCGCAGGTTTTTTTGATGATTTTGAGCAATGTTTTATTGGTGGCCTCCGCTTGGCCGTTACCTTGTGGGTAATAAGGCGATGAATGATGCAATGCAATTGTGTACCTTTTGCAGAGGTCCTGTAGGTCCTGAGAAATGAACTGTGGCCCATTGTCGGTGACGATCGTGCTTGGGACGCCGAATCTGGCGAGGATGTTCTTCGTGATGAACTTGCAGACTGTTGACGCCTTGATTTCCGTGTAAGCTTAGGCTTCGGCCCATTTGGTGAAGTATTCCGTCGCAGTAAGGATGAAAGATTTCTGCTTGGTGAGGGAATTGGGATCACCTAGGGGACCAATGATGTCGAATGCCCACATGGAGAAAGGCCATGGGGAGGATATTGGATGAAGTGAGGAAGATGGTGAATGGATTTTATCGGCGTGAAGTTGACACTTGACACACCTACGGACATAGACAGCACAATCCTCTTCCATAGTGGGCCAATAAAAGCCTTGGCGAATGATCTTCTTGGCGAGCATCTGACTATTCACGTGGCCACCGCACACACCCGAGTGCGTCTCCTCTACACATTTCCAAACCTCATCGTCACCAAGACATCTTAACAGAATACCAGTAAGGCTCCTCCTATAGAGTAGACCTCCAACCAATGTATATTTCTGAGCCACCCTTCTTATGGCTTTCTTGTCCTCTGTGGTGGCCCCTTCAGGATAAGACTGATCTTGGCAGTATTTGACGATTTCATAGAACCATGGTTTCTCTTCATCAGCCAGTTCTTCTTCAACCTCTGCCAACATGATCTCCCTCTTCTCAAGGATATCTTCCTGCAGGATCTTCCTTGCTATCCTGTCTTTGATGTTTACGTAGGAAGCATCATCGATTGCAGGGACGTGAAGTTTGTAGATGGAAATGGACTCAAACCATCTTCCTAGAGGGAACCTTATGGATGATGCCAATGAGGCGAGGGCATCGGCGAGAATATTCTGATGACGAGGGACATGAACAAAGATCAGTTTGGTGAACAGTTTGGCAAAGGCAGCAGTGAGTTCTTGGTATGGCTTGAGTTTGAGATCGCGAGTGCGATATTTAGTGAGCACCTGGCGAAGGATGAGTTGACTATCACCTACGACTCGCAACTAAGTGATACGAAAAGAATGAGCGAGTTCTAGGCCAGCTAGAAGAGCTTCATATTCGGCTATATTATTGGTAACTGGAAATTTGAGCTGGTATGCCAATGGGAATGTGAGGCCTTCAGGCGACAGGAGGGCGACGCCGATTCCTCTCCCTTGAGAATTCAGAGCTCCATCAAAATATAGTGTCCACATTGGCTCATCTGATTGGTTGACGGACATTAGTTCCTCATCTGGAAACTCTGATTGGACGGGATCAAACTTGGGAAGAGGATGGTGAGCGAGATGCTCGGCTATGGCATAGCCTTTAATCACCTTTTGCTGGATGTAGGTGATGTCGAACTGAGAGAGAAAACTTTGCCAGCGTGCTAGCCTATCCGTAAGGACGGCTTTCTCCAGAATGAATTTGATAGGATTCATTCGAGCAATCAAGTGGACCTCATGAGCCAAGAAGTAGTGCTTCAATTTCTGCACTACCCAAACGAGAGCAGCACAGGTTTTCTCCATGACGGTGTACTTCTGCTCATAGGGATTGAGAAGTTTGGACAAGTAATAGGTTGCCCGTTCCTTGCCTTCTTCATCAGCTTGTGCGAGGACGGCTCCCACGGAGTCATCCAAGACTGAGACGTAAAGGGTCAGAGGTTTTTCTGGTTTGGGCGGAATGAGAACGGGTGGACTAGCCAGATATTCCTTCAACCCTTCAAAAGCTTTCTGACATTTAGAATTCCAGTGGAATTCTACTCCTGGCTTGGTCAACTCGTAGAGAGGTCTACACCTTTGTGAATGTTGGGACACAAACCGACGAATAAACTGTAACCTCCCGATTAAACCTCGGACTTCCCTCAAATTCTTGGGAGGCGACATATCTCTGATAGCCTTGACTTTGTCGGGATCTATCTCGATCCCTCTTTTACTCACAATGAAACCCAGCAATTTACCCGACGACACACCAAACACACACTTCTTCGGGTTCATTTTCAATTGGAACTCCCTTGACCTCTGCAAGACCTTAGCCAAAACTTCTGGATGTTCCATCCTGGTCCTTGATTTCACCAATAAGTCATCCACATACACTTCTAGGTATATGTGCATCATGTCATGAAATATGGCCATCATAGCTCTTTGGTAAGTAGCTCCAGCATTCTTTAACCCAAACGGCATGACCACATAATAATATGTTCCCCAAGGGGTAGTGAATGACGTCTTTTCCTGATCTTCTTCTGCCAAACGAATTTGATTGTATCCTGAAAATCCATCCATGAATGAGAGGGTTTCATATCCTGCCGTGTTATCGATCAACACATCAATGTGAGGCAAGGGAAAATCGTCCTTTGGACACGCGCGGTTAAGGTCCCGGAAGTCGATACAAATCCTGACTTTCCCATCTTTTTTCATGACCGGGATAATGTTCGCCACCCATTGAGGATAAAGGACGACTCTAATAAACCTGGCTTTGTGGAGCTTATCGACCTCTTCTTTCATTTTCAAAGCCATCTGAGGGTGGAAACGCCTTAACCTTTGTTTTACCGAGACGGTCCCTGGTTTTAGGGTTAAACGGTGTTCGACCAAGGTTGAATCTAGACCCGGCATATCCTCGTAGCTCCATGCAAACGTGTCCTTATATTCCTTGAGAACCTCAATTAATGCCTTTTCTTCAGAGGGTGGTAGGTTGTCACTTATGAGGATGATCCTAGGGTCTTCCTCAGTTCCCAAGTTGACTTCTTTGGTGGATTCTTCTACGGCGGTTGACGGCTCGTCGAATCTCCTCATTCCACTTGCGTATGCGCCCGCCGCATCCTCATATTCTTCACCCTCATCTTCAGTGGGGCATTCTTCATCCGTGATCTCGTAGACTCCATACCCTTCATCAAATGCACAGTCGCCCTCACATTCTATTTCCGGTAGCTGGATGGGATTTTCTAACAACTGGGGGATGGCAAGAAGGGCCTGACACCTGGCGGCCAAATCCAGAAGGAATCGACGAGGGATCTGCCTACCCTTGGATTTCTTCCTAGGTACTACCCTTGGTCTATCATTCCTAGATTGACTGACAATATTTACAGAAGAAGAGGAAGACGAAGAGGATGGTGTAGAATGTACAGGAGAAGACCCCTCAGAGGAGGGGTAGAAAAGGTCGCTCATCGGACCTTGTACGGGTGGTCCGCAGGGCGGTACGTACCCGTGGGAGATGTAGGAGGTTTTCTCAACGAAGATGTGTTGTTGGGGAGTTTGAAAATTGACGTTTTTTTTTCATTTTCATTTTGAATGATAAAGCAGTGAAAAGAGATTGGAGGAGAGAGAAAAGTGGTTATGGCTAGAGGATTGTGAGGCTCATAGAGCAGATCATGGTTGAAGACCTGGCGCGGGTTGAAAAGCCCGCGTAGGTATGTAAACAGAGAAGGGGATCTGGGAAGATCATCAGACAATTGTCTGGCCCAGGAAGACGATATCAGCAAAGGCTGAGACGAGTGGATGGAGAAGATGGCGGCTAATGAGCCGTTGACGGCAATGTTGAGGACGGATGAAGATCCGTCGATGACAGGGTCCTTCTGGCGAGGACGAGGATAGTTTGGAACCTTGGCAAGAGTGGTAATGTTCTCTGGTATTCCGGAGATCAATGGTGGTCCTTCAAGCTGCGGAGACGAGAACATCCTTTCCAGTGCAACGGAAATGTCCCGTATGTCGAACCATTTGTTCCACTCGCATTCCGGATCTTTGATCTTGCCTCTTTTGGTGATCCTCGGACATTTTTCAGCCAAATATACAGCATGTGATCTCCCATATGCTTCTCGTGGGTAATCTCCCATCTGAACAACGGGCCCTCTGTTGAAGTGGTTTGATAGAGTCCATGTGAGGGGCTTCCAATCCGCCTTGAACGGTCCTTTGAAGCCTAGGCCAAACCTGCGGTTCGGCCTAATTTCCTTTGGCGGTTTAAGCCTACCTTGTAACTGTGCGCCCAGACCTTTACCCTGTTGGTAGCCGATGTTCCTCATAATCTCCCACCCTTTGGAGTGAAAAGGGAGATATGATGTTGCGGTTGTCCTGACCGGCTCCTTTGGTGCTAGTGGAACGTGAGATGAATCACGTACGTCCAGTAGTGACAATATGGGTCGATGAGATGGCCAAACAGAGGGCAGAGAGGTGTTGATAGCATCCACTATGTGAAGGACAGGTGTACTGACCACTTTAATAATTCTCCCATTGTAAGGAAACTTCAGGCACTAATGGTTGGTGGAAGGCACAGCGTCCATGGCTTCGATGTAAGGGCGACCCAGTATAGCCTTGAATGTGGGGTCCATGTCGAGGACATGGAATTCTGTGGAATTGACATGGGGCCTAGTTCTGCCTTCAGAATAATCATCCCCTGCGGCGGCCTTTTGCTATTGTCATAAGCCGTGACCGTGATCGAGGAAGGTCTTATTTGTTCCTCGTCGACCCCACACAACTGAAGAGTGCTCATGGAGATCACATTTATGGACGCACCCGTGTCCACAAGACACGGGTTTATGGATACCCCATTAATTTTTATTGAAATGCACAGTGCATATTTTCGAGCCTCCTTGGGAGCGAGCTCGTAGTTGTGGAACATGATGGCCGGTTGTGTGTCCGTTGGGGTCAGGACGGTCGAAATCTTCTCCACGGGGAGGTCTTCATTAACCATGACTTTTTGAAGATATTCCATCAAGGCCGCCTGGTGGGATGTGGATCTTTGAAGTAGCTCCAGGATGGAGATCCGAGCAGGCGTCTTGTCCAAGTGTTTCAATAGATCATACTGTGTTCCAGGGATAGCTCTTTCTGGTTGTTCTCCATCATCCTTCTCTGGCTGAGATTGCTCAAGATTCTGACTGTTGTGGGGGAAAACCCTGTGAAAAATCCTTCCACTCCGGAGCACCATTGCCTGCGGCTTTTGTACCTCTGTGGGGGTAGTAGTGGGTTTTAACAGAGGTTTGAGGGGTAGTGGTGGAGGAATGGTCGATGAAGCAGGGGTGATGACGGGAGCAGGGATTCTGATGAGGGGTTTGTTAGGTGGAGGCATGGTGGAGGTAGAGGGGATATCGCGCGGATTATGAAGGATAAGGGGTCTGGAAGGTGGAGGTGGAGACGAAGTAGAAGTGGGTAGGGCTTGAAGCGAGCAATGATTTTGAGGTGGGTGATGGTTAATGAGTGGTTTTGAAGGCATTAGTGGTGATACGGTGGAGAAAGACGGGGTTATGTATGGTTGACAGATGATAAGGGGTTTAGAAGGCGTAGGGGTAAATGTGGTAGAGGTGGATGGTAAAGTGGGGGAGTGGGAGAAGATGAGAGGGTGTGAAGGCGTAGTGGAGAGTGTCGGTTGATAGGGGATCGGGGTACGGATGAGAGGGCGTAATGGTAGTGGAAATGGTGAAGGCGATACTGACGCGGGTTGATGAGAGAGAGGTGCTACCCGGGCAAGGCAAGGGTGTTGCGTGATGATAGGATTGGCGGTAGAAAGAATGGAGGTACTTTCCTTGTGCCACACCTGCTCTCTCCCGACTTCCGGGAAGGAGGAGATGGGGTTAACCTGATGATTGGGCTGTTGGTGCTCCGGTAATGGATTCTGGATTATGCCCATGTCGGGCTGTTGTTGTGGGGCATGTTGAAGTTGTTGTTGTTGTTGTGGTTGCTGCTGCTGCTGCTGTTGTAACTACTGCTGTTGTAACTGCTACTGTGGCCTATGAGGAGGTCTCCTAGCCTTGAGAGCCGCGACGTATCGTCTCATTTCATCCCAATCTATTTGATGTTCATCATTCATATCGTGGATGTAATCTTCGAAATGGAAGTAGTAATCTACTGTGTGTCCTGGCTGCCTGTGGTAGACGCAGTATTTGGAGGTATCAACATTCGGGGGCCACACGGGCCTTTCTCTGGGTAGGGCGAGTTGGTTTGATGCCATGAGGGCATTAAAAATGTCTGCTAAGGTTTCTGGCAATGGTGGATAGTAGGGTCTCTTGGGACCGACCGGCCTCCTTTGTTGCTGTTGGGGACCATAGTTCCCCGGGGGTGGAACTTGGTTGTACTGAAGTGGTGGTTGTTGTTGCTGGGGTTGACGTAATGGAGGCATATTATCCTGGGGTGGATTATTTTGGGGTGGAGGACGAAGGGGGAAAGGACCTGGTTGGAGGGGAAGTCGGGGCATTTGTGGAGGCCTTGGGTTGACTGCATAATTGGCATTGTTGACCGCACCCACTTGCTCATTTGTCACAACCCCTTCTGTGGCTCCGCCCGGGACACCAGCGCCTGTCTTTCTGACCACTTTGGGCTTTGGTGACTCAAACATGTTCATAATGGGGGATTCTTTTAACTGAGTTTGGATGTACCGGGCCCTTTCATAGAGTTCCT